>JAIFGZ020000545.1:1200000-1800000 GCA_019925245.2 Oryza australiensis | reverse complement strand
GCTGATCCATCATGAGACCTGAGCTGATTTCGCCTCTGGTTTCGATCTTGTTGGTAAAATACAACCCAATCGATAGTGGTCCCATACCCAGTTGCCTGGCGGTACTCATAGGATGATAAAATTCATAAGATACTTGAACATTCCTACCTTGGTGGATGTCGACTGGGAGAATGCAAGGCGTGATAGCCGACGTGAAGATTTTCCTGGACTTCTCAAATTTTTCAGAGTTTATATCTTCAAATCTAAACTCACTGGGGAATTCAAAATCTTCGGAATTTTCATAGGCGAACCAAATTCTTGAAGTTCTTGGGAACCCGTCATAGAAGTTTTCGAACAATTTTTTTTGAAGAGATCGGCTGAGAGTTTGGATCCTGAGTATGATGATGCTGCTTCTCCGAATGACATGCATCGACGTGTTGTGACTTCGTCACCATCTTCATCCGTGGTCGGCTGTGCTAGTAGGAAGCTAGCGTCTTGCAATTCCGGCCTTTGAGCATGTATGTGTGCAGATTTAGCCATATTTGCGGCAGCCACCAGGGGTCTCCAGTGTCTCTAGCCGAGTTCGTGGCAATTTTAGCCGATACATTGTTCATCATTTGATACAGATACCCTAGCAGATGTTTTCCTAAGGGAATCTGCCTTTTTTCTACTAGGGCTTCGGCTATGTGTTGCCAGTTGGTTGTGGGACCGCAGCTTGGTCCGCAGAACAGGAATTTCTCCAATCACATGAGAAGGAAAGCTGCGTGCTCTCTGGAATCCACTAGACTAGTTCCCATGTTCAAACTTGTGAACCCGTTCCAACCTCCAATGGCCCTGATCTCGAAAGAATATTGGCATTTGGTGTTCAAGCTGATGGGGTTAGCCGATGATGTGATATCAAGACCCGTGATCATGACAATATCCAATAGAGTGGGGGTCATTGGTCCTTGATTAAACAAGAAAGAGTTTAACGTGTTGGACCAGAATTAGCTTGCAGCCGATAGAAGGGGCTTATCTTTAGGCATGTCGGCTATTGTTAGGGCTAAGCATTATGCTATCCCTAGTTCTTCCCAATGGCTCTGCTTACTAGCCGACACCCTTTTATACCATGTTGGCCAAGTCTTATCAGTTGATGACCATGATTTAAAAGTTCCATTCCAATGAGCCAGATTGGGGTTCGATAACCTAAAAGGGACCCGGTTGGTTTTAGTATTGATGAACTCTGAGGGGTCTAGGTTGCTGATTGGACCTAAAAGATACTGGTTGGGATGACTGAGATTGGGAATTGCGATCTGGTGAGCAAGATGCTACCATGGATGAAGAAGAGAAAGAGCGAATCATAAAGGGCAAATGCTAGGTTGCGGTGAAGAAAAAAGAGAAGTTGAAGCCGATGGAACTTACCTCTGGAAATTCGGCTAATGGCGTTGTGGATGGGGTGGTTGAAGTTGACATCTTCGAGGATGAGTTCGTCGTCGTGCTGAGGACACCTATGAGTTCGCCGAGGATGCCGGAGAAGTCGTCGGTGTATATTTCTATTGTTTGGGGCTAAGGCGGTGGAGGCAAAAGTGATGGCGTGAAAACTTTCAGACGGTGGCTGTTATTTAAAGAAATGTGGTGACGGCCGAAACGAAAAAGCCCTGAAATCTCTCCAAGATAAGATTCAGTAAATCCGCAACATTATCAATATTGTGGACTTGGGAGGCATGTGTTAACGACTAAATTTGGTAAGCAAATCCCCGAGTTTGAAGCAAGGATTGAAGCGGAATCGAAGGAGCGCATGATTCTTGGAAACAGAGTCTGCGTCGGCTAAGTCCAAATCGGCTAAGGAGCCAGTCGGCTAAGTCCGAGTTGGACAGGGCAGCCGATACAGCCGATTCCGATTGGGTGAGCAGATGAGACCAATCCCGGAAAGAAAGAGTGAAGATAATCATTGGATTCGGTTTCCAAGTGCTTCGAAGATATTGCCATCTACGAATAACGTCCTACAATGGTAATTGTATCTTCAAATTAGGATATTTTGTATACTTTCCTTATAGATAATGTCGGTTTGTTTTAGGAATATTTGTAATTCAATCTGTAGTAAGGATAGGAATCGTGTCCGTTACTGCTATCGGGGTTAGTGCTTCCATCGTCATGATACTCTAATTTTGTTATTGTAATCTGCATAATTTATCATATACGTCATATAATCTAGATCAATGCTTAGATCTAACCCACGATCGACTAGCATCTTCTCGGAGGTAAGAGCCAGCATGGTTAGATCTTGGGGTTGATTTGGGTTATATGGCATATCCACCATCTTGAAAGGTTTTCATTAGCCTATATAGATCTCACCCTTCTTTTTGTACTTAATGTTGCATCAGTTTGATCTATTAAGTCGCTCTTAGAATCATATAGATCTATTTGGTTTAATGACTGCTAATAGAGATAGTATCGGAGTTTCAGCCAATCTTACCTGTTTTAGCCATCTCATATATCTTGTTATTGTTAGATGTGTTAAAGCCGCCTTTTATATCAAGATCTTATTCTAGTTAAATGCGCTAAGCCTTGCATCAATCTGTTAAACCGTATTAACAGCCGATTGATCTTTGTTTAGTGTATTTAGCTCGGAATAATATCTTAATATAAAATTGTATCGGAGTATTAGCCGATTCACATTAGATCTACGACATTAGCTAGGCTATAAATATGTATAATTATTATTCTGACGTTCTTTTATTATAAGTGATTTATACTGTCTCGTATACTACCGATCTATCCCAATCACTTAGTCTAAATGTGCTTTGGAATATCAATTATGCATTATGAATATCTATAGCCGATCGAGTAGGATTTAATCGTAACTTAATTACCTATTCTTTGTTTTCTTGTTGGTTACAGGATCAAACCAACTGGCACGCCCTACACACCGAAGGCAATCCAATTTGGACTTGCACTAGAGTTAAGCAGATCTCTCAGGCCAGTGCGTGGAAAAATTTCTCATCAACATTATGCGAGGCATACCTTAGGGTAGAGCCCTTTTTTAGATTTGTTTAGATACTTTTACGATCTTAGATGGATGAAAACTTCTAGAATCTTTGGACGCTTGGTTTTCGCATTAGGGACACGATGAAGGAACAGTATATTCCCTTCAACTGCCCGTCCTCGAGGAAGCATTGGAGAAAAAATAGTTATATCTCCATGTCAACGGCACCGCTCCTTGTCTTGTTGTGCCCGAAGATAAACCAACACGCTCGAAGTCGTGGACCTCCAAACCTTCTCTGACTCCCACCCTAGAAAGCTTCGTAGGGAAAATCCATGATCTCCGAGAACGCGGTCCGATCGGATACGAAGTCGTTCAAGACTTTGTCCGTCATTGGATCCAGCCTCTTTAAGCCCGTGTTCACCCCGCGTACAAGTACTCGGGGGAATAGCATGTGACGTGGCTGTCGCACTGACGTATACAACTTGCTATCTTTCGAGATAAACTCAAAGAACAATATTGTTCATGTCTAATAATCTTGTGAACTCTTATTTGTTCCAGTCCTCAGCGCGGCAACCATGACAGAACATGTGGCACTAGTGGTGATCGACTCACCATACGTTGCATCCAATGTCCCCGCACCGATATGTGACCTCTCGCAAATGGAGCGGGAAGCCATTGTGAACGTAAGTACTTGGATCACTTCCCTCGTCAATTGTATCTTTGCTCGTAGGGATAGTAATCCAAACTCTTGTAGGCGTGGCCTCCCATGGATGTCATTGGTCCTCTGGTTGACCACCAGGCTTCTGCTTCTCTGAAGGAGTAGGTCGTGGCCAGCTGGGAGTGACAGCCTCTGCGCCAGGAGGTAGCAGTTCCAAGAGGAAACACTGGCCGACGTTAGCGAAGACCACCGGAGCTGGGACACTAATGAAGACCAACGACTCTGAGGTAAGATCTCGAGTCATATTAATATGAAATTTATCATATTGACATCAACCTCATTCATCCTTCTCTATAGACCACCTCCAGCGCAAAACCCGCCTCCTATAGGAGGGGTAAGCTCCTGAAGTGGACTAAGATAAGGTGAGTCCTCTGCCAAGCCTTTGTCATCGTCGCTCTCATGAATTCTTGGTTATCTTATAACCGTTTGAATGATTTTTGATTGTAGTCTGTCTCCCTCTCCGTTCGAGCGGAGTGTTGGGGCCCGCGCATAGTCTGTTATAAGATTCAAGCTGCCTTTATGGAAATATTTTTCATAAAACCAACTAGGGACTAGGAAGGGTATCCAACTCCATTATGCTGATAACGACAATTGCAAGAATACTCGTTCACTACTGCACATGGACTACATTTTTTACATCCATTACCTAGTACATTACAAACCAAACTTCACAAAAAGATCTACTAATGCCTTGGACAAGTGTTCTATAGGATACCCTAGCTGTTTACCATGACGGCCATACTCCCTGCATCAAGGCAAACACGTCCTCGGCAAGTGGAGCCAAGGACTGCACTAGTTGGCCCATCTCGGCGGCCATTTGCCAAGAACGAGAGAACACCTCCCAAAGAAAACCCAAGTTCATATGTGGCCATGACTCATGAATACACACAAGAACATGGCCACCTACGTACCAAGTAGCTCGACGAAATTCTTGCTTAAGACTGTTGTCAATCCTTCGAGCGGTACTAGCGAGGGCGTCGCACGTACTCCGTAGCCAGTCCAGATAACCTGACACAGACTTCTCAGGAGGCGGACGAACCACATGTTGTTATTGGCACAACCGATTAAGCGACGTGCAACATCCTTCAAGATAATCTTTCATCCAGACCTCTCTTTCTTTGAGAAGCTCCAAGCTCTGGTCTTTCTTGATGTTGTTGGCTATCCGCTCCAGCTCTTCCTTCTCGAACATGGTTTGCTAGTACTCGTCCTAACGTTGTCTCCTCAAAAGAACTTTCTAAACCTAATAAGGATGTTGTCATCATTAGCATCCCTGTTCCGAGAACAAGGGCAATAGGCTATAAAGGCAATTTTCCTTACTCTGTATTGTTCATGGAGGAGCGTTAGCTGAGCTTCATGACAAGATAACTCGCTGTCAGGGGTGACTATAACCAAAGCATGGTCGTCGCCACTAGGAGTCAATGAGGCATGAGGCAAGTCAAGAATCACGGCCAGGTTGGTAGGTTGTCCGCTGTGGACCCCCGTTTTTGAGACGGGAATCTTTCGTGTTCATAGTACCATTTCCCTGGATCGAGTAATTGGTACCCACGAATACAGTACTGGATGATCAAGTGCACATGCACGAATAGTCTTACATTACCATTATTACATTAGTAAGCCCGAAGGCAATGTTCATCCCACAGGACCTTATGGTCCGAATACAACATAAAAACAGAATTTAGATAAGGCAGCGGAAAGAGGCAGCGGCTTGTCAATTGCCACAGGCAACGACCGGAGCTAAGGTCTAATATGCGCCGTCAGTTCCTTCGTCCACCT
The DNA here is from genome assembly GCA_019925245.2 of Oryza australiensis. Classification (NCBI taxonomy): domain Eukaryota; kingdom Viridiplantae; phylum Streptophyta; class Magnoliopsida; order Poales; family Poaceae; genus Oryza; species Oryza australiensis. The sequence continues at coordinate 1,794,565 of JAIFGZ020000545.1, read as the reverse complement.
GGTGATACGCGTATGGATCTTCTGGCTCTTCACTCCCATCAACTGGAGGTTTGTGCGTATAGCAAGGGTGAGTACCACCGTACTCGGCAAGCCAACACGAATGATGCATATGATAGGGTTATTCAAAGAACATGGCTAGGGTTATTTTTGCGTAAAGCCCGTTTTCATAATTCTTTTCACAAACCTATCGACTAGCCAAATCAAGTTTTAATTTCATAGTTCATTAACCCGGCGATGGTTGTCTACCATCCATCGTGATTCCAAGGATGGCTTCCCGCCTCCGGTCGTCATGATTTTCTGGGAGTCCACCCCTTCTCGCATCTCGAGAAGTTGATCCACCAATAATAAAATCATCATGCAAACCCATCCCAGCATTTTTAAGTTCAAAGTCTAGCCAAGCGAAAGTCTTGTCACGATGCTCAATATCCGCGAGCACGGCTATTCGAATAGATTGATTCACTCACCTTGCGGTGGATGTACACTTTACCCGTACTCCGTGACAGCCCAACAAATGAGCCTACGCCTCAACACATGAGACGGTCACGGCAAAGCCTTTCGATAACCTCACTTTGGCGTACCCGCTCCATGAACTTAAGCCCTCATGCACTCTAGCCGTCCTTTTCTAGCAGTGAGAGGAGTTACGCGCACCCGGGGTAAGGGAAAACTTTCCAAATCTTTAAGTTTAATTAACATCGGTTTAATTCCACCATTCATATCAAAGGCCGCAGCCTCATTCTCATCCCTTAACCACATCATAGAGAACCATCTATGCAAGGATACGCCTCCGCTCGGCTATCTAGTCAGCTAGGTCTATACCCATTCGAGAAGTACGGTTGTACTGGCTCGTTTCCCGGCTATCTCATGGCTCAGTCCTTAACTGACCAGGGTCGGCACTTGCCTTTTCCGGAATCCGCCCAAATCATCCGGCCGCCCCAGTCTAAAACATTTGTATAGTACTTTAAATTTTCATCAAACTTAGTTCACCATTCTCATGGCCATGTGGCGCTCATGTCTCCACATGCCATATCTCAACTACCTTCCCTAAGGTAGTTGCCCAAGCACAAAGCTTTTTCATAAAGTCATGAGTATGCATAAATCTAAGCATAGCATGGCTAAGCAGTTTACCGAAGTTATTCTTCGGTGTTTGTATCACATCGCGAGTTACAAGGAGTAATTCTAAAGGTAATCAATAGCAAGGTATGGCATAACAAGTATAGGTAACTCTGTAAAGCATGCAGGTTTAGAGTTTAAAATAACATCATTTCGCAATTGGGATCGATATGTTCAAAGGGTGTGAAGACTTGCCTTGCTCGCACGCTGGTTGAGTGGGGTCTTCCGCGTAGTCGGTGTTCACCTCTTCGGACGCTATCCGTACGTGCGAAAAGAAGGGTTGAATCAATTAGAATTCAACAACATCAACGAAAAAAAGAAAGAGATCTCAAAATGATCGCGGAAAGCGGATTCCAAACACAACCTCAAACTTCGGAAATCTTAAAGGTTGAATCAACGAAAAGGATTTCAGTTAAACCGAGCGAACCATCTTGTAGTTAATATGTATTTTGCACTTAAATTTGAAGATATCCTAGAATAATTAGGTTTCTAATTTTTATATCTCCAATAATTGATCTTTAATGTTGCAATTATATTTATTAGGGTTTTTTGAAATTCTAACGACGAGGATAATGTCATCCATGCTTAACCAATATTTAAAAAGGTCTCATGTGAACTTCGATAACAATTTAAAGGTTGGACAATATTTGAATTCATAAAAAAGAAAAATTTAATCTATAAATCATTTTCACAAAGTATTTCTTTTTAGAAGGGGAAAGAATATTATACTTATTCCTAAATAATAATATTTCAAAAACCTTGTTTTATCCTAAAATATTTCCAAAATAAGTTATACATTTTCCCTTATTCCTTTACTATTTTCTTTTCCTTCTTTTCTTTTTTTCTTTTTTTTCTATTCCCTCTGTTTTCTTCCCTTCTTTCTCTCGCTCTGCTACCACCGGCGGCCGACGGCGAGGAGGGGCGCCGACGGTGAGGAGGGCCGGAGCGAGGAAGGAGGGGCTTTTCACCCTCTTGGGACCACGGGGTCCCATTTCTCCACTCGGTCGGGACCGGGAGCGCGAAGAGAGCGCGACGGCGAGGTGGTTCGGCGGCGGGGCGCTCGTCGGCGCAAACTCCGGCGAGGTTTTGGCCAAAGCAAGGGGTCTACGAGCATTAGTGAGCCTTAGGGATGCTAGAGAGGGGTTGGTTCGACCGGGAGGCGCTGAAGCGTGCTGGCGACGGCGGGGTGGCGGCGGCGAGACAGGGGAGTCGAGGGGCTCGTCGCCGGTGATTTTCCGGCGACCATTTGGCTCGGGAAGCTTAGGGGAAACAACACTTAGAGCACGGGGATAATGATGGTACCTTCAATTCGGGAAGAAATCGGCCGAGGGTGACGAATTTCGAAGTGTTGCCCGGCGGTCGAGTTAGGGTTCTTCCGTGAGCTCCGATCCTTCCCAAAATTCAAGCAATGCAACGGCTAACTTTTGGGGAAAAACGGGAGAAAGCACGAGGGAGTTGTGGCGAAGATTTTCGGTGTTGGGGGCTCGGCTCGGGGTGGCTTCTTATAGGCGGTCGACGGAGGGCGATGCGACGGCAGCAATGGCGCGGCGTCAGCGGCATGGCGCGGTCGCGGGGAGGTCGTGCGCAACATGCGGCAACTGCAGCCGACGTGCGTGCGTACGGTGAGCGCGGCGAGGACGGTGCGTGCGGACTGTGCAAGCGCGGCGCTATGCGCGGGCGGCGGCGACGGCATGGCGGCGGCCTAGCGCGGCGCGGCGACTTCGGCGACCGCGGGGTGGCGCGGCTTGTACGGCGGTGGCTGTGCACGCCGGGGCGGTGTCATCGGCGAGCACGCGTGCGCGGGCGTCCTGGTACGGCGCGGCATGGCGCTCGGGCGTCCTCAGGAACTCTTCGCTCTCCCAGGTAGCTTCTTCTTCTGTGTGATTGCTCCATTGTACTTTGTACATGCGTCATGACTTGGTTCGTGTCTTCTTTTCTGCCTCGTCTAGTATCTTGATTGGATGCTCCGGGTAGGTAAGGTCACTGTGGACATGGATGGTTTCTAACGAGGCTTGCTCTTCCGGTACCCGCAAACATTTCTTCAGCTGCGATACGTGGAATACTGGGTGGACATCGGAGAGATTCTCGGGCAGTTCCAATTGGTAAGCCACTTCTCCCCTCCTAGCGCTTATCAAGAATGGGCCCACGTATCGTGGTGCGAGTTTCCCTTTGACTTTGAATCTCTGTGTTCCCCGTAGTGGTGAGACCTTTAGATACACGTAATCACCTTCTTTAAATTCCAATTCTCTTCGTCGGGTATCCACGTAGCTCTTTTGTCGTGATTGAGTAGCTTGTAGTCGGTCCCAGATCAGGCGAACCTTTTCCTCAGCCTCCTTGATTATGTCAGGCCCGAATACGGTTCGTTCACCGGTTTCTGACCACATCAATGGGGTTCGACATCGGCGACCAAATAGAGCTTCGTTTGGCGACATCTTCGACTAGCTTGATAGCTATTGTTGTAGGAGAACTCGGCGTACGACAAACATTTCTCCCAATCCTTGGTGAAATCCAATGCACGGCTCTCGGCATATCTTCTAGTACTTGGTTCGTCCTTTCAGTCTGCCCATCGGTCTGTGGGTGATAAGCGGTACTGAAAGCGAGATGACTTCCGAGTGCCTCGTGGACTTTGCTCCAAAAATGAGATGTGAATTGGGTACCACGATCCGATATAATCCTCTTTGGTACACCGTGGAGACATACAATCCTACTCATATATAGTTCCGCTAGCTTGGCACTATTGTAGTTAGTTTTCACGGGAATAAATCTGGCAGTCTTGGTGAGCCGATCTACTATTACCCAAATGGAATCGTAACCGATCGTAGTTTTGGGTAGTCCCACTATGAAATCCATGCCTATCTCGTCCCATTTCCATTCGAGAATCTTGAGTGGCTGCAGCAAGCCGTGGTCGTTGATGCTCGGCTTTCACCCTTTGGCACACATCGCACACGGCTACGTATTCGGCTACATCTCTCTTCATATTGGGCCACCAGTATTCTCCTTTCAAATCCTGGTACATTTTCGTGCTACCGGGATGTAACGAATATGCCGATTCGTGGGCTTCTTTTAAGATCAATCCTCTCAAACCGCCTCGTTCAGGCACACAGATTCTTTTCTTGTACCACAAGATTCCCTTGTCATCTACTGAAAACTCCCGAGCGCGTCCAGCGCCATGCGTTCCTTGATTTCTGGGTTTCCTCACTCCCTTTTTGGGCTTCCTCTATTTGAGTTCTCGGTAGGGGTTGGATTTCAGCGAGTTCACTCCTCCGTGAGGAATCAGGTGTAGATTGAGTCGAGCCATTTCTTCTTGGAGCTCATTAGCCACACCTCCCAATTCCATGTGATTGCATTGGGCTTTGCGGCTCAGCGCATCGGCCACTACATTTGCCTTGCCGGGATGATAATGGATTCCTAGATCGTAATCCTTGATCAACTCCAGCCATCGCCTCTGTCATAGGTTGAGATCAGGCTGAGTAAAGAAATAATTTAGGCTCTTGTGATCGGTATACACATCACGGTGGTTCCCGATCGAGATAGTGTCTCTAGATCTTCAATGCGTGTACAACCGCGGCTAATTCCAGTCGTGTGTGGGATAATTCTCTTCGTGGGGTCGTAATCGTCGCGAGGCATAGGCTACGACCTTCCCATCCTGCATTAATACTCCTCCTAATCCTTGCGGGATGCATCACGGTACATTACGAAGTCCTTCCGGTTGTCGGGTAAGGTCAAGATTGGGGCGTGGTTAACTTTTCTTTTAATTGGTCGAAGGCTTTTTGACACTTCTCATTCCACTCAAACTTCTTTTCCTTCTTCGAAGTTGAGTCATAGGTCGGGCTACGAGTGGAAAACCCTTCGATAAATCGTCGGTAATAACCGGCCAAGCCCAAGAAACTCCGAACTTCCGTCACGACTTGGGTGCCTTCCATTCCATAACGGCTTCGACCTTGGCGGGGTCTCGCTACTCCTCCGATGAAACCACGTGGCCAAGAAAAGCAACTTCCTTGAGCCGAACTCGCATTTGCTTGAACTTTGCATACACTGGTGCTCTCGTAGCTTTTCAAGATGAGCCGTAGATGCTCCGCGTGTTCCTCATCGTTCTTGGAGTAGATAAGTATATCGTCGATGAATACCACTACGAATTTGTCCAGGTACTCCATGAATACCTTGTTCATCGATTCATAAAGTATGCGGGGGCATTGGTCAATCCAAAGGACATCACTTGTGAGCTCGTATAAGCCGTAACGTGTAGAGAACGCCGTCTTAGGAATATCTCCGGCTCTAATCTTCAGCGATGATATCCCGACCGTAGATCAATCTTTGAGAACAACTCGCACCTTTAAGTTGATCGAATAGGTCATCGATCCGAGGTAGCGGGTACTTGTTTTTGATAGTTACTTCATTCAGCGATCGGTAGTCCACACACATTCTCATACTCCCATCCTTCTTTTTGACGAAGAGTCTTGGGGCTCCCAGGAGAAGAAGAGCTGGGCGTACGAATCCCTTCTCTTGTAGTTCTCTTATTTGCTTCTTGAGTTCCTCTAACTCGTTGGCCGGCATTCGATAAGGCCTCTTGGATATGGGGGTAGTACCGGGCATTAGATCGATGATAAACTCTACGTCGCGATCCGGGGGCATTCCGGGTAATTCCTCGGAAACACATCCGGGTATTCTTGTACTACCGGCATTCCGCCTAGAGGTAGCATGGTGAACACTCCGCGGCTTGCTCACACGGCTTTGGGTTTTGATCCATAGTTATGCTCATCGGTGATCCCCATGGGGTGGATACCGTGACTTCCCTTCGATGCAGAGTCTATGATTCCATTATTTTTGGTCAACCAATCCATTCGAGTATGACATCTATGGTTTGGGGTGATAGCACCATAAGGTTTGAGAGAAACACCACGTCCCTAATCCGTATGGGCACATTAATGCGGGCATGGGAGTGCTGTTATGTCTCCCCAGGTGAGTGTACCAAGCATAGGTCTTCTAAGTGCTACTTGGTGTAGGAGGTGTTGTTTGCTTACTCGGAAAGATATGAATGAATGTGAGGCTCCGAGAATCGAATAAAACTTTAATCGGTGCGAGTTGATAGAAAACATACCCATCAATACGCTCTGGTCCTCCCGAGCTTCTTCCCCGCACATGATTCACACGGCCACGTCGAAACCCGGTGGCGCCTCGTTGGGTAGCGGGGTCTGAGCAGCCTCGTCCCGCCGCAGGGGTGGGGTTCCTCGGACGGGCGTTGCATTGGCGCCCGTGCGCACGGGGGCGTTGCGTGGTTTTGGGCAGCTATTGGAGTAGTGCCGAATTCTCCACAATTGAAGCGGCTCACATTCTTTCTTCCCGGAGCGGCTAGGGTTGGTGTGGGTGTACGAAGCGAGGTGTAGCGACTGTTGACAGGGTCGAAAGCGGGAGAACGTCCGGTTGCCGGAACATTTGGCTTCCATCCGACGGGGTGGCTCCCTTGGGGCGTTGTGGCGTTCCCGAAATGGGCGAGCCATAGCGAGCCTCCTCTTGCGGTTATTGTCTACCACCTTTTGGTCATGCTCAAGTCGGACGACCTTGTTGATGAGGCTTTGGAAACCGGTGTGATCGCCCGATCATTGGTCCCCTCGGTTCATCATTTAGTCCCTCAATGAATTTGTCTATCTTTTCTTCTTCGTCTGCCAGTCACCGGTGGCGTAACGGGCAAGCTGGGTGAACTTGTTCGAGATATTCTTGTACTGAGGTGTTCCCTTGACGCAGCGGAACTCATTTTCTTCATCCTCATAACTGCAGTGGCACGAAATTCTCACGGAACGCAGCCGTGAATTCCTCCCATGTTGGTTCGCCGGCGTCTTCGGCTCGTGTTTCCTTGTAGGTGTCCCACCAGTCACTTGCGGGGCCCTCCAGCTGGTTAGTAGCGAAGACAACTCTATCAGCTTCTCGGATTCTGACGAGGGTTAGCTTCTTCTCTATCACTCTTAGCCAATCTTCGGCATCCATAGGTTCTTCGGCCGTGGAAAAAGTGGGTGGCTTAGCTCTCATGAATTCTCCCGAGGCTCGATCCTCCTCGACCTCCCGATTATTAGCAATCGCTTGGAGTAGCGGGTCGCAAAGCCATGACCTCCGCCGGGTGGAGGGTTGGGTTACGTGGGTTCTCGTTGGTTGCTTCGGCTCTGCGGCGATGTGCCATCGGAGAAAATAGATGAATTGAGAGATCGCACCGGTTTAGGTTATGGTTCCCGGGGGATTTTTCTTCAAGTTCTTTTGAATGATCTTCAATCAACAGACGGGTGAAATAATAATAAGCTTACGAATTAAGACACCGCAAAGCGATGCTTAGGTTCATCATATTACATAAGGGGATACATGGACTGTACACACACAGTCCTTCATGTCATGATAGCAACAACAATTATATCGTCCAACTACATCAACCAATTAAGGGGGAATAGAGAGTGGTTCGTCTTTGAGTGGGAAGGTCCTCCCGCCTAGTCGTCCAACCATCCGCAAGAGCCGGGCGCCGGAAGTGGGTGGTCCGCGCTGAAGCAAACCGGAGTCCCCATGGCTCGGAGGTGGTGGCCTCGAGTCACGCCGAATCTTCCGACTCGGTGGCGCGTACTCTTGCGAGCGGTCGGCGGGTGAGGGGCCTCCGGTGTGAGTCGGGCGACGAGGGAGCTTCCTCCTCCATTGGGTCGGTGTCGCTAGACTCCCATTTGACTTCCATGGGTTCTGCCTCGGACTTCGTGTCGGTGTGGATCGGATGGGGTTCTCCTCTCCCGATCCAGGCTCGGATGGTATTGCTACGGAGCTTGAGGTGGGTCCCATGGGCGCGCAGCAGTGGGGTCTATCGTGTCACGGTGCGGGCTCTGTGCTCAACATGAAAGCTTCCTCCATCATGGCTTGAAAAGTGTCTAAGCATGCTGGAGTCATAAGGTAATAGTGGTCGGGCACAGGGGCAGGAGGTGATGGTATAGGCTCGGTGGAAGTACTGCACGTAGACGGGACGAGTGTGCACGCTCCTCCAGTTGGTTGATTTGCTGCTTGCTCTTCTGAGCTGCTCTTCCAGCTCTACGAGCTTCCCCACGGGCCATGTAGCGGTCCGAGAGTTGCTCATACTGGGCACCATTGGCTGCATGAGTGCGGCATGTTTATCTGGTCTCCACGGCCTTGGTGGCGTTGACCGGATCATTGAGCGTGGCTGATCGTTGATCTCGAGCGGGGCCTCCTCGTAGCAGATCGTCTGTCTCCGCCCAACGTGATAGACGCGTGACCATCGGATTGTAGCAGCAGGGGGTAGCCTCCACAGTGCAGACTGGGTTGCCCTCTTCGCGATAAGGATGATGCACGAACTCTGTCACCGTGAGTTCGGCACGGTGTATCGCATTAAGGCGAAGGAAGGCCTCGCGAGCCGCATCTGAATAGGCCTTACGCTAGGTCCCGGTGGTAGCGAGTGTGGAAGCGAAGGATGTCTCACTTCCCATGCGGGCTTCTATGAATACGGCCGCCTCCCAGGCTGGATACACTTCGGAGCCATGCCTCTTGGTGTGATAGGTGGGTGGTTCCGGGTACCTCAAACACCATAGTAGGGACTGAAGTTGTACCACAAACCCCTCGTCTCGCGGGATAGTGACTTCCCAGGTTCCGTCGTGGTTTGACATCTGCTTTTGTAGGCAACTTAGGGTTAGTGGGAGAGAGCTATCATAATCATTTGGTAAAAAGGAAATACAGATGTAGAAAAGGTATATTTGCATTTTCGGAAATAATAGTATAAAACTGATCCTATTGTAGGGATATTTCCCTTTAGCCAACTAGTTAGGGGTAGGGCGCCATTTGGTCTTAGCCTACGGTCGCATGGCTCTGATACCAGCTCTGTGGACCCCCGTTTTTGAGACGGGAATCTTTCGTGTTCATAGTACCATTTCCCTGGATCGAGTAGTTGGTACCCACGAATACAGTCTTGGATGATCAAGTGCACATGCACGAATAGTCTTACATTACCATTATTACATTAGTAAGCCCGAAGGCAATGTTCATCCCATAGGACCTTATGGTCCGAATACAACATAAAAACAGAATTTAGATAAGGCAGCGGAAAGAGACAGCGGCTTGTCAATTGCCACAGGCAACGACCGGAGCTAAGGTCTAATATGCGCCGTCGGTTCCTTCGTCCACCGGTGATACGCGTATGGATCTTCGGCTCTTCACTCCCATCAACTGGAGGTTTGTGCGTATAGCAAGGGTGAGTACCACCGTACTCAGCAAGCCAACACAGAATTGATGCATATGATAGGGTTATTCAAAGAACATGGCTAGGGTTATTTTTGCGTAAAGCCCGTTTTCACAATTCTTTTCACAAACCTATCGACTAGCCAAATCAAGTTTTAATTTCATAGTTCATTAACCCGGCGACGGTTCTGTCTACCATCCATCGTGATTCCAAGGATGGCTTCCCGCCTCCGGTTCGTCATGATTTTCTGGGGAGTCCACCCCTTCTCGCATCTCGAGAAGTTGATCCACCAGCGAATAAAATCATCATGCAAACCCATCCCAGCATTTTTAAGTTCAAAGTCTAGCCAAGCGAAAGTCTTGTCACGATGCTCAATATCCGTGAGCACGGCTATTCGAATAGATTGATTCACTCACACTGCAGTGGATGTACACTTTACCCGTACTCCGTGACAGCCCAACAAATGAGCCTACGCCTCAACACATGAGACGGTCACGGCAAAGCCTTTCGATAACCTCACTTTGGCAGTACCCGCTCCATGAACTTAAGCCCTCATGCACTCTAGCCGTCCTTTTCTAGCAGTGAGAGGAGTTCTGGCGCACCCGGGGTAAGGGAAAACTTTCCAAATCTTTAAGTTTAATTAACATCAGTTTAATTCCACCATTCATATCAAAGGCCGCAGCCTCATTCTCATCCCTTAACCACATCATAGAGAACCATCTATGCAAGGATACTGCCTCCGCTCGGCTATCTAGTCAGCTAGGTCTATACCCATTCGAGAAGTACGGTTGTACGGCTCGTTTCCGGCTATCTCATGGCTCGAGTCCTTAACCGACCGGGTCGGCACTTGCCTTTTCCGGAATCCGCCCAAATCATCCGGCCGCCCAGTCTAAAACATTTGTATAGTACTTTAAATTTTCATCAAACTTAGTTCACCATTCTCATGGCCATGTGGCGCTCATGTCTCCACATGCCATATCTCAACTACCTTCCTAAGGTAGTTGCCCAAGCACAAAGCTTTTTCATAAAGTCATGAGTATGCATAAATCTAAGCATAGCATGGCTAAGCGTTTACAAGTTATTCTTCGGTGTTTGTATCACATCGCGAGTTACAAGGAGTAATTCTAAAGGTAATCAATAGCAAGGTATGACATAACAAGTATAGGTAACTCGTAAAGCATGCAGGTTTAGAGTTTAAAATAACATCATTTCGCAATTGGGATCGATATGTTCAAAGGGTGTGAAGACTTGCCTTGCTCGCACGCCGGTTGAGTGGGGTCTTCCGCGTAGTCGGTGTTCACCTCTTCGGACGCTATCCGTACGTGCGAAAAGAAGGGTTGAATCCAATTAGAATTCAACAACATCAACGAAAAAAAAGAAAGAGATCTCAAAATGATCGCGGAAAGCGGATTCCAAACACAACCTCAAACTTCGGAAATCTTAAAGGTTGAATCAACGAAAAGGATTTCAGTTAAACCGAGCGAACCATCTTGTAGTTAATATGTATTTTGCACTTAAATTTGAAGATATCCTAGAATAATTAGGTTTCTAATTTTTATATCTCCAATAATTGATCTTTAATGTTGCAATTATATTTATTAGGGTTTTTTTGAAATTCTAACGACGAGGATAATGTCATCCATGCTTAACCAATATTTAAAAAGGTCTCATGTGAACTTCGATAACAATTTAAAGGTTGGACAATATTTGAATTCATAAAAAGAAAAATTTAATCTATAAATCATTTTCACAAAGTATTTCTTTTTAGAAGGGAAAGAATATTATACTTATTCCTAAATAATAATATTTCAAAAACCTTGTTTTATCCTAAAATATTTCCAAAATATGTTATACATTTTCCCTTATTCCTTTACTATTTTTCTTTTCCTTCTTTTCTTTTTTTTTTTTTTTTTTCTATTCCCTCTGTTTTCTTCCCTTCTTTCTCTCGCTCTCCTGCTACCACCGGCGGCCGACGGCGAGGAGGCGCGCCGACGGTGAGGGAGGGGCCGGAGCGAGGGGAAGGAGGGCTTTTCACCCTCTTGGGACCACGGGGTCCCATTTCTCCACTCGGTCGGGACCGGGAGCGCGAAGCAGAGCCGGCGACGGCGAGGTGGTTCGGCGGCGGGGCGCTCGTCGGCAGCAAACTCCGGCGAGGTTTTGGCCAAAGCAAGGGGTCTACGAGCATCGGTGAGCCTTAGGGATGCTAGAGAGGGGTTGGTTCGACCGGGAGGCGCTAAGCGTGCTGGCGACGGCGGGGTGGCGGCGGCCGAGACAGGGGATCGAGGGGGCTCGTCGCCGGTGATTTTCCGGCGACCATTTGGCTCGGGAAGCTTAGGGAAACAACACTTAGAGCACGGGGATAATGATGGTACCTTCAATTCGGGAAGAAATCGGCCAAGGGTGACGAATTTCGAAGTGTTGCCCGGCGGTCGAGTTAGGGTTCTTCCGCCGAGCTCCGATCCTTCCCAAAATTCAAGCAATGCAACGGCTAACTTTTGGGGAAAAACGGGAGAAAGCACGAGGGAGTTGTGGCGAAGATTTTCGGTGTTGGGGGCTCGGCTCGGGGTGGCTTCTTATAGGCGGTCGACGGAGGGCGATGCGACGGCAAGCAATGGCGCGGCGTCGGCGGCATGGCGCGGTCGCGGGGAGGTCGTGCGCAACATGCGGCAACGCAGCCGACGTGCGTGCGTACGGTGAGCGCGGCGAGGGACGGTGCGTGCGGACTGTGCTAGCGCGACGCTAACGCGGGCGGTACGGCGGCGGCATGGCGACGGCCTAGCGCGCGTCGGCGCGACTTCGGCGACCGCGGGGTGGCGCGGCCCATCGGCGGTGGCTGTGCGCGCAGGACGGTGTCATCAGCGAGAGCACGCGTGCGCGGGCATCCGGTACGGCGCGGCATGGCGCTCGGCGCGTGGCGCGCGCGAACGTGGCGACGGGCCGGTCGAACACCTGCGAGCGATGAACAGTGCACTTTTCCTATTTTACTGATTTAATTTTCCTAAATCCCTATTTCTATTTCCTTTCTTCCTAAAAATCCCAAATAAATTTTGGTATTCTCGTATACTCTCTAAAATGATATTTCCCATTTCTCCCTATTTTTCAAAATATATTTTTCGTATTTATTTTATTTCTTCTTTTGAATTCAATAAAATAGGGTTTGAATAGCGACAATTTCTATCTTCATTTTTCTTTTTTTTCAAAAATATCTTTATCATCAAATCCTAATTATTCATTATCCTTCCTCATCAATTAGGTTTAAACCAAAATATATCCTTTTGTAATTCACCAAATTATATATGTATGTGCTCTTTTCAAGGTACACACATTTATATTTTGAAATCATTTTCACCGGTTGAAATTTCAAAGCTTAGGGTTTTGTCCCATTTTTCCTCAAAGTAATTCTAGAAGAAAAATCTTATTTTGTCTGTGGCAATCCATCGAAAAATACGATAAGAAGCAATGATTCCCAAAAAGTTTTTGTGAGTTCCGATTTTACGTTCCGAATTCCATTCCTTCGATTTTCGGGATGTTACAAACCTACCCCCTAACAATAAATCTCGTCCCCGAGATTTCTTACCGGTTGCTGAATAGGTGTGGGTATTCTGTCCTCAGGAACTCTTCGCTCTCCCAGGTAGCTTCTTCTTCTGTGTGATTGCTCCATTGTACTTTGTACATGCGTCATGACTTGGTTCGTGTCTTCTTTTACGCCTCGTCTAGTATCTTGATTGGATGCTCCGGGTAGGTAAGGTCACTTGTGGACATGGATGGTTTCTAACGAGGCTTGCTCTTCCGTACCCGCAAACATTTCTTCAGCTGCGATACGTGGAATACTGGGTGGACATCGGAGAGATTCTCGGGCGGTTTCAATTGGTAAGCCACTTCTCCCCTCCTAGCGCTTATCAAGAATGGGCCCACGTATCGTGGTGCGAGTTTCCCTTTGACTTTGAATCTCTGTGTTCCCCGTAGTGGTGAGACCTTTAGATACACGTAGTCACCTTCTTTAAATTCCAATTCTCTTCGTCGGGTATCCGCGTAGCTCTTTTGTCGTGATTGAGCAGCTTGTAGTCGGTCCGGATCGCGAACCTTTTCCTCGGCCTCCTTGATTATGTCAGGCCCGAATACGGTTCGTTCACCGGTTTCTGACCACATCAATGGGGTTCGACATCGGCGACCAAATAGAGCTTCGTTTGGCGACATCTTCAGACGGCTTGATAGCTATTGTTGTAGGAGAACTCGGCGTACGACAAACATTTCTCCCAATCCTTGGTGAAATCCAATGCACGGCTCTCGGCATATCTTCTAGTACTTGGTTCGTCCTTTCGCCCGCCCATCGGTGCTGGGGTGATAAGCGGTGCGAAAGCGAGATGACTTCCGAGTGCCTCGTGGACTTTGCTCCAAAAATGAGATGTGAATTGGGTACCACGATCCGATATAATCCTCTTTGGTACACCGTGGAGACATACAATCCTACTCATATATAGTTCCGCTAGCTTGGCACTATTGTAGTTAGTTTTCACGGGAATAAATCTGGCAGTCTTGGTGAGCCGATCTACTATTACCCAAATGGAATCGTAACCAGTCGTAGTTTTGGGTAGTCCCACTATGAAATCCATGCCTATCTCGTCCCATTTCCATTCGGGAATCTTGAGTGGCTGCAGCAAGCCAGCTGGTCGTTGATGCTCGGCTTTCACCCTTTGGCACACATCGCACACGGCTACGTATTCGGCTACATCTCTCTTCATATTGGGCCACCAGTATTCTCCTTTCAAATCCTGGTACATTTTCGTGCTACGGGATGTAACGAATATGCCGATTCGTGGGCTTCTTTTAAGATCAATCCTCTCAAACCGCCTCGTTCAGGCACACAGATTCTTTTCTTGTACCACAGGATTCCCTTGTCATCCACTGAAAACTCCTGAGCGCGTCCAGCGGCCATGCGTTCCTTGATTTCCTGGGTTTCCTCACTCCCTTTTTGGGCTTCCTCTATTTGAGTTCTCAGTAGAGGTTGGATTTCCAGCGAGTTCACTCCTCCGTGAGGAATCGGGTGTAGATTGAGTCGAGCCATTTCTTCTTGGAGCTCATTAGCCACACCTCCCAATTCCATGTGATTGCATTGGGCTTTGCGGCACGGCGCATCGGCCACTACATTTGCCTTGCCGGGATGATAATGGATTCCTAGATCGTAATCCTTGATCAACTCCAGCCATCGCCTCGTCGTAGGTTGAGATCAGGTGAGTAAAGAAATAATTTAGGCTCTTGTGATCGGTATACACATCACAGTGGTTCCCGATCGATAGTGTCTCCGGATCTTCAATGCGTGTACAACCGCGGCTAATTCCAGTCGTGTGTGGGATAATTCTCTTCGTGGGGTCGTAATCGTCGCGAGGCATAGGCTACGACCTTCCCATCCTGCATTAATACTCCTCCTAATCCTTGCCGGGATGCATCACAAGACATTACGAAGTCCTTCCGGTTGTCGGGTAAGGTCAAGATTGGGGCAGTGGTTAACTTTTCTTTTAATTGGTCGAAGGCTTTTTGACACTTCTCATTCCACTCAAACTTCTTTTCCTTCTTCGAAGTTGAGTCATAGGTCGGGCTACGGTGGAAAACCCTTCGATAAACCGTCGGTAATAACCGGCCAAGCCCAAGAAACTCCGAACTTCCGTCACCGACTTGGGTGCCTTCCATTCCATAACGGCTTCGACCTTGGCGGGGTCTCTGCTACTCCTCCGGCTGAAACCACGTGGCCAAGAAAAGCAACTTCCTTGAGCCGAACTCGCATTTGCTGAACTTTGCATACAGCTGGTGCTCTCGTAGCTTTTCCAGTACGAGCCGTAGATGCTCCGCGTGTTCCTCATCGTTCTTGGAGTAGATAAGTATATCGTCGATGAATACCACTACGAATTTGTCCGGGTACTCCATGAATACCTTGTTCATCGATTCATAAAGTATACGGGGCATTGGTCAATCCAAAGGACATCACTGTGAGCTCGTATAAGCCGTAACGTGTAGAGAACGCCGTCTTAGGAATATCTCGGCTCTAATCTTCAACGATGATATCCTGACCGTAGATCAATCTTTGAGAACACCTGCGCACCTTTAAGTTGATCGAATAGGTCATCGATCCGAGGTAGCGGGTACTTGTTTTTGATAGTTACTTCATTCAGCGATCGGTAGTCCACACACATTCTCATACTCCCATCCTTCTTTTGACGAAGAGTACCGGGGCTCCCGGGGAGAAGAGGGGGCGTACGAATCCCTTCTCTTGTAGTTCTCTTATTTGCTTCTTGAGTTCCTCTAACTCGTTGGCCGGCATTCGATAAGGCCTCTTGGATATGGGGCGTACCGGGCATTAGATCGATGATAAACTCTACGTCGCGATCCGGGGGCATTCTGGTAATTCCTCGGGAAACACATCCGGGTATTCTTGTACTACGGCATTCCGCCTAGAGGTAGCATGGTGAACACTCCCGCGGCTTGCTCACACAGCTTTGGGTTTTGATCCATAGTTATGCTCATCGGTGATCCCCATGGGGTGGATACCGTGACTTCCCTTCGACTGCAGCCTATGATTCCATTATTTTTGGTCAACCAATCCATTCTCGAGTATGACATCTATGGTTTGGGGTGATAGCACCATAAGGTTTGAGAGAAACACCACGTCCCTAATCCGTATGGGCACATTAAAGCGGCATGGGGTACCGTTATGTCTCCCGGTGAGTGTACCAAGATAGGTCTTCTAAGTGCTACTTGGTGTAGGAGGTGTTGTTTGCTTACTCGGAAAGATATGAATGAATGTGAGGCTCCGAATCGAATAAAACTTTAATCGGTGCAGAGTTGATAGAGAACATACCCATCAATACGCTCCGGTCCTCCCGAGCTTCTTCGCCCGCACATGATTCACCCGGCCACGTCGAAACCCGGTGGCGGCCTCGTTGGGTAGCGGGGTCCCGAATGCACCTCGTCCCGCCGCAGGGGTGGGGGTTCCTCGGACGGGCGTTGCATTGGCGCCAGTGCGCACAGGGCGTTGCGTGGTTTTGGGCAGCTATTGGAGTAGTGCCCGAATTCTCCGCAATTGAAGCAGCTCACATTCTTTCTTCCCGGAGCGGCTAGGGTTGGTGTGGGTGTACGAAGCGAGGTGTAGCGACCGTTGACATGGTCGAAAGCGGGAGAACGTCCGGTTCTGGAACATTTGGCTTCCATCCGGACGGGTGGCTCCCTTGGGGCGTTGTGGCGTTCCCGAAATGGGCGAGCCATAGCGAGCCTCCTCTTGCGGTTATTGTCTACCACCTTTTGGTCATTCTCAAGTCGGACGACCTTGTTGATGAGGCTTTGGAAACTGGTGTGATCCTGCCCGATCATTGGTCCCCTCGGTTCGTCATTTAGTCCCTCAATGAATTTGTCTATCTTTTCTTCTTCGTCCGCTGTCACTGGTGGCGTAACGGGCAAGCTGGGTGAACTTGTTCGAGATATTCTTGTATGAGGTGTTCCCTTGACGCATCTGCGGAACTCGTTTTTCTTCATCCTCATAACTGCAGCTGGCACAAAATTCTCACGGAACGCAGCCGTGAATTCCTCCCATGTTGGTTCGCCGGCGTCTTCGGCTCGTGTTTCCTTGTAGGTGTCCCACCAGTCACTTGCGGGGCCCTCCAGCTGGTTAGTAGCGAAGACAACTCTATCAGCTTCTCGGATTCTGACGAGGGTTAGCTTCTTCTCTATCACTCTTAGCCAATCTTCGGCATCCATAGGTTCTTAGGCCGTGGAAAAAGTGGGTGGCTTAGCTCTCATGAATTCTCCCAGGCTCGATCCTCCTCGACCTCCCTGATTATTAGCAATCGCTTGGAGTAGCTGGGTCTGCAAAGCCATGACCTCCGCCAGGGTGGAGGGGTTGGGTTCTGGTGGGTTCTCGTTGGTTGCTGCGGCTCTGCGGCGATGTGCCATCTGGAGAAAATAGATGAATTGAGAGATCGGACCAGTTTAGGTTATGGTTCCCAGGGGGATTTTTCTTCAAGTTCTTTTGAATGATCTTCAATCAACAGACAGGGTGAAATAATAATAAGCTTACGAATTAAGACATCGCAAAGCGATGCTTAGGTTCATCATATTACATAAGGGGATACATGGACTTGTACACACACAGTCCTTCATGTCATGATAGCAACAACAATTATATCGTCCAACTACATCAACCAATTAAGGGGGAATAGAGAGTGGTTCGTGCCGCTGAGCCGGGAAGGTCCTCCCGCCTAGTCGTCCAACCATCCGCAAGAGCCGGGCGCCGGAAGTGGGTGGTCCGCCGCTGAAGCAAACCGGAGTCCCCATGGCTCGGAGGTGGTGGCCTCGGAGTCACGCCGAATCTTCCGACTCGGTGGCCGCGTACTCTTGCGAGCGGTCGGCGGGTGAGGGGCCTCCGGTGTGAGTCGGGCGACGAGGGGAGCTTCCTCCTCCATTGGGTCGGTGTCGCTAGACTCCCATTTGACTTCCATGGGTTCGCCTCGGACTCCGTGTCGGTGTGGATCTGGATGGGGTTCTCTCTCCCGATCCGGGCTCGGATGGTATTGCTACGGAGCTTGAGGTGGGTCCCATGGACGCGGCAGAAGTGGGTCTATCGGTGCACGGTGCGGCTCGTGCTCAACATGAAAGCTTGCTCCATCATGGCTTGAAAAGTGTCTAAGCATGCTGGAGTCATAAGGTAATAGTGGTCGGGCATAGGGGCAGGAGGTGATGGTATAGGCTCGGTGGAAGTACTGCAGCGTAGACAGACGAGTGCGCACCGCTCCTCCGCTTGGTTGATTTGCTGCTTGCTCTTCCCGAGCTGCTCTTCCAGCTCTACCAGAGCTTCCCCACGGGCCATGTAGCGGTCCGAGAGTTGCTCATCTGGGCACCATTGGCTGCGGTGAGTCTGCGGCATGTTTATCTCGGTCTCCACGGCCTTGGTGGCTGTTGACCGATCATTGAGGCGTGATCGCGATCGTTGATCTCGAGCGGGGCCTCCTCGTATGCGATCGTCTGTCTCCGCCCAACGTGATAGACGCGTGACCATCGGATTGTAGCAGCGGGGGTAGCCTCCACGGTGCGGGTTGCCCTCTTCGCGATAAGGATGATGCACGAACTCGTCACCGTGAGTTCGGCACGGTGTATCGCATTAAGGCGAAGGAAGGCCTCGCGAGCCGCATCCTGAATAGCTGCTTCTGCTAGGTCCCGGTGGTAGCGAGTGTGGAAGCAGAAGGATGTCTCACTTCCCATGCGGGCTTCTATGGATACGGCCGCCTCCCAGGCTGGATACACTTCGGAGCCATGCCTCTTGGTGTGATAGGTGGGTGGTTCCGGGTACCTCAAACACCATAGTAGGGACTGAAGTTGTACCACAAACCCCTCGTCTCGCGGGATAGTGACTTCCCAGGTTCCGTCGTGGTTTGACATCTGCTTTTGTAGGCAACTTAGGGTTAGTGGGAGAGAGCTATCATAATCATTTGGTAAAAAGGAAATACAGATGTAGAAAAGGTATATTTGCATTTTCGGAAATAATAGTTTAAAACTGATCCTATTGTAGGGATATTTTCCTTTAGCCAACTAGTTAGGGGTAGGGCGCCATTTGGTCTTAGCCTACGGTCGCATGGCTCTGATACCAGCTCTGTGGACCCCCGGTTTTGAGGCGGGAATCTTTCGTGTTCATAGTACCATTTCCTGGATCGAGTAGTTGGTACCCACGAATACAAGATCTTGGATGATCAAGTGCACATGCACGAATAGTCTTACATTACCATTATTACATTAGTAAGCCCGAAGGCAATGTTCATCCCACAGACCTTATGGTCCGAATACAACATAAAAACAGAATTTAGATAAGGCGGCGGAAAGAGGCGGCTTGTCAATTGCCACGAGCAACGACCGGAGCTAAGGTCTAATATGTGCCGTCGGTTCCTTCGTCCACCTGGTGATACGCGTATGGATCTTCTGGCTCTTCACTCCCATCAACTAGAGGTTTGTGCGTATAGCAAGGGTGAGTACCACCGTACTCGGCAAGCCAACACGAATTGATGCATATGATAGGGTTATTCAAAGAACATGGCTAGGGTTATTTTTGCGTAAAGCCCGTTTTCACAATTCTTTTCACAAACCTATCGACTAGCCAAATCAAGTTTTAATTTCATAGTTCATTAACCCGGCGACGGTTCGTCTACCATCCATCGTGATTCCAAGGATGGCTTCCCGCCTCCGGTTCGTCATGATTTTCGGAGTCCACCCCTTCTCGCATCTCGAGAAGTTGATCCACCAATGAATAAAATCATCATGCAAACCAATCCCAGCATTTTTAAGTTCAAAGTCTAGCCAAGCGAAAGTCTTGTCACGATGCTCAATATCCGCGAGCACGGCTATTCGAATAGATTGATTCACTCACCTTGCAGGTGGATGTACACTTTACCCGTACTCCGTGACAGCCCAACAAATGAGCCTACGCCTCAACACATGAGACGGTCACGGCAAAGCCTTTCGATAACCTCACTTTGGCGCACCCGCTCCATGAACTTAAGCCCTCATGCACTCTAGCCGTCCTTTTCTAGCGGTGAGAGGAGTTCGGCGCACCGGGTAAGGGAAAACTTTCCAAATCTTTAAGTTTAATTAACATCGCTTAATTCCACCATTCATATCAAAGGCCGCAGCCTCATTCTCATCCCTTAACCACATCATAGAGAACCATCTATGCAAGGATACGTCTCCGCTCGGCTATCTAGTCGCTAGGTCTATACCCATTCGAGAAGTACGGTTGTGCGGCTCGTTTCCGGCTATCTCATGGCTCGGTCCTTAGCGACCGGGGTCGGCACTTGCCTTTTCCGGAATCCGCCCAAATCATCCGGCCGCCCAGTCTAAAACATTTGTTTAGTACTTTAAATTTTCATCAAACTTAGTTCACCATTCTCATGGCCATGTGGCGCTCATGTCTCCACATGCCATATCTCAACTACCTTCCCTAAGGTAGTTGCCCAAGCACAAAGCTTTTTCATAAAGTCATGAGTATGCATAAATCTAAGCATAGCATGGCTAAGCGTTACGAAGTTATTCTTCGGTGTTTGTATCACATCGCGAGTTACAAGGAGTAATTCTAAAGGTAATCAATAGCAAGGTATGGCATAACAAGTATAGGTAACTCGTAAAGCATGCAGGTTTAGAGTTTAAAATAACATCATTTCGCAATTGGGATCGATATGTTCAAAGGGTGTGAAGACTTGCCTTGCTCGCACGCTGGTTGAGTGGGGTCTTCCGCGTAGTCGGTGTTCACCTCTTCGGACGCTATCCGTACGTGCGAAAAGAAGGGTTGAATCCAATTAGAATTCAACAACATCAACGAAAAAAAGAAAGAGATCTCAAAATGATCGCGGAAGCGGATTCCAAACACAACCTCAAACTTCGGAAATCTTAAAGGTTGAATCAACGAAAAGGATTTCGGTTAAACCGAGCGAACCATCTTGTAGTTAATATGTATTTTGCACTTAAATTTGAAGATATCCTAGAATAATTAGGTTTCTAATTTTTATATCTCCAATAATTGATCTTTAATGTTGCAATTATATTTATTAGGGTTTTTTTGAAATTCTAACGACAGGATAATGTCATCCATGCTTAACCAATATTTAAAAAGGTCTCATGTGAACTTCGATAACAATTTAAAGGTTGGACAATATTTGAATTCATAAAAAGAAAAATTTAATCTATAAATCATTTTCACAAAGTATTTCTTTTAGAAGGGGAAAGAATATTATACTTATTCCTAAATAATAATATTTCAAAAACCTTGTTTTATCCTAAAATATTTCCAAAATAAGTTATACATTTTCCCTTATTCCTTTACTATTTTTCTTTTCCTTCATTTCTTTTTTTTTTTTTTTTCTATTCCCTCTGTTTTCTTTCCTTCTTTCTCCGCTCTCGCTACCACCGGCGGTCGACGGCGAGGAGGGGGCGCCGACGGTGAGGGAGGGCCGGAGCGAGGGAAGGAGGGGCTTTCACCCTCTTGGGACCACGGGGTCCCATTTCTCCACTCGGTCGGGACCGGGAGCGGCGAAGAGAGCCGGCGACGGTGAGGTGGTTCGGCGGCGGGCGCTCGTCGGCAGCAAACGCCAAAGCAAGGGGTCTACGAGCATCGGTGAGCCTTAGGGATGCTAGAGAGGGGGTTGGTTCGGCCGGGAGGCGCTGAAGCGTGCGGCGACGCGGTGGCGGCGGCCGAGACAGGGGATTCGAGGGCTCGTCGCCGGTGATTTTCCGGTGACCATTTGGCTCGGGAAGCTTAGGGAAACAACACTTAGAACACGGGGATAATGATGGTACCTTCAATTCGGGAAGAAATCGGCCGAGGGTGACGAATTTCGAAGTGTTGCCGGGCGGTCGAGTTAGGGTTCTTCCGGCCGAGCTCCGATCCTTCCCAAAATTCAAGCAATGCAACGGCTAACTTTTGGGGAAAACGGGAGAAAGCACGAGGGAGTTGTGGCGAAGATTTTCGGTGTTGGGGGCTCGGCTCGGGGTGGCTTCTTATAGGCGGTCGACGGAGGGCGATGCGGCGGCAGCAATGGCGCGGCGTCGGCGGCATGGCGCGGTCGCGGGGAGGTCGTGCGCGACGTGCGGCAACTGCAGCCGACGTGCGTGCGTACGGTGGCGCGGCGAGGACGGTGCGTGCGGGATCTGGGGCGCGCGCACGCTAACGCGGCGGTACGGCGACGGCATGGCGACGGCCTAGCGCGGCGTCGGGCGACTTGGCGACCGCGGGGTGGCGCGATCAGACGGCGGTGGCTGTGCGCGCAGGCGGTGTCATCAGCGAGAGCACGCGTGCGCGGCGTCCCGGTACGGCGCGGCACGGCGCTCGGCGCGTGGCGCGCGCGAACGTGGGCGACGGGCCGGTCGAACACCTACTGACGCGATGAACAGTGCACTTTTCCTATTTTACTGATTTAATTTTCCTAAATCCCTATTTCTATTTCCTTTCTTCCTAAAAATCCCAAATAAATTTTGGTATTCTCAGTATACTCTCTAAAATGATATTTCCCATTTCTCCCTATTTTTCAAAATATATTTTTCGTATTTATTTTATTTCTTCTTTTGAATTCAAGAAAATAGGGTTTGAATAGCGGCAATTTCTATCTTCATTTTTCTTTTTTTTTCAAAAATATCTTTATCATCAAATCCTAATTATTCATTATCCTTCCCTCATCAATTAGGGTTTAAACCAAAATATATCCTTTTTGTAATTCACCAAATTATATATGTATGTGCTCTTTTCAAGGTACACACATTTATATTTTGAAATCATTTTCACCGGTTGAAATTTCAAAGCTTAGGGTTTTGTCCCATTTTTCCTCAAAGTAATTCTAGAAGAAAAATCTTATTTTGCTGTCATGGGCAATCCAGATCGAAAAATACGATAAGAAGCAATGATTCCCAAAAAGTTTTTGTGAGTTCCGATTTTTACGTTCCGAATTCCATTCCTTCGATTTTCAGGATGTTACATCCGCTTTCTTGGATGACCATAGTTTCGCCTTCCAACGATCTACATAACAGGCGACTGCCAAAAGATAGAAGTGTGCTCGGGAACATATGACCAGAAATTGTTCTTAGATTACATTAGGCAAAACAAAGGAATTACTCTTCAAAATAAGGGAATATGGATTCCTCGACCTCCTCCAACTCCAACAGGACATCCTCACGGTGCTCGTCAGCTCCTCCCTTGGCCATCATCTCCTTGATGTGTGATCTCAGGATGTGTGAGCTTGGGGCACACGAGAACATGGCAAGCACCAGTCTTGAGCCCGGTCCGCATTGACTCCACCACCTGATCTGCCTAGGCACTTGCCATAGTCTCCAGCTCGGTTAATTATTACTATCCCTAGAGATCCTAGGACGATTGTCTCGTCTAGGAAGTGTGGGGTAGTAGCGTGCTTCCCTAAGCTCTTGGCAACCACGTCGAGGCGGCCGTAGTTCTTGTGCAAGCCTTGTCAGAAGGAGGCCAGGTTGTCCTTCGAGTCTGACAGAGCCTGCTCAAGCCCCTTGTGTCGGTTCTCCTCCCCCATGATCACCTTCTGTAGCTTCTGGTTGTCCGTGCACTCTGTCCTCAGCTAAGCCTCTAGAGCAGTGACACGGCTGTTGGCGAAAGATGCAACCCTTGTGAGATGGCTGATCTAGGTGACGACGCCTTGGTAAAACGCTTCAACTGAACGACTAGCGTGCAGAAACTTGTTCGTAACCGAAGATGACCCTAGGATGACAACGAGGCCGGTTGCCAAAGGTGACGGTGGGGAAAGGACGGGTGTGGCCGAAGCCGTGAAGTTGAGAAAACAAATTGTCAATTATATAGCTAGTTAATATGTTATATGGGTTACTTTGACTTGACCAATCTACCATGGTCATTTAGCACCTAACTAACCCAATAGTGCCAGGTGTCCCCGACCAAGGTACCAAGACTCGGTGATTAGTCAGGCTTAATGTAATAGGACGATAAGAAATGACTTCGAGACGTAGTGATATAAGAAGAGGGGGTCATTGGACAAACACTGTGCAATTTGGATAAAAATGATTCATGTATATGAACTTGAATAAATCAACTTACAGATTTCATATCGATCTCTGTCATATACCCAAATTCTAGGGTCGACAAAATTTTGTCCAAATAAATAAAGTAAAGGTTTATCAATTTTATGAACCAAAAATTTTCATTTTTCCAACTTAGGTTAAAGAGCCTTGGCCTATATGCCCAATTTAAAAATTTGAGGACCAACACTTTGCTTTTCTAATTAAGAGAGAGACCAAAATTTTGAGAACAAATTAAAGCTTTTCATTTATAATCTAGGACAAAAATGCGAGCTCATGCGAAAGCTCGCGTACTAACATGAGGTCCGCTTTGACCTAGGTCAAACGCATATATTCGGATTTTCGAAAACGCATCGCATTATAGGCCATATAAGCATACCCTAACGATTGAAATTTACAATAAAATCTACAACTAATGTTGGATGCTAGGTGTGAACTTAAAAAAAATCTTAACCCAAGGTTCACCTCCTAAGCTCAAGAGGAGAGCTAATACGAATCCGAAGAATGAAATAGTCGTGTGCACATAGGGTAGATGCATAAACCTAGAAAGGCTACATTAATGTTCTAGACTAAACCAAGTAAGATAAATTCATGGGAAAATTCATGTAGGTGCTAAACATTATTTACAACTCAACCTAATTTTGGTATAATTTAATAACTAGATTTGATGCCCCAAACAAATTAGACAAAACAGTCCAATATTAGGCAAATTAATGTTCTTAATCGGCCAAAATAATAACTTGCCTAAAAGACCATGAAAATGCACATAAGTATATACATGAGATAATTTAATAAAATACTAGGTAAATTAACCTAATGAAATATAATTTTTATAGAATTTTTATCCTCTGTCTTAGCCCTCTAAAAATTCAAATAATCCTACAAAAACCCTATTTTTGTGGAATTTCTGGGAACAAACCACTTGATATTTTTGAGTGCAACCAAAGAAAATGGAACCTAGGGATGGTCAACTACCTCCAGTAAATATTTCGTGAATTTAACATGACCACACATTAAATTATGAAGCCCCAAATTTTAAGGAGAGCAAATAAACTGAAAAAATCATCAAAAAAGTCACATGCACCTAAGTTTCTACCCCTACCTCTCTCCATTGCCTTGCCCTCTTTGGCCCGGACTCACAGAGAGCGGCTCAAGCTAACTCCACCCAAGTACAACACGTTCCACCGCTTGGAACACACCAGAGCCTACCGGGAAACAAGGAAACAGAGAGGGAGAGCGCCGGAGAACAGGCCGCCAGCGTGCTCGACGCGTGTCCAAGGACATGGCTGTGCCGAACTCACCTCTAACACCCCCAAATCGCATCGCCCCTTCCCACTCTTCACCCCAGTGCTGACCAAATCAAGAGAGGGAGCCTTAGCCCCACTATTTCCATCTCTTCTTCGTCGCCGGCCGAGAGGGAGACGACGGCTACTATCGCCGGAGAGCCACGGTCATGTCCCCTTCACTCGTGTCCCCTAATGTCCTCTTCACGCCGGTCCAAAACCATGTTAATCTCAAACATTCCATTCTGTGGTTTGTCGGGAACGGGGACCTCGCCCGCGATGCCCTGGAGCATGCACCGGAGTGCTGTCGCTTCGGGTTCGACGCCGTTCCGGCCCACTCCGACCGAGGCCAGTCAAGCCCTTGAGCCACTAGCAATGTCTCACCCTCACCATCAAAACCCCTCAAGTTTTCCAACTGGAGACGCAGCGGATGCGAAGATCACCGCCGTCTTCTCTAGCTCTGGCCAAATGTCGCCACCAAGCGTAATCTCCAATTCTACCCTCTCTGGTGAGTTAAAATAAAATTCCTCGCACCCATAGCATCCTTGGGACGTCATTGAGCCACCCTTTCTCTCTTCTTGGCAGATGGAAGGCCGGATTGAGTCACTGCCGCTCACCCCGAAGGATTGCCGCCGCCGTCGGGTTGTCCCTCGCGCCGCCGCCAGTGACCGAGACTCGCCAACATGCGCACGACCTCGGGTAAGAACCCGTGACTCTAGTGAACCCTCAAGCTTGCTTTACTTTGCACTAAACCGAGCTGCAACTCGTATTGCACCGGCAACCCGAACCGCATCGCCGCCTATGCATGCCATCGGCATCACACCGGCCACTAAAGCCGTCGAGCCGACCACCACGGGTTTCGCCATCACCTCCTCCACCTTTCTTCTTTTGGGCGCACCCCCTGCCGAGGCGCCGTTGGCCGCCGGCGAGGTCGGGAAGGGCCCACGGCCGACGAGCTCTGCCTTCCCCGGCCGCTACCTCACCGACAAGCAGGGCCCACATGATTAGCGCCAGAAAATCAATTAGGAAAAGGTTTAAAACTTGTAAGGGTTGCTTTGCAAGATGTCCCTATATGACATGTGGGGTCGTGGACCCATCTGTAAATACCCTAAAATTTGTAGACTCTTAAAAGAAATCGATTTGTCACGTGCCAAGGACCCCAGGTCCTAATTCAAAGAACTCCAAGGACCTTTTTGCAGATTTATCTGTCATTGACTAGTGGACCCTGGACCCATTTGTAGTATTGAGAAAATATCAAGGGCCATTATCTAAAACTGAATAAAAGGCCAAGTCATTTTCAAAATTAGCTGAAAATGTGCATAACTTATAAAATTCATATAAAATCCAATTTAACTTATTTTGGGGTGAAACAAATTTCTGTGAATTCATAAAAAGATAAACTTTAATTTAGAATTATAAAACTTGGCACTCACTGTACTAATTTCCTCTCTAAAAATTCTTCCAAGTTAAATCACACATAGAGCTATCCTAAGCTTATAAGATTCATAGAAAATTCAATTTAACTTGTTTTGGGCAAACTCAAGTTCTGTAGAATTCCTCAACTTACTCTCTCTATTTAGGAAAAATGAAAACATAGGGTTACCTTGTACCAAATACCTCTAAAAGATATTAATATTAAAATGATGCGATTTAGGTAGTCCGAACTTTAGAGCTTTATTTAAAATTCATTTTAGTCCCTTTTTGAATAAACTCAGATTCTATATAATCATCAAAATACCTACTTTCCAAGTATAAAATAAAAAATATATACCTACTATGTGGTAAAACCTCCTAAATAATAAAATAAAATAAAATATAACAACTCATATGATAAAAATATCAGTAAACCTTAAATTGTTAGCTAAGGTACCATTCACTATAGTAGTAGTAGAACCCCATATGTATATAGATGTATAAATATAAGTATATACACTTTACCTCCATATAAATCTGATTGAAACTTGTTGAACCAGTAAGATTATAGTTCCAACCCAAATCACTAAGATTTAGAGCACTTAGCTCATAGAACACCATCTAGGTTAATATGCCAAGGAAATAGCCTAGAACACCTTCTAGCTTGCCAAGTGTGTGGTAGGATAGTATAAACCATAGGAATATGAACTAAGGCTAATTTGGTTAGCTAAATTATTTATTCTTATACATCCTTAGCAAATAAAACAAGTTCTGGGCCCAAAACCCTATAGCTATATATATAGAACCCTATAGGCCTAGAACCCATCGTAAATCTGTAAAAGACCTAAAAAATCATAGCAACTCAAAAAAAATTATGAAACCAATTGTATTAGTCTTAGAAAACCTATCTCCACACCTCTGTGAAGTCAAATTAGTAAAAATCAAAGTTCAGAAACATTGTCCAAACATCACCTAAACTTATCCCGGTACGACCCGGTAAAACTTCTAAAATCGATAACTCCCAAATGAAGAAGGATAAATTAGAAATCCTACCACCCAAAATCATTAGAGACCAGTACCTACTCAATATACAAAAGTCATACATTTTAGAGCATTTTTGGATCTTTTGCACCTTTCGGCATCTAATTGCATACCGTATATTTTGTTTAGATGGTTACGTAAACGATGATGGAGTGGATCAGAGACTAACAATTCTCCAGACCAAGGAAAGTTCTTGCCCCTCCTTTGAACACATTGAACCCATGTTTTTGGGCAATGTATTTTGGTTGTGAAATCTTGCATGCGTAATTTATCGTATCGTCGTTTTAAACATATGTTTTTTGAAAAATTTGCATGTACCTTTTTTGAACATATGTTATGCTTTATGAAAGTGATATGCTAAGCCTTGCTTAGAATTAATCAAATTATGGGCATGGATTGTTTTCGAAACTCTTTGGAAAACCTTTTCTGTGTTTTGAACTGAAAGGGGATAAACCCCAAATATTTGCGAAACAAAGTCAAAACTTGATTTTTAGACTTGGGCGGCAAGTGGTAAGCGATTGATGTATTCGTATACCGATAGGGGGAGTTTTTTCCTGAGTCGATTAAGGACTAAACTACATGTCATTCATTGTGTATACCGTACATCTATATGTGCTAGTATGGGATAGCCTTAGCCGAGAAATCTATTTAGCACCTAGCCTTGCATTATGGTACGCCGAAGTGTATGGGTTCGGATAACCTAGAGGAACTTTCTATTTACCCCGTCGTGGTAGTTTAGGCGACTAAGTCTGTCCAATACAACGGTATCGTGCCACGTGGGTGAGTTCCTGTCGTGTCCGCCACCATGGTGTTAAGTTAAGGCATGGGCCCACCACTTAACAGTTCTAGGTCTTATTCCAGTATGACCTAGGATGGAGGAAACACGAATCGCGCTTGTGCAAGTCTAGGGACTAAATAGTGTAAAGGCTACGTTATGACCTCTAGATCGCACTCAACGAGAAGAGTGTGATAGAGTCTTGCAAACTCGAAACAAACTAGAGTGTTCATATCATGTGGGTAAAGATGTACAAACTCTGCAAAGTTAATAAAAACTAATCGATTAGCCGTGCTCACGGTCATGAGCGACATAATGAAATGCTATGGGTATAATTTTGTGATTTTGTGTTTTTCCCTAAATGATCTTGAAAATGAAACGTATTGTGTTGGAAATAATGTTGTTTCATGTTTTGTATTTTCCTTACTCCCCGACGTGAGTAATGGATTAGTATGTATCTTTGTACAAATGATGAAATCATGCCATGGTTAGTAAAGATTTGTATTTTGCTGAAAATGCCAGGGTTAAAACTACGTTGCAACTTAATTGTGAACTAAAATCTGCTTTATGCCATAAATTGAAACTACTATTAGTCTTCCTTTAAAGTAGAGCTGTCATGTACTTAGGATTGATTGTGCGCTTGCTAGTACATTATTTCTAATAATGTACTGACACTTGTTACTGGAATATCCATCTTGTTGTAGGACTTAGATTTAGCTTTTGAGAGATGCGGGTACTCGATTTGCTGCTTCTAGGACTTGAACTTAGTGGGGTAAACCCCTAGTCGGTGTGCTTGTGGAATGGATAGTAAAGCCACCGCTGTTCGCTGTACTCTGATTATATTTATTTGGCCGGTCAACCTATGTACTTATCTAAGTGATGTAAACTTTTAAGTTCTATTCAATGTAAATGTATTCGCCATGTATATTCATGCTTGTGATGAAAGTGTGAATCTAGCGCACATCCTGGGAGCTAGATTCAAATGAGTATGAGTTAGGAATATTTGAGACGTTGTAGATCTTTAGCCATTTTATCAAGTCTCCTAAGTGTGTAACACATCTGGTCGCTGCCTTCATGTGGTTTGATAGGCACGCTTCAGTGAAGTTGATCGGCGGCTAAAGGACCAACAATATCTCACTTATCCCTCTCTCGGGACATCGGATGTTTCGTTTTACTTGACATATGAGCTGAAGCATTTCAACTCATATTGCAAATAGAACGGAAGGTCCGGGCGTCTCTGACAGGCATGGTATCAGAGCAAATATTGACTATAGGAACCCCTTTAAGTTCGTCGTTTAGAATGGATTCTCAAAATTATTTTGAGGGTTTCGCCCTCAGCTATAAAATATTTGTGAAAACCCTATTCAATCTTATATCTCATCCCTCTTTAGAGATTAATCTTCTCTATATCTCTGTTTTAAGTTTTAAAAACTCTTATCTTGCTCTATAGGACCGAAACCTTCTGAAAGTTAGTGTTTTTATGAAAAGGGGTTGAAAACACTAAATTATCACCACTAATCAGTACCAATGGGTTTATAAAAGTTTTGAAACCATTTTGCAAACCATTCCCGTGTGCTAGTACGGTTTTGCAAAAATATCAGGTTAGAACAAGCCTCTTGTCAACGGGTTTTGGAAATGGGTTGATAGAGATCAAAACTTGATAGACACTATAGGGATTCTATCTTCTCATGTTATCTCTGTACCAAAAATGATTTGGGTTGATTTTGAGCTCCTATCTCTCAACTTTTCAAAATTCATCGATAAGGCCTAAAACGGGTAGTTTGGTATAGAATAGAACTTGTAATGCTTAAACCTCTAGATTGTTTGCTTAAATAGACCACCCAAAAATCATATAGTTTCTGGACCACTCTATGCATTTAAAATATAATAAATTTAGACACCATATAACTTGTGTAGACTTTTATTTTTATGCCGATCGTTCTTTTGCTGAAATCTTGAGTTGGTCTGTTTGAAAACTTTGCATAGGCTGAACCGTAGATGGTAAAAGTGGGAAATTTTACAAACAACATGTAGACTAACCCAGTAGGCATCATAAATTTTTGCATGATTTTTAGACCCCTTCATCATAAGGAAATAGATCGATTAGTTAACCTAATCCGGTTCTGGAAATTTGCAGACAGCAGCCTTCATCTTTGTGTATAGACCAAACCATACCAGCAAAAACATTCATCATCTTTTAACAGTAACCCTTAGCCATGTCCAGGAAGCCCCACGAATTATTCTAGAATTTTTGAGCCCCTGCAACATGCCCTAAAAATTCATATAATCCAGGAGAGCAGAAATCTGAAACCTGGTATACCGTAGGTTGTTAAATTTGTCCAGACAGAACCGTAGGTGATAAAATTCTAATTTTCCTAAGATAGATCACAAACTTACTGACCTGCCACCATGATTTTTGCCCAAATTTTATACCTTTGGAAACTAGCCCAAATAGACCGATAAAGACATCAAACCCATATTCTCCAGCACACCGGTGTGTGACCAAACCATTTTCCCTAGAGCAACATAACCATCACAAAAATCAGAAAAGCTTTTCCAGCCAAAGGACACATTATAGAGAGTCAAGGATGGAAGTTAAATGACCTTGCAGCTTTTTCAGATTGACCGCCAAGCCTTGTCCTTATGGATTGGCAGGTAGTTGTACCCGAGACCCCCATGGCAACTTCAACTTCCATTTTCCAAATTCTCCCAACCAACAGCCTTTTATTTTAAGGGGGATAGTATGTCATGACCTCATACACCCATAGGTAAATATGAAGCCTTTGTAAGTCTCACGAACATGGTTTGGAGACTTGACCTGTACCTTGGATAAACCTCTCAATATATGTATATATATATATACATTATTGTTTCTATGGCATGAAGGCAATACAAAAATATTTTCATGAGCATTGCATCAATTCATACATTCATCGCATCATTCATATATCATGGTATCATCACATTCATGCATGCCTTTTTCGCATAAAAGAAAAAAATTGCCACCCATGCCATGTAACAATCATTTTCCTACTATGACCCTAGTATATAAATATGAACCCAAGAGCAGTCGCGACTATCTTCCTATGCCCATGAAGAATTCCGAGAAGAATCAATAGGCCCACAAAACACCTTTGGGAAAGACTGTCCTTGAGCCGGATACCGCCACGACCTAATACCCGGTTAAACACTATGCCTTGATCTCCGCAGAACAAGGTGCAGATAAACCCGGAACTACCGAACCAACTCATTCTCCATTTCGCGAATCCTCCTAGCCATAAATTTCCTAAACTTTAAGGGGATAGCATAGCTTGTTGGCCCCAAGCACTCGAGATAGCACCCCTGTTGCCATTACTCGCCTTCATTGTAAACTGCCCGAGCGGAGAAAGTTCTATTGTTATTTTCCCATCTTAGCCTATGAACCTTTAAGGAAGAAGGTAATAATAGACAAGGACCCGTTGATCTATACTTCCATAGCCTACGTACTTGCTGCTCCGAAATTTAACCCTCATAGATATAAGCTCGATCGAGCTACGGTTGACCCCAGATTTTCTGTCATTATTCCCGAAATGAAGACCTGATGCCACCGAACCTTTTGTACCAATTCTTCATCGCCCACCAGAATAACTGGCAGCAACCACGCTTGTCAAGAACGCTCCCTCACCTCCTCAGTAAAGGTTTTTCCCAACCTTAGTTAAGCAAGTCTATTATACAACTTAGGAAAAACTTAACCTAGGAGTATTAAATATTGTATGTTTGTAAAGTTTTCAAACAACAAGGAACCGATAAAAACCACATTATCCGAAAACCCAGTGTTGCTGCAGTAGCATCTCTTTCGGTGTATTCGAGTCATTTTCCCATGCACCTTACCCAGTCCGGAATATCCAACCCAACGTCATCATCCCACAATAGCCTCCAAACAAAGACTAGTGGGTATACTACCCCAACCAGTAAAGCACAAATAGCTGAACAAACATACTGCATATTTACCCACACCCGTCGCCAAGCGGCAACCCCTTTTGCCAGAATGTAGCCTCATGACCAAAGCGCCTTGGCACCACTATTATCCGAGTGTCATCACCGATGACAAAACTAACCGTTTCCCATAAGCCAATAAAAAGACCCCCTTTTTCCCTCCTAAATCCTGCAACGGCAACCCCTGATTGTCGATAGAGTCCGCATTATCCTAAGCGAGCATATTGTCCATCGGTATGATAGGATAAAGTTCTAGATACGTACGATAGACCTAGTTAAACCGACAAACATCCAACCATATCCCAACCCAAATCTCGGGGACGAGATTTCCTTTAAGGGAGATAGAGCTGTCATATATCCAAATTCTAGGGTCGACAAAATTTTGTCCAAATAAAATAAAGTAAAGGTTTCTCAATTTTATGAACCAAAAAATTTCATTTTTCCAACTTAGGTTAAAGAGCCTTGGCCTATATGCCCAATTTAAAAATTTTGAGGACCAACACTTTGCTTTTCTAATTAAGAGAGAGACCAAAATTTTAAGAACAAATTAAAGCTTTTCATTTATAATCTAGGACGAAAATGCGAGCTCATGCGAAAGCTCGCGTACTAACATGAGGTCCGCTTTGACCTAGGTCAAACACATATATTCGGATTTTCGAAAACGCATCGCATTATAGGCCATATAAGCATACCCTAACGATTTAAATTTACAAACCAAATCTGCAACTAATTTTGGATGCTAGGTGTGAACTTAAAAAAACTCGTAACCCAAGGTTCACCTCCAAAGCTCAAGAGGAGAGCTAATATGAATCCGAAGAATGAAATAGTCGCGTGCACATAGGGTAGACGTATAAACCTAGAAAGGCTACCTTAATGTTCTAGACTAAACCAAGTAAGATAAATTCATGGGAAAATTCATGTAGGTGCTAAACATTATGTACAACTCAACCTAATTTTGGTATAATTTAATAACTAGGTTTGATGCCCCAAACAAATTAGACAATACAGTCCAATATTAGGCAAATTAATGTTCTTAATCGGCCAAAATAATAACTTGCCTAAAAGACCATGAAAATGCACATAAGTATATACATGAGATAATTTAATCAAATACTAGGTAAATTAGCCTAATTAAATATAATTTTTCTAGAATTTTTCTCCTCTGTCTTAGCCCTCTAAAAATTCAAATAAGCCTCCAAAAACCCTATCTTTGTGGAACTTCTGGGAACAAACCACTTGATATTTTTGTGTGCAACCAAAGAAAATGGAACCTACGGATGATCAACTACCTCCAGTAAAAATTTCATGAATTTACCATGACCAAAGATTAAATTATGAAGCCCCAAATTTTAAGGAGAGGAAATAAACTAAAAAGATCATCAAAAAAGTCACATGCACCTAAGTTTCTACCCCTACCTCTCTCCATTGCCTTGCCCTCTTTGCCCTGGACCCACAGCCAGTGGCTCAAGCTAACTCCACCCAAGTACAACATGTTCCACCGCTTGGAACACACCAGAGCCGACAGGGGAACAAGGAAACAGAGAGGGAGAGCGTCGGAGAACAGGCCGCCGGTGTGCTCGACGCGCGTCCGAGGACGTGGCTGCGCCGAGCTCACCTCTAACAACCCCAGAACGTGTTGCCCCTTCCCACTCTTCACACCAGTGCTGACCAAATCAAGAGAGGGAGCCTTAGCCACACCATTTCTGTCTCTTCTTCGTCGCCGGCCGAGAGAGAGACGACGGCCACTGTCGCCGGAGAGCCATGGTCATGTCCCCTTCACTCGTGTCCCCTAATCTCCTCTCCACGCCGGTCCAAAACCGTGTTAATATCGAATCATTCCATGCAGTGGTTCGTCGGGAACGGGGACCTCGCCCGCGACGCACTGGAGCATGCACCGGAGCGTCGCCGCTTCGGGTTCGACGCTGTTCTAGCCCACTCCGACCGAGGCCGGTCAAGCCCTTGCGCCACTAGCAACGTCTCACCCTCACCATCAAAATCCCTCAAGTTTTCCAACCGAAGACGCTGCGGATGCGAAGATCACCGTCGTCTTCTCTAGCTCCGGCCAAATGTGGCCACCGAGCGCCATCTGCAACTCTACCCTCTTCAGTGAGTTAGAATCGAATTCCTCGCACCCATAGAATCCTTGGGACGTCGTTGAGCCACCCTTTCCCTCTTCTTGGCAGATGGAAGGCCGGATTGAGTCGCTGCCACTCACGCCGAAGGATTGCCGCCGCCGCTGGGCCGTCCCTCGTGTCGCCGCCGGTGACCGAGCCTCGCCAACACGCACACAACCTTGGGTAAGAACCCGTGACTCTAGTGAACCATTAAGCTTGCTTTACATTGCACTAAACCGAGCTACAACTCGTATTGCACCGGCCACTCGAGCCGCATCGCCGCCTATACACGCCATTGGCATCACACCGGCCACTACAGCCGTTGAGCCAACCACCACGGGTTTCGCCATCACCTCCTCCACCTTTCTTATTTTGGGTGCACCCCCTGCTGAGGCGCCGTTGGCCGCCGGCGAGGTCGGGAAGGGCCCTCGGCCGACGAGCTCTGCCTTCCCCGGCCGCTACCTCACCGACAAGCGGGGCCCACATGATTAGCACCAGAAAATCAATTAGGAAAAGGTTTAAAACTTGTAAGGGTTGCTTTGCAAGATGTCCCTGTATGACATGTGGGGTCGTGGACCCATCTGTAAGTACCCTAAAATTTGTAGACTCTTAAAAGAAATCGATTTGCCACGTGCCTAGGACCCCGGGTCCTAATTCAAAGAACTCCAAGGACCTTTTTGCATATTTATCTCTCACTGACTAGTGGACCCTGGACCCATTTGTAGTATTGAGAAAATATCAAGGGCCATTATCTAAAACTAAATAAAAGGCCAAGTCATTTTCAAAATTGTGGACCCTTGTTTTTGGAACGGAAATCATTCGTGTTCATAGTACCATTTCTCTGGATTGAGTAGTTTGGTACCCATGTATAGAGTACTGAATTACCAGGTGCAAAGTGCACGAATAGTCTTACACCAAAGACATTACATTATTAGGCCCAAAGGCATTATTCAATACATAGGACCTACTGATCCAGATACAACCAAAAGCAAAAATTAGATAAGATAGCAGACGGAAGGCAGCGACATGTCAATTGCCACAGGCAACGACTAGGGACTAAGACCTATTGCGCTCCATCGTCTTCATTACCCTCCTGGCAGTAGGCATACGGGTGTTGACGAGGAAAATCAACACGTCGGCCTGGGAGATCTGCTTAACTCCAGTGCAGGTCCTAGAACAGATGAAGCGTGGGCGTGCCAGTCAGTTTGATCCTGCCACTGACAAGTTATGCAAAACAGCAGAACATAAATCATATCGGCCGATAGACCGATACCCAAAAACTAACTAATCGGCTAATAAGCAAATGGTGCAATTCTAGCCGATGCCAATGCCAGCCGATGGTGTTAGGGTTTGAATCCATCGGAGTACGCTGAAAAAATATTTATACAAAGGCGATTGACCGATGATAATATGATATATATAACATTGCATGAACCAATCAACATGATAAAGTAGATACTGATTTAAAGATTAAAGCACACATCGGCTGGAAGTCCGATGTCATAAAATCCAAATGATTAAATATTCAATGAAGCCTCTGCTGTAATCGGCTATATCCAACTTGTGTATATTCCTTGCAAGCCAATGCAAAATCCAGATACCTCACCGGCTGAAACCCCGATGAAACCCTTAGTGGCAACCAACAGGCAGGCTAGAGATTACGGTTCTGATCACGACTTAGTAGATTCAAACTGATGCAGCACTAAGTATGAAAAGAAAAGAAATATGTAGACAATCAAGCCCTTGGCTGATTTTCAGGGTGGTAGATGCCTAAACCAATCTAATCTAGTAAACAGTTTAGCCGATAACGACAGAAACCCTAAAACGAGAGACAACCGATAGGGCTAAACCGAAATACTAAGATTAGATTAATAGAGACATATGATAAATATTCAGGCGAACATAACAACGAACCGAAGCAATCCAAGAGGTCAAATGTACTGATGCAGCCCTGGACGACGCCGACGTAGCCAATAAGATTGCTTGAGCAGGCGGGACCTTGGACTTACCCCTTTGCCGGAGATCAAAGCCGATGCAGCCCCGCGTCAGGTGCCAAGTCTCGCCGGATGTTGAACGAAGATGAAGAATAAAAGGTGGCGATGCGCCGAATTGTATTGATCGAGAGAGAAAATTTACATGAACCCCGGGCTTATATATTTATACCCGTAGGATGACAAAGATCCTAACAGATTACAAAACAAACTTTCCTAAAGATAAAATAGGAAATTAACAACCTCTTCCTAATTAATAGATACAAGCCGTATCCTCCCTAGACTCGGTTTCTTCTGGATAAGATCTTCCCAAACCGAATCTAACAAGAGTCCGACTACTAGAGATAGTGATCCTCCATCGGCTGACGCAAAACTCTCAGCCGATTCTGCTTCGAGCCGATACGAACACTTAGCCGATGGAGACTCTGGGGCTTACCAAATTTTGGCGTTAACAACGGGTCCTCCAGATCTTCCACGCCTACATCTATATGTTTGTGCGTATAGCAAGGGTGAGTACCCAACATACTCAGCAAGCCGACACAGAATGATGCACATGATAGGGTCATTCAGAGGATGACTATGGTTTATTTGCATAAAGCAAATTTTCGTAAATCATTTCACAAACCTATCATCTATCCAAGTCAAATTTTAGTTCCAGAGTGTATTAAATCGGCGACGGTTCTGTCTGCTATCCATCGTGATACCAAGGATGGTTTCCCGCCTCCAGGTCGTCATGGTTTTCTGGGGAGTCTACCCCCTTCTCGCAGTTTGAGCAGACGATCCCTCAGCACATAAAATCATCATGCATGCCCAACCCATCAGTTTAAGTTTTTTATGAGTCTAGCCACGGGAGAAACCTGTGACGTCGCTTATTAGCCGCGAGCACGCTTTCGAATAAATTGGTTTACTCACACTGCAGTAGATGTACACTTTACCCGCACTCCGCAACTGCTCATTTAACGAGCCTTCATCGCTCAATATGGGACGGTCACGGCAAAGCTTTTTGATAACCTTACTTTGGCAGTACCCGCTCCATGAACTTAATTCCTTTTGCACTCTAATTGTCCTTTCCTAGCAGTGAGAGGAGTTCTAGTGCTCCCGGGGTAAGGGGAAAACCCACCAAATCCACATTCATTGCTCAACACGTAGGCCGCAGCCTTATCTCAACAACCAGAACCACACCTCCACACAAGAACCACTATGCAGGGATACTGCCTCCGCTCGACTATCTACTCTGCTAGGTCTATACCCATTCGAGAAGTACTATTGTACTGGCTCGTTCTAAGTTGTAAGTCTCATTGCTCGGTCCTTAATTGACCGGGGACGGTACTTGCCTTTGCCGGAATCCACCCAAATCCATCCATCCGCCCCAGTCTAAAAACATTGGTTTGTACTTTCATTTTTCCATCAAAACTATTTTTATCATGATCAAGGCAATGTGGCGCTCATGTCTCCACATGCCGTATCTCAACTACCTTCCCCAAGGCAGTTGCCCAAACTTAAAGCTTCTTTGTAAAAGTCATGAGTATGCACGAGTCTAATATAAGCATGGCTAAGCATTTTACCGAAGGTATCCTTTCAGTTATATCACATCGTGGGTTACAAAGATTATATCTAAAGGTAAGCAATATCAAGGCATGGTATATCAAGCATAGGTGTTTGGTGTGTACCATGCATATTTGAAGTTTAAATCAATATCATTTCGCAATTAGGATCAATATGTCCAAAGGGAGTGATGACTTGCCTTGCTCGCGACTTTCAGTGTACTCAACGGCTCCCTCGGACTCTATGCATACGTATGAAAGATCCGATTGAATTCGATCAGAATTCAAATAAAAACCATCAAAACCAAATAAATCGCAAAAGCGGTCCCTACGACGAATCTATGGTCGTAAACGGATTAATGATCGGGTTTTGCTAAAGTCCGGGTCGAATCGAGCGAGTTGCATTGATTTGAACTCTTTGTTTTCTTCTGATTTAATTTATATGGGGTGGCCTTATCCCTAGTTAATGTAAGTTTGTCGGCATTATAACCGACGATCCAAAATGTCTATTTGACAAAAGGGCAACGAGAGTGCTTACGTCGATTTCCTGGTTGAATTCTTAATCCTTCTGTGAACTTAGCGTCGTGGTCTACCGATAAATGGGTTGGGAAGGATTTATGGAGCGAGATTAAATATAAAACATATATATATATACATATGGAAGGGTTGATTAGGAATTATTAAGATAGTTTTAAAATTCTTATAAAGGTTCCCATTTGTAAATGTAATATTTAGGTGAATAAATGGGTTTCACAAAAGATAGGAATTTTTGGATAGGGAATAGGTTAAGAAGTTTGAATATAAAGTTCATAGTTATTTGTAAAAGAAATTTTGGAAAATAATAAATAATAATCTCTTGAAAAGATGTAAAATTCCTTGTAAATAAAGTTTAGGGATTCAAAAGAGTAAATATAATTTTTTATGATTTTACTAGGCTTCTCCTAATTTTAATTCCTTTAGAAAAATTAAAAGAAAAATTTTCAAAAATTTAGCTTCGGCCGGGAATCGAACGCACGACCTCACCCTCACTTGACTCAGCTCAAGGCACCGAGCTACCGAGCCGATCTCATCCTTCTCTTTTCTTCTTTTTCTTTTCTTCCTTCCTTCTCTCCCTTCTTCTTCCTCAGTGATGCCGACGGCGAGGCGAGGGTGAACGGCGGCGAGGATGGCTGGTGCTCAGGGTCTATCGGGCCCTACTCCATCTACGACCCACGGAGACCCCATTTCTAGCCCTGGTCAGGCCGGAGAGGCGGCGGATTGGGCCGGTGACGGCGAGGTGGTCACGGCGGCGGAGGCGCATGTTGCCAGGATGCTATGGCGATGCTTCGGCCCAAGCAAGGTGTCTTAGAGCATCTACAGAGCACGAGGGAGCTAGCTAGAGGTTTTATTTGGCCGAAAAAGCATCAGGGTAGGCTAGCACCATGCGCGGTGGTGGCGGCCGGGCAGAGGAGCTCGGCGGCGCTCGTCGCCAGCGAGTTTCGATGACGCATTGGCTCGGGAAACCTAGGGAATCGAATGCTAGGGCTTCATAGATGGTTATCGTACCTTCAATTGCAGGGGAAACGGATTGTAGACGCCGAATTTCAAATCCTTGTTCCGGGCGGCCGATTTAGGGTTCTTCCGACCTGGCTTCAATCTTTTGCAAAATTCTCTGTGAACGGGCTACGATAGTAGGGATTTTTGGGGGGTTTTTGAGAGGGAGAAGAGGCGATCAAGTTTGGTGTTTGGAGCTCAAGCTACTGAGGCCTATTTGTATTGTTTTCACGGTGAGGCCACGGTGGCGGTGTGGGCACGGCGCGGCCAAAACAGGGGAGGCACAGTGGGCTCGTTGGCGGTGGTCTCCAGTGATAATTTGGTTCGGGAAACTTAGGGGAAATGAAGCTCTTGACATGAGGATTGTATTAGTACCTTTAATTTGAGAATCAATCAACTGAGGTGGCGAATTTTGGAGAATTACTCGGTGCGGCTCAACCTAGGGTTCTTCGGTGTTTCTCGAAATTGGTGGGCTGTAGTTAACGGATTTTGGGGAAAATTAGGGAGGAGCTAGATGAGGCTATTAGACACAATTTTTGTGTTGTGAACTTTGGCCGCGGAGCACTATTTATCGTGGTCCGCAC
This sequence comes from Oryza australiensis, assembly GCA_019925245.2. NCBI lineage: Eukaryota > Viridiplantae > Streptophyta > Magnoliopsida > Poales > Poaceae > Oryza > Oryza australiensis. The sequence continues at coordinate 1,754,419 of JAIFGZ020000545.1, read as the reverse complement.
GAGCTCGAGCTCGGCAGCCGTGACAGGCGGCGCTAGGGGTGACGACATGCGCGGGTAGGGGGAGGGGAGGCTGATGCATGGTGCGCATGGCTACAGTGCGGGTGGAATGGGCACGGTGGTATGACACGGCGCGGGCTGACGCGGCTACAGGCGACGGCGTTGACGCGGGCGCGCGCACGGTACGGCGACGCGACGGCGGAGTACGGCGCAGCATGGGCGCGACGCAGTGGCTGACACGCGCGGCGTGGGCACGGCGCCGTGGATGACGCGACGGCATGGGCGCGCGTGGCGTGGCCACAGTGCGGCGGGCGTGGGTGCGATACGTCGAGACCGGCGTCGAACACTCGCGGGCGATGAATAGTGCGATTTTTGATTTTCCCGATTTTGTTTTTCTTTTCCTTTTCTTTTTAAATCTTCATTTCTATTCATTCCTTTTATTTTTCTCCTAATATGAAACATAATTTGGCCATTTTATAAATTTAGTTTAACTCCAAATTTTCAATCTTTTGCCCAAATTTATTATATATTATTATGTACATATTCATATATATTCCATCTATTTCCATTCTTCCTTTTATTCCTTTTTATTTTATTTTTTTATATTTTCCAAAATATAGTTTTGATCCAAAATAAATTCTTATCAACCTTATTTTTCCCAATTTTTATTTCTAATATTTATTTTGGAATTTTCTTTTCGTTTAGGGTTTCCTGAACCTTTTGATTTCTCTAATTTTTAAATAAGTGTATTTTTATTTATAACAAGCAATAAAACTTGCAAATAAGAGGCAATTAAGTACAACAAGATGCAATGCTTCAAAAAGTTTGTGTGGGCTCTGATTTTAAGTTGCGATTTTTAAGTTCCGATTTTCAGGGTGTTACAAACCTACCCTCTAACAATAAATCTCGTCCCGAGATTTGGGTCGGGTCGCGATTGGGAGTCGGTCGGTATAAACATATGGGATGAATCCATTAGGACTTCTCCTTAGCAGGATGACAAATAGGTTGGCTGCTTGGAGTGACGTAGGAATCATTCACTGAGTTTCTAAGGGTGGTCCACTTTGATTCTTTGTTTCTGATAACATGATATTGTCAGCTCCTTAATCCTTGGGGCGTCCTTCAAGCGTACAAGATTTAGTATGTCTCTAATTTCCTTAAGTTGTATAATAGACTTGCTGTTCCAAAACTTTAGAGACCTTTAGCTCGTAGATGAGTGGTGGTCCTGACATGATTGGGGTCTAGAGATTCCAGTAGGTGGCAAGAGGCTATCTAGAGAAGGTTTGGTTTTACCTAGCCTCAGTATAGTGTCCAATCTGAGGGTCCAGGGTTATGTCACTCTACCCTCCTAACAATAAGTTCAAGCTTGGCTTTTTAGGGTAAGGGCTATATCGGCATTTTCAGGCTTGGTTTGCATCCTCACCATTCCTAGATAGAGTCTACGCACGGACTCCTAACATTCCCTCAAGATCTTGGCTTGTCCTTTTGGTCTATCCGTCGGTCTCACAAGCTTACTTTCAATCCATGGGTAGGAATGGTTCACCAGGTTGGGTCCTCCATATCTTGTCCAGGGCTGGATTTACAAGTCATCGTTTGAGCTTTATTTGCCTCCGGGCAAGGTAATGGGAGATTTTTTTCCTAGGTCGTCTTTCCAGAGATATCGAGGTGGTTTCCTGAAACTGGAAGGGTTGTCTTAAACCTAGGTTAACCATCCTTGATCCATACTTTGTTGAGTCTTGATCCATGGTCTTGTTTGTCGGTGAAACTTATGGGGTAGATATGGTAACTTCTCTCCGTCCACAGTCTAATACCCCTTTGGTTCTTAGTTAACTAGTCCATTCCTGATATGATGTCTAGAGTCTGGGTTGGCAATACCATAAGGTTTGATAGGAATACTACATCTCTGATCCGAATGGGCACCCTAATGCATACGTGGAGTATAGTTATATTTTCCCCAGGTGAATCTACTATCATTGATCTCTTAAGGCCTACCTGACATAGGTTATGTTCTGTGCTTATTCTTGAGGTTATGAAAGAATGCTAAGCCCCAAAATCAAACAAAACTTTAATTAGTGTAGAATGGATAGAGAACATACCCATCAGCACGACTTGGTCCTCCTGAGCTTCTTCTGCACGCGTGTGGTTCACTTGGCCACGGCGGAATCCGGTGGTAGCCTCCTTGGGTTGTGGCGTTCCGAATAGTCTGCGTCCAGGCACAGGGGTAGGGGTTCCACGTATGGCAATGACGTTGGCTCCGGTACGGACGGGGGTGTTGCGCGGCTTAGGGCAATGATTGGCAAAGTGTCCAAACTCCCCACAGTTGAAGCAGTTCACATTCTTAAGTCCTGGGGCCACCAAAGTAGGTGCCGGGGTACGGAAAGGGGTTGCAGGTGGTCTGCTAGCGTTGCTGGGTGCAGAGGGGCAATTGGTCGCCGTGATGGTTGGCTTCCAACTGGACGATGTTGCTCCCTTGGGTCGCTGAGATGTCCCTTGTGTTGGACGGGCCAGAGCAAGCCTTCTCTTTCAGTTGTTTTTAACCGTCCTTTGGTCATGCTCAAGCCTCACGACCTTGTTGATGAGGCTTTGGAAGCTGGTGTGGTCTTGACCGATCATCGGTCCTCTTAGCTCATCGTTCAGTCCTTCGATAAACTTATCCATCTTCTCTTCTTCGTCTGCCAGGTCGCTTGTGGCGTAACGGGCAAGCTGCGTGAACTTGTTAAGATATTCTTGCACCAAGGTGTTGCCTTGGCGCAACCTCCTAAATTCGTTCTTTTTCATTCTCATAACCGTGGCGGGTACAAAATTTTCATGGAAGGCAGCCGTGAATTCCTCCCAGGTTGTTTCTCCGGCATCTTCAGCCCGAGTCTCTTTCTAGGTGTCCCACCAGTCACTTACGGGACCTTCCAGCTGATTGGTGGCGAAGATGACTCTGTCAGCTTCCCGTACTCGGACGAGAGTCAACTTCTTCTCTATCACCCTCAACCAATCTTCAGCATCCATTGGTTCCTCTGCCGTGGAGAATGTTGGCGGCTTGGCTCGCATAAACTCGCCTAAGCTTGATCCTCCGCGTTGTCCTTGGTTGTTGGCAATGGCTTGAAGCAGTTGGGTCTGTAAAGTCATGACTTCCGCTATGGTGGAGGGGTTAGGCTCCGACGGGTTCTCACTAGCTGCTGAGCCTCTGCGACGGTGCACCATCTAAAGAATGTATGAGGTAAAAGATTAGACCTACTAAGGTCATGATTCTAATCGATCCCATTTTTCTTTTTCACTTCAAGTTGTTTCAAATGATCTTTAACAAACAAGCATGGTGAAATAAACTCGTTTAGGATATAACATAGAACTTTATATTAGTTCACAGATGTTACATCATAAGGGGTACATTGGACCGCCCATGCACAGTCCCACACAATATAATACAACAACAACTAACATCGGTCTAGGGTCTTCATACGTAAAGGGAAGGGGCATGGTCATTGCTGTCTTAGTTCCTTTTAAAGTAAGACCAGGGCTGCTGCAGGTTTCTCGTCTAGTTATCCGAGCTGTTGCCCGATCTGGGGTTGCCATACCCTAGATGCAGGGGGCTGTTCATTCCTTGCCAATTCCTCTTGGTGGATGTTAATGAGTCAAAGGAAGGCTGCTTGGGCAACGCCCTGAATTGCAGCTCCCAAAGTACCATGGTGGCAATGCCTTCCGAAGCGAAATTCCAATCTGCAGGCAATGCGGGGCTGGATTGCTATGGTGGCTTCCCATGCTGGGTGGTTTCCAGTATCATGTCTCCTGCTCCGGTAGGTAGGTGCATCCGGATATCTTAGGCACCGTAATAACTGCTGAAGCTGTAACACATATCCTTCTTCCAACGGGATCTCAATCTCCCAAGCTCCAACATGGTCATAGTCCGACATCTATTTTTTTGAAGATAGCTTAGGGTTAGAGAAAAGTAGTGGTAAAATCAAATGTTTGTAGAGGAATGGAGTTAAGGGTGTAAGGAAAAACATATTTGTTTTTATGAAAATAGTCTGTATTTTCAAAATAATCCTATGCACGGATATTTCTCTTTAACCAGCTATAAAGGGGTGGGGCACCGGTTGGTCTTATCCTACAGTCGCGCTGCTCTGATACCAGCTCTGTGGACCCCCATTTTTGGAACGAGAATCATTCGTGTTCATAGTACCATTTCCCTAGATCGAGTAGTTTGGTACCCACGAATACAGTACTGAATTACCAGGTGCAAAATGCACGAATAGTCTTACACCAAAGACATTACATTATTAGGCCGAAAGGCATTATTCAATACATAGGACCTACTGGTCCAGATACAACCAAAAGAAGAAATTAGATAAGATAGCATACGAAAGGCAGCGACATGTCGATTGCCACAGGCAACGACTGGGGACTAAGACCTATTGCGCTCCATCGTCTTCATTACCCTCCTGGCAGTAGGCATACGGGTCCTCCAGATCTTTCACGCTTACATCTGTATGTTTGTGCGTATAGCAAGGGTGAGTACCCAACGTACTCAGCAAGCCGACACGGAATGATGCACATGATAGGGTCATTCAAAGGATAGCTATGGTTTATTTGCATAAAGCCAATTTTCGTAAATCATTTCACAAACCTATCATCTAGCCAAGTCAAGTTTTAGTTCCAGAGTGTATTAAATCGGCAACGGTTCTGTCTGTCATCCATCGTGATACCAAGGATCGTTTCCCGCCTCCGGGTCGTCATGGTTTTCTGGGGAGTCTACCCCTTCTCGCAGTTTGAGCAGAGGATCCCTCAACACATAAAATCATCATGCATGCCCAACCCATCAGTTTAAGTTTTTTATGAGTCTAGCCACGGGAGAAACCTGTGACGTCGCTTATTAGCCACGAGCACGCTTTCGAATAAATTGGTTTACTCACACTGCAGTAGATGTACACTTTACCCGCACTCCGCAACTGCTCATTTAATGAGCCTTCATCGCTCAATATGGGACGGTCACGGCAAAGCTTTTTGATAACCTTACTTTGGCAGTACCCGCTCCATGAACTTAATTCCTCTTGCACTCTAGATGTCCTTTTCTAGCAGTGAGAGGAGTTCTGGCGCTCCCGGGGTAAGGGGAAAACCCACCAAGTCCAAATTCATTACTCAACACGTAGGCCGCAGCCTTATCTCAACAACCAGAACCACACCTCCACACAAGAACCACTATGCAGGGATACTGCATCCGCTCGGCTATCTACTCTGCTAGGTCTATACCCATTCGAGAAGTATGGTTGTACTGGCTCGTTCTAAGTTGTAAATCTCATGGCTCGGTCCTTAATTGACCGGGGACGGTACTTGCCTTTGCCGGAATCCACCCAAATCCATCCATCCACCCCAGTCTAAAAACATTAGTTTGTACTTTCATTTTTCCATCAAAACTATTTTTATCATGATCAAGGCAATGTGGCGCTCATGTCTCCACATGCCGTATCTCAACTACCTTCCCCGAGGCAGTTGCCCAAGCTTAAAGCTTCTTTGTAAAAGTCATGAGTATGCACGAGTCTAATATAAGCATGGCTAAGCATTTTACCGAAGGTATCCTTTCAGTTATATCACATCGTGGGTTACAAGGATTATATCTAAAGGTAAGCAATATCAAGGCATGGTATATCTAGCATAGGTGTTTGGTGTGTACCATGCATATTTGAAGTTTAAATCAATATCATTTCGCAATTAGGATCAATATGTCCAAAGGGAGTGATGACTTGCCTTGCTCGCGACCTTCTTCACTTGTGTCTTCAGCGTACTCAACGGCTCCCTCGGATTCTATGCATACGTGCGAAAGAACTGATTGAATTCGATCAGAATTCAAATAAAAACCATCAAAACCAAATAAATCGCAAAAGCGGTCCCTACGGCGAATCTATGGTCGTAAACAGATTAATGATCGGGTTTTGCTAAAGTCCGGGTCGAATCGAGCGAGTTGCATTGATTTGAACTCTTTGTTTTCTTCTGATTTAATTTATATGGGGTGGCCTTATCTGCAGTTAATGTAAGTTTATCGGCATTATAACCAACGATCCAAAATGTCTATTTGACAAAAGGGTAACGAGAGTGCTTACGTCGATTTCCTGGTTGAATTCTTAATCCTTCTGTGAACTTGGCATCGTGGTCTACCTATAAATGGGTTGGGAAGGATTTATGGAGCGAGATTAAATGTAAAACATATATATATATGGAAGGGTTGATTAGAAATTATAAAGATAGTTTTAAAATTCTTATAAAGGTTCCCATTTGTAAATGTAATATTTAAGTGAATAAATGGGTTTCACAAAAGACAGGAATTTTTGGAGAGGGAATAGATTAAGAAGTTTGAATATAAAGTTCATAATTATTTGTAAAAGAAATTTTGGAAAAGAATAAATAATAATCTCTTGAAAAGATGTAAAATTCCTTGTAAATAAAGTTTAGGGATTCAAAAGAGTAAATATATTTTTTATGAGTTTTACTAGGCTTCTCCTAATTTTAATTCCTTTAGAAAGATTAAAAGAAAAATTTTCAAAAATTTAGCTTCGACGGGAATCAAACGCGCGACCTCACCCTCACTCGGCTCGGCTCAAGCCACTAAGCTACCGAGCCGATCTCATCCTTCTCTTTTCTTCTTTTTCTTTTATTCCTTCCTTCTCTCCCTTCTTCTTCCTCGCCGAGGCCGACGGCGGGGCGAGGGTGAATGGCGGTGAGGATGATGCTCGGGTCTATCGGGCCCTACTCCATCTACGACCCACGGGGACCCCATTTCTAGCCCTCGTCAGGCCGGAGAGGCGGCGGATTGGGCCGGTGATGGCGAGGTGGTCACGGAGGCGGAGGTGCACGTCGCCGGGATGCTCCGGCGATGCTTCAGCCCAAGCAAGGTGTCTTAGAGCATCTACGGAGCACGGGGGAGCTAGCTAGAGGTTTTATTTGTCCGAAAAAGCATCGGGGTGGGCTAGCACCATGTGCGGTGGTGGCGGCCGGGCAGAGGAGCTCGGCGGCGCTCGTCACCGGCGAGTTCCGGCGGCGCATTGGCTCGGGAAACCTAGGGAATCGAATGCTAGGGCTTCATAGATGGTTATCATACCTTCAATTGCAGGGGAAACGGATTGTAGACGCCGAATTTCAAATCCTTGTTCCGGGCGGCCGATTTAGGGTTGTTCCGACCGGGCTTCAATCTTTTGCGAAATTCTTCGTGAATGGGCTACGGTAGCAGGGGATTTTTGGGGGGTTTTGGAGAGGGAGAAGAGGCGATTAAGTTTGGTGTTTGGAGCTCAAGCTACCGAGGCCTATTTGTACCGTTTTCACGGTGAGGCCACGGTGGCGGTGTGGGCACGGCGCGACCAAAACAGGGGAGGCACGGCGGACTCGTTGGCGGTGGTCTCCGGTGATAATTTGGTTTGGGAAACTTAGGGGAAATGAAGCTCTTGACGTGAGGATTGTATTAGTACCTTTAGTTTGAGAATCAATCAACCGAGGACGACGAATTTTGGAGAATTACTCGATGCGGCTCAACCTAGGGTTCTTCAGTGTTTCACAAAATTGGTGGGCTGTAGTTAACGGATTTTGGGGAAAATTGGGGAGGAGCTAGATGAGGCTATTAGACACAATTTTTGTGTTGTGAACTTCGGCCGCGGAGCGCTATTTATAGCGGTCCGCACGTGCACGCGCTCGGCGGCCGTGGCGGGCGGCGCTAGGGGTAACGACATGCGCGGGTAGGGGGAGGGGAGGCCGACGCACGGTGGGCATGGCTACAGCGTGGGCGGAATGGGCACGATGATACGACACGGCGTGGGCTGACATGGCTACGCGACGGCGTTGACGCGGGCCCGCGCACGGTACGACGACACGACGGCGAGGCGATGGCGGAGTACGGCGCGGCATGGGCGCGGCGTTATGGCTGACGCGCGCGGTGTGGGCGAGGTGTACGACGCGTGGGGCACAGCGCTGTGGATGACGCGGCGGCATGGGCGCGCGTGGCGTGGCCACAGTGCGGCGGGCGTGGGCACGGTATGTCGAGACCGGCGTCGAACACCTTGCGGGCGATGAATAGTGCGATTTTCGATTTAATTTTTAAATCTTCATTTCTGTTCATTCCTTTTATTTTTCTCCTAATATGAAACATAATTTGGCCATTTTATAAATTTAGTTTAACTCCAAATTTTCAATCTTTTGCCCAACTTTATTATATATTATTAGGTACATATTCATATATATTCCTTATATTTCCATTCTTCCTTTTATTCCTTTTTATTTTATTTTTTTTATTTTCCAAAATATAGTTTTGATCCAAAATAAATTCTTATCAACCTTATTTTTCCCAATTTTTATTTCTAATATTTATTTTGGATTTTCCTTTTTGTTTAGGGTTTCAACCTTTTGATTTCTCTAATTTTTAAATAAGTGTATTTTTATTTATAAGAAGCAATAAAACTTGCAAATAAGAGACAATTAAGTATAACAAGATGAAATGCTTCAAAAAGTTTTTGTGGGCTCCGGTTTTTAAGTTGTGATTTTTAAGTTCTGATTTTCAGGGCATTACAAAAATTAGCTGAAAATGTGCATAACTTATAAAATTCATATAAAATCCAATTTAACTCATTTTGGGGTGAAACAAATTTCTGAGAATTCATAAAAAAATAAACTTTAATTTAGAATTATAAAACTTGGCACTCACTATACTAATTTTGTCTCTAAAATTCTACCAAGTTAAATCACACATAGAGCTAGCCTAAGCTTATAAGATTCATTGAAAATTCAATTTAACTTGTTTTGGGGCAAACTCAAATTCTGTAGAATTCCTCAACTTACTCTCTCTATTTAGGAAAAATGAAAACATAGGGTTACCTTGTACCAAATACCTCTAAAAGCTATTAATATTAAAATGATGCGATTTAGGTAGTCTGAACTTTAGAGATTTATTTAAAATTCATTTTAGTCCCTTTTTGAATAAACTCATCAAAATACCTACTTTCCAAGTATAAAATAAAAAATATATACCTACTGTGTAGTAAAACCTCCTAAATAATTAAATAAGGAATAGATGACTTAGAGCACACCTCAATTTGCAAAATTTGTGGAAATTCATTTTTAATCCTTTTGAAGCGAACTAAGTCTCTATAAAACCAGAAAATGATGAATTTCAATTAGGTAAAATAAAATATAACAACTCATATAATAAAAATATCAGTAAACCTTAAATTGTTAGCTAAGGTACCATTCACTATAGTAGTAGTAGAACCCTTTAGCTCCATATAAATGTATAAATATAAGTATATACACTTTAGCTCAATATAAATCTAATTAAAACTTGTTGAACCAGTAAGATTATAGTTCCAACCCAAATCACTAAGATTTAGAGCACTTAGCTCATAAAACACCATCTAAGTTAATATGCTAAGGAAATAGCCTAGAATACCTTCTAGCTTGCCAAGTGTGTGGTAGGATAGTATAAACCATAGGAATATGAACTAAGGCTAATTTGGTTAGCTAAATTATTTATTCTTATACATCCTTAGCAAATAAAACAGTTTCTGGGCCCAAAACCCTACAACTATATATATAGAACCCTATAGGCCTAGAACCCGTCGTAAATCTGTAAAAGACCTAAAAAATCATAGTAACTCAAAAAAAATATGAAACCAATTGTATTAGTCTTAGAAAACCTATATCCACACCTATGTGAAGTCAAATTAGTAAAAATCAAAGTTCAGAAACACTGTCCAAACATCACCTAAACTTATCCCAGTACGACCCGATAAAACTTCTAAAATAGATAACTCCCAAATGAAGAAGGATAAATTAGAAATCCTACCACCCAAAATAATTAGAGACCAGTACATACTCAATATACAAAAGTCATACATTTCAGAGCATTTTTGGATCTTTCGCACCTTTCGGCATCTAATTGCATATCATATATTTTGTTTAGATGATTACGTAAACGGTGATGGAGTGGATCAGAGACTAACAATTCTCCAGACCAAGGAAAGTTCTTGCCCCTCCTTTCAACACATTGAACCCATGTTTTCGGATAATGTATTTTGGTGGTGAAATCTTGCATGCGTAATTTATCGTATCGTCGTTTTAAATTGATATTGGTAGTTAAGTCCTGAAAATTTGCATGTACCTTTTCTGAACATATGTTATGCTTTATGAAAGTGATATGCTAAGCCTTGCTTAGAATTAATCAAATTATGGGCATGGATTATTTTCTAAACTCTTTGGAAAACCTTTTCTGTGTTTTGAACTGAAAGGGGATAAACCCCAAATATTTGCGAAACAACGTCAAAACTTGGTTTTTAGACTTGCGCGAAAAGTGGTAAGCAATTGATGTATTCGTATACCGATAGGGGGAGCTTTTACCCGAGTCGATTAAGGACTAAACTACATGTCATTCATTGTGTATACTGTACATCCACATGTGTTAGCATGGGATAGCCTTAGCCGAGAAATCTATTTAGCACCTAACCTTGCATTATGGTACATCGAAGTGTATGGGTTCGGATAACCCAGAGGAACTTCCTATTTAACCCGTCGTGGTAGTTTAGGCGACTAAGTCTGTCCAATACAACGGTATCGTGCCACGTGGGTGGGTTCCTGTCGTGTCCGCCACCATGGTGTTAAGTTAAGGCGTGGGCCCGCCACTTAACAGTTCTAGGTCTTATTCCAGTATGACCTAGGATGGAGGAAACACGAATCGCGCTGGTGCAAGTCTAGGGACTAAATAGTGTAAAGGCTACGTTATGACCTCTAGATTGCACTCAACGAGAAGAGTGTGATGGAGTCTTGCAAACTCGAAACAAACTAGAGTGTTCATATCATGTGGGTAAAGTTGTACAAACTACGCAGAGTTAATAAAAACTAATGGGTTAGCCATGCTCACGGTCATGAGCGACATAATGAAATGCTATGGGTATAATTTTGTGATTTTGTGTTTTTCCCTAAATGGTCTTGAAAATAAAACGTATTGTGTTGGAAATAATGTTGTTTCATGTTTTGTATTTGCCTTACTCCCCGACATGAGTAATGGATTAATATGTATCTTTGTACAAATGATGAAACCATGCCATGGTTAGTAAAGATTTGTATTTTGCTAAAAATGCCTAGGTTAAAACTACGTTGCAACTTAATTGCGAACTAAAATCTGCTTTATGCCATAAATTGAAACTACTATTAGCCTTCCTTTGAAGTAGAGCTGTCATGTACTTAGGATTGATTGTGCGTTTGCCAGTACATTATTTCTAATAATGTACTAACACTTGTTACTGGAATATCCATCTTGTTGCAGGACTTAGATTTAGCTTTTGAGAGATGTGGGTACTCGATTTGCTGCTTCTAGGACTTGAACTTAGTGGGGTAAACCCCTAGTCGATGTGCTTGTGGAATGGGTAGTAAAGCCACCGCTGTTCGCTGTACTCTGATTATTTTTATTTGGTCGGTCGGCCTATGTACTATCTAAGTGATGTAATCTTTTAAGTTCTGTTCAATGTAAATGTATTCACCATGTATATTCATGCTTGTGATGAAAGTGTGAATCTAGCGCACATCCTGGGAGCTAGATTCACATGAGTATGAGTTAGGAATATTTGAGACGTTGTAGATCTTTAGCCATTTTGTCAAGTCTCCTGAGTGTGTAACTCATCTGGTCGCCGCCTTCATGTGGTTTGACGGGCACGCTTTAGGCAGAAGTTGACTGGCAGGCTAAAGGCCCAGCAATGTCTCACTTATCCCTCTCGCGGGACATCAGATGTTTCGTTTTACTTGACATATGAGCTGAAGCGTTTCAACTCATATTGCAAATAGAATGGAAGGTCTGGGCGTCTCCGACAACCTCATCCATAGAATTTACGTAGTTGTTCAATGTTCTAGGAATTTGATAACTCACAGCCTTCATCATCGGTGATTTTGTACACACATAGCCATAATACTTCGAATACCGTGTATGGTCTTCCCATTTGGGTGAGAGTTTATTGCGCCCTGCCTGATTTTGGATTCTGCAGAGGACGTAATCACCGATGTCGAGTGTACGGGCTTGGATGCGCTTCTCGTAATAGCGATGTAAGGCTTGTTGGTATCCGGTTGCTCGGACATCAACTCGTTCTTGGTGCTCCTCTTGTAGGTTGACATCGTCCGCTCGTCGGTTGTCCTGGTCCTCATCCGAGTACTCCTGAACGCGTGTAGACTGGTAGCGTAGCTCTGTCAGGAGCATAGCTTCGGATCGGTACAAGAGGAAGAGGAGTCTCTTTGGTAGGTGTAGTCGGAGTGGTACGGACGACCCATAGAATAGAGGGAAGTTCTTCAACCCATCATGAATCGCAGGCCATGAGCCTACCGTAAACACGTGTTTTGATCCCTTGTAGCATGATCCTGTTGGCCCTCTCAACTTTCCTATTGCTTTGAGGGTGTGAAACCGATGCTAAGCAGATCTTGACCTCAAATTCTAAACAGTAGTCTTGGAAAACACCGCTTGTGAATTGGGAGCTGTTGTCAGTCAATATCATATTCGATAGTCCATAACGACAGAATATCCCTTTGATGAACTTGATGGCGTGTTTGGCTTTGATCTCTCTTGTTGGCTCCACTTCAATCCACTTAGTGAATTTGTCGATAGCCACGTGCAAGAATTTGTAGCCTCCTTGTCCTCATGGAAAAGTGTAACATCCCGAAAATCGAAGGAGTGGAATTCGGAACGTGAAAATCGGAACTCACAAAAACTTTTGGAATCATTACTTCTTATCGTGTTTTTCGATCTTAATTGCCGTTCAACGATATAAGATTTTCCTCTAGAATTACTTTGAGGTAAAATGGAATAAAACCCTAAGCTTTGCAAACCCAGCCGGTGAAAACAATTTTAAAATATACGTGTGTACCCTGAAAAGAGCATATAGATATATATATGTATATAATATGGTGCATCACAAAAAGAATATATTAATGTTTAAATCCTAATTGATGGAGGAAAGATAATGAATAATTGGAATTTGGATAAAAAAATATATATTGAAAAGGAGAAATGAAATTTGAAATTTGTCTTCAATCAAAATCCCATTTTCTTGAATTTAAGAGAAGAAACAAAATAAAAATGGAAAATATATATAAAGAAAAATATAGGGAAAAGTGGAAAATATAATTTTAGAAATTGTTCTGTGAATACCAAAATTTATTTGGGATTTTTAGGAATAAAAGAAATGGAAATGGAAAATAGGATTTTAAATTCGGGAAAAATGGAAAAGCGCACTGTTCATTGATCAGCAGGTGTTCGACCGGTTACACCACCCCGTTCGCAGCCGCCGCGCGTCACCCGCCGTACCCGAGACCTCGCGCGTGCACGTTCCCAACGTCATCGGCTCCGGTCACGCACGGAGTCGCCGGCACCGCGCGCATGCCGATTGCTCCCAAAGTCGACGCCGTACACGCTAGCCATGCCGCTCGCGTTAGCGCCGCGCATGCACAGTCCGCGCCACGCCGTCCTTGCCGCGGCGCCTGCACTCCCGCCCACGCGCACTGCCCTCACCGTGCTCGCCGTACGCGCGCGTTGGCTGCTGTTGCCGCACGTCACCGCGACGTGCGCGCGCTCGTCAGCCTACCGCCGCACTAGGTCGCCCGAACCATCTCACCGTCGACCGCCTATAAATCGGCCTCCCGCACCCAGCTGGCCACATAGCAAATCCTCCCCATTGCTCACTCGTGCTTTTCCCCCGATTTCCCCAAAAGTTAGCCATTGCATTGCGTGAATTTTGGGAAGGATCGGAGCTCGGCCGGAAGAACCCTAACTCGACCGCCCGTGCAACACTCCGAAATTCGTCACCCTCGCCGATTTCTTCCCGAATTGAAGGTACCATCATTATCCCCGTGCTCTAAGTGTTATTTCCCTAAGCTTCCCGAGTCAAATGGTCGCCGAAAATCGCCGGCGACGAGCCCCTCGAATTCCCTGTCTCGCCGCCGCCACCCCGCCGTCGCAGCACGCCGCAGCGCCTCCCCGGCCGAACCAACCCCCAGCATCCCTAGGGCTCACCGATGCTCGTAGACCCCTTACTTTGGCCGAACCTCGCCGGAGTTTGCCGCCGACGAGCCACCACCGCCGAACCACCTCGCCGTCGCCAGCCCTCTTCGCCGCTCCCGGTCTCGCCGAGTGGAGAAATGGAACCCCGTGGTCCCAAGATGGTGAAAAGCCCCTCTTCTCCCTAGCTCCGGCCCTCCCTCACCGTCGGCGCCCCCTCCCTCGCCGTCGGCCGCCGGTGGAAGCAGAGCAGAGGAAGAAGGGAAGAAAACAGAGGGAATGGAAAAAAGAAAAGAAAAAAAGAAAAAGAAGGAAAAGAAAAATAGTAAAGGAATAGGGGTAAAGGTAAAAATTATTTTGGAAATATTTTAGGATAAAATAAGGTTTTTGAAATATTATCATTTAGGAATAAGTATAATATTCTTTTCCCTTCCAAAAAGAAATACTTTGTGAAAATGATTTATAGATTAAATTTTTCCTTTTTATGAATTCAAATACTGTCCAACTTTTAAATTGTTAGCGAAGTTCACATGAGACCTTTTTAAATATTGGTTAAACATGGATGACGTTATCCCGTCGTTAGAATTTCAAAAAACCCCAATAAATATAATTGCAACATTAAAGATCAATATTGGAGATATAAAAATTAGAAACCTAATTATTCTAGGATATATTCAAATTTAAGTGCAAAATACATATTAATTACAAGATGGTTCGCTCGGTTTAACCGAACTCTTTTCGTTGATTCCACTTTTAAGATTTCGAAGTTTGAGGTTGTGTTTGGAATCCGCTTTCCGCGATCATTTTGAGATCTCTTTCTTTTCGTTGATGTTGTTGAATTCTAATTGGATTCAACCCTTCTTTTCGCACGTACGGATAGCATCCGAAGAGGTGAACACCGACTACGCGGAAGACCCCACTCAACCAGCGTGCGAGCAAGGCAAGTCTTCACACCCTTTGAACATATCGAACCCAATTGCGAAATGATGTTATTTTAAACTCTAAACATGCATGCTTTACAGAATTACCTACACTTGCTATGCCATACCTTGCTATTGATTACCTTTAGAATTACTCCTTGTAACTCGTGATGTGATACAAACAAAAGCATAACTTCGGAAACCGCTTAGCCATGCTACACTTAGATTATGCATACTTATGACTTTATGAAAAAGCTTTGTGCTTGGGCAACTACCTTAGGGAAGGTAGTTGAGATTCGGCATGTGGAGACATGAGCGCCACATGGCCATGAGAATGATGAACTAAGTTTGATGAAAATTGAAAGTACTATACAAATGTTTTAGACTGGGCGGCCTGGATGATTTGGGTGGATTCCGGAAAAGGCAAGTGCCGACCCTGGTCAATTAAGGACCGAGCCATGAGATAGCGGAAACGAGCCAGTACAACCGTACTTCTCGAATGGGTATAGACCTAGCGACTAGATAGCCGAGCGGAGGTAGTATCCTTGCATAGATGGTTCTCTATGATGTGGTTATGGGATGAGAATGAGGCTGCGGCCTTTGTTATGAATGGTGGAATTAAACCGATGTTAATTAAACCGATGTTAATTAAACTTAAAGATTTGGAAAGTTTTCCCTTACCCCGGGTGCGCCAGAACTCCTCTCACTGCTAGAAAAGGACGGCTAGAGTGCATGAGGGCATAAGTTCATGGAGCGGGTACTGCCAAAGTGAGGTTTATCGAAAGGCTTTGCCATGACCGTCTCATGTGTTGAGGCGTAGGCTCATTTGTTGGGCTGTCGCGGAGTACGGGTAAAGTGTACATCCACTGCAGTGTGAATGAATCAATCTATTCGAATAGCCGTGCTCGCGGATATTGAGCATCGTGACAAGACTTTCGCTTGGCTAGACTTTGAACTTAAAAATGCTGGGATGGGTTTGCATGATGATTTTATTCGCTGGTGGATCAACTTCTCGAGATGCGAGAAGGGGTGGACTCCCCAGAAAACCATGACGAACCGGAGGTGGGAAGCCATCCTTGGAATCACGATGGATGGTAGACAGAACCGTCGCCAGGTTAATGAACTATGAAATTTAAACTTGATTTGGCTAGTCGATAGGTTTGTGAAAAGAATTGTGAAAACGGCTTTACGCAAAAATAACCCTAGCCATGTTCTTTGAATAACCCTATCATATGCATCAATTCTCGTGTTGGCTTGCCGAGTACGGTTGGTACTCACCCTTGCTATACGCACAAACCTCCAGTCGATGGGAGTGAAGAGCCGGAAGATCCGTACGCATATCACCAGGAGGACGAAGGAACTGACGGCGCATATTAGACCTTAGCTCCGGTCGTTGCCTGTGGCAATTGATAAGCCGCTGCCTCTTTCCGCTGCCTTATCTAAATTCTGTTTTTATGTTGTATTCGGACCACAAGGTCCTGTGGGATGAACAATGCCTTCGGGCCTATTAATGTAATAATGGTAATGTAAGACTATTCGTGCATGTGCACTTGATTATCCAAGATCTGTATTCGTGGGTACCAACTACTCGATCCAGGGAAATGGTACTAAGAACACGAAAGATTCCCACCTCAAAATCGGGGGGTCCACAAAAAGGTTCGAGGATATCAAGCCCTCAGCATGAGAACGACCAGGACAAAGCGATAGTTTGAAGTGCTTGGGCTGGTAGCTTGTTGTGTTTGCTATGGAACTGGCATGCTTCACATCGTCGTACCATGTCACAAGCATCTTGGAGGGCTGTTGGCCAGTAGAAGCCTTGTTGGAAAGCTTTACCAACCAAGGTTCGTTCGCCAGCGTGTGATCCATAGATTTCTTCGTGGATGTTGAGCAGTAGTTCCCTGTCGTTGTCGGAGGAGACACATTTGAGAAGAACTCAATTTGCAGCTTTTTGTAAAGGTCGTTCCCGATCATAAAGTAAGACTTTGACAGACGTGAGAGTTTTTTTGCCTCTGTGTCATCTTCCAAAAACTTGTCACCATTGAGGAATTCGACGAGCGGTGTACGCCAGTCTTACATCGTCTCGATGTATGCCACGATGTTGTCGACCTTTTCTGTAAACCCTGAGCCAACATTGTCAACGCTATTAGATAGTCATCTGGCGAACTCTTGACGGATGGTGTTGTCAATACTTCCAGGAACGTGCCCGGCTCAACCGGTTCTCGTCTAGAGGCTCGTCGGGCGAGGTTGTCAACATTGGTGTTGTCCTTGCGGTAGACATGGCTCACTTCGAAGCCGTCGAACCGCCACTCCCATTTTCTAACTTCTGCAAGGTACTTTGATAACTCGGATTGGAGCACTTGTAATCCTTGTGTACTTGGTTAGCAACTACTTTCGAGTCCCCTTTCATAATTAATCGCTTTACCCTAAGTGTTGTGACTACTCTTAATCTGGTGAGAAGTCCTTCATACTCAGCGGTGTTGTTTGTAGCACAGAAATAAAGTTGGATTGCATGTCAAAACTGATTTTCAGTTTGTGATGTTAGGATGAATCCGCCATCTGCTCCATGGCTGTTGAATGCTCCATCGAATGCCATTGTCCATCACTCTTATCCATATGACCAACATTGTCATCCTCAAGGACGGTCCAGTCGGCAATGAAATCAGCGAGTACTTGGGACTTGATGGCTGTTCATGGGACAAAGTGGACATCGAATTGGCTGAGCTCAATGACCCATTTGGCAATGCGTCTTATGACCTCTTTGTTAGTGATATGCCCTAGAGGCAACATGGAGATGTTGGATATCACATCAATGTTTATGTATAAATGAATAAAGTGTTATTCAGTTCCATGAAATAGACATCTTGTATTGATCAATAAGTACGTGACTTATTTATGAGACTCTTTATGTATGAATCTATTTCTAAACGATCCTCGATCATATGTCATATTGTTGGAACAAATATGATTCTAAGATCGTCTTGTTTATTGATTGATGATCATGTCTCATAGATCATGGGTATGGAGATACCAAATCAATAAACATGGACACATGTGTTGGAGAACAAATTGTTGGATAGACCCACCATGAGACACTGCAGAATTAATGTGCCATTAGTTGGTCTCGGGTAGTGTTGGTACAAAGTCCTTAGACCTGAGATCACCATGGATCCCAACATGTGTAGTAGCCTACTTTGGGACTACCAAACGCTATTCCGTAATCGAATAGTTATAAAGGTAGTTTTCGGGTTTGCTATGAAACATGGAGTGGGATGTGAGTGATCAAGATGGAATTTGCCCCTCCTTTGGAGAGATATCTCTGGGCCCCTCGAGGTAATGGATTATGGAAATGCATGGCCATGCTAAGTTGATTGAGGAGTCAATCAACGGACGATAATCCAATACGGTTCGAGTGAATGGTTAAGCTATTGAAGGGATGGCACACATCTTGCCTATAGCTTAATTGGTATCGTGAGGCAAAGGGATTTGTGTACACATTACAGGTTCGAGCCGATATTATTCTTGTATACTATGGTGTCAATATGTGCTGCTAGGCGCCGCGTTGACGGGTCGGCTGAGTTGGACTCGAGCCGACGATCGCCTAAGTTAGACTATAGCCGAAACCGAGTATACCGAACTCGGGTCGCACGCTTAAGGGGATAAGAATAGGCATTCGAGTTGGACTCGAATACGGCTCGATCGGATAGGGATCCGATCGGATAGAGTCCTATGGGCTTACGACGTATGGGCGGCCAACTCTATGAGATTCGGATGGGATCCAATTCAAAATAGAGTCCTGATCGGCCACGAGTCCCAGTCGGCCAACTCTATATAAAGGAGGGAGGGGTGGAGAGCTGCCACAGGTCAATCAAGTCAATTGATTTGCAAGTCACCAAGATCAAACTCTACGGAAACCCCCCCACCTTCGAGCCAAAACCCTAGCTTTTCATCGCGTGCTAGCACACGGGTATACGGCGTTCTGTCCCCGGACGTGTGGATACCGGTTGGGTTCGAGATAGCGTTCCTTGATAGTGTATCGGAACGGTATAATGTGATTATGCCGAATCTATCTCATAGTCCGATCTTGTTTGCTGCCTCGTGCCTACGCAAACCATCTCCCTTGATAGTGTATCGGGATGACATAATATGATTATGCCGACATGTTTTCCGTAAGCGATTTCATAGATTGGATCTATGAATTTCGTGTGGTGTTCCGGCGCTGCCCGGAAGCCCCTTATAGGTCTTC
Organism: Oryza australiensis; assembly: GCA_019925245.2. Lineage (NCBI taxonomy): Eukaryota > Viridiplantae > Streptophyta > Magnoliopsida > Poales > Poaceae > Oryza > Oryza australiensis. Next base: position 1,735,266 of record JAIFGZ020000545.1, on the reverse strand, counting down.
GCGATGTCGTATCTCTGCGATATGTAGAAAACGTTTCTACGCCTAACTTGTTTTTGCAGAGAATGCTTTGAGATGGTATGGCCCTATTGTATGTATGAGATGCATGTGATGCATGTAATATTCTTTCATATGTGCAATCCTCGTAATATTCTTTCATACGTGCAATGCTTGTAATATTCTTTCACGACTGCGAGTCGATGTAATCTTCAATTAGAGCTTCTATAGTAGTAGCTTAGTTTGAAGATATCAAGCATTCGGCACATGGAAGATGGTGCCGAAGATGGAGATCTCGCGCCGACATGGAGATGGAGATCACCATGTGAAGGGGGCCATACTATTTCATTATATGCTATTCTTCTTGCTTTCATATGTGATATGTTTGTTTGATAGGATAGCATCCCTCGCAAAATTAAGTAGTAATGATGCCCTTCCAAATGTTGCACCCGTCACCGTTATGCTCGTCAATGGTGGGTCTCGCCAAAGCAGAGTGCCATTCTCTATCATAACACGAGGGGGTATATGTCGGACATATACAGCAGAGCATTTGGTTTACTTAACAAGGCTATCAAAACAGTTTTGGGCCTTGGGGCATAGGTTGGGGTCGGGGCATGGAGATGCCACACCAACAACAAGAGTCACATAGAGATGTGATTAGCAAGGAGTTGCTTACCGATGTTATTAATTTTCTAGCAGTGATGCCAAAGCTCACTAGAAAATTACTTAACATGTGGATCTTGACCCAATACGTAACCTAGAGGGAAGGTGGAAAATACGTAATGGGAGTCTAATGTTAAATTGTTTAACAATAGACATAGCATAAACATTGTGCTAAACTTTGCTTTTTCTTTGTAGAATAAATGGCGGCTAATACTACACCCAGTACCTTTAATTTGCGATCTATTCTCGAAAAGGAAAAATTAAATGGAACAAACTTTATGGATTGGTATCGCAACTTGAGAATTGTTCTCAAGCAAGAGCGTAAGGAGTACGTTCTTGAAGTACCCTATCCCGAGGATTTGCCAAATAATGCCACCGCAACCGCACGGAAGGCTTATGAGAAGCACACTAATGATGCCCTAGATATAAGCTGTCTCATGCTTGCTACAATGTCCCCCGAGCTTCGAAGCAATATGAGAGCAACATGCTCACACTATTATTCGGGGACTGCGTGGCATGTTTGAGAACCAAGCTCGGGCCGAGAGGTTCAACACCTCAAAGTCCTTGTTTATGTGCGAGGCTTGTTGAGGGAATCCCGTCATCCGCATGTGATAAAAATGATTGGCTACATTGAGAGTCCGGAAAACTAGGTTTTCCCCTTAGCCAAGAGTTGGCTACGATGTGATTCTCCGCCGCTCCCTCCGAGCTTCGAGCCATTCATATTGAATTATCACATGAACAATATGGATAGAACCTTGGCTGAAGTGCATGGGATGCTCTAGACAGTGAGGAGAGTATCCAGAAAAACGGTCATCATGTGATGATGATGCGTAGCTAAGCGCAAACCACCTGTCAAGAAACTTTGCACCAAGAGGAAGTTAACTCCCGATGAGATCGCGAGTGCCTCTAATGCAAAGAAGGGCAAGAAGGGGTCGGCATCGACGATGCCGTTTGCTTCTATTGCAAGGAGACATGCCACCGGAAGAGGAACGCAAGAAGTACATGGAGGATCTCAAAAAGAAGCAAAGTACGACTTCGCTTCGGTATTAATGTTATAGACATTAATCTTGCTACTTCACCTACTGACTCTTGGGTATTTGATACCGGATCGTAGCTCATGTTTGCAAATCGTTGCGAGAATGAGAAGAAGTAGAGGATTGAGAAGGGGTCGGTGAACTGCGCGTCGGCAATGGAGCAAGCGTTGCTACGCTTGCTGTCGGCACGATACCACTTCATCTACCTTCGGATTAGTTTTGGAATTGAATAATTGTTATTGTATTCCAACACTATGTCAAAACGTTATTTCCGCTTCATGTTTGCAAGCGGAAGGATATGATTTTAGATCAATGAACAATGGTTGTTCAATATATCTCGGGATATGTTCTATTTTCATGCTCCATTGGTGAATGGATTATACGTTTTGAATATTGAAGCGTCTCCCATCTATAACATTAATACGAAAGGCAACTCTCTAATGATATAAACCCCACGTTTATCCGGCATTGTCGCTTAGGCCATATAAATAAGAAACGCATGGAGAAGCTCCATAAGGATGGAGTGCTTCACTCTTTTGATTTTGAATCATTTGAGACATGTGAGTCTTGTTTACTTGGTAAGATGACAAAGACACCTTTCATGGGACATAGTGAGAGAGCAAGTGACTTATTGGCACTCGTACATACCGATGTATGTGGACCAATGAGCTCAACGGCCGAGGTGGTTATCGCATTTCATTACCTTTACCGATGACTTTAGTAGATATGGTTATATCTACTTAATGAGGCATAAGTCCGAATCCTTTGAAAAGTTCAAAGAATTCCGAATGAAGTACGTAATCATTTAGGGAAAACAATCAAATTTCTATGATCGGATCGTGGAGGAGAATACTTGAGCCAAGAGTTTGGTAATCATCGAAAGATTGTGGAATTGTTCCACGCTTGACTTCACCAGAACTCCATAATGGAATGGGGTGTCCGAACGGAGAAATCGCACCTTGTTGGACATGGTGCGGTCGATGATGAGCCAAAGTGATCTTCTCGTTATCCTTCGGGGATATGCTCTTGAAACAACTGCGCTCACACTAAATAGAGTTCCATCTAAGTCGGTTGAAAAGACACCATATGAGATATGGACAGGGCAACCCCTAGTTTGTCTTTTCTCAAAATTTGGGGATGCGAAGCTTACGTAAAACGTTTACGGTCGACAAGCTCACACCCAAATCGACAAGTGCTTCTTTGTGGGATATCCTAAGGAAACCAAGGGATATTACTTTTATAATCGGGAACAAGGCAAAGTGTTTGTCGCCCGACACGGTGTCTTCTTGGAGAAAGAGTTTCTTTCAAGAAGGGTTAGTGGGAGCAGGATGCATCTTGAAGAAGTTCAAGAAACACCGAAAACGTTTCAGCGACCACGTAACCACAACAAGAGGAGCAATGTTACGCCACCGCTTGTAGATACACCAGCCCCACTGGAGTCGAAAGATCACGTCGTGCGCCCGAGTACACAAAGCGGAACAACGTGATATATTGTTGTTGGACAACGATGAGCCTAAGACCTATGAGGAAGCGATGGTGGGACCCGATTCCAACAAGTGGCTTGGAGCCATGAAATCTGAAATAGAATCCATGTACGACAATCAAGTTTGGAACTTGGTTGATCCACCTAATGGTGTCAAAACCATTGAGTGCAAATGGGTTTTTAAGAAAAAGGCCGATATGGATGGAAATGTTCACATCTATAAGGCGCGATTGGATTGAAGCAAATCCATTTATGGATTGAAGCAAGCATCTCGGAGTTGGAATATTCGTTTTGATGAAGTAATCAAAGGGTTTGGTTTCATCAAAAACGAAGAAGAGGCCTGTGTTTACAAAAGGTCGTGGGAGTGCAATTGTATTTCTAATCTTATATGTGGATGACATATTGTTGATTGGAAATGATATCCCTATGCTAGAATCTGTCAAGTCTTCATTGAAAAATAGTTTTTCCATGAAAGACTTAGGGAGGCAAGCATATATATTAGGCATTCGGATCTATAGAGATAGATCCAAGAGGCTAATTGGATTAAGCCAAAGTACATACATTGACAAGGTGTTGAAAAGGTTCAACATGCATGATTCCAAGAAAGGTTTCTTGCCCATGTCACATGGCATTAATCTTAGCAAGAATCGGTGTCCTCGGACACATGATGAGCGGAATAAGATGGGTATGGTTCCATATGCTTCGGCAATTGGATCCATCATGTATGCCATGCTTTGTACACGCCCGATGTCTCGTACGCTTTGAGTGCTACGAGCGAGATACTCGCCGATCCAGTGAAGGTCACTGGACAGTAGTAAAGAATATCCTTAAGTACTTGAGAAGAACTAAGGATATGTTCCTAGTCTATGGAGGTGAAGAAGAGCTCATTGTAAGTGGTTACACCGATGCTAGCTTCCAAACAGGACAAGGATGATTATAGATCGCAATGGGTTCGTGTTCCGCCGAACGGAGGCGTAGTCACTGGAAGAGTTCCAAGCAGATACCGTTGCTGATTCTACAACGGAGGCCGAGTACATTGCTGCTTCGGAAGCCGCAAAGGAGGCGTTTGGATCAAGAAATTCGTTTCGAGCTTGGTGTGATGACTAGTGCGACGGTCCAATGTCTCTCTATTGTGACAATAGTGGAGCCATTGCGCAAGCCAAGGAGCCGAGGTCACATCGAAGTCCAAACACATACTTCGGCGATATTATCTCATCCGCGAGATAGTGGACAGAGGTGATGTCAAGATATGCAAAGTGCACACGGATCTCAACATAGCCGATCTGCGACAAAACCTCTCCTCACCCGAAGCATGAGGCGCACACAAGAGCAATGGGTATTAGATACTTACATGATTGACTCTAGTGCAAGTGGGAGATTGTTAGTAATATGCCCTAAAGGCAACATGGAGATGTTGGATATCACGTCAATGTTTATGTATAAATGAATAAAGTGTTATTCAGTTCCATGAAATAGACATCTTGTATTGATCAATAAGTACGTGACTTATTTATGAGACTCTTTATGTATGAATCTATTTCTAAACGATCCTGATCATATGTCATATTGTTGGAACAAATATGATTCTAAGATCGGCATGTTTATTGATTGATGATCATGTCTCATAGATCATGGGTATGGAGATACCAAATCAATAAACATGGTCACATGTGTTGGAGAACACATTGTTGGATAGACCCACCATGAGACACTACAGAATTAATGTGCCATTAGTTGGTCTCGGGTAGTGTTGGTACAAAGTTCTTAGACCTGAGATCACCACGGATCCCAATATGTGTAGTAGCCTACTTTGGGACTACCAAACGCTATTCCGTAATCGGGTAGTTATAAAGGTAGTTTTCGGGTTTGCTATGAAACATGGAGTGGGATGTGAGTGATCAAGATGGAATTTGCCCCTCCTTTGGAGAGATATCTCTGGGCCCCTCGAGGTAATGGATTATGGAAATGCATGGCCATACTAAGTTGATTGAGGAGTCAATCAACGGACGATAATCCAATACGGTTCGAGTGAATGGTTAAGCTATTGAAGGGATGGCACACATCTTGCCTATAGCTTAATTGGTATCGTGAGGCAAAGGGATTTGTGTACACATTACAGTTCGAGCCGATATTATTCTTGTATACTATGGTGTCAATATGTGCTGCTAGGCGCCGTTGTTAACGGTCGGCGAGTTGGACTCAAGCGACAATCGGCTAAGTTAGACTATAGCCGAAACCGAGTATACCTGAACCTACGTGGTCGCACGCTTAAGGGGATAAGAACAGGCATTCGAGTTGGACTCGACGCTCGGCTCGATCGGATAGGGATCCGATCGGATAGAGTCCTATGGGCTTACGATGTATGGGCGGCCAACTCTATGAGATTCGGATGGGATCCAATTCAAAATAGAGTCCCGATCGGCCACGAGTCCCGATCGGCCAACTCTATATAAAGGAGGGAGGGGTGGAGAGCTGCCACAGGTCAATCAAGTCAATTGATTTGCAAGTCGCCGAGATCAAACTCCACAGAAACCCTCCCACTTTCGAGCCAAACCCTAGCTTTGCATCGCGTGCTAGCACACGGGTGTACGGCGTTCTGTCCGCGGACGTGTGGATACCGGTAGAGGCGCTGCTACGTTGCGCGCTATTGATCGGCTTCGGATCGGCTGCAATCGGAGCGATCGGCTGATTGGCGAATCGGCTGTCCCCGGGTATCGGCTGTCGGCTTGCGGGAATCGGCAGCACAGTTCCAGATCGGATAGCCCTGATTGGCTGTTTCCGCTGCACACTCCAATCGGTAACGATCTATCGGCCCTTACTTGCAAGTCTTCCTGGTTTGCGCGGTAAAAAGTTTTTGTTTTCGGCTAGCGTAGCCTCCGCGTAACCCTTCACTCTTTGCTATGAACATCTCTTCAAGGGGATATGACGCTACGACCATGACCTTGTGGACCTGGAAGTAAGGGCGCAGCTTTCGGGATGTCATAATGATAGTGTAGAGTAGCTTCTGGACTTGTGGATATCTAGCCTTGGCATCGTGAAGAACTTATGTGACGTAGTAGACTAGGTGTTGAATCTTCTCGTGCTCGACAATGATGACAGTGCTGACAGAGTATGGTGTTGCTACGATGTAGAGGAATAAATCCTCCCGTGGTTGTGGGGCAACGAGGATAGGTGGATTGGCGAGGTATCGTTTGAGGGTGAGAAAGGCCTCTTCAGCCTCTAGTGTCCACTCGAACTTGTCTTGTTTCTTCAAGAGGTTGAAGAAAGGTAGGCCTTGTTCTCCCATCCTGGCCATGAATCGGCTGAGCGCTGTCATACATCCGGTGAGCTCTTGTACCTCCTTGAGCCTTGTCGGTGATTTCATGTTGTCGATTGTGGGGGGTGTCACCCCGGGATATCCCACACATCCGGAATAAGGTCGGATGGGTAGAACCACGAGTCCTTGAGCTAGGGTCGGGAGTAGGGCCTCAAGCAAGGATGGCCAGCTCAACCCCTACCCTCGAACTCAACCACGGCTTCCCCTGGTCCATCCTGCATTCACAGCCCCGACAAGAAAAGGAGCAGGCCGTCCTCGGTAGAGAGGCTTCCACAGTAAGGCTCACAAATAAAGCAAGGAGGGGACAAGCCAGCAGAGGATGATGCCACCCGACAGGACTACGCACAGGTGCCTATGGCAAGCGGATCCCGAGGGAATTCTGTTACGTTTTTCAGCCTTGATCTGTACTTGCTTTTTACTTTGTGACCAAGCTTCCTTCCGTGATAAGTCCGATGTAACTGCCCCCATTGGCCTATAAAAGGGAGGGTAGGGCACGCGCATAGGGGACTGGGCATCCAAGAATTCTCTCTCTCTCTCACTTGTACTCAAACCCTAACCTCGTACCACGCTAACAAAGAACACAGGAGTAGGCTTGTTATCCTCCGGGAGGGCCAAACCTGTCTAAAAGATCTTGACTCATTGTGTACTCGAGTTGACCATCAGGCCCGTTGGTAGGACACCTCGACCACTCTTTCACCTCCACGGGTAGCCCCCTTGGAGGACTGTCGACCATCCCGTCAACATCGATAGCCTTGATTTTCTCGGGATATGCTTCGATGCCCCGTCCAGAGACTAGAAAGCCGAGCGATTTGTCCGATGGTACTTCGAACGTACACTTATTTGGGTTCAGCTTGAGCCGATGTTTCTGGAGATTATTGAATGTTTCCCTCGAAATGTCAATTAGGCGATCTCGAGTCTTGGTCTTGATGACAACATCATTGACGTAGGCTTCGATGTTGTTGCTGAGCTGTGGTTGGAAAACCCCCTGGATTTCTTGCTGGTAGGTAGATCATGCATTGATCAATCCAAAGGGCATCTTGACATAGCGAATACACCGAAGGGCATAATGAATGTTGTCTTTCCCTCGTCGTCCTTGGCCATGTTGATCTGATGGTATCCGGAGTAAGCATCAAGAAAACTTATCAACTCACAACATGTGGTAGAGTTGATCAGTTGGTCAATGCGTGGAAGGAGAAAGTGGTCCTAGAGGCACGCTTTGTTGCGTTCGGTGAAGTCGACACACATCGTCCACTTGTCGTTAGCTTTGTGCACCATGAGCCACTCTGGATGGAGTGCTTCCCTAATGAAGCCAGCCTTGAGGAGTTTGTTGACCTCTTCTTGGATAGCTTCTTTGCGGTCCGGTGCAAAGTGAGGCAATTTCTACTTGACAGGTCTTGTAACATCGTGAAAACCGAGGAAATTAAAATCGGACGTAAAATCGGAACTTACCAAAAACTTTTGCCTATTGCCTGTTTGATCGTGTTTGTTGCTTCTTATTTGCCACTCGTTGTATGAATTTAGTTGTGAACAATTCCTCTCGGTGTTTGTGAAAACCAAACGATTTGGATTTTCGTTGGGAAGGAAAATCTCGAAATGTAAGGTTAGGAATTTTTAAAATAAAATCAGAAAAGGGATGCGGATTTATGAAGATATGTATTTGAGGCATAAAATAATAATTGGTGATTATGGGAAATTAATTAGGGAATAAAATGGACAATAAACTATTTTAAGGGATTTATATGAAATCTAGAAAATTTATTTGGAATTAAAAGTGGTGATTCATGGATTTAGGAAAAAGGAATAAAATTAAATATGGGAAATGTATATTTAAAAATAAATAAAGTTGGTGAAAAGTTGAAAATATATTTTTAATTAATTTTGGGAATACTATGTTTTTTTTTGGAATTTTTAGTGTGAAGGAAAAATTGGAAATTGAAAATGGAATTGAAAATCGGGAAAATTAAAAAGTGGCACCGTTCATTGATCACCATCGCTCGACGCCGTACGGCCCGCCACGCGCCCGCCGCGCGCGCCGCTCGTCACGTGGTGCCGCGCCCGCACTTGCCCGCGCCCGTGCCGCCCCGTCTACCCGCGCACCCCCGCGCCCGCGCCCCCGCCGCCACGCGCTCGCCGCCATACCCGCCCCGCCGCGCGCTCGCGCCGCGCGCCCGCCCGCGCCGGACCCGCTCGCCCGTGCCGCGCGTCGCCGCCACGCCCGACCCCGCCGAGCCCGCGCCGCGTGTCGACGCCCGCGCTCCGCCCGCGTCGCCCGCGTTAGCCGCGTTGGCCCCGCTACCCCGCGCGCCGAGTCGCCCACCCCGCGCGCCGCGTGTCCGACGCCAGACCGCGGCGCCGGCCCCTCTCTATCCCGTTCGCTCGGCCGCGCCTATTTAAAGCCTCCCCTTCCCCTCTGTTTCCCCACACCGCCGCCGCCTTTAGCCTCCTCTCCTCTCCCGAGCGCCGTCGCTGTAAACCGAGCGCCGCCGTCGCCGCAAGCCGCCGCGAGACGCCAGCGCCGTCGCCGCCGTGCACCGGAGCTCCGCCACCCTCCCCTTGCCGTCGCCGTCGCCGGTAAGCCCTGAGCCGCCCCCCCCCCTCGCGTTTCCGCCGGCCGCCGGCCATAACAGAGAGAGCAGAGAGAGAGGCGCCGGTCGAACACCTTGTGGGCCGATGAACAGTGTGCAGAGGAAAAGAAAAGAAAAAGAAAAGAAAAGAGAGAAAAGAGAAAAAGAAAAAATAAATAAAAAATAGGAAAAAATATGGAAAGTTTGGAAAAATATTTTGAAAGGATTTGAGTGAATTTTTGGGCAAAAATAAATAATTTTCGTGTATATTTTCTCGGAGCAAAATTTGAAAAATCGAAATCGGACTTTTCCGAGATTTCGTTTCGCGTCATTTTTAAATCCGGATATCATTTAATTCTTTCTCTCCATTTAAATATGTTTCTCTTTTGTGCTCGAACCTTCAAAACCTCGGGCACAAATCCCTTCGCTAATATTTCTAAATCTATTTTCTCAAATAATTACGATCGTCGTTTTTGCAAAAACCCTAGGGCATCGACTCGAGTTCAAACCCGGATTTTTCCCTAGCAATACTCGCCCGAACTCAAGTAGAATTCTAGGCCAAACATTTGGAGTAGTTTTTGTGGTTTTTATGGTTCTTTTCGATCTCTCGGTATTTTATTGAATTCTAATTGAATTCAATTGATCTTTCACACGTACGGATAGCACCTGAAGAAGCACGCATCGACTCCGTTGAAGACCCCGCTCAACAAGCGTGCGAGCAAGGCAAGTCATCACACTCTTTGAACATATTGATCCCAATTGCAAAATGATGTTGTTTTAAATCTTAAACATGCATGCTATACACAAAGAATTACCTATACTTGTTATGTCATGCCGTGTTATTGAATACCTTTAGAATTATTCCTTCTAACCCTTGATGTGATACATACAACCGGAGAATATCTTCGGTAAACTGCTTAGGGATGCTATTCTTAGATTCATGCATACTCATGATTTTATGAAGAGCTTTATGCTTGGACAACTACCTTAGGGAAGGTAGTTGAGATACGGCATGTGAAGACAAGAGCGCCACATTGCCATGAGAATGATGAAATGAGTTTTGATGAAAATTGAAAGTACTAAACAAATGTTTTAGACTGGGGCGGCTGGATGATTTGGGTGGATTCCGGAAAAGGCAAGTGCCGACCCTGGTCAATTAAGGACCGAGCCATGAGATAGCCGGGAAACGAGCCAGTACAACCGTACTTCTCGAATGGGTATAGACCTAGCGGAGTAGATAGCCGAGCGGAGGCAGTACCCTTGCATAGTGGTTTTATGTATGAGATGAGATTTGAAAGGGATGATGGGAAATTGGAACTTATTATAACTTGATGAATGAAGTCTCCCCTTACCCTGGGTGCGCCAGAACTCCTCTCACTGCTAGAAAATAACGGCTAGAGTGCATGAGGGCTTAAGTTCATGGAGCGGGTACTGCCGAAGTGAGGTTATCGAAAGGCTTTGCCGTGACCGTCTCATGTGTTGGGACGTAGGCTCATTTGTTGGGCTGTCGCGGAGTACGGATAAAGTGTACATCCACTGCAGTGTGAATGAATCAATCTATTCGAATAGCCGTGCTCGCGGATATTGAGCATCGTGACAAGACTTTCGCTTGGCTAGACTCTAAACTTTAAAAATGATGGGATGAGTTTGCATGATGATTCTTATTCACTAGTGGATCAACTTCTCGAGATGCGAGAAGGGGTGGACTCCCCAGAAAACCATGATGAACCGGAGGCGGGAAGCCATCTTTGGAATCACGATGGATGGTAGACAGAACCGTCGCCGACTTAATGAAATGTGGAACTAAAACTTGACTTGGCTAGTTGTTAGGCTTGTGAAAAGAGTTGTGAAAATTGGCTTTATGCAAAAGAACACCAACCATTCTTTGAATGACCCTATCATATGCATCACTTCCGTGTTGGCTTGCTGAGTACGATTGGTACTCACCCTTGCTATACGCACAAACCTTCAGATGGTGGAAATGAAGACTTGGAGGATCCATATGCCTACTACCAGGAGGGCGAAGAAGTTGATGGCGCCTGCTAGGTCTTAGTCTCCGGTCGTTGCCTGTGGCAATTGACAAGCTGCTGCCTTCATTCCGCTGCCTTACCTAATTTCTACTTTTGGGTTGTATCTAGACCATGAGGTCCTATGTGTTGGATATTGCCTTCGGGCCTATTATTGCAATAATTTCGATGTAAGACTATTCGTGCATTTTCACCTGATTATTCAGTATTGTATTTCATGGGTACCAAACTACTCGATCCAGGGAAATGGTACTATGAACACGAAAGATTCCCGTTCCAAAAACGGGGGTCCACAGGTCTCCCGTTAGGTTGGACCATCAACTTGTGCTCAATAACGTTCCTAGAGACTCTGGGCATGTTGGATGGTTGCCAAGCAAACACATATGCATTATCACAGAGGAAGGTGATGAGCTCGAGTTCCAATTTGTTATTGAGTGAGGCCCTGATCTTGACTTTCTTGTCAAGGGTGCTGCTTGACAATAGGATTAGCTTGATTGCTCCATCTGATTTTGGCATCGGGTTGAGTTTGCTCACTTTCCGGGGAGGTTCGGTTGCAGTGGGAGTGATGGGAGATTGCTCGACCAAATCAAGGCTCCTTTGTCGCATTGCACAACCATCTTTTTGTTCCCTGGAATCATAATTATCCCTTTCGGTCATGTAATCTTGATCGACTGATATGCATAGTGTGAAGCCGCCATGAACTTGGTGAGCGCTATTCTTTTGAGGATGGCATTGTAGGCTGTATCTCAGTCAAGTCAAAGGTGATCTGCTTGGTCCGCAAGTTGTCAACTTTGCCAAAGGTCATGGGCGATGTGATTTTCCCCAATGGCCTAGACGATGACTCTGGGGTAATGCCATGGAAGGGCTGCTCTGAGGGGGTAAGCTCGCTTCGAGGGATTCTCATGGCATCAAGCGTGCTGGTGAATAGGAGGTTGATCGAACTGCTGCTGTCGATAAGAAATCAAGCGACTATGATGTTCCGAATAGTAGGCTCGACAACTACTGGATATCATCTGGGGGGTCGTCGTCAGATAAGGATGATCGGCATCAGAGAACTCAATCTTCTGGTCTGACTACTTCATCTTAGACGTTGATTCTCTGGATGAGGAGCATACTTCTTATTCTATCTTCTTGTATTCTCGCTTGGAGGAATAGGAGGTAGATCCGCCGAAGATGTGTGGTGTTGATTGAAGTCAGGAAATTTTGGCTTGTTGTCGGATGGAGGGTTGATGTTTCCCTTCTCTACCACACGAACTCGTTTTTCTTGTCAGGGGCTATTTTGCTGGCCATAGCTGATTGGAAAACAAAGCACTCCTCGAATGTGTGTGTGCTTGCCTTGTGTACCAAGCACCACTGCCTGACTAGTTCGTTGTCTTGAGAGGCAGGTCACTGGGGATCAATGGTTCCTTGTTCAGCGACAAGGACCACTATCTACATCTTCCGCTTCCCACCCTTATTACGATTTTGGCCAGGTTCTTCCAGGGTGTCTTTTTTCACTGGTTGCTTCTCCTCTACTCTTTTATGTAACATTCTGAAAATTCCTAATAATAAAAATCAGTAAAATTTTTAAATTTTTTAAAACTTTTGCATGATCTTGGATGTTATGGTTGCTATTGCTTGCTAGACTGTAAATTGTCACAGTGGAAATTAAAGTAAAGACCTACATTGGAGTGATAAATATAATTTACAAGAATACATTATTTATCATTAACTCCCTAAATATAAATATACAAGAAAGCAAAGCTAAATGAAGGGAAAGCTAGTTATTAGTTTATGTAATATAGATTACAAACCAAATATTAAATATTCAAACCATATTTATAGCTTGATGTCATATTTAACAAAAGAAAGTACTAAGATATGAATCTAATTTATCTAGATCCAAACTCACTATATGAAACAATAGTCCTTTATTATGAGTCATGAAATATAAGTACACATGAGATGATAACCATGCAAATAAGTTGAGCTCTATCTATAAAATAGTTTATTGGGGATAATTATTTTTATATTGGAAGAAGTCCATAATTGGCCATCGATCTATCGTGAAAGTTTGTATTTGACAACCAACTAGAAAATTGGGTATCCTACACCCCCAACTATCAAAACCATGCATCTTCGGCCATCCGACCCGCTTTTGCAGAAATCCCATGCCACGCTGGCGCCGTAGGCTGAGTCAGCAGTGCATGTTAAAAAATCCCCACGCCATCTCTCTTCTCTCTGTCTTCTCTCTCTCGGTCTCCCTCTCTTGAAAGCGACAGCGCTAGGGTTACGTCCTGAAGCCGACGACAACCATGGCAATCTCGTCGACCTCTAGCAGCGGGAGGACTCGAGTGCGTGTACCGTGCTGACTAGCAGCTCGGCTCCCATCCCCTATCGGCAAGGACCCTTGGACTATTGGCCATCGGTGCTTTGCAAGTGTGGGAGAAAAGTTGTGCACCTTGTGTCATGGAGCGACGATAATCCAAGGCGGCTGTTCCTGAAGTGTGCCAATGGAAGGGTGAGTCCAGTTGGTGTTGTTAGATTTGTTGGTTTCCGCTGGTTTCGTATCTCCTTGTACCCCCTTTCCTTTAGGTCGCACTGGAGGTTGTGATTTTTGGATGTGGGTGGATCCATTGACGGCGCCATTCGTGTAGGAGTTGCTTGTGGACGTGCACGATGCGGTTAGAGAGCTAAGGACGGAGAACCAGCTGCTATCAAGCTGGGTGGGTGATGCTGTAGCTCATGGGGTTTGGCCAATTGAAGAAGAAGTGGACACATTGGTGGCAAATACCGACTTGAGAGGCAGACTAGCATGATTGGAGAAACAAGTGAATGTGCTGAAGTGGTTGCTTGCATTTGATGTTGTAGTTCTGGCAATGTGGTGGATTAAAATGTAATAATGTAGTGTTTGGAAAGGTGATGAAATTGGGTATTGTATGGTAATAGAACTTGTGCTTTGTATGGAATCATGAATTGATGTGTTATTCCTCTATTCTGATGCAATTGTAACCTTGAGGCACATTCCAGGCACATTTCAAGTTTAATGGAAGAAAGACATGATTTGCCTTCTTCATTGTTCATAGCAAACTGACCATACACAAATAGCAAGTTCAAACCACAATTTCAAGTTCAATCACTCAACAAGTGAGGACACAACACATTGCCCTTGCTGCCACCTAGTTGTCTCCAGGGCCCTTTAGAAGTAGCAACTTTTTGCTGCTACTACAGCCACCTACCTTCCTTTTCACTGGTAGCTTCTGTCTCTTGGACTCCTGGGCACTAACCTTAGCAAAAAGCTTTTCCAGAAGAAATGTTGATTGTCACACTTGATCCTGCCTAGGACATTGGCACATTTGCATTTAAGTTGAGTTGTGCTGGTCCTTGGACATGAACATTTGCGTGGCAGTGGCCCTGACCAAGTTCTCCTAAAAAGATGATAAAACAATTATGAGTAGGTAAAGTGAAGTAAATAAGTAAATTAATTTGCACTCCTTACATTTGCCATTGATGATGTACTATGCTGGGACAAGTCAGTAGATGGTCTGCTCCTCTTGGCGGCCCTGATGCTCTCTTTTGAAGATGACCTGACATGTCCTGATGGAGCACGTGCACTAGCATTACCAGAAGATTCAGCCCCTCTTGAAGAAATACCCTGACCATTTCTCTTGGCACAAGTTGACCTGTTCTGGCCTATTGCTTTACATTGCCTGCATCTGATCACAATGCCCACTTTTGATATTCACGTAGCCTTTGGTCCTTCATTGGGCTCCCTTATCCTTTCTTTTTTGGGTCTACCAGGCATTTTCACATAACCAGGAGCTTTCAGGCATGGTTTATCACTCTCTGGCCAGCAACTAGCACCCTCCAATGGATTCAAACAAAATGAATAAGTCCTCTTGAATTCAGACACATGATAGCATGGTGCTATGTAGCCTTTAAGGTTGTTGCTGCTAAAGTATATGCTAGAAAGTGCATGAGCACAGGGCAATCCTGCTAGCTGCCAATACCTGCAGGAGCACTCCATCCTGCCAATATCCATTGTGAATCTGTTATTTAAATATGTGACCTCAAACTTGCCTTCCTCATTTGTAGTTGTGTCGCAAAAACCTGACAATGTTATATTTGCATTCAATTTTTTTAAAATGTTTGGACATATAACACCAGTCCACCTCTCAGCCTTGGCTCTGTTTTCCTGGATCCTCACCATGACCTTCCTTCTAATTGCCTCTAGTATTGTTATGATGGGAAAAACCTAGCCTCAATGATCCAATTATTGAATGATTCACACATGTTATTATCTACACTATCACAAAAAGATCCTAACCTGAACCAAGCCCTACTCCAGTGGCATGGATCAGTATTCATTAGTGCTTGGGCACCTTCTCTTGTTACCTGTGCCAATTTTGCCTTGTTGAGGTTGAATAGAATGGGAGAAGAAGCCTTAGCACAGTTCCAGACCTTTTTGTGCCATTCCTTGTTCTTGTACCTCTTCCTCCAGTTGGCATATATGTGCCTTGCACAATTCCTGTGCTCAGCAAAGGGAGCCCATTTCTCAACAGTAGCTAGAATTCCCTGAAAAACATCAACATAGTTACATATTGAATCTGTAAATGAAGGAAATATGTACAAATTATATGGACTCAGCTTTTGTTGATCAGAGATGAATACCCAGTCAGACCCATCTCCAACTCCTACGTCCTTGCACAACACATCACCGAACCAGTCCCATGATTCCTTTGTCTCCCTCTCAACTACTGCCAATGCAATTGAATACATCTGATTGTTGGCATCCCTTCCTAATGCACATAGCAGCTCCCCATTGGTTGCTCCTTTGAAGAAACATCCATCCAAACCAACAACCTTCCTGCACCCAGCAATGAACCCCTTCTTCAGTGCATCTAGGCAGATATAAATTCTCTGGAACACTGGTGGCTCCACATTAGGTTGCTTCACAACAATTACTATGCTCCCAGGGTTACTTCTCAACAGCTCAAGCTGATACTTGTACAACAAATGGTATTGGCCTTTGGTTGCATCTGAAGGGTTACGCGGAGGCTACGCTAGCCGAAAACAAAAACTTTTTACCGCGCAAACCAGGAACACTTGCAAGTAAGGGCCGATAGATCGTTACCGATTGGAGTATGCAACGGAAATAGCCAATCAGGACTATCCGATCTGGAACTGTGCTTGTCGATGACAACCGATTCTCGCAAGCCGATAGCCGATTCCTGGGGACAGCCGATTCACCAATCAGCTGATTCGCCGATGTAGCCGATTCGCCGAGTCGTCTGACCGCGTTCTCGCGCCTCGCTCCGATGCGCTCGACCGCAGCCGATTCCTCCACAGCCGATCAATAGCGCGCAACATAGCAGCGCCTCTACCGGTATCCACACGTCCGGAAACAGAACGCCGAACACCCGTGTGCTAGCACGCGATGCAAGGCTAGGTTTTGGCTCGAAAGTGGGGAGGGTTTCCGTGGAGATTGATCTCGTCGACTTCTAAAGCCGCGTGTGATCAGATTGATTTCGGCGTAATGCAATTCAACTCAATGCAGCAACTCTCCACCCCTCGCCCCTTTATATAGAGTTGGCCGACTGGGACTAGTGGCCGATCAGGACTCTATTTTGAATCGGATCCTATCCGAATCTCACAGAGTTGGTCGCCCATACGTCGTAAGCCCATAGGACTCTATCCGATCGGATCCCTATCCGATCGAGCCGTATCCGAGTCCAACTCGAATATCTATTCTATCCTTAAGCATGCGACCACGTAGGTTCGGTATATCTCGGTTTCGGCTATAGTCTAACTTAGCCGGCCGTCGGCTCGAGTCCAACTCGGTGACTGTCAATAGCGGCGCCTAGCGGCACATATTGACACCATAGTATACAAGAATATAATATTGGCTCACGAACACTGTAATGTGTACACAAATCCCTTTGCCTCACGATACCAATTAAGCTATAGGCAAGATGTGTGTCATCCCTTCAATAGCTTAACCATTCACTCGAACCGTATTGGATTATCTGTCTGTTGATTGACTCCTCAATCAACTAGTATCTGACTTAGGAGTCAATCAACATACAAATAATCCAATACGGTTCGAGTGAATGGTTAAGCTATTGAAGGGATGGCACACATCTTGCCTATATCTTAATTGGTATCGTGAGGCAAAGGGATTTGTGTACAAATTACAGGTTCAGAGCCGATATTATATTCTTGTATACTATGGTGTCAATATGTGCTGCTAGGTGCCGCTATGGACAGTCGGCTAAGTTGGACTCAGCCGAAACCGAGTATACCTAAACCTATGGGGTCGCACGCTTAAGAAGATAGAACAGACATTCGAGTTGGACTCGAATATGGCTCAATTCGAATAAGATTTGACTTAATATAGAGTCCTATGGGTTTACAAAGTCCGGCCGACCAACTCTATGAGATTCGGATAGGATCCGATTCAAAATAGAGTCTCGATGGGCATATAGGCCCAATCGGCAACTCTATATAAAGGAGTGAGGGGTAGAGAGCTGCGGCATCACACTTGAACCGAATCAATCTAATCGCGCGGCTTCAGATGTCGACGAGTTTGAGATCTCCATGGAAATCCTCCCCACTCCCGAGCCAAACCCTAACCTTGCATCTTGTGCTAGCACACGGGTGTCAGGCGTTGTCCCTGGACATGTGGATACCGGTAGAGGCACTGCTATATTGCGGTGCTATTCGGCAGCTGGGAATCGGCTACGGCACATCGGAGCGAGGCGGCTGGAGCGGATCGGCAGCGCGAGCGCGGTTCGGCGAATCGGCAAATCGGCTGCGGCGGATCGGCTGCGGCAAATCGGCTGTACTCAGGAATCAGCTGTGATCGGCTGGCACTATTCCGGATCGGATAGCTCCTGATTTGCTATTTTGTTGCACTCCACTCTAATCGGTAACGATCTATCGACCCTTACTTGCAAGTGTTCCTGGTTTGCGTGGTAGAAAATTTTTGTTATCAGCTATCGTAGCTTCCGCTTAACCCTTCAGTGGTATTAGAGGATGAGGGGTCGCCGTAGTCAGGGGTACGATCCCTGGAATGGCGATCATGGCTTCTGTCACTTCTTGGAGCGCGAGATCACGAATCTCGTCATCCTCGACCATCGTGGTGATTTCTCCAATCGCGATCGTTCTTTTCCTGGCGGCTTTGTCAATCTTGACGATTTTGGTTGTTGTTGCGGTCATCGTAATTGGACTTGTCGTCCCGACGTTGGTCCCTGCCACGCCAGGCGCGGGGTTGTCAGTGGTCGACATCATGTTGCTTTTGTCGCTCTTGCCTTTGGCCATTCAGTTGATCACGGAGGTCACGAGCATCTTGATGGGGAGGTGTTCGTCGAGCTTGCCGTCATGGTGGAGCGTTCTCGGGAAGGTAGAGTTCTCCGTCATCGATGCTTGGGCCATTGGGGGTGTCCGCGTCCTTGGGAACCTCGTTGTTCTAAGGGGGATCTTCAAGAACATGTTGAGCCGCAGCGGTCCTGAAAGCAGGATTGAGGTTGGAGATGGTTGACTTCATGAGTTCCAAACAAGCATCCGCATCAGGATGGGTCACTGGGTCAAAAGGAGCTTGTCGTAGTAGGTTGTTGACGTTGGTCAAGTGTTCGGTAGGCGTTTGGGCTGGGCAGGGGTCTAGGAGTGGATTTCTTCGTCTTCAACGCTATCCCGAGTATGACCGTTGATGCCAATATCGTGGACTACTCTGCCGATCACATTCATGACATGGAGCGAGTTTGACCCTATCAATTCGGGGTCGTCCAATCTGTGAAGAACAGAAGGCTCGAGGGGGTCCAAGCCGATGAACCCAATAGTCCGATCAGGTGTATCCAAGGTGTTGTCGTCCACAGATGTGTCATCAGATTGTTTTCGATGAGAGTGAATCGGACAAGATGAAGATATGAGACCTCCGCTAGACGAAAAGGTTGAGGATTCGGTTATCTTGAAAAAAAGCTTGCATCCCATAAGAGGGTGGCTCCTAGACCTATGGATAGGACACCACATCTTGTATGGGGACGTGTGTTGGATATTTAGTTCCTTGCAGGCGTCGAGTTCAGGCTTCACATGATGTATAATCCGGCACTCCTTTAGAGGATGAGCAAAAGTATTGTGGATTGGATACCAATTGAAGTCCTTGTTGAAGGGCTTTTTTGTCGGCACTTAGTTCTCGACGAAAGCCAGGAGGTTGAATACCAATTGAAGTCCTTGTTGAAGGGCTTCCTTGTCGGCGCTTTGGTTCTCGGTGAAAGACAGGAGGTTGGCCGCTTGAGGAATTCCATCGGTAGATCATGATGTCGATGCTTTGTTCTTGGAATAAACCAAAGAAGCGGACGCTGTAGGAGTAGCGTTCTCCTGTTCCGTAGTCATGGCTTCATTTCTAGCGGGAGCCGAGGACATGGCCATTGGCGCGGCAACGAACACCGGGAAGCCGATGGTTTTGACTTGGACCAATGTGAACACTGGGTGGGTTGGATCTCCTAGGTCAGGATGATCGTAGAAGCCCTCGTCAAAAAATTCGGCTCTTGAGGTCATCTCGTAGAGATCCCTTTGCACCAAGCCTCCTACCTGACACATCACTGTCAATGGGCTATACCCAAAGACGGTATCTGGAGAGTATAGGAGATGTTCGAACTAGGGTATATGCGAGATTGTAACAAGAAAACATGGGACAAGGATTTATACTAGTTCAGGCCCTCTAAAAAGAGTAATAGCCCTAATCTAGTTTATTTGAATATACGGGAGAATACCATACGGATTATAATGGGAGAGTAAGATGGCAAAACTAATCCACCGACTAGGACCTGTCGAGAATAGTTCGATGAGATCTACTTGACGAATATGGCTCTAGTTCCCTCTGGATTGTCTCTTGATGTGGCTTTGGCTATGGCTTATAACTCGATGTCTCTCCTTCAATAGGGGCCTTGTATTTATAGCTAAGACCATCTTCTTCTCCAAGTAGAACTCAAAGAACTAGAACATAATAGAACATAATACTGGTTCAGGAGACCTTGTCTTTCCCGAATAGAATGCTGACACCTTTTATCCCTAGAAGACAATTTTCTTCTATATTAGTCGTATTTCCTTAACCAAAGGATACCTCCTCATATATCATTAGGTATATGGTATTATCGTATATCATGAACCTAAGTACATGAGATATGCCTTATCCTTGACACTGAGAAATTAGCAGTAGCAGCATTCCGCATCCATCTTTGTAGCAAGGTCCAGATCCATCTGCTGCAGCCATGGGTCCATGTGCCTCTTCTCTCTCGACAGTTATCTTCCACCTCTGCTCTGCTCATTCTCTCTCCATTTTTTTGTATGTTGTGTTGCTTCTGTTTTATCTTGGGAAAATAGAGGATATGCATCAATGTTTGATTATTCATCACCATCATCTTGTGCCACCACTATTCTCCATCATCGTCCATTGTCCTGAGTTTTGCTTTGTCCCATCCACATGTGGTTGGTTGGTGGTTGATTGGTTGTGGTGCCAAGCAGACCAATTGTTGTTGCTGCTGCTATTATATATCAGTATCCTTGTGTCTTTTGCTAATATAGTATCATTTACAAATCAATTTCCTGTGTTATCCATCAAATCCACCAACATCCATTGCATATCCTTCATTTTGTCGAAGTATTGCCAGTCCATCTCTTCATTGTGAGTAGCTCCACATCGGAGGTGGCATTCATCATATCACCAGCGGAGAAATATCATGTGAAAACAAGCTAAGTGTTGGAAACTCGTGAAAATCATACCTAAAAAAGTTGTAAATTCATGAAAAAATTACTAGAGATATTTGTTGATATGAAATACATTCTCACCAAATTTCAAATTCAAACTCAACTTCATTTGAGAGAAACAAAAATGACAAATTTTGGATGAATAGTAACATGATATTATTCACCCAAAATTTGTCTTTTTTTGTTACTGCCAAATAAAGTTAAGTTTGAACTTAAGATTTGGTGAGAATGTATTTTATATATACACCTAACTCTAGTGATTCTTTTCATGAATTTACAAAACTTTTAGGTATGATTTTCATGAGTTTCTAATACTTAGCTCGTTTTCATCGGATATGTCCCCATCACCAGCTCCCCATCGGAGTTGACATCATCATCAAACAATGAAGGACCAAAGAACAGTTTGTGAAGGTACTTCATCATCATAGTCAAATCTGTGAAGGTCCAAAGAACAGTTTGTGTATGGCCTTTCATCATCAACAACTTCCCCAAATCAGTGAAGAGCCTGATGAGGACATCACTCCTTTGGATATGCACAATACTCCTCAAATTGTCATACAAGGTGCAATCACTAGATCTTGCATCCGACAATTGCATTTACAGATGAGCTTGTTCCTAAGTACTTCTTCATGTGATTTTGAGGATAGATTTCTACCTAATGATTTAATTATGATTAGGATCTATGGAGAAGACCAGGGAGAGAGGCTAGGAGTTGGACAAGGTCATCGCGGGCGTTCAAATTAAGATGAAGGCCCAACTCATATCAAGTTTGAGTCTACGTCAGGCTCTAGAAGCATTTCACACTAAAAACATTGCCTAGGTCGGATTCGGATTCTGTTTTCGACGTTCTACCTTTGTATGGAAAGCTAACGACACCACCTTTCCAATGGGCCTGGTCTCACATCAAAAATCCTTCTCAGTAAACGGGAATTGTCAAAACAAGTGGCATCCAAAATCTGTCTTGGTGCTGCGTCACCGTCTTTTGGTCCGTTGGGCCGTGTATCGTGTTGGAGTCCAATAGGAATGCGTCTAGGAGTCCTTTAATCTCTTGAAGGACAAGCCCACACATGCACCATTGCTACAACTTCCTGATTTTGGTAAGACTTATAAACTTGAATGTGATGCTAGTGGAGTTGACATTGGTGGTGTTATGATGTAAGAAGGTAAACATGTTGCTAACTTTAGTGAAAAATTAAATGCTACTCTTCCAAATTATTCCACGTATGATAAGGAATTGTATTCTCTTGTTTGATCTTTAGAGATGGTGGCAACATTATTTATGGCCTAAAGAATTTGTTATCTATCCTGATCATGAATCACTTAAGCATATTCGCAGTCAGTAAATTGAATTGTAGACATGCTAAGTAGGTTGAATTTATTGAATATTTCCTTATGTCGTTAAATACAAGAAAGGAAAGGATAATGTAATTGATGATGTTTTGTCTAGACGATATACTATGTTGTCTCAACTTGATTGTTGTATCTTTGGACTAGAATCTATTAAGGAACAATATGCTTCTGATGATGATTTTAAAGATGTATTGTTGCATTGTAAAGGGGGACACGTATGGAACAAATTTGTGCTTAATGATGGGTTTTTGTTTAGAGCTAACCGCCTATGCATTCCAATTGGATCCATCCGTCTTTTGTTCTTGCAGGAAGCACATGGAGTAGGATTGATGGGTTATTTTGGTGCCAAGAAGACGGAGGATGTTTTGGTCACACACTTCTTTTGGTCAAGGATGAGGCACGACGTAGAGCGGTTTGTGGCTCGATGCACTACATGTCAAAAAGGCTAAGTCTCAATTGAATCCACACGGTTTGTGTATGCCTCTTCCCATTCCTTCTATTTTCTGGGCAGATATTTCTATGAATTTTGTTTTGGGATTGCCTAGGACAAAAAGGGGGTGGGATAGTATTTTTGTTGCTGTGGATCGCTTTTCTAAGATGGCGTATTTTATTCCATGCCATAAAACTGATGATGTCATTCATATTACTGATTTATTCTTCAAAGAGATTGTTCACTTACATGGTATGTCTTCTACTATTGTTTTAGATCGTTATGCTAAATTTTTGAGTCACATTTCTGGTGTACTTATGAAATAAATTGGGTACAAAGCTGTTGTTTTCTACAAAATGTCACCCATAGACTAATGAACAGACCGAGGCAGTGAATCGCATATTATCCATGATGTTGCGAGCTATTTTGAAGAAAAAATTAAAGATGTGGAAAGAGTGTTTGCCTTATATGGAGTTTGCATATAATTGGATGGAACACTCCACCAGCAAAGTAAGTCCTTTGAAGGTAGTGTATGGATTCAATCCCGGTGCTCCTATTGATATTTTGCCTTTACCTACTAGTGAACAAATGCATAATGATGCTAAGGGACATACTGATTTTATTGTAAAACTACATGAAACTACTAAGACACATGTTGAAAAGATGAATGACAAGTATAGAATTGCTAGTAGTAAAGGTTGAAAGGAAGTTAAACTTGAACCGGGTGACTTAGTGTGGTTGCACTTGAGAAAAATTGAAAAAATGTAAGTTGATGCCTAGAGTCGGTGAGCCTTTTAAAATACTTGAGAAGATTAATGATAATATATATAAACTTTGAATTACCTCCTAAGTTTGGGGTTAGTCCCACATTTAACATTTCGGATTTGAAGCCATAGTTAGGAGGAAAAGATTAGCTTGAGTCGAGGATGACTCCACTTCAAGAGGGGGAGGATGATGAGGACATCACTCCTTTGGATACATACAATACTTCTCAAGTTGTCATGTAAGGTACAATCAATAAGCTTGCACCCAATAATTGCATTTACATGTGAGGTTGTTCCTAAATACTTCATGTGATTTTGATGATAGATTTTTACCTAATGATTAGGAACTATGAAGAAGACCAATAAGAAAAACTAGGACTTGGACAAGGTCATCACGAGCATTCAAGTCAAGATGGAGCCCCAACTCATATCAAGTTCGAGTCTACCTCAGACTCCAGGAGTAGTTTGTGCTAAAAATGTCGCTTAGGTCGCATTTGGACTCCGGACGTTTTAACTATGTATGGAAAGCTAACGAGACCACCTTTCCAATGGGCCTAGTCGCAAGTCAAAATTCCTTCTCAGTCGACGGAAATCGTCGAAACAAATGGCATCCAGAATCTGTCCAAGTGTTGTGTCACTGTCTTTTGAGCCATTGGGTCGTGTACCGTGTTGGAGTCCAATAAGGATGCGTCCAGGGGTCCTTGGTCGACCCTAGAACCTATATATTCAGTAACTGTCATCAACTTAGGGGTTGAGTTTTGCTTAGATTATTTTTGCCATTGTAGTTTCATCGTTCAGGTTTATGGAACCCCAACTTCGAGTTCTTAATCAATCTTCTGCATTTGTGTTGGAATCTTTCTTGTTCTTACTTGTGTCTTCGATTCATATGTAGGGATTAGCCTTCTTGGCGAGGTCAATTGGGTTTCAGCACAGTTGATAACCAGAGGAGACGTCGTGTTGTGATTGTAGAGTTCGAATCATGTTGATCAGAAGCTGGATCATGTGTGTTAAGTTTCCACCAAATTGATAGTTATCTCTACTTGACGAAAGATTGGGCACCCTATTGCCATCAAAGTCAAAGAACAGTTTGTTAAGGCTTTAAGGTACCAAGGACTGAAGAACAGTTTGTGAATGCTTCAAGGTCTGTTTCATTGAGGAGGGGATGTATCTCTTCTTATTCTTCATCCAGGAGTTAAACGCTTCGACAACATCTTCAATCATGGTCTTTGGATTTACTATGTTGTGTCATTATCCCAGTGTTTAGTTTCAAATGCAATGTTATTGTATACACATTTCATTTAAGAGGGGTTGTTAAAGAGTATAAAGTGCCATAGTATGTAGGGGCTTTTTGGTCATTTTCACCTCCCTCGTATCCATACATATTAGTCCTAAGAGCCTCAATACATGCAACAGTAAAATCCCCAATTTTATCTTCAAGATTGATATATTTAGTACGACTAGAAAGTTATCATTGGTTTCTATTTTTAAAAGCTTGTGTTGGAGAGACATATTACCAGATGTGCGGTGTATTGTTGTGTGCGCGTGTATATATGTGTATATGTTTCATGTAAAAAAATATACCGAAGAGGACCGTGTAAGGAGGTTGATAACCATTGTGGGAAACACTGAGTAGGTAGAGTTGCGTAGAGGCAGTGCAGCAGCAAGGCTTGCCAACACTGCGATAGCTGAATAAACAGGGCCTTACATCTCAAATTTGCTTGAACAATTTGTTAACTACGAATCTGTAATCAAGGTCCTCCGGGCGTTGTTAATAATAGTAATAAATTAACGGATGGAGTGTGATTGTGTGAATCTTGCAAGAATTGCAAACTAGCCAATATCTTATACTGAATTCAAACATAGACATCAAAGTTTGCTCTCTTACTATCTCATTGCTATCAATCAATTTTGCTGCAAGCAACCAATGAAAATAAGAGATGGATATGGAAGTAATCATACCAGCATTGCAGACCTAGTTCTGTCAGTACATGGCTGATTCGCTTGTCCCAGTCCACTAATTTCGCACAATAAATCAGCTCACGATTTTCATGTAGTCTCCAAAGAAAATAAATCCAAGCTGTGTACTGAGATGGCAAATGGGAGTTTCTTTGTTCTTCCAGAACTATGCTTGATGGATAGCTAACTGTAACCATGGTATGGCAAGGCACACAAGATGAACAACAAGCGCATGAAACAGAATTGTGTATGCCTTTATGGTAGAGGTTTCTGGGAGAACACATGCTAATTTCCAATGGAAACTATATCCTGCTCACTGAACAACAGATACATATCTTTAGTCTCACCATATCGATGTCTTCAAGAAGCCAAATCAGGGGGAACACATATAATTCGTCTTCACCTGCCATTCAGCCATTGTATCTAACACAAAGTTCTTGTTTTCCACTCTTTTCACTGATCATCAGCTTGTGAACATGCAAAAGTAGAAAATGACAAATGATAATTTAAGGCGAGATAAAAACAAAATCCAATAGATAATGAATAACAAAATTGTAATCTTAGAGGAATAGAAATTCATGATATTTCATATATAACATGTGGCAGATGAAACAAGGTAGACCAATAAAACAATTGATTATGGCATCCAGTACTATTTGTGTTCAGGATAATTGCATCTCAGAGTACACTAATTAATTGCTAATTGCATATATTAAAAAAATACAAAAGGAAGTTTAGTATTCTGGTTTTTCTGATGTATGAAGTGCATAAGGAAACTGCTATCTCACCAAACAAATTCAATTCAGCATTGCATGCACGGTTCTACAGATTAAAAAGGAAATTACTCCACACTTCAAGTTGCCATTGACATGCTGAGCGGATAGACCTGCCATCATGCCACGCTCTTGTCTCTATCCAGTGAATGGCTGAGCTCTCCTGCAGCCCACATCACAGCTGCACTTCCACGCTACCCCAGGTGACTCTACCTCATTAGTATTACCTACAATGATAAGGCTCCCATTCTAAATGCAATCCAACTGAAACATATTTCCTTCATTTTCATTTCCCAGTTTATATTTTCAAAACAAAATTGTAGGATAATGAACATATACATATTAGGCTACCAGAGCATGTATTATCAAATAAATATTCACCATTCACTGGAAATAAGAGCACCTTTCATAGTGGTTGCAAACAGAAGAGCAAAATGAATGAGCTATAGACCTCCCATCTTGGAAATAATTATGCATAGGGTTTCAACACAAGACTAGTTTTGGAAAATAGCTCCTCTTTTTAGCACTAGAATAGGCTCAAATAAACAATATGAGTTCATTTGAACCTGTTTCTCCACAAGAAATGAATTCTGGAGATAATGTTCTTAGTTTCACTTCCTGAGTTGATAATGTTCTCGTGAATATCATTGAGGAAAGAAAGGCTTACTATTTGGTCAGTTGTTTCTTGATGAATGACTTGGTAGGCACTTCGGGTTGAACATTGTCCTCAATTAGTATGCTTACAGCAGAGAACATACAGAGCCTTGGCTTGTCCAATGGGTATCTGCAAAATAGAGTATGAAGCTTGTGGTCAAAATAATTGTGCAAGAAGAGGTTCCATTTCTTGATATTAGGGAAATACATGCCTTTAACAAATCTAGGCATTTGGCGGTACCTTCAATCCGAGGAAGCAAAACATATCATGGATGTTGCGCCAAATAGACACCCAGGATTGGACGGCATTGCCATGAAAAGTTGCTATTGATATGAAGACAGGAGAAGTTCTGTTGCCTTCACAATAAAGACCGTAGTACCAACCACTCACCAAAAGAAAGTTCTGGTACTCTTGAATATCTCAACTATCAAAGAATTAATCTACATAAAAAGCTAGCAACAAATAAGCTAATTAGCATCAGTATTACAGTTTTTACTAGTCTGCTACCTTATGACAGCTATTCTTTCTCTATCAGTACAAACTAAGCTATGCCCAGCTGTCTTCTTTAGCTCCATCTCTTTCATGGCTACCCTTATCCTCTCTGCATCTTCCAGCATTCCAGCTTCAAAGTACATGTTTGCCATCAGAACATAAAATGTTACATCACTAGAGCCTGAGTCAAAAAGCTCCTTTGCGACATATTCAGCTAGCTCCACCATTCCATGAAGCCTACAACCACCAAGGAAGGCACCCCACACGCATTTGTCAGGCCGAATCGGCATTCCCCTAATGATTCCATATGCTTCAACAAGTCTACCAGCACGTCCTAGCATGTCAACCATGCAAGCATAGTGCTCAAGTGTTGGTGACATCTGGTAGTCTGTGGCAATGCTGTTGAAATGCTTCAGTCCTTCATCAACAAGGCCTGAGTGGCAACATGCCATTAAAATCGCTATGAATGTGAATGAATTAGGCCTCACCCCTTCAACTCTCATCAGGGAGAAGAGCTTGAGAGCCTCTTCTGCCTCCCCATGGTTGGCATATGCATTAATCATGGCACTCCAGGACACAACACTGCGACCATGCAAACCATCAAAAACCTCCCTTGCATAAGCAATCTCACCACACTTTGCATACATGTGTACAAGAACATTGCCAATCCTTGCATCAGTGTCAAGTTCATGGCTCCTGGCTAGCTCATGCACCCACTTCCCAGTCTTGAGAGCTCCTGAGCGTGCACAGGCAGATAACACACTAACCAAAGTCACACAGTCAAACCCCACCTTCTCGGTAAGCATCCTGCGGAAGAACTTGATTGCCTGAACCCCATCCCCATGCTGCTCATACATCGCAACCATAGTATTCCAAGAAACCAGACTGCGGCTATTCATCCCATTGAACAGAGCTCTTGCCATGGAAGCACTCCCACACTTCCCGTACATCAAAATGAGCGCATTCACCATGGGAATGTTTGCATCGAAACCCAGTTTGACTACAAATCCATGAACCATCTCCCCAACAGACAGCCATTCTTGCCCCTGTAAGCAGGGCAGGAAACTGATCAGGGTGATCTCATTCGGAAGCACGCCTCCAGAGACCATGTCGCCAAACAACATGACCGCCTCGCCGAAGAAGCAGTTCTGCGCGTACCCGGCAACCATGGCCGTCCACGAGACTACCGTCCGGCCATCGCCGCTCTCCGCGAACACGCGCTCCGCGTCGCGCACCTCCCCCTCCTGGCAGTACATCGAGATCAGGGCGCTGCTCACGAATCCATCCCGCGCCAGCGCGAACCGCACCGCGTCCCCGTGCGCCGCCCGCCCGAGCCGCGGCGCCCGCGCCGCCGCGCATGCCGGGAGCACGATGGGGTACGTGTAGTGGTCGGGCGGCACGCCCGCGGCGCGCATCCGCGCGTAGAGCGCGAGGGCGTCTCTGCCATGGGTGCCGGAGTGGGAGTGGGCATGGGCGCGGAGGAGGGTGTTCCACATGTAGGCATCCCGGCGGGGCGCGGCGTCGAACACCCTGCGTGCATAGGCGAGGCAGGCGGGGGCCGCGGCGGCGAGGAGGGTGGTGGCAAACGCCGGGTTGGCGGAGATGCCGAGCACGATGGCGCGGGCGTGGATGGGGAGGAGGGCGCGGAGGGAGGCGGAGGTGGCGGCGAAGAGGAGGCGGGTGTAATGGTGGACGAGGGCGGCGGCGGTGGTGGGCGGTCGCGCTGCCGCCAGGGGAGGAGGGGGCATTTGCGCTCGTCAGCTCTGCGGGATTTGTAATGCTACAAATAAATTCGAGGGGTCTTTTTAAGTTTTAATTTGACAGCAATTTGATCAAAAAAAAATTGGAATTCTCTTCTGCGAGGGAAATATTTTTAATTTTAACTGAGTGGCAAGTCCTCCTAGTTGCCCTTTTGTTTAAATTCATCCCCGGATTTCCAGGATTTCCTTTCGCCAATTCATGCACGTCACACTCAGTATCATTTTGTTTGTGCGGTTGGGTTTGAAACGCATGGATTTTACAGGATATTAGTTTAATTCCTCCAAAAGATCCTTTGAAATTCTTCCGTTCCAAAAGAGGCCTGATACTTTGGAAAACAAATTGTTGAATCCTCTGTTCCAAAAGATGCCTAATACTGTGGAAAACAAGAGAAAGGAATGCACAAGCTGCATCTACATAAAAACATTCTGAGAACAATCAACCGAAAATGCGGTATATTCTTGTTAAGAGAGTGAGATCATGTGGCAATGCCAGCAATTTCATTCTGTTCTATGACAGTAATTCCCCTTTTGCCATCATCATAGGGTTCATGAATGAAGGTCAAATGCTGGTAACATGAACTGAAACATACTGGAAGATGCAAATGAATAAGAATGAGCAGCATGAGGGAATATCATCTTATATTATTGCACCGTTTATTGATAAATTAGCTCCGCAACAAAGTGTGGTTCTGAACAAAGCTCATGGCACAAAATAAGATATGCCGATCATATGTCATACTCATCATGTTAACAAAGGGCAACAATTTGACAAACGATCTAGGTGCCAAAAATTAGTGGACATGCCTTTTGTAAAAGCTGAAATAGTTTCGAGGAAGATTCTACTGTTTAGTTCTGAACTTCTGATGAGGCAAGCTATGATCTCTCTAATTCATGGAGAGGGAGGACTTGATCTGATCCACCAGATGGGGCAGGACCCTGATACTGTCATCGATGGACCTGTTTACGCAGGCTTCTAGCTCCTCAGTTGCATGTGTTTTCATCTTCTGGAGCTTTGCTGCTTCAAATTTATCTTGGCACACCATCAAAGATCGATTCAGCCGCTCCTGAGGACAGGGGAAAAGATAACAACTTAGAGCAGTTTACACATGCGAATAAGGGTGAGACATGCTTTTGCATGATAAAATATACAGATAAAGGGGAATACTGAATACAATATTTGTACAAACAGATGTTTATACTCGAAATGTCGTTGACTTGTCCTTTAGTTCTAAAATAACAGTGGTCGCATATGCATCCCGACAAAATTGCAATTCACAAAGCAGTTAGATATGCATATCCTTAAACAGTAATGCAACAAGATCAGAGTCCTGCAAAATTTCTGCCATTTAGGCGTTGTTTTAGTTTTATCAACATTTACTGTACACTATAAAAATGTTGTTGTCCAGTACAAACGAACATTTGTGCATATCGCCATATTTACTTGCGTATGCTGTATGTTCCTGATTTGTCTTCTGATTATGTATTTTGTTCAGCAAGCAATCAGCAATTTAGCATAAGTGGCTGTATGTTGATCTTAAGGAAAATAATAGAAGGAATGACTTAACAAATAGTGTCCTATCATCTATCCAAAAAGTGGGATATCTCTCCAACAAGAAAGGTGTATAAGCATCAGGTGCAATTACATTTGTTATTATGTGCACAAGGTAGCCAAGATGTCACTCATACAACCCATATAGCACACTTGATGATGGCAGTATCAAAAGTATCTGAATGACTTTTTTCTGAGATTCATTTTAGAGATGGTTTTCCCGGATGTGCATGTAGGTAAATACAGTGCGCTTTGTATAGCGCTACCGCATATACAAGTTGCTGAGTATGTATCCATCAATAACAAACATGCATATGGTAGGGATAGTTCAACATCAATGATCAATCTAGGTTCACAACGAAAACAAAGAACATATTTTTGTTCATGCATATTTCTAGGCAAAAGTTGCAGCAAGTCAACCATACTTCTTTCACATGTAACGGTGTAGTCGTAGAGCAAAACTATATTGAAACTATACACAAATGAACAGACACAAAGTTGACTCTACGTTTCTCTATGTGATAATAGCATGTAATGGGAGGCAATATATTATAAGGAAAAAGAGCGATAGGTGCACAAAACTGGAAGTACCTGGAACTTAGCCATCTCAGTCTCGACAACATTGTTGGCAGAAAGGACAGGGACACTGCAGTTCTCCACACAATTGTTGATCCCCTCTTGACTTCTTCGGCGATCAAAGCATTCGTATGCACACTTGAAGTATGCTTGCTGAAAATCAATTAGAAAACCAGAAATAAACAAAACAATCAGCACTGGGCTCTCTATGCAGATAAGTTATCGTATGAACATATGTGCTACATCTGCAAGTTTCATAACAAACTCTAATCTTTGTCAACAGTAATACAACTTCAACAATTAGCCTACACCATCTTCTTTCATCTAACAGGAGTTTCAAGTAATTTCATAAACATACAACAAGGGAATGATAATTTAAGATATGAAGCAAACACTGGGCCAAAGTCACATCAAAACACATATGTAATAAGCAGATTTCAATTGTTAGTGCTCATGCTTGTCCTTTGGGTTTTCCCAACTCCCAACATATACTCATTTGCATCCACGTAATTGAAGCCCTCCATCTTAGTATCATGAAACCCAGTTAAGCCCAATCAAATCCCTGAAACTACATCGCAGCAAACTAATTATCCAACTGACATATCTGATAATCCCAAAATCAAGTTGAGAACCTACCACATTTGGAATTGGAATCAAACAGCACCAACTACTCTATCCCTGAACTACATACAAATCCCAATAAAATTTCATGCACTACTGCAATATTAGTATCCCTCATCCCAAAATCATGCATCAAACAACATCCAAACCTCGCCCATTTCTTCTCATCCAAGAAACGCCGCCGCAACGAGTGAAGATTGCAGTTCCGGCCCCGTGTCCAAAAACCCTCACCTCACCCTAGAGGGGGACAAGAAACGAGACAAGATCAGAGAGGAGCCCTAACCTGCATGGTGAAGTTGACGTGGTCCTGGACGCCGGCGAGGTGCTTCTGCGCGGCGGCGTTCACCTCCTCCAGCTTCCGCCGGATCCGCTCCGTGATGACCCGCTCCTCCATCGATCCCGCGTGGTCCATGGAGCTCTCTCGCCTGGATTCCTGACTTGAGGGAAGCAGGAGGTAGGTGGTGGTGGTGGTGGCCGCCGGCGGCGAGGCGTGCGCGTGTTTTCTTTCTTGTTGGGGAGGGCGAGAGCTGGAGAAGATGGGGGAAGGGTTTAAGGGCCGTGGGAACGGGCTAGGGTTTTGTGGCTGAGACACATGGGCCGTCAGATGGTGGGAGCCCATTAGGCGCTTCGTCATCTCAAAAAATTTGACCCAAAACTATCCCAAATCTTATAAAGGTAGCTTCATCCTTCCCACGTATTTTCTGAAGCAGATTCACCTATTTCACTCTTAAAATTTGGAGATGCTATAAGTCACGTTCTAACTTTTTTAAGTCAATTTTTCTGAAAAAATTAACCAAATTTATAAAAAATATAGTAATATTTTTAACACCAAATAAATATATTATATTCAATGAAACTAATTTGATGTTTTAGATATTATTAAATTTATCTATTGCTTTGGTTTAACATAATTTGACTTAAAAATTAAAAATAATTTGTAATATAAAACAGAAGGAGGAGTGTTTATTTTGGCCACAGCTCTACAAGATGAAAAACCCCGAACTGGATCGATCCAAACAGGCAAAACTACTTTATGGCAGCATTTGCACTTTGTTTGGGTTAAACTACAAATCACGAATTTCCGCTCGGGTGCAGGTTTTCAAAAATTTTTGACAACTGAATACCACTCCCAAGCCATTCATCTTTCAGTTTTCTCGAATACCTCTCAAAAGCTTATGAAACTCAGTAAATCGCAAACTATTTTTCATTAAAAAATTGAATTTTAATTTGTTTTTTTAAAAAAATTAGCTTGGCTTCGTCAAGTGGACTCTTCGCGCTAGTGATTGTCAAGAGAAGTGGTCCATAACTACCACCAGTGCATTTTTGTCTTCTTAAGTTGTTTTTTTATCTTTTTGTCAGTACTACAACGGTTATCCTTATCTCAATCAAACGGTAACCCTCATTTGTGTTGGGTATGACGTCCGTCATGACGAAAAGGTCACCGATGTAAGAAGTCATCTCTATCGGGCAAAAGTCCATCACCGATTTTAATTGTTTTTATCGGGCCTAAACTTACACCCGTCATCGATAGGTTTAACCCAGAAAACCAGTCAAACAAGAGCCCGACACCAATTGTATAATCTCAAACAGGCCACAACTAAAGCCCGCACGGAGAACAAACTACTCAATCAGGTTTTAAATTATGCCCGTCACGGATGACTAAAAACTCAATCGGGGTTTAATTTACGCCCGTCACGGATGACTGTAATCTCCATCGGGCTTCCTTTAAAGCCCGTCACCAATGAGTTTTTCCCAGAAAAAATTAATTTTTGGCTAGCCTGTGACCTTTGCTAGCCATGTCCGCTGCAAAAATCATAGAAACAGACATATATTCCCTTTTCCCTTTCATCCCCTTTTATATACATTCACATATATATAAAATTCACATACATTCACATACATCTGACATTCACACATCTATTCATAAACATATCCATTATTCACATATTTCTCATGAACACATTTGACAAAATTATAATTTACAAATGATTATCAAAATTGTTCTTTGTGGTTGATCGACTCTAATGCTTATTCTTTGTCGTCGACTCTAATGCTTATTCTTTGTCGTCGATCGACTGTCTAAAGTGTTACTAGGGCGTCAGCCTCAAGGAAAGTCATTAGCCCATCTGGAGCTCTCAAAACGTGATATGCACCAGCCAACAAGATGACATGTCGGAAGATGAATCCGCAGAGTTGTTCAGCGAGGGCTAAGCAAACATGTGGCAATAACTGAGTTGTCGAGAGATCTAATTTCTGCAAATGAAAGGATTGAATATGTGAAAACGTAATATGTGTTTAGAAACGTGTATTTACGTCTTAACAAATATGGCGAACCACAGAATCTAAAATGTGGCAGTTGCGGTCCTCTAAGTAAAACCACATAAATTTCATCACGTAGAAATCACATATGCTCGTGTCTGGTTCCTGACGTTGGCACCAACGGTGGAAGCAAACTCAAAATGTATCGGCACATGGAGCGTGTCGATGACACTTTTTATTATACTTTCAGAAGTTCCTTATTTAGGATGTCAATGACATTGAAAAAGCTTCTTGCGGTTTCCTTAATCCATCCATGACGACAATCCTAGATTCATTTAAATGGATGGCAAGAAGGATCCAGTGATAACTGCATATAAATGGAGAGAGCAATTAACACCTTCAAGCACAAATTGTATGTACAACAACAAATGTCACACTTACTCAAAGTTGTAGGGCAAAAAGATCGTATTTATGTCCTTAAGCTTGACAAAGGAGTTGTAGAGGTAGTTCAGTACCTATTTTTGGAACCTTGGGCCGTCATCAGTATGATTGGAATTGACAACTCCTGGATTGAGGAAATCATATTTTGTTATAAGTTGCTCTACATTCAAACGTTCCCATTCTGCATAAGGAAACAAGTTAGATACTCTGTGAGGATATCAACTTAGAAATAATAGCGAGGGGTTGAGTATGCTTACAATGCCCATAGCTGAAATAGCGATACGTTTAGGTCCCTCAGATTGTATAGCTGAAATAGTTTCTCAAATGAGACCTAGATTATACCATCCTCGTGATGTAAGTCCTCATCCCTATAAAAGACGGTGAACGTCTCTTTACCCTCCTTTGTCATATGTAGGTACCACTCTTCTATCCTTATCATCTGAGTGCAATTTCAAACTATGTTGCGATATTCAGGGGTGGTCAAAGGAGCACCTAACTTGAACTTAGCTGGCTGAGGGGTCTTCTCAATATTGTGTATATCAGTATAACTTGAACTTAGTCATCCACTTTAGCTTGTCCTCGTCAGCTGCAGGATATTCGAAGTTCTCCTTGAACTTCAGCCAAGCAGTTTCCTTCTCCACGTCCGGCACCTCCTTGATGTGATCATGCAAAATACTGAAGATGTCTCCCTATTATCCCGCAGATCATCTTGAACTTTGTGGGCATATTCGGGGGAGCGGACGACACTCCTAGGAGGTCCACCTCTGTTATGATGTAACATTTCTTTGGGATTTTATTAGGGTTTCTAAGGGTCCATGTCCTTGTGGACCCACTAGTTGTCGCCAACATTGATTCGTCGTGCTAAGACATCCTCTAAATAGCTTACAAAATCACAAAATAAAAAATAACAGTAGGAGTCGTCATTAATAGTATGATTTTTGCACGTTCTTAACACTAAATAATATAACAGAGGAAAATATATATCCAGCAAATACTCGATCCAATGGTGCACATCCTCCCAAGATTTTTGGCTCATTTTTTTCGTATAAACTATCAAAATGATTCACTTTTTCATTTTGAGACACAGTCATAAGAGAGAGGGGACTTAAACTTTTTCATTTTGAGCTTTGGATGATACTACTATCCATTAATTATTCAAACATTAAGTGAAACAACAGTTTTCATATTTCAGAGAGTGCGTAGTAAGTTTCCACTGTAATAACGTGTGAATATTATCGTCATTGACACCTTGGCCGGAACAGCGATGCCCCCGGTGTATCCCCGCATCCCCGTATCCATGACGAGGATTTCTCGTACCGGTGCAACATGAACAATATTACAGCATATGAAGCTATGGCATACATGAACGACAATACAACATCCGAAGCTATGGACTAAAGGGCATTTCAGCACGAATCCAAAGCTATATATGGACTAACCTAGCGGCGACGCTCGGTGGCGGCGACGCTCGGTGGCGGCGATGAGGGAGGATGGCGTCGGGCTCGAGGACGGCCGGTGGCGCTCGGTGGCGGCGAGGAGGACAGCGCTAGGCTGCAGGACGGCCGACAACGCTCGGTGGCGGGGACGAGGGAGGACGGCGCCAGGCTCGGGGACGGCCGGCGGCGCTCGGTGGCGGCGAGGGAGGACGACGTCGGGCTCAGGGACGACGGGCGGTGCTCGGTGGCAGCGGTGAGGAAGGACGGCGTCGGGCTCGGGGACGGCGGCGGCGCTCGGTGGCGGCGAAGGAGGACGCGAGGGACGGCGCCGGCGCTAGGGTTCTTCGAGGACTTAGAAATTTTCCGTCATAATGTGTAGATCTGAATCAGCACGCTCTTCTAAAGGAATTCGAAGAACATCCATGACGGGCTTTAGAATAAGCCCAATTGAGATGAATCATCTCAATTGGGCTTAATGTAATGCCCGTCACAGATAAGATCTAGTTCGGCGCGCAAGGATGATGGAAAAATTCCATCAGTGACGGGCTAAACCTAAAGCTGTCACTGATGTAGTCATCGATGACGGGCTTAAATACCTAGCCCGATCAGATAAGATCATCATCTCTATTGAACTATAATTAATGACCGTCACCGATGTTATCATCGGTTACGGGCTTAGAGATTAAGCCCGAACGGATGATATCATCATCTCTATCGGGCTTTCATTAAAGACCATCACCGATGCTCCCATTGGTGACGGGCTTAGATATTAAGCCCGATTAGCTTGACTTCAAGCCTGTCACTGATAGAATTTTTCAGATGTATTATTTTCCTGTAAATTACTATATAATGTAAATATTCATAGTATTTCTAAATATTTAGTCTAAAATAACGTAAATACTATAAATACTATTTTACTGAACTATCCTTTAGCAATGATGGGTGTATACTACAAGTAGGGATGAAAACGGTCGGGAAAAGACCTTAACCATACTCGTTCCGGTATTTTTTTGGCCTGTGACTTTCTTATGTTCTTGTGCGCTTCAAAAATAACCCGCAGGAGTAGATGCTTTCTTGAGGTTGATGGATTTTCCCGTACCCGCTTTCATCTGTAACTACAAGCATAGAGCTTTCCTTGAACAATGATGGATGCATGGGGTACAAACAGGGCACTACAACTCCTACAAAAATGTATAAATATACAGTAAATCATGAAAATAGATATATGTTGGATGTGCATGATGGGAGAAG
Source organism: Oryza australiensis (assembly GCA_019925245.2). NCBI lineage: Eukaryota > Viridiplantae > Streptophyta > Magnoliopsida > Poales > Poaceae > Oryza > Oryza australiensis. Next base: position 1,698,128 of record JAIFGZ020000545.1, on the reverse strand, counting down.
AGGCTTATCCCCTGATCCACGCCTGCTCGGGAGTCATTGCACTTGTAGAACCAAGGCCTTCTGTTGTTGAGAAATTCGATTCCCACGCACTGGCCTGAGAGGTTTGCTTTACTCTAGTGCAGGTCCAAATTGGTCGCCTCTGGTGTCGTCAAGGGCGTGCCAGTTGGTTTGATCCTGTAACCAACAAGAAAACAAGAAATAGGCATTAAGTTAAAATTAGATTCTACCGGATCGGCTGAATACATCAATAAACATATAATTGCTATCCCAAAGCACATTTACACTAAGTGATTGGGATAGATCGGTAGTATACCGAGACAATATAAATCACTTAGACTAAATGTACATTAAGATAATAATTATCTGCATCAATAACTTAGCCGATACTGCAGGTCTAATGTGAATCGGCTTGTACTCTGATACATTTTATAAAAAAATATTAATCTAACCTAAATGCGCTAAACATAGATCAATCGGCTGTTAACGTAACTTGACAAATTGATACTGGCTTGGGGCATTTAAATAGATTGAGATCTTAATATAAAAGGCGGCTTTAATATATCTAATAGCAATTAACACAGGTAAGGCCGGCTGAAACCCTGGCGCTATCTCTAATGATAAACATTAAACAGAACAGATCTTTGTAGTTCTAAAAGCGACTTAACATGTCGATTAGATGCAACATTAAGTACAAAAAGAAATACTAGATCTATATAAGCTAATGAAAATCCCTCGAGATGGTGTATACGACATATAATCTAATTCAACCTCTGGATCTAGCTCTATCGGCTGATGTCTTCAGAGAGAAATCGACCGATTGAAAGATAGATCTAGACATTGCTCTAGATTATATGCCGCATATGATAGATTAAGCGGTTTATAACAGCGAAACTAGAGTATCATGACGATGGAAGCACTAATCCCGATGATAGAAGCCACTCGTAACAAGGAATTACCTTGTTCGGAGATCGAAGCCGATGCAGCCCGAGCGAAAGCAAGAACTTGCGAAAGGAATAAAATAAAAGGGTGGCGATGCGTCGAAGTTGATTGATTGTGTGTTGGTTTTTATATTACAAGCCCTCGGGTCTTATTTATACCCGGATACATAATGAGTCCGTGACGGACACGATTCCTATTACATATTAGATTACAAAACAAACCGACATTATCATGGAAGAAAACTAAACAAAATATCCTAATTTAAAGATACAATTGCCGTTATAGGACATTATCCACAGATGACAATATCTTTAACGCACTTTAGAAACCGAATCCAACACTTTATGTTCAATCTTTCCTTTTGAAATTGGCTTCACTTCTATCTTCAATCGGAATCGGCTATCGGCTATCCTGGTCTGATTCGGGCTTAGCCGATGGACTCCGCAGCCGATTCAGACTCAGCCGATACGCCCTATGTTCCTCGCAGATCGCGCATCTACTCCGATTCCGCTTCAATCCCTGCTTCAAACCCGGGGATTTGGTTACCAAATTTGGTCTTTAACACATGCCCCAAGTCCGTGATATGAAAGTATTGCGGATTTTGTGCAATCCGAATTCCAGGCGTAACCCTAGGTCGATTCTGTTTCGGTCGTCATCACACCTCTTTAAATAACGCCTAAGTGCCCCGAAATACTTACGCCACTATTTGCGCACTGAACACTCTCAGCCAGAAAATCCCTAAAACTTTCCTGACGATTTTCTCGGAGCCCCCAACAAGCCTACAACAATTTTCCTTCCCGGCAACAAGCTCGTCCACATTAATCGCGTCTTCATCTGCTCCCTCCGACACCTCATCGGCTGAGTTCGTCGAGGTAAGTCTCATCAACTGAATCCCTCTTTTTTCGCCTTTACCCGTAAATCTAAACTCCAGGCCTCAATAATCTCAATTTTGCTTTCTTTTCATCTGTAGCACCTTTCTCATCAAATAGCCATCCCTAGTATGATCAGTGAAAAGAGATACTACCTAGGCCCCATCGGCAACACAGATCCTACAGACGTCATCAATGCCGAAACAAACAGACTTCCTTATAGGATTCAAAACCCTGGTGCCTTGAAATGGAACCTTCAAATCCTTGCCATCCACTGACAAATCCTGGCCGATTTGGTACAATACATTACAAGCCAGCAAACAAAGTCACTGGGACGAAATAGGGATCTCCCAATGTCTAGCTCTTTCAATAGCCGACCAGGCCAAGGACGAACCACTCATGTCAGCTGCTTGTTACTTCTGGAATAACACATTTAATGCCTTTCTCTTCCAGCAAGGACCTATGACTCCCACGCTAGCCGATGTTTGCATGATAACTGGTTTAGACGTCTTATCATCGGCTAACCTTAACCAGCTGGACAACAAGGGTCAATATTCTTTCAAGACGAAAGCCATTGGAGGCTGGAATGGATACATCAATATGAACATGAGCACTGGACCAGTCAGCCCAAGGGAGCACACAACTTTTCTAATGATGTGGCTGGAAAAGTTTATCTTCTGTGGATCTAGCTACGGCCCCATAGCCAACTGGCAAGCTGTAGCCGAAGCCCTAGTCAACAAAGCAAACGTCCCCTTGGGCAAGTTCCTCCTAGGTGACCTTTACCAAACCCTGAATCAAGCATCGGCTAAGATAGCCGTTGGCTCGGTTATAAGCACTGGAGGCCCCTGGTGGTTCTTACAACTCTGGCTTGTGCTCCTTACACAAAAAATATCCGGAAGACCTAGTCTAGCCGATGCCAAATTCCCTTTAATAGAGTCGACTGAGGATGAGGATGGAGAAGAGATAACTACGCACAGGTGTATGTCCTTCGGAGAAGTTGCGTCTATTCATGCCGGATCGAAATTGTCGAGCAAACTCTTAGCCGATTGGTTCACACTCTTTTATGATGGATTTGCCAAGAACAATCGGACATGGTTTTTCTATGGAAACTGTCTAGAATTCGAGCTCCTCATCGATTTTAACTTTGATGAACTCAACTCCGAGGAGCTCCTAAAACCAAGGTAGATCTTTGCTACAACCATCAGCCCTTGCATTCTCCCGATCGGCATTCACCAAGGCCGTAACATTGTTAAGTCATACGAGTTTTACTACCCCGCATCAGCCGCTAGGTAACTCAGACTCGGACAGTTGCCGATTGGATTTTATTACGCCGACAAGATCCAAACGAGGGGGACATAACTTCAATGATAATGATGGATCGGCTGATGAACATCGAAAACCCGCCTCTCAGCAGCATAGATGCCTTGGAATTAGCCTTGAAGAGGAGTTCGGCATTTGGCCGATGGTGGGTCAAATTGAAAAGACACATCTTTCACCAGCTGTCCTCCATGTACTTAACCACACTGCTTCCAGAGTTGATTCCTGATGTAAGTACTTCTCTTGCTCGGTCAATTTCCAAATTCATCGGCTATTATCTGCCTAATATTTCACTAATGCATTTTGTCTTCACAGACAATCGATTCTTCTCCCCCCATGAGAGCAATTCGAGGCTCAAAATTGAATACGTTGTAGGGCAGATCCCAACTGCAGGACTTGCTCCATCAATCGTAGGCTTCCATGCACCAAAGGTGACAACACTTCTACATGGTCAGATTCGTGAGGCGCTATCCAGAAAGAGGGCCAAGTCGTTGGCTACTGGTCAACCAGCCGCTCAGAAGAAAAAAGCAAAGAAGCAACCAACAGCCCCAGCCGACAGCTTGCCATCCTTGGACCCAAGTGCTGAAGAAGCCCTTAATCAAGAAATCATTGAGGAAGAAATTGATAAGGCCATCGAAGAAGCAGCAGCCGAGTCCAGCTACTCGAGCAAATATGCACGAACCCCATCAGCTCATGATCAGGCTCAGCAAACACCATCCCCTCCTCAACACCCTGCTCATCCTCAACCGGTACGCATCCCGAAGTTTTGATGACTTACATTCACTTGACATCTCTCTGTTCTTATCCAAAACCACTTTATCACAGCGAAAACGGCTAGCTCATCGGCAGCCACGCCCTGCTTCACCAGTAAGTTCACGGCCCTGTCCTCCTCTTTTATGTCGTTTTGGCCGATTTCAACTAACACTTGTCCACGCAACCCCCTTGCTCTCCATCGGCCGCCCCTCACGCATCAAGCGAACACACGCTATCGGCCAAGGGTAGCCATCATGTGGAAGAAGAAGAGGCGATGCCAGCTCCCACGGTTAAGGTAAAAAACAACCCTTTCAAGAACCAGTCGACCCTTTAAACCTCTCGGTACTTAATCAATGCTGAATGAGGTCTTGCAGGCCCTAGCCAAATTGTTCTCCTTCGACATCAGGGAGTTTGTTGGCGAAGAAGAGGAAATCACTAGCTAGGCCCCATTTCCTATAGCCAATGCGTTAAAGGAGAGGCTCTCTAACATTGCTCGTCAGCTGGAAAGCCCATTAGACTACCTGGTCACCAGCTGATAAATGCCAGATTCGAAGAGATCGAGAGCCAGCTTCCGGACAACATAGCCAACGCAATCTCCCAAGCTGCCCACATTGACCAATACCGGCACAGATTAGAAAGGGCTATGCAGTGGATGATTGACAGGAAAGCCAAAGCCGATCTTGAAGTAATGATCGAGAACAACCGTCGGGGCGTTATTGATGAAAAAGCAAAGTTAGACGAACTAATTGCTGGGCCATCGGCTACCCAATGCAACATCGAACGACTAAAGAAAAGGGAAGCCGAACTTATGGCCGAACTCGACCAGTGCAGGGCAGAACTCGCCTCCGAAGAGAAGAAACTAGTCGACCTCCCAATGACCATCGAGGAGCAATGGAGCAAAGTGAAGTCCTTTATTCAGTACTTAGGAGATCTGAGGAAGTCCCTGAAGCCGATTCTAGGAACCTACGCAACCGATGATGAGATGATTGACCAAGTCGAGAACATCAGACAGAGAGCAATATCGGCCATTAATGACTTCATCGGCGACTAGATCGACTTTTGTAACAGGCTAGATTGAAAAAACTTTCAAAGGCATCATGTAACATGTAACTTTTGTGGTCGGCTTGCTGACTTTAATCATGTCCCCCTCTTTGCCGATTCAATTATGTCCAAGTTTCGAATGTCTTGAAAATTTTGAAAAATCCCTTTAAAAATTCATCTGTGGTTTCTGAACCTGTGTTATATAATATGCCCCCAAATTTTGTCAATGACGTCCTTAGCATTGATAAAATTAGTAATTCGAACAAACCAACACTTGTTGGATAGATTGAGCCGATTTGGGAAAATCAGAGGAAAAAACTTAGGGTAAAATGTCCTAAAGGTGATACGTGTATCTCGCACAACACATCGGCAAGCATGAGTCGGCAACCTTAGCCGATTCACGAATTGATCCAAATGCTGGGATAATATTTTTTCGGATATTTGCCATTTAGGGCCCGTCCAAACACTTCTCTCTCCAAACCTTCTAGCATATAGGCCCCCTTGGAGACGCATTTATGGATCTTGAAAGGCCCTTCCCAATTAGGTGACCATTTGTCGAATTTGTTATCCCTTGATCCAATAGGAAATATTAATTTCCAAACGAGCTTGCCCTCTTCAAAAGACTTAGGCACAACTTTCTTGTTATAATGACGGGCCACTCGCTCCTTGTCTCTGGTCACTTTTTCCAAAGCACGCATCCGTGATAGGACTAGGTCTTCTGATTCATCTACCATTAGATTATAATAATCATCGGCTGTTAGCTGGTCTTGTGGTTGAATTTGTCTTGAGCCAATTATATTTTCCCATGGCAGGACTGCTTCATGTCCATAGACCAATTTATATGGAGGCACCTGGATTGATCCGTGGCAAGCCATCCGATAAGCCCAAAGTGATTCGGCTAATCGGCTGCGCCATTGCTTCGTGTACTCAGCGATCTTTCTCTTTATCAACTTGATCAATCTTTTATTAGAAGCCTCAGCTTGCCCGTTGGCCTGAGCATAGTATGGCGAAGAATTTAACAACTTGATCCCCATGCCGTCGGCAAACTGAACAAACTCGTCGGAGACGAAGATAGATCCCTGATCCGTAGTTATGGTTTGAGGGAGAATCTGTATATGATGTCTTCTTTAACAAACTCGATTGCGTCTCCAGAGTCAACCTTCTTTAAGGGAATTGCTTCCACCCACCTGGTAAAATAATCGGTTGCCACCAATTCCTTTGCTTGAGGGTGGATTGATCTGGCCGATCATGTCGATTCCCCAACCTCTGAACGACCAAGGCTTGATAATTGGGTTCATAGCCGATGCTGGTGTCCTTTGGATAGCTCCAAACTTTTGATAGTCTTGTCATCCCTTGTAATACTTGAAACAATTTTCCAGCATAGTCGGCCAAAAGTACCCTGCTGTCCGAAGTAGCCACTTCATCTTATGAGTCAACTGATGTGTGCCACAAGTCCCTTCATGCACCTCCCAGATAGCAACTTTGGCTTGATCGGCACTGAGACATTTGAGTAGCACACCATCAATCATCCGATAGTACAATTCTTCGTCAAGCAGAACATATCTCAAAGCCTTGTAGCACAATTTCCTTGAAGCCGACTGGGAGGGGTTTTGTAGGTAGTTGTAGACGTCAAATCTCCAGTCGTCGGCTGACATTGTGGCGATTTCCACTTCAATATCCTTTGTCATCGGCCTGTAGCCTGATGCCCCCTGAGCTAGATCATTGGCTTTTGCGTTTTGTTCCCTAGGGATATGTTTCAATGTTAATAGCTGAAAGTTGTCCATCAATTCTCGGCATTTTTGATAGTAGACCATCAGCCTATCGTTCTTGCATTCATATTCTCTTGATAACTGGCTGATGACTAACAGTGAGTCTCCCATTATTTCGATGGCGTCAGCTTTGACTTCCTTAAGCAATTGTAGTCCTTTTAGCATGGCTTCATATTCGGCTTGATTGTTTGTTGCATGGGGTGCGATTGAAAAAGCGAACTCAAAGCTTGCCCCCTTGGAGAGATTATTACTAAGCCGATGCCGCATCCATTAGTGCAAACTGAACCATCAAAAGTTAAAGTCCAAGGCATGATATCCACTGAGCCGATTGAATCATCTCAGTGTTCCACTATGAAATCGGCTATAGCTTGTCCTTTGACTGCCTTGGGTGCCTGGTATCTCAGATCAAATTGCGTTAAGGCAAAAATCCACTTCCCAACTCGTCCTTTTAGTACTGGGGCCGATAGCATGTATTTTACTACATCGGCTTTGCATACCACGGTGCACTCATTGGATAATAAATAATGCCTCAACTTTGTACATGAAAAATACAGGCAAAGACATAATTTCTTCACTGGTGAATACCTTGTTTCTGCATCCAGAAGCCGTCGGCTAAGATAAAAGATAGCCTTCTCCTTCCCTTCAACCTCCTGAATTAAGACTGAGACGATTGACTTCTCGTCGGCTGACATATATAACTTGAATGGCACCCCTTTCTGTGGAGAAATCAGGACTGGAGGGGAATTTAGATAACTCTTGATGTTGTCCAAAGCTTTCTGTTGCTCTGCCCCCAAGTGAATGCTTGATCGGCCATCAGTCGAAGCAGTGGTGTGAACGGCTCCATCTTCTCTGACAGGTTTGCTATGAATTGCCTGATGAAGTTGATTTTTCTGATCAATGATTGCAATTCTTTCTTGTCCTTTGGAGGCTGAATCGTCTTGATTGCGTTGATGCTCCTCTGCGTGACCTTGATTCTCCTCTCGTGAACAAGAAAACCCAAAAATTGTCCAGCCGATACGCCAAAAGCACATTTTGTAGGGTTTCATCTTTAGGCCATATTTTCTTGTCCGCTCCAAAACTTTCCTCAGATCGGCTATGTGATCTTCGACCTCCTTGGATTTGATGACAACATCGTCTATATAGATCTCCACTAGGAAGCCGATCAAATCATGAAAGATGTAATTCATGACTCTCTGATATGTAGCCCCAGCATTCTTCAAGCCGAACGTAATGACGACCCATTCATATAGGCCGATTGCTCCTGGGCACCTAAAAGCTGTCTTGTGGATGTCCTCCTCGCCATGAAGATTTGATTGTAACCTGCATTGTCATCCATGAAACTTATAATTTTGTGGCCAAAAGCGTCATCTACCAGAAAAACGGCTATGGGCATTGGGTATTCGTCCTTAGGGTGACCTTGTTTAAATCTCTGAAGTTGATACACACCCTAAGTTTGCCGTTCGTCTTCATTACTGGAACTATATTTGAAACCCACTCTGTATATCGGTAGGGCCGAATAAATCCAACATCATATAGCCGAGTGATTTCGGCTTTAATTGCTTCGTACATACCAGCTCTAAAACTCCTGGGAGGCTGTTTGTATTGCTGATATCCAGGCTTGATAGGGAGCCGATGTTCAACAATGGATCGGCTAAGACTAGGCATCTCAAAGTATTTCCAAGCAAAGTAGTCTTTATATTCCTTTAACAAATCAATAAGCTTGGTTCTAAAATGAGAAGACAAGTTTTTACTAATATATGTCGGCCTAGGCCTATCTCTTGGACCTATATCAACCTCTTCTAACTCATCGGCCGACATAAAACCTTGCCTGAGTTTTCCGTCGTTGTCGTCCACGGTGTCCTTGTTGTAGACGCTCGAGCCCTCCACGACGCCTTCAAAGTAGTAATTGAGGCTCGTTGTCTCCAATGGGCTGTATATCAGAATTGGACACCTTTAAGAAATTGACTTGCCAAACTTTGCTGGACAGACAATCAATACCATCGATTTCCCATAAAGGCAAATCGGTGTTAGCGATGTTGACTGACCTGTCGGCTGGCACGATTTCTATCTTGTCGCCTTGCCACTGGACTAAGCTTTGGTGCATTGTGGAAGGGATGCAACAATTGGCATGGATCCAGTCCCTTCCAAGCAGCAGGCTATACGACCCCTTCCCATCGATGACAGAAAACGTAGTGGGCATGGTTTTGCTGCCGATGGTCAGGTCGACATTTAAAACTTCCTTGGCTTCTGAAGGTTGCCGCTAAAGTCCTTGAGCACCATGTTCATTTCGATCAGATCTTCGGCTCCTTTTCCCAGCTTCCTAAAAGTCGCGTAGGGCATTAGGTTGACAGCAGCCCCTCCATCGACTAGCATTTTGGACATCGGCTTGCCATTGACGAATCCTTCGACGTATAGTATCTTCAAGTGCTGATTTTTGGTCCCCTCAGGTTCTTCAAAAATAGCTTGTTCTGGGGACAGAACCAATCTAGTCAAGGTCTCTTCCACTGTGTCTGCATCAGCCTCGGCACCTCAAATTCGGTTGGTAAAATGAAAACCATGTTGACTGATGCAGAGACCACTACTTTGCCTTTTGCCGCCCTTCTGGTTTTGTCGGCTGGGCTTTCGTCGGCTGGGGCCGCTTGTTTCTTGGTGCGCCATTGTTTTGTGCCCTGCCGATGTTGTTGCTGTTGGATCATCCGCCGGACTTCTTCCTCCTGCCCCTAGCTCTTGAGTCTCTGAATTTTTCTTTTCTGTGCTTTGGTAAAGAGGTCCGAAGGGCACCATTGGGGGTTGGTCGATTGCTCTTCATCAGCCTCTTCTTGATCTTCTTCTTGGAAGAAGTTCTGGTGGATTGGGTCGAGCCGATCATGAACGAAAGGTTTCCGTTGGTTAAGTTGAACGGCTTGAGGGACGAATTAGCTAGAACTTTCCAGTGGTGGTCCCCTGTATTCGTCCTCCTTGTAGTCACTGCACGCTGGGAAATTTTCAAGGGTTGGTAACCTCATTCATTGCTCCCAGCAGAACCTGAAAAACTCATAGTGCCAATGTGGGTCACAGCCGTCATGGCGGCGGTAATATGCCACGCCTAGCCGATCGGGTGCCCTCTGGTACGGCTTGCCACGGCAGCTCGCTTCTTCCTCCTACACCCTGCGTTGGAACCGTAGCCGGCTGTCTTGCCTAGGCCGACGATCGACCGATCGCCCATTGGTGTGAACCATGTTGATCGGTGCAGCTGCATCTCTCGTCGGCTCTTTGTGGGATGGTCCTGAGTTGGCCTTAACTGATTTTAGTGTTTCAGCTAAGCTGTACGTCATTCCATGCTGCCGATCAGCTCGCTTGTGGCTGGCTTGGACCATGTTGACCGGAAGGGGTTGCCATCGACCTTCATCGGCTTAGCGGATTCTTCGAACTTTATCTTCTCGGCCTCGATGGCTGACTGGATTTGCTGCCTGAATACTTTGCAATCGTTTGTGCTGTGGGAGGTGGTGTTATGCCACTTGCAGTACCTTTTCTTTTTGAGTTCGTCGGCTGATGGGATAACGTGGTTGTCCAGCAGCCAAATTTGCTTCTCCTTCAGCAGCAGATCAAAATTCTGTCGGCTTTAGTGATATCAAAGTCATATTTTTCCTCCTTAGCCGACTTTTTCAACCATTGGCAGGTTATCGCCTTCTTGTTTCTGGTCCACTCGGTTGCTGCCACCTCTGCGTCGTTGTCGCTTGAATCTGTGTCCGTTGCGTAGGCGATGTGGGCGACTTTCTTGATGGCCTTCTTAGTCCCTGTTTGTTTGAGATTTTAGCCAGCTTCTCACCCCAAAAAGCGGAATACCCAAACAAATGGCCAGCTTCTGGGTCTAGCTTTTGCTAGGTGGAAAGCCCAGAAAAGATAGGATTACATGGAAAGCTGAAAAGCCCCTCAAAACGAGCTTCTCGTAGCTTTCCCCTGAAAATTACCTGCCTGCCACTGATTACACAAGCGAAACATTATTTTTTTCTTTTCTACGACCGATCCGTGCGCCGCCTCCCCTCTATCCCCGAGCGTCACCTCCCCTCCGTCCCCGCGCTCTGCCTCCCCTTCATCCCGCGCGCTGCCTCCCCTTCGGTCGTCGCTCGCCATGAGGGCCGCCGCCGTCCAAGCCAGGGCCGCACGCCAGGTACGACAAAGTTTTGTAGCCATGCATGAATACGTTAGTTTGTTTTCTGGATTGTTTTTTTGGTACTGCACTACATATTGTTGGCTTTCCTTGCATGCAACTGCTATGCATAAATCTATGTAGGGCATTATTAAGGTTAGCTAATCAATCTCTGTAGTAGATTTGATCACACATAAATAATGAATAGTTGGGGGCAGCTTTCATCAATGCTTGTCCCTGTAGTTCTTCATCGAGTTGGCTCGAATTATTGCAGGACAGAGCCCTGCCGGCCAGATAGCTAACAAATAACCAGTATAGACGTACACATTGTATATGGTTCAACTTTCAAGGAGAAAAGACAGTGCACTATTATTAGTAGATTACTACTTGGTTGAGCTTTGTCAACAGATTGACAGTGAAAGAGATTAGGAGTGAAAGAGAAACTTTTCTGTGGTGAAATATTAGAGAATAACTATATAAAATATAAAATATCTCTTTGAGATTTCCCCGCCGGCGCTCGCTCATGTATGTGCATGTTTTCTTTGTATGTATGTGGCCGTTTTCTTTTTCCTTTTTGATGCTAGATGTGTAGGTGCCGTGTAGACTTGTATGTAGCATTAGCAGCTAGCAGCACATACATTACAGGTGCCATTGCTAGATGTATTAAGTTTTGGATTAATGGATGGATTAGGTTTTGGATTCACTAATTAGTAATTGCATTAACTGACATTTTTATGCAATTATGAACAAACAACTATCCATCTAGACGGACAACAAAGGAAAGGGCAAAAGAAAGAGCAAAGAGGATGAAAAGATTGTTTGCGAAGCAGATTGGGGAAATCCTGAAATGACAACAATTTTTTGTGACATTATTGTTGAGGAGATTGAAGCTGGGAATAGGCCTCTAGGTACCTTGAATGCAAGAGGCTATAAAAACTTGCAAGAAAATTTTTTTACTGCAACAGGAAAAAATTATACCCAGAAATAGCTGAAAAATCGTTGGGATAACTTGAAAACCTTGTATAATTTTTGGAAATCACTTTGGAGCAATTCTGGCCTTGGAAGGGATCCTGTTTCAGGGTTACCTACAGCAAGTGATGAATGGTGGGAGACAAACACAAAGGTTAGCAATCTATCATGTGTATGTTCATTTGAACTGTTTGTACTATATGCAATTGACTAATCAATTTGTATTTTTTTGGGTACAGGGACACCTCAGGAAGGAGAAGAGGGTATTCCGTTATGCTCCTCCACCATGTTTGAAACAATGGAAAATTATGTTTGAGAAGAGTCATGTCTCAGGGCACTCTGCATGCATTCCTGGTGAAGAAGGTGGTGGGGACAGTATTCCTAATGCAGAAGAGGGGGATGATGATCCAATTCAGGATTTAGGGGGTGAACAATTTACACCCACATCATCTGCCCGCACCCAACTGAAGAGGAAGGGGAATTCTGGTGACCCTAGGACAATTAGCCCAAGGAATAAAGAGAAGAATCCTATGGTGAGGGTGATGTCACGCATGGTGGATGATGTGATTAGTGCCAACTCTGTGACATCCAAAGCATTGGCCGGTGACTTCACACGTGAGTCAATTAGAGAGGTTATGGCATTGGTTAAAGAATGTGGAGCTGTAGAAGGGAGTGATGAGCATTACATTGCAACACAGTTGTTCAAGCATTCTGCAAATCGTGAAATTTTTTTGTCTAGCTTCGAAACCTATGAAGGAAGGTTCAATTGGCTGAAGAGATGCTATGAAGAAAGGAACAAGTAGTCGGCCATGAAAGAATTATTTTTGTGTCTTATCTATCTAGCAATCGTTATATGTATGAATCTTTATATTTGTGCTATTTTAGGTGGTTGTGGACTACTTTTTTATCTTTACCAAACTTGTTCTACCTAGTTTATTTTATTTGTATTAGACTTGTTCTATGCAATAATTTGTACTACCTTTATTTTTTTTAAGATGGTTGTGATTGTGTTCTCCATGTGTCTTTATGTAGATGAGTTCTAAAGTGATGATTCGAGCGATGATGAAAATTCTAAAGTGTTGGAAATTGCAATTGCACAACAGAGAAAGATGAATCGGTTGATCAATGTTCCAAACATGGTTGGTATGTATTATGATCAAACTTACCTAAACAAGTCAGCAAGGAGACAACCTAAGGTGACAGGTTATGAATGGGTTACAACGACTTTGAACAGACATAGATCATGTAATAGAATGTTCATGATGACAAGGGCAGTTTTTGATAGTTTGCATGAAACATTAGTTACCCAATATGGGTTGAAATCAACTACTGGTATGCATTCCATTGAAAGTTTGGCCATGTTTTTATGGACAGTAGGTGGCCCTCAATATTTTAGCCAAGTTGAGGATAGATTTCAGAGATCTACAGAGACCATCAACAGAAAGTTCACTCATGTGTTGAATTGCATGAACAAAATGGCCAAGGACATTATTAAACCAAAAGACCCAACATTTTCTACCGTTCATCCTAGACTCCAAGAGAATCGATTTTCACCTCATTTTCATGATGCTATTGGAGCTATTGATGGAACTCATATTCCTGTTGTTGTGCCTTCTACTGAGCAGATTACGCATTTTGGTCGGTACCGATGTACCACTCAGAATGTATTGGCTGTGTGTGACTTTGATATGAGATTCACTTTTGTTGTTGTTGGATGGCCTGGTTCAGTGCATGACACAAGGGTTTTTAATGAAGCATTGCAGAAATATGCTAATGACTTCCCTTTTCCACCGAAAGATACAAAATATAGCCACAACAATTTTTGTATTATGGACCATTTATTATTGCTAACTTTTTTGACATATGTGTAGGAAAGTACTACCTTGTCGACTCGGGTTATCCTAACCGGAAAGGTTTTATTTCACAATATAAAGGAGAGAAGTATCATTTACCAGAGTATCGAGAAGGTCCTGAGCCAAGAGGTAAAAAAGAAGTGTTCAATTACTCGCATTCGTCACTACGGAATGTGATTGAAAGGTCATTTGGTATTCTGAAAATGAAGTGGAGAATATTACTAAAAATATCGAGTTATCCGATGGACAAGCAAGCAAGGATTATAATTGCATGTATGGCACTCCACAACTTTACTAGAGAAAGTAATTTGAGTGATGAACTTTTTGACATGTGTGATCAAAATGAAGACTATGTTCCAAGTGTTGGTCAAGCAACACCATCTCAGCCGCAACCACATGGACATGAAGAGAGTGACATGAATGCTTTCCGTGATAGTATTGCCGATGGTTTGATGGCCATGAGAGAGTAGAGTAATTTCGTTTGAAAAATTGTATATGAATATTTATTATATTTATATTGCCAATAATTTATTGTGATTTATTATAATTATATTGCCACCAAAGTCTATGAATAACTGTACACAAAACAAATACAATCAATACATACACATAGGGGTAATACATATGTTGTATATCTCATCTAGTCACTCTCATCCTCAGAGAAGCTAGGTTGCCAAACATACCCAACTTTCAGAAAGTCAGCTTTCAGAAAGCCAGCATACCAGGATGGTAAGCCAAAAGCCAGCTTTTGGAAAGCAAAAGCTCAAACAAACATGGCCTTAGATTCTTGAAATCTTTGCTCGTGGGCCGTCACCTTCTGGGCCAAGTGGGCCAAGCTCTCAAAGTCTTGAGCCAAAAACCTTTCATGGATCGGTGGCAAGAAGCTATGAAAAGCTAAATCGGCTAGCTGTGAATCTGATAACACCAAGCTATAGCATCGGTTCCTCATATCCCTGAAGCGTTGGATGTAATCTTGGACCGATTCCTCATGCTTCTGCCTGATGCCGGTGAGGTCCGACAACTTCATCTCGTGGGTGCCGGAATAGAAGTAGCTGTGAAATTGTTTCTCAAGATCGGCCCAGCTTTGAACTGAGTTGTATGACAATGATGAGAACCAGGTGAAAGCCGATCCTGAGAGAGAGAGAGCGGGAATAGGCGCACTCTGAGCGCGTCTGTAGCCGATGCTTCTTCGCATTGAGCCAAGAATCGGCTGACGTGCTCGTAAGTGGACACGTTGTTCTGTCCAGAGAATTTTGAGAAATCCGACACTTTGTACCGGTTTGGCAGTGGCACCCTTTCGAAGTATTTTGGATATGGGTACCGGTACATGTTGTCGGAATCCTTGGGTTTGAGGCCGAACTGATCGCGCATGACATCGACAATAAGATCAGCCCAAGGCCTGTTGTCCTGAGCTTGAACTGGAGGTATCGACTCGTAATGCTCGTAGTGAACGGGTCCTTGCCTATACTGGAGTGGTGACGTCTGCGGCCAATGCTATTGCTCTAGGTGGCCTCCCGGATATTGGTACTGTAACTGATTTGCAACGGGAGGTGGCCGAGACACGATCGGCGGTGATTGTTCAGGAAGTAGTCGATTGCCGACGGGACTATGATGTGGCGCTGAGACGATGTTGCCAATCGGCTCATTGGATATGATTGGCCACTGATTGGTGTTGAACATGTTCTCCACCTGTTCCTGCGTCATTGTGGGGGCACCATAGCCGTGGTGTTGAGGTTGCTGTCGGACCAGGATCCAGGGATGTGGCTCTGAAGACGATGCCTGTGCGTTTGGTTGGATCGGAGCCCCTCCTCGAGAATTCGGATGTCCCAGTGGCGGGATCAGCAGACCCTGTGTCGCCAGCATCCTGTAGCCCGGGAATTGGCCGTCAGCGAAGTATGTCGGCCCTCTCAGCAGTTGCTTGGCTATCTTCAAGTCAACCACAGTGCTTATCATATTGTTAAGGGTGTTAACCAATATGCCACTTTGGTTGATGAGTGCATGATGGATAGCCGAGTCGATTCGGTCCTGTAAAGTGTGGAGGCCCGAATCATCTTGTTCCTGCTTGATGTCCTCCATCTTTTTTTCCTTTCTTTTCTTCATTAGACGTATCAAAATCTTCAATGGAGAACTTGAACTTCTGGAGGACTGCTCCAGATCTGGTCTGGGTGAAGGATTGCAGGTAATGTGTCTGTAGTCGTTCAACCATCTGCTTGTAGTCGGCTAGCTGTTCAGCCGACAGTTGCTCCATTGTCACTAGGATGTTGTTCTCCTGATCGATCTCTGGAGTCTTGGTGTTAGACATTGCGCCAAGCTTGGAAGTCTTTATTGGTTCCCACTGGGCGTGCCAAAAGCGTGTTGATGAGAAATTTGATTCCCACGCACTGGCCTGAGAGGTTTGCTTTACTCTAGTACAGGTCCAAATTGGTCGCCTCTGGTGTCGGCAAGGGCGTGCCAGTTGGTTTGATCCTGTAACCAACAAGAAAATAAAAAATAGGCATTAAATTAAAATTAGATCCTACCGGATCGGCTGAATACATCAATAAACATGTAATTGCTATCCCAAAGCACATTTATACTAAGTGATTGGGTTAGATCGGTAGTATACCGAGACAGTATAAATCACTTAGACTAAATGCACATCAGGATAATAATTATCTGCATCGATAACCTAGCCGATACTGCAGGTCTAATGTGAATCGGCTTGTACTCTAATACATTTTCTAAAAAGAAATTAATCTAACCTAAATGCGCTAAACCTAGATCAATCGGCTGTTAACGTAACTTGACAAATTGATACTGGCTTGGGGCATTTAAATAGATTGAGATCTTAAAATAAAAGGCGGCTTTAATATATCTAATAGCAATTAACTCAGCCGATACGCCCTCTGTTCCTCGCAGATCGCGCATCTACTCCGATTCCGCTTCAATCTTTGCTTCAAACCTAGGGATTTGGTTACCAAATTCTGTCGTTAACACCTTCTCATCCTCCAACTTCTTTTCCTTTTCTCGCCGCCATCTTTGTCACCCTTGTGATAGGCTTCTTCTTCCATGTTACCCCAAATGCTCATGATATCTTCGTCGAAGATGGTGTAAAGCTCGTCTACATTGACAGGTAAAAAATACATAAACTTCCAAAGCTTTCTACCACGTACTTGCTTGAATACATGGTGTTCCATTGTTACTCGGTACAAAGACTTGTATTACCTTGCAAGAAGCTGCTTTGAACACTAGTATAGAAATGGCGAGTGAAAAAGGGTTCATCCTCTCCTAGCTGGTAATCAAGATTCCATCGATCGTGACTCGCTCGAGTGTAGTATTTGCTTTTTGTCTTTTGAAGCTCGAGTTTACATGGTAAGACTAGACATTGCACCACATCATTTTGAATAAGGCGAGACCGAGGTAGGCGAAGAAGGAATCAGGGCCCTTCACGGACCAGCAGCGGGATGCGGTGCAGTTGCCGATGAGACGACCAAGGTGACTTATGATTTTGGAAGACATGACTGGACTGACTTATGATTTTGGAACAATAGGTGGTCACCTGGCTTTGAGGGGAAACTCTTCAAAGCTTGCAAACTCAAATTATGCATCTGTGGCTCTAAGCATTGTCGAGGTTAGATGGACTTTCAAATATTGAACTGTAAAGTTCATTACTGCATGCCTGAGCATTTTAGATATTTCAGGCAGTAATGAACTTTATAGTTTAGTATTTGAACATCCGAGATGTTCAAATACTACTTAAAACATCTCGGATGTAAAAATACTATATTTGAAAGTCCATCTAACCCCGACAATGCTTAGAGCCACAGATGCATGATTTGAGTTTGCAAGCTTTGAAGAGTTTCTCCTCAAAGCCAGGGGGACCACCTCTTGTTCCAAAATCATAAGTCAGTCCAGTCATGTCTTTTTGCAATGCATGCATGCAGCCATTCGTTATTGAGATGGTGGTGACGAGTACTGGACGTGTGCGTTAGTATGATCCATGTGCAGGAGTACCATGTGAACTTGAGCTTCAAAAGGAATGAAGCAAATCCCACACTCCAGCGAATCACGATCAATGGAGTAGGTCACCTTGGTCGTCTCGTCGGCAACTGCACCGCATCCCGCTGCTGGTCCATGAAGGGCCCCGATGCCTTCTTCGCGTACCTTGGTCTCGCCTTATTCAAAATGATGTGGTGCAATGTCTAGGCTTACCATGTAAACTCGAGCTTCAAAAGACAGAAAGCAAATACTACACTTGAGCGAGTCACGGTCGATGGAATCTTGATTACCAGCCAGCTGGGAGAGGATGAGCCCTTTTTCACTCGCCATTTCTATACTAGTGTTCAAAGCAGCTTCTTGCAAGGTAATACAAGTCTTTGTACCGAGTAGCAATGGAACACCATGTATTCAAGCAAGTATGCGGTAGAAAGCTTTGGAAGTTTACGTATTTTTCACCTGTCAATGTAGACAAGCTTTACACCATCTTCAACGGAGATATCGTGAGCATTTGGGGTAACATGGAAGAAGAAGCCTATCAGAAGGGCGACAAAGATGGCAGCGAGAATGGGGATAGAAGCTGGAGGATGAGAAGACCATGGGGTTACAAGGGCATTGACCTACTATTTTTCAAATTTTCTTGGAAAAAAGACAAGAATTCGTCTCCTCCTACTCCCAAATGTGCGATAACCAATACAATGGGTGATGGGGGTATTTATAGACTGTGAAAGTTATCTTTGTCGAGCAAGTGTATAAGCCCGTCAGCGATGCACTCATCGGTGACGGGCCATAATGTCGGGCTATGCTTGTTATCTCAATTAGGCTGTAGTTTTGGGGCCGTCACTGATGGTACACATCGGTGACGGGCTTCTATGGGAGCCCGACAAAGATAACATTTGTTATCTTTATCGGGCTTTTTATTGTGCCCGTCACGATAATTGTCATCCATGACGAGCTCGAGTTTTATGCACATCTAAAATGTCTTTGCGTGTATATCTTTGTCGGTCTCTTTTTAGGCCTGTAGAGATGACTTCGTTGTGACGGCTCGTAAATCTCAGGCATATGATAGCCCGTCACAGAGGAGAAGATCTGTACTAGTGCAGGGAACTAGAAAACATGGTGTCCAAATTTTTTTGCTCCACCTTAGTGTCCTTATAGAGTCAGTGGGGAGTACTTTTAGGGCCCGTTTGGTATGGCTCCTAATTCTGTGATTCTATGATTCTAGATTCTCCTAAATCAGATTTCGGGAAGAATTAGAATCGATACAATAAAGTAATAATTAGAACAATATTTCGGTGATTTTTGGAAGAAACTGGTTTCGGTGATTCGAGAAAAACTGGTTTTCAGTTGATTCTCACTTTCTCACTTGAAATGATTCTTCTCATAATCAGTTGCAAAATAACTCATTTGATAGAGATTCTACTGATTCTGTTTTAAGAATCAGATAGAAAGTCCTTACCAAATGAGGCTTTAGTATCACCAATAGTGACCGTACTTTGTTCCTGACCCAGTTTTTCTGGGAGTTTAGTTAAAAAAATGCTCTTTCTCCTTAAAAATTGACATTTCCTTCTCGCTCACAATTTTTATCTCTTGAGCAAGACTACCACCCAAGAAAACGGATGAGCGGGAGGGCAGTGCTAGATGAACAATCTGGAGCTAGATGACACAATCTTATAAGAGCATCTCCAAGAGCCTTTCTAAATTTCACTATCTAAATCATTATCTAAATCATTATTTGAAGAGTCATTTGCATAAAAATTATTTTATATAATTTTTCACTCTCCAACAGTTTTTCTATATCTCATGTGTACTATAGAAAGTCATTTTTGTCTTCTATTTTTGGCTAGCGAAAAATTCGAAATAGAAAATGACTATATTTAAATGACCATTTACAAAAGCTGTTGGAGGGTAATTTCTCACTATAATTTTTATTTCTAACATTTAGAAAGAATACGAAAAGTCTTTTGGAGATGCTCTAAGGCGCGGATGAAGGGAGGCCTACCTTTTTATTTTTTCGAGATGGATATTGGCAATCTGTTGCAAGAGGTATATTTTTAATCCTTAAACCCTCGTAAGAGAATCTCAAAAAGATTTAGGGAATAGATTTTTAAGACATCTCTTGGTCTAGGAGTTGGGCCTCCCAGCCTAGGAAATGAGATATGAGCTTAAAAAACTTAAATAATAGATTAATTTAATTTTAAGCATATTTCTTATAGAAAAGTTTTAAAAACATACTGTTTAGAGTGTAGAAGTCGAGAAAAGAAACAAAATAACACATCCTGAATCTTTGAATGAAACTCTAGAGTACGCCCTCACCCTAAAAAAAAATAGAGCACGCCCTCAATTGCTTGACATCTACGTACCAAGCGGTCTCTCGGTGCGAGCCCGAAGGAATCACCAAGAAAATCACAAATACCAAGCGGTTTTGTCGGTTGTACCATGCTCTTTTTTATTATTATCATCTACTTCCTTCATTTTATATTATCATATTATGAGTTATTTTTTTATTAGTCAAACTCTTTTTTAAGTTTGACAGTTGGACATAGTTTGTAAAAAATATAGTAATATTTGAAATACAAATAAACATATTATTAAAATATATTTAATATTATAGTTAGTAAAATTAATTTGGTTTTGTTGATGTAGCTAATTTTTTTATAAAATCTGTCAAGCCTAAAAATGTTTAGAAGTTTAAATAGAAAAAATCAGGAACGGGGGAATATTTACCATGCTCGGGTGTCATTTGGATTTAAATTTTTAGGAGAAAAAAATAGTAATCACTGGCAATGCACATATCGATCAAAGAAGAAATAAAGCCAGGAGTTCCCTCTCATGGGGACCTTGGTGACAGTTTCGTCAGGCTTAGAAAGTTAGAAACATCTTTTTTACTTAAATTAAATAAATTGACGTGTCAATTTTTTGTACCTGATCAGAACATTGTCTCAGACATGAACCACCTAGCTTCGAGATCACTCGATAATTTATTGATCAAGAATCAAGTTGCAGATAAAGTCTCGGTACGAGTGACGGTTCAAAATTGACATCAAATTTGGACTTAGTATGGCGGTTTTCTTACCATATTCGCTATAATTATGAATTTGCATGTGTTCTACAATGTACCCAGATGCAAACAAGATGTTCTTCCAGAAGGCTGAAAGCAATTATTGCAACCGTGGGGAATTTCCAGGAATCGAGCACACTGATTTGTACCGGAATCTGAGATAGCATGAACACAATTGATTAATATAAAGTAGAGATATCTTCTCGAAACCACTAAATTTTTTTATAAACCTGAAAAATTCTAAAGAAAACTCTTGCCCGTAGAAAATTATTCAATCTAAACTTCGTTATCACAATCAAAAAATTTTGGTGTAAGATCTACCTTCGCCCTACGCCTTACGCTTCATCGTAGGATGTGCTAATTTATGTCGACCTAAACGAGACCTCTTACTCATATAAAAAAACATGTAACGAGACGGTATCTTTTAATCAGTCTAAATTATTATTTTATCTTATAGTGAGATGGTAACTTCATAGCTAAATCGTATCACTAAGTATCTAATTGTATTTATCTAACTATTGCTAACTATTCATAATTGCACTACAATTCAAACTTAATAAATATTCAACAAAAACGATGCTACAATTTAAAAATTACATATTCAAAAATTTAAATTTTACCTACTTAAAAATTACCTAAATTGTATATTTAAATTTTACTTACATTGCATATTCAAAAATTTACCTACATTGCATATTTAAATTTTATGTACATTGCATATTCAAAAATTACCTACATTGAAATTTTATGTACATTGCATATTAAAAAAATTACATATTCATAAATTTAAAGTTTACCTTAAAAAATTGATCAAGGAGCTGCGGCCTTGGAGGGAGCGGCAGCCGGAGAGGAAGGTCGGGGCCGGCCGCGTCCTCGCGCGGCGGTGGCCGGGCAGAGAGGGTCTGGCGGGCGCGCCGCGTGGAGCCGGCGTCGGGGATGGTGGGCGGTAGGCGCGCGGGGCCAACGTCGGGAAGGTGGACGGCAGCGCGCGGGGGGCGTTGTCGGGGTAGGTAGGCGGGAAGCTCACGGGCCAACGGCGGTCGCGGCAGAGGAAGAGAGAGAAAGGAGAAGATAGCGATAGAATGAAAGAGACAGATAAGAAGATGGGTCCACTGTAAGCCCGGCTCGACGCCGGGATCCATGGCGTCGAGCTCGACCATGCGAGCGCCACGACTGGCTCGATGCCGACGTGGCGCAACGAGCTCGACGCCAATTAAGGTGGCGCCGAGCCGTGCAACCTCGACGCTAATAACGAAGGCGCCGAGTTTGGGGTCCATTTTTTGAATTGATACTGTTATGGGCATATTGTGACAAACTTTCAAAAAATGGGCCAAAAAACAAAAAATTCGGACAACGCGGCCCCACCTGTTAGTGATCCCTTGCTTTTCTTCAAGAAAATAAATGTTTTATTAATTAAAATTTGTAGGACCTACCTGTCAGTGAGCTAAGAGCTCCCAGCCACTAAAAGACAAAATAGTGCACATAAGCTTTTCATATTTGTTTGAATTAATACAAATTTGAATCTTTGAACCTTCATAACACATTCATCTTAAGTCCAAATCCAGTGAAAATTCCTCCTAAATTTATCTAAAGTCAAAATCTATCTAATAGCAATGGTTTGGTTTTTTTTCCTTTTTTGTATTTATTCTCTATTAAGTTAGTCGCGATACCGTATTTTGAATTAGCTGATTCGCCGTTTAGGTTACGTTTGAAAGGATGAACCTTTTGACGCAGAGGAGGAAGTTGTTATAGCTGAGCAAGGCAAGTCACCAAGCCTCCTCCTTTGAACATGTTGATCCTATTGCGAAATGTTTTGTTTGCAACTAAAATTGCATGCTATGTTAAATTGTGTTCCTATATTGTTGTGTATGTCTGTCCTTTGATATTGTTGCCCTGTACCTTGATGCCATACACTACTCTATGTCCCTAGTCAATTAGTGACAAATGCTTAGCCATGCTTAAAACATGATTCATACCTTATATTGTGATAACTAGAATGGGATTAATCACTCCGGGTAGGGACTGGTTACGTTTATGCAAGTGGATAATTAGAATGGGAGTAATCACTCCGGGTGGGGAGTAGTTACATTTTATGCAAGTGGAGACATGAAATGCCATTTGCGAGACATTTGTGAAATGTTTGGGAAAAACAAGGTTAATGAACAAAACTATTTTCGGTTGGGGCAACAAGAATTGAATTGGGTGGTTCCTGGTAAAGACTGTCGCCAACCCTGGCCAAGTAAGGACCGAGTCAAGAAAACAGGCAAGAAACAAACAAAGTTATTGACCACTTTTCTCATATGGGCATAGACCTAGTAGACTAGGTGATTCTAGTGGGGCAGCACCCCAGTCATGGCCGGTTTCTGAACATCATGCGTTTTGTTGAGAATGAAGAAAGAGGATAGTGTGTAAAATTAATGACATGTCAAGTAAAATAAACCCTTGTTTGATTTCCTTTCTTTTGATACCTCGGGTCCAAAACTCCCCTCACAACTGGCATGGCAGGATGAAAAGGCCAGGGGGTGCATGAGGGCTCGTTGTCTTTGGAGCGGGTGCCGCAATTGTAGAAGGTCCGAAAAGCTAGGCCATGATTTGTCTCATGTGTTGGGACGAGGCTCATGTGTTGGGCATGTCATGGATTGCAGGTAAAGCTTACATCCACTGCAGTGTGAATAAAATAAATCTATTTGAATAGACGTGCTCGCGGTTAATTGAGTGTCGAAACTTGTACTACTCTTGAATAGACTCTTAAATATCAAATTGATTAGGATGGAATGAAGACTTGGGTAAACTCTCTCAAAAGGAGGGAGAGCAAGGTATGAGATATGAGAATTGGACCATGAAGGTAAACCAAACCAAGTGGAGCTTGGCGAGGTGGACACAACCTTCGTGGAATGGTTAAACTACCTGAACAACAGCGAACTCTTTTGGTAAAATGGCTAAGTCTTAGGCTTGTGAAATGATTTGTGAAAACTTGCTCTACGCAAATAACCCTATAGCTATCTTTGAAACCAATGAGCATTAATCATGTTGTAGTGGTGGCTTGTGAATACTTTACATACTCACCATTGCTATTTTTCTCCCTTTCTAGATACTGCAAGTGACCCATGTGAGCAGATTCCAGAGAAGGAAGAACCAGTGGAGGCACCATAGGACCTAAGTTCCCAGTCGATGCCTGTGGACAAACACAGGGTCACCACAACTTAACTTCTGTCATCTTATCTATCTATTTTGTTATTTTTAAGTTAGTCCATTGGGGCCCCTATTGCACAATCTTTTGTATCCCCAATATTGTAAGACTTATGACGCTAAAGGCAATTTATCAGCACTGTTGTGGGTGTACCAAGCTACTGATCCAGGGACTTGGTACGGAATACACATGAGGTTTTTGGTCTCAAAAACCGGGGCCCAACATGTGGGATGTGCCGCAAATGGACTAGGTTGCATCGAGAGCGGTTAGTAACAAGGATCATGCTAATTATATTGGAATAGTGTCAATTTTGTCTGGAGGGATGTTGACTGAAAAATAAGTAGAAGATGGCTTCAATTTGCAGTTTAAGTGGGATTGGATCTAGAAGGCAAAGGCACAACCTAATGGAACTTTCATGGTTGGATTTCCTAAAAATTGCGAGGTTGGGGGAATCAGTTGATTTTGAGGACTTCAAGTTGAAAGGTACTGAAGTAAGGATATTTGTCAAGAAGTGGACACAAAGAAGCTGCTTTAGGAAAGATGTATACTGTATGGGTGAATGTGCTTGGATTACCAAATGAAATGAAGAACTATCTGGCCCTATATGAAGTTGGATCATGCTTAGGCACTGTGCAGGACATTGACATGCATGGTCACTCTGGGGGCTCATGATGTGATGAGAATCAAGATTTGTATAGTGAATCCTTGTGCTTTACCACTAGAGTTTGGTGATGACAACTACAGAGATGCTGATGTGTGAGGTAACATATCATCTTGGAGAAGTTGTGGAAGTGGGTTGGTTCAACAGCAGGGAAAGTAAAGGGCAGATACAGGAAGGTGATGACCTTAGAGGAGGGGACAATGAACCGAATCCTACCAAGAAAAATAGAGAGGATGAGCTGACAAGTCAGATGAAATTGTGCAAAACAATATACAATAGAAGTATAAAATAGATCAAAGGTGCATCATGACATATTAAGAATAGAGTTTTTTTTCTTATTTTTCTCTTCCCAATAGTTTTTTCTTTTATCCCGAGACCACCCTCTAGATCCGCCTATGATGGTGACTGAAATGTGTCACACAGTGAAGGATGATATGGAAGTGAAGTGGTGGAAAATGAGCATAATGCAGAATACTTGATGGAAGCTAAAGGAAAGAGATATGGAGAGGGATTAACAGAGGAAGAAGAAGAAGAGGGGAAAGTTCAAAATCACAAGAACCTGAAAATAGCTGTGCAAGAGCAGTGGGAGGTGAAGATTATAACAACAACAAAATAAAATTGGTGAAGACACAAGAAGAACCAATCCTAGACTGAAAGAGGAGGATAAGAAGGCCCAGAAGATGGCAATTAATAGGAAAGAAGCACAAAATGCTTTCTTCAATAAAGGTGATAAATATCATACCGTTTTTCGTTCATGATTCAAATGTCTCTTTGTTTGTCAAGGCATCTTTGATAGGAGTTGATTTAGGTTGCACTTTGGATATGGTAGAGAATAGCATTGATACTGTTGGCACCTTTTTGACAAAGGCATGAACACGATCGATTCACCTAAAGTCTTGTGGTGGTTCTTGGTACGGAGTCGCCAACCACTTCAATCTAGCAAATCCTAGACCAAAGTGCGTTTTGTAGATCAAATCGGCTAGCGGAACCGATTTAGATGAATAGATTGATAACTACTCGTCTCGTGAGTAAACAGAAGGTTTTCAGGACAAACCTACAAAGAGATGTCGCACTCTCGCAACGGCGGCGGACGGTTTACGGCGCAAACCGACAAAGATGGACTAAACTAGGGCAAAGTAGAAAAATATTGCTGAAAAGTAAAGAATATTGAAAAAATGATTCTAGATTGTATTGTATGTTGTGTGTTCGTATCTTTTCAATTGAACCGGCCTTGGCCCTTATATAGGGGTTGGTCTTGCCCTCCACAGGCCCTTCTCCACATCCAATTCGGGATAGACATGTTTGGAAACCCGAGATATACCGTATGGAAGAAGGAAACCCGAGTACCGACGAAATCGTCTAGGGTTCGGACTCTGCCGGTCAGACCGGCCACATGCCTCCAGTCTGACCATCCCCACTGCCCGGTCTGACCAGCCTATACACGGCGGTCAGACCGGCTTCTCTGAAGAAACCGACAGATTTCCAAATATTGGCAACCTCCCTTATTTTGATTTCTAGGTGCCAATTTTGGTTATAAACACATGCCCTCCTGCCTTTTATGATGAACATCGTGAATCTAAAAGCACAAGACATGTTAATACTTAGGACGATAACTCAATTATCGGCCACGAAACTCCCTAAGCATCTTGCCAAATACTCGGGAAGTATTTCTTCAAATATTTACCGTTGATAGCCCACTGAAACCGTTCTCCTTGAAGCGTCTCCAAGAAATACTCATTGCCCCGAATGATTCCGCATATCCGATAAGGTCCCTCCCAACTCGGCGACCATTTACCGAATTCTTTAGATCGGGAACCTAAAGGCAAAATAGTCTTCCATACTAGATCTCCTACTTGGAACGTCTTTGCCTTCACCCTTTTGTTGTATGCTTTAGCCACTCGCTTCTTTTCTTTTTCTATTTCTTCCAAAGCCTTCAAACGTTTGTCAACCACTTCATCAAGGTTATCACCCATCAAAAATTTGTAGTCTTCAGCTGACAAATCGTCTTGCTTTATATATCAAAGAGAGCCAAGATTTACCTCAACTGGTAAAATGGCTTCTTGTCCATAAACGAGCTCAAAAGGGGTCACCTTGGTAGCACCATGCTTGGATATCCTGTGCGCCCATAAAGCTTCAGAAAGCACCTCATGCCACCCTCTCGGATGTTCCTCGATCCTTTTCTTGATTAGCTTCAACAATGTCTTATTACTAGACTCGGCTTGTCCATTAGCCTGAGCCTAGTAAGGAGACGAACTTAGTAGTTTAATACCATAAGATTCGGCAACATTCTTCACTTCTTTAGACATAAAAGAAGCTCCTTGATCTGTAGTTAATGTTTGAGGAATGCCGAATCTATGGATTATATGCTTCAGAATAAAATCAATTACCTCCTTATGCGTCATATTCCTGAGCGGCACGGCTTCGGCCCACTTGGTGAAGTAATCCGTTGCAACTAGCACGAACCGATGCCCCTTTGAAGATGGAGGATAATTTTGACCAACAAAATCTAAAGCCCACACCCCGGAACAGCCATGGTTTAATTATAGGATTCAACACCGAAGCCGGTGCCAATTGAACATTGCCGAACCGTTGACAAGCTTCACATCCCTTATAGTATCTGAAGCAATCATCAATCATCTTCAGCCAATAGAACCCCGCTCTTCTGAGCAACCAGTTCATTTTATGGGCCGATTGATGAGTCCAGCAAATTTCCTCGTGAACTTCACCCGTAGCAACCTTAGATTGATCGGTATCTAAACATTTTAATAGTACACCATCTATATTTCGGTGATACAGCTTGTCATCAAGCAAAGTATACTTATACGCTTGCCGCCGAATTTTCCGATCAACCCTAAGACTAAGATCCTTCAAATAGCTAATCAAAGGACTTTGCCAATCATTTACTGTTTCCAGGGCAGACATATCGGAATTTCCACTTAATTCGGCCTCTGTATTGAGAAGATTGTGCCCCCCAGCATCTTCTGTGAAGTCGGTCTGACCGGCCAAGCAACACCGGTCAGACCGGTAACCATCCGCGGTCAGACCGGCCATATAACGCGGTCAGACCGGATGCCATCCACAGTCAGACCGGCGACAATGCGCCGGTCAGACCGCCTACGGTCTACCTCTTTGCCAATTTCGCTCAAAAAACTATACTCAAGCACGGGTTGATCTAATATGAAAAATAAACCGCTTTGAGCTAAGTCATTTGCCCTAGAATTTTTCATTCCTAGCAATACGCTTAATAGTAAATTCATCGATACTGGCAATAATTTCTAGGCATTGATCTAAATACCTGTTCAATGATACGTCGAAGCACTTGTAGATCCCGACAACTTGTTGCACCACCAATTCCGAATCACCGAACGCTTCTACATGTGTAGCTTCAACAATCTCCATCACTTGTAAATCGAATAACAAAGCATTGTATTCGGCTTGATTATTTGTACAATAATATTCTAAACGAACCGATGCTTCAAAGCATTGACCATTGGGTGAAACTAAAACTACACCTATGCCTTGACCCTCCTTACACGAAGAGCCATCAAAATAAACCTTCGAAGGTGTAACACTAACTAAACGGACTTCATCTCCACAAGCAACGACTATATGATGATCTACTATAAAGTCCGCTACAATCTGGCCCTTCATAGATTTCAACGATTCATAGGCCAAATCATATTCAATTAGTGTATACGCTCACTTGCCAATTCTACCACTTAGAATTGGCCTTTGCAACATGTGTTTAACAACATCGGTCTGACAAGTAACTATGCATGTACTAGATAACAAGTAATGACGTAACTTGGTACAAGCATAGTATAAGCAAAGACAAAGCTTTTCTACAAATACATACCTCGTTTTGGCATCCAGAAGACGGTGACTTAAATAAGTAATTATGTACTCCTTTCCGTCTTCCTCTTGTATCAAAACGGCTCCAATAACTTTGTCTTCAGTAGCAATATACAACCGAAATGGAATTCCGGCCTTAGGTGCTCGCACCATAGGTGGAGTAGACAAATATTTCTTCAAACCTTCAAACGCCTCCTGCTGTGCTGCCCCCAAGTAAAATCGGCTTCTTTCTTCAAGCGTAGAATAGGCACAAAAGCATCGATTTTACCTGCTAGGTTAGATATGAATCTTCTTAAATAGTTTACTTTACCTAGCAACCTCTGAATTTCTTTCTTGCATGTCGGCGCTTTGAAGTCTTGAATCTTTTCAACTTTCTTAGGATCAATCTCAATCCCTCTCTCATGCACCATGAACCCTAAGAATTTTCCCGTCGACACACCGAAGGCACACTTGAGTGGGTTCATCTTCAAACCATACCGACGCATCCTCTCAAAGGCTAACCTCAAATCGGCCATATGTCCATCCATATCATCCGATTTGACCACAATATCATCAATGTAGATTTCTAGGATAAAACCTAACAAATCATGGAAAATTAGGTTCATCGCTCTTTGATATGTGGCGCCGGCATTCTTTAACTCGAATGTCATGACTACCCACTCAAACAGCCCGACAAATCCTAGACATCTAAAGGCTGTCTTATACATATCCTCCTCTGCCATGAAAATTTGGTTGTAGCCGGCATTGCCATCTAGAAAACTAATCACTCTATGACCTGAGGCATCATTTATTAGCATGTCGGCTATAGGCATAGGATACTCATCTTTAGGAGTGTCTTTATTTAAGTCTCTAAAATCTATGCAAACCCTAATTTTGCCACTCCCCTTATTTTCTACCGGTACTATGTTAGACACCCACTCCGCATACCGGCACGGCCTAATAAACCCCGGTTTCAATAATCGGTCTATCTCTTCTTTGACACGATCATATATAAGTGGGTTAAACCGATGAGGAGGTTGTTTATAAGGCCTAAATCCTAACTTTATCGGAAGCCGATGCTCAACAAGATCACGGCTAAGTCCAGGCATTTCATGGTGCTCCCATGCAAAGCAATCACTATATTCTCTAAGTAGCTCGATCATCTTAACTCTATGATCGTCTCTCATATTTTTATTTATGAAGGTCGGTCTTGGTACGCTCCCATCTCCTATGTCTATTTCTTCTAATGGGTCGGCTGATGTGAACCCTTGACCGAGCTTCTCTACCTCGTCAAAATCTTCTATAGTTTCTCCAATATCGTTCTTTGTTGACCGATATTCTTGAACTTTTTTGTAACCATTCCAAGTTGGCTGTTTTATTCATCATATAAAGTAATGTCACCCAGCCGTGCTAAACTAGCTAGCTTTACAGAAATGGATACAAAGCCTTCTTTGGAAACACTAATAAAATCAAAGCTAGAAAGATCTAACCCTGACAAGCACTGCATGTCTCCATGTTTCCATCCTACAAAAACATCGGCCATGGCAACCTCAGCCGATGTATCCGCCTGAACTACCTCAACCTCATCGCCATCCCACTATACTAGGCACTGATGTAAAGTAGATGGAACACAGCAGTTGGCATGAATCCAACACCGCCCCAAGATGACACTATAGTTACCTTGTACATTGACGATGAAAAAGACGGTAGGCAACATCTTGTTCCCCACCGTAAGCTCCACGGATAGGATTCCCTTCGCCTCCGTTGACTCGTCGTTGAAGCCATTGAGAAGCATGTTGGTCTTCTTCAGCTCCGCTTCCTCGCGACCCAACTTCTTGAAGAGAGAGTAAGGCATCAGGTTCACCGCCGCGCCTCCATCCACTAGCATCCTCAAGACCGGCTTCCCATCAATGTGGCCCTTCAAATAGAGAGGCTTCATGTGACGGTTGGACTCATCGGGCTTCTCAAAAACCGCATCCTTTGGACCTAGTGACATTTGAGCGACCTCGGCCTCGTCCATGGCGCAAAACTCCATGGGCAACATGCAAACCATGTTGATATCCATATTCTCGCTGGATGATGCCTCCACAGTCGGTTGTTCATCCTTTTGAACAACTACCGGCTTTTCAGCAGTTGATGACTTACGCTTCCACTCCTTCACAGGTGGTGGTCGCAACTCATCAAACTCCCTGTCTCTCCTCTCTTCGGCTTCCTTCTCCTTCAACTCAGAAGCACGAAGACGTGGCGACCTCCTCTTCTGAGTAGCCGTCAAATCCTCAGGCATCCAACTAGGATTCGGCTCTGTTCCAGGGGGCAAATAATGTCCCCCGTTACCTTTGCCCGAAGAGGGAACTGCCCTGGTATTCTTCTTACTGAACAACGCGACCCGTCTGTACGGGCCGACCGGGCCGCCTGGGCGTGTCGACTGCCCGGTCCGCCGAGCACGGGTCGACCGCACTGCAGCGAGTATCGGGCCGACGGCACGGTCTGACCGGCTATAGACTTGCGGTCGACCGGCCGAAGGCTCGGCCCGACCGGCTAATGAGCTGTGATCGACCACCGAGCGTCCGTCGGTCTGACTCGGTCCTCCTGCGCAGCATCCTTCGCGGCTTCGGTTCGGGGGCCAAATATCAACTTAGCCTCCTCGCCAGATGGTACTGGCACATCATACGATCCTATCTTGATAGTGATCACCTCCGAAGCCCTCTCCTCAGGCTTGGCGCGCTTGTATGCCCTTTTCTCGCCATCAAACCGATCCTTTGTGAGGAACCGGCTTCCACCAGAAGTAGACGCATGCCCTCGCAGCGATCTCCTCTCCCTTCTCCATCCTTGGTGACCCTGCATTGGAGGCATGTTGTACATAGGCAGGGGTGCCCCCCAAGGCATAAAGTAAGGGAACGGGTAACCTGGAGGCGGCAACGGGCATGGTCCCCATGGCATGACTTGAGGGCAATGGGGAAACGATGGCTCCAAAACCCTTGATGAAGGACCAAATCGCTCCTTAGGGGGCGATCTTGGTCTCTTTCCCTTGGCATGCTCCTTCTCGGCACTCTTCTTCTTGTACTTGTCAAGGAGCATGTCAAAGGTTACCTTCGGCTTGTAGGGCTTCTTCGATGTGGTTGCCTTGGCCTTATTCTCCTTCCATGTCCCAACCTCTGGGCTCTTTGGCACAAGCATCTTGGGCCTAGGCTCCCCAATGACGGCTTCCTTCCCCTTAGCCGATTCGGTTTGCTCTGGCTGAATCAACACCTTCTTGCCATCAAGGTCGATGGCATTCACCGGGAAAGGATCGCTGTCAAGCTTTATCCTCTATGGCCGATTGAACCTGTCAACGAAAAACATTACACTCATTAGTAGAATGCGAATAAGAATCGTGCCATTTACAATAAGAATGGCGCTTCAATTCTTCTAATGAGAGTATGACGTGGCCTTTAGGTAATTTGATCTGTTTTTCCTGCAAAAGATAGTCAAAAATCCTATCACACTTGGCCACATCGAAACTGTACTTGATTTTGCTTTGCCGATCCTTGCGAGGAGTCGGCGTCAAGCTAGAACAAACAAAGGGTTTGTTCTTGTTTGTCCAAGACCACTCAGCGACATACATGTCATGATCGCCTTCATCGGAATCAGAATCACTATTAGGACAGTCGATCATGCTAACATGATGCTTCTTATCACTGGGCCTAACAAACTTTTTAGCATCTCTGACTTCGCTTTCCTGAGCCAGAGCCTTTTGCATCACTTGACTAACATCAAGAAATTATTGGCCATCTAACCTTTCTTTAATGTGAGCAAGCAACCCATTGAAAGTGAGGTCGGCCAAGTCTCTCTCGGTTATACTCAAGCTAAAACATCGGTTTCTAGCATCTCTAAATCTCTTAATGTAATCTGTAACAGATTCATTATATTTTTGCCTAACCGACGTCAAGTCACAAAGTCTAAGCTCAGTCTCACCAGTATAAAAGTAATCATGGAATTTGTGTTCTAACTGAGCCCAAGTATGAATAGAGTTAGCCGGTAAAGATGTAAACCAAGTAAAAGCAGTATCAGATAAAGATAAAGAAAATAAGCGCAATTTAAAAGCGTCCGAAGTGCGAGCCTCCCCACATTGCGGTAAGAATTGGCCGATATGCTCCCATTTGGTCCTATTATCATCTCCACTAAATTTGGTGAATTCAGGGACTCTATAACCACGAGGAAATGGGATGTTATCGAAGTAGTCAGGATACAACTTTTGGTAAACCTTAGCACGATTCCTGGGCTCAATTCCAAACGACTCTCTAATGATATTCCTGATTTGTTCCTCCATATTTTCAGGCCTAGGCGGGTCGGGTGCGACCGGCGGCCTAAAAGGTGGCTGTTGCGGCGCAATATTGTCATATTGGCCATCTCTTGTGTCGCGCGGATATCCCTTATTAGGATCATTGTATTGATTGGGGACATGCGGGGGAATTGGTGCATGAACAGTAGCCATAGGAGAGTCATGTGCGGGAACGTGGTATAGAAACAAGTTGCCCGTGATGGGATCCACTTCATGTATCAAGTACCAGCGCGGTCCTGATCGGGCAAGGCCCTGGCCCGACCGGCTATATAAGGCGCGGGGGATCCTGGGCCATATAGCCGCCTGGCCGACGGTAGGTAGTATGGGTGCGGGCGGCCGAGGCCGGTCTCGACCGATGTATGGCGAGCCGGTCGACCGACGTAAGGCGACCTAAATGCACGACCGCCATAGGGCCATCGGCATGTGCCGTTCCGGCCAGACCGCCATTGGGCCGGTCGACCGAGATACGGGTGGGCCCTGGACTGCCGTAGGGCGGAGCCGTGACCAGCCGTAGGGCCGGTCAGATCGACGGAGGTGGCAGAACTATTTTCGCCGGGGCCTTGGGTGATCGGCCCGTCGATTTTGCTGAATATGTGGTTCACGGGGGCTGGCTCCCACTTGCAATCGAGGTAGGTGGCGAATCGGTCGCGGGAAGACCGGATTTGCCGCTCATGTGCGCCTTAAACAATCTATTAAAACAAGCCTCCATAGCGGATTCAATCTTATTGTTTACGGCGGCAGTAATGGACTCATCCACTGTACTAGCAACAAGCTTTTGAATAGGCATAGAGATGTGATCAGCACTTACCTCGTTGCGAGTTACCTTGAGCTGGCTCCCGAGCTTGATGATGATGCCCTGTCGTGTTTTGATGCAAGATTGATCTAGCACCTCTTGAGTGATCGCTCGAATGCGCTCCTCCATGATTTGGCGAGCCTCCCCATCCAAGTCGTCCAACGAGATGTGGACAACGTTGGATGGCTCCGCGTCTTGCGCCGCTTGCTTGGACATGGCGGCATCGAATCCGAGTTGGCGTCGTGTCTTCCCCAGCGGAGTCGCCAAAAATCATGTTGGCACCTTTTTTGACAAAGGCACGAACACGATCGATTCATCTAAAGTCTTGCGGTGGTTCTTGGTACGGAGTCGCCAACCACTTCAATCTAGCAAATACTAGACCAAAGTGGGTTTTGTAGATCAAATCGGCTAGCGGAACCGATTTA
Organism: Oryza australiensis; assembly: GCA_019925245.2. NCBI lineage: Eukaryota > Viridiplantae > Streptophyta > Magnoliopsida > Poales > Poaceae > Oryza > Oryza australiensis. Next base: position 1,664,232 of record JAIFGZ020000545.1, on the reverse strand, counting down.
GATGAATAGATTGATAACTACTCATCTCGTGAGTAAACGGAAGGTTTTCAGGACAAACCTACAAAGAGATGTCGCACTCTCGCAGCGGCGGCGGACGGTTTACGGCGCAAGCCGACAAAGATGGACTAAACTAGGGCAAAGTAGAAAAATATTGCTGAGAAGTAAAGAATATTGAAAAAAATGATTCTAGATTGTATTGTATGTTGTGTGTTCGTATCTTTTCAATTGAACCGGCCTTGGCCCTTATATAGGGGTTGGTCTTGTCCTCCACAGGCCCTTCTCCACGTCCAATTCGGGATAGACATGTTTGGAAACCCGAGATATACTGTATGGAAGAAGGAAATCCGAGTATCGACGAAATCGTCTAGGTTTCGGACTCTGCCGGTCAGACCGGCCACATTCCTCCGGTCTGACCGTCCCCACTGCCCGGTCTGATCGGCCTATACACGGCGGTCGGACCGGCTTCTCCGAAGAAACCGACGGATTTCCAAATATTGGCAACCTCCCTATTTTGATTTCTAGGTGCCAATTTTGGTTGTAAAGATACATCGAAATCTTTCGAAGCTGCTAGGTTAAATTTATTTCAAGAGGAACTTAGAAGAGAGGAAACAAATGGGAGAACGGAGGATAAATCTGGTATTAAAACACCTGATTTGGGTGTAATAGAGGATTTACTCTCTGAAGATGACTCTGAAATTGATAGACTAGAAGATATTTTATCAAAAATTCAAGCAAGATCTGCAAGTTAGAAATCTAGAACTGCAAGAGGAAACCTTGTGATTTGCAAGGTCACTCCAAAAGCAGGGCCAAGAAACAGTGCAAAAATAATAAAAACAAGAAATGAAAGGTATTTTTTTTGGAATATAAGAGGAATGGTGAATGAGAACAAAATTAAACATTTGAATGACTTAATTGAATATCATAATTTAGAATTTGTTTGCATACATGAAACTGTTAGACAGGAATTTACTAAGGGAACTTTTAAACTATATTAGTGGAAAAAGAAACTTTAAATGGAATTGACTACCTGCTAGAAGAAGATCTGGAGGTATGAAATTAAGAATAAATGAGGATAACATTATGGTGCAGCAATATGAATCAATGGATATCTTTATGAAAATGCATCTAGTTAATAAAAAGGAGCAATTGAAATGGAACTTGATTGTGATTTATGGTGCTGCCCTGCTCAACAAGCACAGAAAAGTTTGTTTCTGACAGAGTTAGCTAGAATATGTCAAAATCTAAAGGATCCAGTTGTAATGGGAGGGGATTTTAATATCATTAGAAAGGAAAATGAGAAAAACAAAAGGGAGGAGCTTTATCTTTAACGCAATTATAGAGCAAGAAAAAATCTGAGAGAGATTAGTATGGGGGTAGGAAATATCCTTGGAGGAATGATCATGAAATCCTACTTTTGAGGAGTTGGATATAATTCTTATAATATGGAATAGGAAAATATTTATCTTTTCACTAAAGTGGATGCTCTAGAAATAACATTATCAGACCATGTTCCTCTTTTGATTGAGTATAGCAACACGTTTACTAGAAGTCACATGTTTAAATTTGAATTAAGCTGGTTTTAAAGAGAAGACCTGACTGACCTTGTTACTAAGACTTGGTCAAAATATAAAGGTCAAGAATGTAATAGTCAAAGATGGCAAGGAAAATTTAAAACTCTAAAAGGATGGAACAAGAATTGGGAAGGGGAATATAAAAGAAAGAAAAAAAGGAAATTTTAGATGCAATGGATAGAATAGATAAGCTGTGTGAAACTCAGGGATGCCTTTAATTGAAAGGGAACTGGGAGCAGAATTGGAGGGAAAGTTAAAAATATTAATGAGGACAAAATAAAATGGTTTCAAAGAAGTAAGGAAAAGGAGTTGTTAGAAGGGGATAATGACATGTTATAATACGTGGTGTACACCAAGTAGTTTCATGCCAAGGCTAAGGGTAGGAAAAGGAAAGACACAATAACATATATAGCACAGGAAGAAGGGATAATCAAAGGACAGAAAAACTTGTTGAAGTATATCACAGATTTTTACAAAAACTACTTCGGTATCCAGAACATACCTCAGTGCAAATAAATCTGGGTGTAATGACCCAGCTCAGAGAAGAGGACAGGGAGAAAATTGTAAAGCCTTTTAGTATGGCCGAAATTTAAAAAATGTTTTTGAAATGGAAAATAATAAAGCCCCTTGCCCTGATAGTTTCCCTATTGAATTTTACAAGAAATTCTGGGATTTAATAAAAGAGGACTTCAATAAGATGGTAGATGATTTTCATGCTGGTCAATTGGATATTAGTAGGATAAATCATGGGTGATTACCTTGGTGCCAAAATGTAAGGAGGCAATACAAATACATACATACATACATATATATATATATATATGCCTTTCAAATGTCAGTTTCATGCTTATTACAAAAATTTTGATCACCAGGCTTGCTGAAGTGATTCACTTCTTCATTGCAAAAAATCAAATCACTTTCTTGAAGCAAAGATATATTATAGAGGGTGTGGTAGTTATTCATGAAATTCTGAACTCTCTTCATAGCAATAAGAAAACAAGTATTTTGTTTGAAGTGGACTTTGAAAAGGCATATGACAAGATAAAATGGTATTTTGTATATTAAATGTCACAAGCAAAAGGATTTCTTGATAAATGGAATGATTGGGTGATGGGAGTAAGGGCACTCCCAATGGTAGAAACTATCATAGTTTCTATGCCTAAAAAATCTCATACCAAGAAACCATTCTTCTCAATGCTAGTAGTTTTTACAGGTAATAAAATTTAATATACCACTCAAAGAGAGCTGATCAGTTGTGACACATTATCTTGTGATCCACCGTACACATCTAAAAAAATACATGACACTCGTCAGCAGGGTTTGCAATTTTGGAACAAAATTTCGGTAATTCCCTCCCATAAACACATATCTCGCTCGAAATTTTTGGTTTTGTCTAAATTTTGGTTAATTTGGTCAAATTTTATTTAAATTCATTCAAAATTCATCAAATTTTCAAAAAAATTTGGCCATAAAAGTACCAAAATTTCACTAATTTCGGTCCTCCGGTAAAAATCCCCATTCCGAGATTGCTAACCCTACTCGTCAGTGTTTCTCTCCTTCTCTCCTTCTCTTTTCTTCTCTTTTCTTCTTGCCGGTGCAAGGCAGCAACCCCTCCTCTTACTCTCCCCGATCCCCTTTTCCTTCTTTCCTATGCGGGACGGCGGCCGACGCGGCGATGGAGAAGAGCGACGGGGCCGAGAAGGCATGTGAAGGATTCAACGTAGGGCCGATAATCAGCGTCCGAGAGGTGGTGCGATGACGGCGGAGGGCAGCAGGGCTGAGGAGGTGGCGCGGTGAAAGTGGAGGGCGACGATTTGACCCGACGCAACAGCGATGGCGGAGGGCGGCGAGGCCGAGGAGGTGGCACAACGATGGCGAGGGCGGCGGGGCTGAGGAGGTGGCACGATGATGGTGGAGGGCAGACCCGACGTGACGGTGATGGCGGAGGGTGGCGGGGCCGAGGAGGTGGCGCGACGACGATGGAGGGCGATCGAACCGAGAGGTGGCATGGCAATGGCGGAGGGCGTCGGCTCAACCCGACGCGACGGCGAGCGGACGGCAAAGGACGGCAGGGCCGAGGAGGTGGCGCGCGACGGCGGAGGGCGTTGGCTCGACCCGACATGACGGCGGGCGTCTGAGAGATGAAGCTCCTCGCGGCGCGGGACCTCATCGGCTGCAAGTGGTTACACGGAGCACGCGGTGGAGGCGGACCTGCTCATCCCGGGCGTCGATGAGCTCCACGCCGTCACCGACATCCTCCTCGTCCAGACCGGCCGTCGCCTCGCCTCGGCGGCGTTCCGACGGGATAGCATGTGCTGGGCGGAGTCTGCGCGCACGCGATTCGCATGAGGCGCGCGGCAAGCATGGAGGCGGCAACGACCATGCGCGCATCACGCGGTGGCAGCAATGGATCCGGCTAGAAACTACTGGTTTCTCCCCAACGTGGTTTGGTTGGTTTCTTCAGGCATCGATACTCGTGAAGAAATCGTTCCCTCGTGAAGAAATCGTGTCTACATCTTTTTGTCTCTCTCCATATTAATTCGGTTGCCACCTCAGCAAAAAGCTGAGCTGTCAAAAGAATTAATAGGGATAGAAACCATAATAAATTTACCATTGGGAGTGCCCTCATAAGAGTAGGTGTGTGTGAAACTTAATGAGGTAGAGGGTCCATATTTCAAAACTCAAAATGGATTCAGATAAGAAGACCCTTGGTCTCCTACGTTATTTGATTTAGCTGAGGAGACACTTACAATTATGATGAGTAGTGCTGACAGACATGACCTAATAACTGGATTGGAGCATGACGATATTTTACAATCTTCCTTCTAGAGGATTCAGTAGAAAATTCTAAGAACTCAAATTTTATTTTGTGCTTGTTCGAACAAATGTCAGGATTGAAATTAATTTTCATATAAGTGATATTTACAATGTTGGATTATTTGAGGAAAATGAAAATCTTCTTAGTTCTATCTTAACATGTAAGAAAGGGGATTTCCCTATGAAATACCGAGGATTCCTGTTAATAAGAAGAGGATACAAAACAAGGATTGGAACCCTACAGAAAACAAAATGGAACGGTCTTATCAATACACAAATGTATAACTCCCAAGGAATTTCATTGCGCTTATATCCATCACTGTAGGACTTGGGTTCAAGCTTTCCTAAGCCCCTTTTCATCAATGGACTCCTGACGTCTATGAATGAGTATGGTTCTGTCGGTGATATGGGCCCGGGGGTATATCGAGAATATGATATCTGAAGAAGGAAGACTCCTTTGCTTACCAGGGCACCTCAAAGACATGTCCTAAACAGCTCATGCGGGTCCGGGCCATGTGCGGCCACGTGGCCGTCCCAAACGGGACTTGGCCCGGGGGCTGCCCGGAGGCCACCGCTTCCCAAATGGCAGGGTTCAGGATCACCCAGACCGCTGTCCATCACCCCGCACCTCTCCGAGAGAGGAGCGAGATCAACCGCCAACTGCCAACCACCACATTAAGTGCCTAGAGAGAGGCCAGACGCCTGCCCCATCACATTTATTGTGATGTGAGGCACGTCTGTCAGCCGCTCATCATCACTCTTTTTGCCCGTCACGAGGAAGAGAGGGTAGAAAGTCTTTGATGGTGACCGCAGTATGGCTGAGCAGTCATTCCAAGCACGCCTCCCTCCACGCCCCGTCCAGTTGCATTAAATGCGCCGGGTGGCCGCGTGGTTGAGAGGATACAAGCGCTGGGGGTGTCACATCGACCCCTCTCTAGGTGGAGGCCACTGATCGGTAGGCCCCACTGGAGTAGGTAGGTTGACCCCTCCTCACGTCAGCAGCATGGCGGCCACGACACCCGTTTTCTTCACCAACTCCCACAACGTGGCAACAGGAGCAGGAGTAGGGGCAGCCTCTCCGACAAGACAGGGCAAGAACCGCTCCATCACGTGGAGCGGAGTAGAGAAAGCCAGGACTACTGTGGTGTCCCCTTGCACTATAAAAGGAGGCTCAAGTTCATGATAGGGGGGTTCTGCCATTTTGGAGTTAGGTTCCTGGATTGATCATTTGCTCAGCCTCTTCAACCTTAGGCTTTGAGCATTTTCACCTCAGCCATCAGCTCCAGTTTCCTCAGGGAAGAACAACCACACTAATCCTTGTAATTCATCCTCCACATAGTACAAGAACAGGAGTAGGGTATTACGTCTTCCCGACGGTCCGAACCTGTATAATTCTTCTGTGTCTTTTGTGATCGACAACTTTTCTCCGTCTTCCTTCTTTTCTCTGCCTCACCGCGAGTTCGAACCCTGATTCACCGCTCCCCTGTCCAAACCAAAAAGGGGGTCCCCGGGTCCCCGCGTGTCGAGCACACGCATCGACAGCTGGCGCGCCAGGTAGGGGGAGCGTGCTGCACTAGGGTTTAAACTCGCGCATTCCTTCCGTCTCCCGGTGGAACCGCCCGCCTCCGTCCTTGCCATGGTCCATGGCCGCGTCCGACGGACCGCGTCTGGCTCACTCACTACCCGCAAGTGTGACTTGGCCAACAAGGCGGTCGAAGAGGTTGATACGGGCGGGCACAGCCCCAACTTCCGACATCTCCGCTCGGAGGAGGGTGGACCGTTGTCCCCCTCACCCCCTCCGATGGCTGTGACGGCGGCCAGAGCCGTATCACCTCCCCTACCCCCCGCTGAGACAGCGGCTGTGGGTGGAGGAGGCGAAGCGTCCCCTAGGGTCGTCAACGCACCTGCAGGATCCGGGCTATGCCCGAGCGGACGTACCGGCGAGCCGCGCCGGAGCGACGTCCATCGCCGACTGGAGTTTGGCACGCTTGAAGGCGCCCTCCAGGCGGCGGAGGCGCTCTTGCGCCACCCCCCAGCAACACCGAGTGAGGGGTCCAATGCCAAACGTTAGTTTGACGACGTGGCGAAGCTAGTCAGCATGGCCCAGCGTCAGCTGGCCGCCGACCTCGCTTCTTCAAGTCATCGGCCGCGTGGTTCACACACCACGGTCAGCTTGTCCTCTCAACGACGAGCTCGAAGGGCAGCGGCTGCCGCGAGGGAGGCGAAAGCTCCCTGGCTGCAGCCCAACCAGAGGCGCCTCGGGATCTGCTATACGCGGAACGGGACGCCCGTGTCCGTATCTAGTAGCGCCGCGATGAACGTCGCACAGGGTGGGCTCAGGACTGCGCTTCCTCGTCGGTAGGTGCAAACGCTCGGTGAGCGGCCGTAGCGGCCCCGTCGCAAGGGGAACCCCCCAGGGCACGGCGAGTGGCTGTGCCCAGCCGCGAGCTGGACATTCTGCGGCACCCAAAGGGCCCCCCAGCCCTCGTCGTCCCTTCTAGTCGGTAACGGCTGCCAGGCTTTTGTCCCCAGCCTCCGCAATGTGCGCTGGCCCAATAAATTTAGGCCGACCCTCATGGAGAAGTATGACGGCATGGTGAATCCCACCGAGTTCCTCCAGATTTATACCATGGCCATCGAGGCCGCTGGAGGTGACGAGCTCGTCATGGCCAACTTCTTCCCCATGGCGCTCAAGGGCCAGGCCCGTTCCTAGCTAATGAACCTACCGGCCCAGTCGGTCACCTCATGGGACGACTTGTGCCGGCAGTTCGCTTCTAACTTCCAGGGCACGTACCCACGCCCGGGAGTGGAGGCTGACCTCCAAATGGTCCGGCGAGGAGAGGACGAGTCCCTGCGCAAATACATCTAGTGTTTTTGCCAGGTACGCAACACCATACCGTCCATCGCTGACCATGCAGTGATCTTCGCCTTCAGGAGCGGCGTATGCCACGACGTCATGCTAGAGAAGATCGAATCCAAGGTCCCCCGGACCACCACTGAGCTCTTCGAGCTTGCTGACCGGGTGGCCCGCAAGGAGGAGGCTCGGGTCTAGAACCCTAGGAATCCCGCTCCAGCCTCCACCAACGCTGCCCCCTCCGCGTCCTGAGAGGAACGGCGTGAGCGGCGGCGGAAGCGCAGGCCATCGTGCGGTGGAGAGGAAGGCCACGTCCTCGCCGCCGATGATGCCGAGAAGCCCTCGTGAAAGGGCAAGCCCGCAGGCAACTGTGGGCGCACCCCGGACCCTCGCCCCCAGGGCCAGGACGGGGACAAGTGGTGCATGGTGCACCAAACCTCCCGCCACGACCTCTCTGAGTGCCACTCGGTCAAGAACTTGGCCGAGCGGGTGCAAAAGTATGAGCAGGAGAGGAGGGAAAGGGAGAAAGAAACCCGCCGCAAGGGCAAGGCCCCGGCGGAACGCACGGACAACCGGCAAGAGGAGGCCAAGAGTGCAGCCCCCGTCGGAAGCGAAGACGACGATATGGGCTACCAGGACCCCAAGCACGTCGTCGCCACCATCGACGGAGGGGCGTGCGCCCAGGTGTCCCGTCGGAGCCTCAAGACCATGAGGCGTGAGCTCCTTGCTACGGTGTCGTCCCATGAGGCGGCCCAAAAATCACGCTGGGCGGGGGTGCCTATCTCCTTCGACCAGGCAAATCACCCTGGGAGCATCGCACGAAGTGGCCACTTGGCCCTCGTGACCTCCCCCACCATTTGCAGCATCAAGGTTGCCCGAGTCCTAATTGACGGGGGTGCGACTCTCAACATCCTGTCCCCGAAGGCCTTTGATGCGATCAAGGCCCCAAGGATGGTGCTCGGGCCATCCTACCACATCATTGGGGTGACGCCCGGGAAGGTGTGGCCCCTCGAGCAGATCACACTACCGGTCACATTCGGGAGCCTCACCAATTTCCTCACCGAGCGGATTGACTTCGATGTGCCGACCTTAACTCGCCCTACAACGCCGTGCTCGGGAGGCCAGCGTTGGTGAAGTTCATGGCGACTACCCATTACGTCTACTACCAACTCAAGATGCCGGGCCCTAGAGGCCCCATCACCATTCATGCCGACGTCAAGACCGCGCTGGATTACGCAGAAGCACGCGTCGATGACATTGCGGCGGCCGACCGCGTTGAACCCGAGGACCCTCAAGGGGAGGCCTTGGGTTCCCGGGCCCCTAAGAAGCGCATCACCTCTACCGACGAGGTGGAAATCAAGTCCATTCAGCTGGGCGATGACCCGTCCAAGACCGCCAGAATTGGCGGCAACTTGGACCCCAAATAGGAAGACGCGCTCGTCTCCTTCCTGCGGGCGAATGCCGACGTGTTTGCTTGGAAGCCGTCGGATATGCCTGGAGTCCCCAGGGAGGTGATTGAGCACCGACTTGCAGTGCGGCCGGATGCGCGACTGATCCAGCAAAAGGTGAGGCGACACGCCTCAGAGCGACAGGCGTTCATCCGTGAAGAGGTGGCATGGCTCCAGGAGGCCGGCTTCATCCGGGAGGTGCTACATCCGGAGTGGTTGGCTAACCCGGTGGTTGTCCCGAAGGCCAACCACAAGATACACATGTGCATTGACTACACCCACCTCAACAAGGCATGTCCTAAAGACCCTTATCCTCTGCCCTGAATAGACCAGATAGTCGACTCCACTACGGGGTGCGACCTTTTATGTTTCCTCGATGCATATTCTGGTTATCATTAGTTTCGCATGGCTGTAGAGGATGAGGAGAAAACTACATTTATCACCCCTATGGGTACCTTTTGCTACATATCTATGCCTTTTTGGTTTAAAGAATGCCATGTCCACTTTCCAACGCGGTGTCCGCATCACGTTGAAAGACCAAATAGGGCGCAATGTTGAGGCGTATGTCGATGATCTCGTGGTCAAGTCCTGGGACCAAAGGACTTTGCTCCCCGACCTGGCCGAGACATTTGATAACATCCGGTCCTCCCGCATGAAGCTGAACCTAGAGAAATGTGTGTTCGAGGGTACCAGTAGGCAAGCTTTTGGGGTTTTTGGTCTCTGCCTGAGGCATCGAGGCCAACCCTGCAAAATAAAGACGATAGAGGAGATGCGCCCCCCTAGGAAGCTCAGAGACGTGCAGAAAATCATTGGTTGTGTAGCTACCCTGAGCCGTTTTATATCAAGGCTGGGAGAGCGTGCGCTCCGTCTATTCAAGTTGCTAAAGCGAACTGGCCCCTTCACTTGGACGGACGAGGCGGGGAAAGCCTTGAGCGAGCTCAAGCGTTATCTCTCCTCTCCGCCCATATTGGTGGCACCTCAAGAAGGAGAACCCCTCCTTTTATATTTGGCGGCAACTCCCCAAGTGATCAGTGCGGCGTTGGTTGTGGAGCGCGACGATGAGCCAGTCTCCCAGACGCCCCCAGCCTCATCACACCAGGAGGCAGGAGACCTTGGAACGGTGTTGGCTGAGGAAGCACCCGGACCCGGAGGCGGCCATTGGCCCCCCGAGCCTCAGGGAGCCACCCAGCCCCCTAGTCCGGGGGCTCCCGAGGCCCCTTCCACCCAGAGCAGCCCTGAGGGCCCCGGGGAAGGCGATGGCCCGGCAGCCCCGGACACTGAAGTAACCCGCCCCGATGCACCTGAGCCTGTTGCCCCTGGTAAAGTAGCTAAGGCCCGCACCAAGGTGCAGCGGCCGGTCTACTTTATCAGTGAGGCGCTACGGGATGCAAAGACACGTTACCCGCAAGCCCAAAAAATGCTCTACGCCGTGCTCGTGGCTTCCAGGAAACTGTGTCACTACTTCCAGGCACATCGGGTAACGGTAGTCACGTCTTGCCCTCTCGGGCAGATCTTGCATAACCGAGAGAGTACGGGACGGGTAATCAAGTGGGCTATCGAATTGTCAGAGTTCGACCTGCATTTCGAAGCTCGCCACGCGATCAAGAGCCAGGCCTTGGCTGATTTCGTGGCAGAAAGGACGCTAGTGGCCGACAACGATCAACCCCCGGGTGAACCCGAGAGTGCGGAGGATCGTGGCCAATGGACTATGCATTGGGTGATGAACTTTGACGGTTCACTCACCTTACAGGGGGCCGGGGCAGGCGTTGCATTAACTTCCCCGACAGGCGACATACTCCGGTACATCGTTCGACTTGACTTTCGAGCAACCAATAACATGGCCAAGTATGAAGGGCTCCTGGCGGGGTTGTGAGCGGCGGCAGGCATGGGCATCCACCGTCTGCTAGTCCTCGGCGACTCTCAACTAGTCGTGAACCAAGTTTTCAAGGAGTACCAATGCACCGACCCCCAAATGGAAGCTTATGTCAAGGAAGTACGGCGTATGGAGCTCCATTTCGATGGCCTCGAGCTGCGCCATATTCCCAGAAGAGACAATACCCTGGCGGACAAGTTATCTAGGATCGCGTCCGCGCGAGCCCCAGCCCCGCCAGGTGAAGGGTTACGCGGAAGCTACGCTAGCCGAAAACAAAAACTTTTCTACCGCGCAAACCAGGAACACTTGCAAGTAAGGGATGATAGATCGTTACCGATTGGAGTATGCAGCGGAAATAGCCAATCGGGACTATCCGATCCGGAACTGTGTAGCCGATTCCCGCAAACCGACAGTCGATTCCTGGGGACAGCCGATTCACCAATCAACCGATTCATCGATGTAGCTGATTCGCTGAGTCGTCTGACCGCGTTCTCGTGCCTCGCTCCGATGCGCTCGATCCAATGCGCTCGACCGCAGCCGATTCCACCACAGCCGATCCGTAGCCGATCAATAGCGCGCAACGTAGCAGCGCCTCTACCGGTATCCACACGTCCGGGAACAGAACGCCAAACACCCGTGTGCTAGCACACGATGCAAGGCTAGGGTTTGGCTCGAAAGTGGGGAGGGTTTTCGTGGAGATTGATCTCGGCGACTTCTGTTGCGGATTCGGTTCAATGCGATACAGCAACTCTCCACCCCTCGCCCCTTTATATAGAGTTGGCCGACTGGGACTAGTGGCCGATCAGGACTCTATTTTAAATCGGATCTTATCCAAATCTCACAGAGTTGGCCGCCCATACGTCGTAAGCCCATAGGACTCTATCCGATCGGATCTCTATCCGATCGAGCCGTATCCGAGTCCAACTCGAATGCCTGTTCTTATCCCCTTAAGCGTGCGACCCTGTAGGTTCAGGTATACTTGGTTTCGGCTATAGTCTAACTTAGCCGATCGTCGGCTCGAGTCCAACTCAGCCGACCTGTCAACAGCGGCGCCTAGCAGTGCATATTGACACCATAGTATACAAGAATATAATATCGGCTCTAAACCTGTAATGTGTACACAAATCCCTTTGCCTCACGATACCAATTAAGCTATAGGCAAGATGTGTGCCATCCCTTCAATAGCTTAACCATTCACTCGAACCGTATTGGATTATCTGTCTGTTGATTGACTCCTCAATCAACTTAGCATGACCATGCATTTCCATAATCCATTACCTCGAGGGGCCCAGAGATATCTCTCCAAAGGAGGGGCAAATTCCATCTTGATCACTCACATCCCACTCCATGTTTTATAGCAAACCCGAAAACTACCTTTATAACTACCCAGTTACGGAATAGCATTTGGTAGTCCCAAAGTAGGCTACTACACATGTTGGAATCAATGGTGATCTCAGGTCTAAGGACTTTGTACCAACACTACCTGAGACCAACTAATGGCACATTAATTCCTGTAGTGTCTCATGGTGGGTCTATCCAACAATGTGTTCTCTAACATATGTGTCCATGTTTATTGATTTGGTATCTCCATACCCATGATCTATGAGACATGATCATCAATCAATAGACATGCTGATCTTAGAATCATATTAGTTCCAATAATATGATATATGATCAAGGATTATTTAGAAATAGATTCATACATATCGAGTCTCATAAATAAGTCACGTACTTATTGATCAATACAAGATGTCTATTTTATGGAACTGAATAACACTTTATTCATTAATACATAAACATTGACGTGATATCCAACATCTCCATGTTGCCTCTAGGGCATATCACTAACACCAGGCGCATTTGAGGAAAGACTCACAGAGCCGTCGGCGTGCCCCGAACCGCCCCAAGGGCAGGAATCGGCCGGCCCCGACGCCCCAGACCTCGCGGGCCAGCCACAGCTTGGTCCTGCCGGGACCGACATCACGCGCCAGGTGGCCTGGATTTCACAAATCCAGGCGTACCTGCAAGACGTGTCATTCCGAGCAACGTGAAGGAAGCGAGCGCATTGCCCGCACCTCCAAAAGGTACGTGTTGGTGGAAGGGACACTCTACCAACGCGGTGCCAATGGAGTGCTCATGAAATGCGTCGCTCGGGAACAGGGTCTCGAGCTCCTGGCCGAGATCCATGATGGAGAATGTGGTGCGCACTCAACCTCCCAAACCTTGGTAGGAAAGGCATTCCGCCAAGGCTTTTACTGGCCCACCGCGCTAGAGGATGCAGCAGACCTCGTGCGGCGGTGCCGGGCATGCCAATTCCACGCGAAGCAGACGCACCTGCCAGCCCAGGCCCTTCAAACTATCCTGCTCTCGTGGCCGTTTGCGGTCTGGGGCTGGACATCTTGGGACCGTTCAAGAAGGCACGTGGAGGCTGCAAATTTCTATATGTCGCCATCGACAAGTTCACCAAGTGGCCCGAGGCCTATCCAGTCAGCGTCATCGACAAACATTTGGCTGTGCGGTTCATGAGAGGCATCACGGCAAGGTTCGGGTCCCCAATAGGCTCATCACCGACAACGGCACCCAGTTCACGAGTGAGCTGTTTGACGAGTATTGCGATGACATGGGCATCAAACTCTGCTTCGCCTCGCCCGCCCACCCCCAAAGCAATAGTCAAGCCGAGCGTGCAAATGAGGAGATATTGAAAGGCCTCAAGACAAAGACCTACAACATCCTCAAGAAGCATGGGGACTCATGGATTGACGAACTGCCAGCGGTCCTTTGGGCCAACCGGACAACGCCAAGCCGTGCCACCGGGGAAACACCATTCTTCTTGGTGTATGGAGCTGAGGCGGTCTTGCCTTCCGAGCTCACCATGGGATCGCCCCGAGCCACACTGTACACCGAAGCAGATCAAGAACAGCTACGTCGCGACGACCTGGACTACCTAGAAGAAAGACGGCGCCATGTAGTGTTTCAAGCGGCCCGTTATCAGCAGAGCCTCCGTCGCTATCACCAACACAAAGTTAGCCCCCGGGCGCTGCAAATCAATGATCTCATTCTGCGGCGCGTGCAAACGCGTGCGGGGCTGAGCAAGTTATCTCCGATGTAGGAAGGGTCATACAAAGTTATTGGCACCCCGCGTCCAGGAACAGTCCGCCTAGCCACAGAGGATGACACTCCGCTACCGAACCCGTGGAACATTTCCCACCTGCGCAGGTTCTACCCATAAGCCGCATGGTGTGCTGAATCCCCAACATATATGAAAGCACGTTCACTGCCTCCAGTGGCATGAACAATGAGTTCACCCATTTATACTCTTTATGATTTTCCCTTACAAAATATCTGCTTGCAGTATGTTTCCCCCCATGTGCCAGAACATGTATTGAGAATGCTGGCTTCCAGCGGTCTTCTGGCCCTGCCCGCCCTAGGTTGAGAGGCCCTAAGGGTGTCGAGGGTAGAGCGACGCTGCATACAAGTGCCCCGGGGTAGTCAACGCCTGGGGGCTCGGGTGCGTACTGTCACGCCTGTCCCGAACCCCCCGTTGCTGCTGCCCCCGCTGGCCCTTTATGCCCTCGCTTCTACCCGGAGTCCCGAGGAAGGCACCAGCCGCCGGCCGATGCACGCTGCTTGAACCCGGACCAGCTCTCAATTACATGGGATGAATCATGGCAGGAAACCATACTGTCTATATTCCTACAATGGCGAAACTAACTAAGGACCGGGCTGACGTTGCAGGAAAGCAAATAGGCAAGAGCTTGGGCCAACTAACCGCCACTGTGTGTGCGCCAAGTTGGCCGGGGCTCACAATATATATATATATATATATATATATATATATATATATATATATATGACTCATCGTCTGCAGAGTTGGCCACGATGGGCTGCTACAATACGAATCCAGTATGAGAAAGGCAAGTGCATTGATAACATAAATAATATTACAATGTTTTTACAAGCACAGGATGAAAGCAAAAGGCAGGGGAGTCCTAGGCGGTCGGCGGGTCGGCCGGGCGTCCTCCGTGTCATCCTCGTCCGGCGGGTCCTTGCGGTAGGCAAGCTGGAATGCCGCCGGAGTTTCGTCAAAGCCGATCATGATGGAGTCGACGACATCCTTGACGCGACGCCGAGCAGCCTCCTCGGTGCCCTCGGGGAAGTCCTCGGTGGGGATGTACGGGTTGAAGCCGGGGTCGCGGGCCTGGTAGCTTGCCAGGATCAATGTCGCAACCTGGCGGGACAAGTCGTACGACGACTCTTTCGCCACTTTGTTGACCTCCTCCGGCACCCTTTTGATCACCTCGGCCAGCTCGTCTATCTGGGTGGCCAATCCCCCCAAGGTAGAGCTGGTGGCGCGGGGACGTACAACCCCCACCTCACGGGCCGCCTCCCGAAGACGCGCGACGGACAAGGTCATGGTCCGGAGCCCTAAGCCCAGGGCGTGCTCCAGCTCCGTGATCCGGCGGTGCGCCTCCTCCAAATCTAGCGCCGCTTCGCTGGAGCGAGGGGCCGGCTGGGACGACAGAACCCGCTCCCGCTGCTCCGACTCCCGCGTCCGCGCCTCCACGTCGTCGATCGCCTGCTCTCAGGCGGCGAGGTCCCGCTCCCACCGCTCCAGCTCATCCTACCGATGGCACGAGGCGGCGGCGGCGGCCTCGGCATTGTGCAGGACGCGCTCGCGCCGGTTGAGCTCCTGGGCGCGCTCGTTGAGGTCGCGGATTCTCGGACAGCAGCGTCACCGACCTCCCGCAAGCCCGAAATCTCCACGGCACCACCGTAAGCCCCTCCCTCCCTCGGGATGGCCCGGACGCCTCTCCCTCCTCTCGCGTGCTAGGGTTTGTGGCATTTGTGGATAGCTTTTGCGGTGGGGCGAATTGGGGGCGATTCGTTGGGGACGGTGGGGACGAATCGATAGAGCAGGAACGCGTGGCGAGGCGTCTTGTGGTATGTTCGCGAGGGCTGGAGCTCGGTTTGCATTTTTTTTCGAGCTATATGTTCCTCGACCCGTTTGAGAGTTTTAGGGGTTTATGGATTGGGGGTAATATCCGTGGCTGTTTGAGCCTTCTGTTGTTTTCATAGCTTGTTGCACGAATTGAATCTGTAGCGCCAGAGGAAGGTTTTGGACTATCAATTGCTCGAGTTGTTGTAATCTGCTATGAGTGAGGTTGATTGCTTCTGCCGTTGGTTGGGAATTTAGGATAGGCGAGAAGTTCTAAGGCGAGAGGGGTAAATTTGTATTTTTATAGTATCCCAAAATCTTTACACAGTTGGAAGTAAACACCCCTCTTAGGTGTAAACTTTACACCCAAAATTTTTTGGGTGTAAAGTTTACACCCAAAATTTGGAAGTAAACGGGGCCTTAGAAGAGCTCTGGTTTGGGGAGAAGTTGTAAAATGGGAAAAGATCAAGAGGAGTTGCGAAAGAATCAAACTAACTAATATAAAGGGTAAGTTGATTTGGATACTCACCAAAAATGTTTTTTTCATGTTTTATCATGCCATGAAAATACAGGTGTTGGCATCTTTTCAGGCTAACACGGACTCACCTAAAGATTTAAGGGTGGTAACAGAGTTGTCAACCACCTTGACCTAGAAAAGCTCCTGAAACAAGATGGGTTTAGAAAAGATCAAAACGGGCTAGCGAAGCCGATTTAGATATCAAATCAGTCTCGAGGCCAATTTAGATCAAATTAAAGGTAAACGCCCATCTCATAGGTGAATCGGAATGTTTACGAGACAAACCTATGAAAAACATCGCACCCTCACAGTGAAGGCGGACGATTTACAGTGCAAATCGACAAAAATGAACAAACTAAGTTACTAGTTAGAAGGTAAAGTAGAAAACATGGTTGAAAGTAAAGGTAAAAGAATGATTCGATTGATTATCGAGTGTAGGGATCAGGGGTTCAATCGAATCGGCCATAGTCCTTATTGTTATTGCCTCCACAGGCCTTCTCCATGTTTTATTAGGCTTAGAGATTAATTAGGACTCAAGAAACCTCAAACCCAAGCAAAAAAGACAAGAACAACCTTAATTAGACTCGGACTTGGGGCCGCTGGTCCAACCACCGGAACACCTACGGTCTGACTAGTTCACTCTCCGGTCTGACCAGCCTCACAATGACGGTCTAACCAGCCTCCACTGGAAGCTCCGTTTTATTCCAAATTTGGCCCAAATTTTCTATAAATTTTTCTTAGTGCTAAATTTCATTATCAACAAAAGGAAAGTGGATATCCCTTCAGAAAGATGTGGAAATTTAAGATTCCAGTAAAAACAAAGTGTTCATTTGGTTAGCTCTTAGAAACATTATACTGACTAAAGATAGCCTCGTTAAAAGGGGATGGATAAAAGGTAACAGCAAATGTCAGTTTTGTAATGAGAAAGAAACAATTGATCATTTATCTTTCCATTGCCATTTAGCTAGGTTTGTATGGAATATTTTGAATTGTGTCTTTGCCTGCGGTATACCAAATGGGATGCAAAATCTAATTCAGTAAGAGGACAAGTAGGCTCATCGCTGTAAGGATTGCTACAGTACTTTGGTCGATCTGAAAATTAAGGAGTACAGAGCTTGTTTTGAAAATATACTTCCTAATGATTCAATTGAAGTTCTTTTCCATGTTATTGACCACATCTCCAATTGGCCCATGCTGCAGAACAAGGAAGCAGAGGCAAGAAACCTTCAGGAGAGGGCCAGGCTTCTAAGGTGAGTGGCAAGTGAGATCTATGGTGCTCACCATGGATGGAGCTTCAGATCAAGGAGGCTGCACTGCTGAGAACACAAAAGAACAAAGAGGCTGATGTCTTCTGATTTCCTGCTGGATGTAACAGGGGTTTTTGCCAAGTAGTTGTTAATAAAACTTTTTAGGTATCTTTCAGCTAGTTGAGCGCTGGTGTTTGTAATGATAGTTGCTTGGAAAAAAAGACTTAGCTGTTGGCACTATGCCAGAACCGCTCATCTTTGACGGCCCACCAGTGACGGGCCGAAGTGCTCGTCTCGGGTGGTCGTCACCTTTGACAGGTCCTACGGGATGCTGTCATTGGTGAGCCCTCCTGCCGCGGCCCGTCACAAGTATCAGGTGATAGGCCAAAAATTCCACCCGACACAGGTGTCCCTTTGTAGGGTTTCAGTTTTGGCCCATCACAGGTGAGCAGATACCTGTGACGGGCCAAAAAGTTCTGGCCCATCAAAGGTATGATCAAGTCATCTCAAACAGGCTACAACGTTTGAGGTGAGTTGTGGCCTATATATACCCCCAACTGCCAACTGCTTTCCTTCCCGACCTAGTGCACTGTTTACATTTTGGTTGGGAGAGGGAGGGGACAATTTTTTGCTGGAAATTTGAGGTACAAAAACTGTGATAATTATTATTTTGTAACATATATTATGTATTGAGTCTTACACTTTGTATGTCATTGATTGCAGATGGATCGAAGTTGGATGTATAATATTCACCATTCGACCCTAGAGTATAGGGAGGGGGTCACTGAATTCGTAAAATTTGCGGATAATGACAGGAAAAATAAGATGAGAGAATATATGATATGTCCATATGCGGATTGCAAAAATGAGACGATGTTCTAAGAGAGTTCATGGGTACATTCTCATCCAATCCGTAGAGGATTCATGGACCACTGCAGATGTTGGAGCAAGCATGGAGAGCAAGAGACACCGGATGTTGCGGTTGATGAAGTGTTGGATGTAGTGAATGACCCAACAGTTCGACATGACATGTTTGTTCCATCTCCATTAGGCGGAGATACCATAGATGTGGATCGTGAAACTTTGTTTGAAATGTTGTGTGATGTTGAAGACCCAGATCACACTGAGAGAGATTTTGAGAAGTTTAGTAAGTTGGTGGAATATTCTGAGATGCCTTTGTATGTGGGTGTAACACAAAGCACACCAAGTTATCCTCTGTCTTGGAACTCATGAAGCTTAAGACAAGTAATGGTTGGTTAGACAAGAGTTTTACAAAACTTCTCGAGCTGTTGAAGGACTTGTTGCTAGAGGGGAACAACATACTACAAACGACATATGAAGCAAAGAAAGTCTTATGCCCATTGGGTTTGGAGGTTAGAAGAATTCATGTTTGTCCAAATGACTGCATATTGTATTACAAACAATATGTTTACTTCGATGTTTGCCCTGTTTGTGGGGCTTCTAGATACAAGTGAGACATAAGTGAAGGTGAAGGTCGTAAGTCAAAAAGGGGTGGCCCCACAAAAGGTGGTGTGGTATCTCCCAATTGCCGAGTGCATGAAGAGAATATTTGCGAATCCAAAACAAACTAAGTTAGTGCGCTGGCATGCTGAAGAACGGAAGGTCGATGGTAAGCTGAGGCACCCAACAGATTCAATACAGTGGAGGACAATCGATAGAATTTAACCCGAATTTGCAAAGGACCCGAGAAACATGTGTTTCTCCCTATGTACGGATGGCATAAATCCATTTGGTGATTTGAGTAGTCGTCATAGTACATGGCCAGTTCTTATTGTGAACTATAACCTTTCTCCCTGGTTGTGCTTCAAGAGGAAGTATATTATGCTTGCCATGCTCTTTCAAGGACCAAGACAACCTGACAACAATATCGATGTGTTCATTGAACCGATAATCAATGACTTTGAAAGGCTATGGCATGAGGGAACTCCACTCGAACATGGGACACATCTCGGCGGGAGTACTTCAGCCTCCACGCATTGCTGTTTTGCACCATAAATGATTATTCGACCCTTGGTAACCTTTTTGGGCAAACTGTCAAAGACAGAAAAGCTTGTTTGAAGTGTATGGATAAAACAAGAAGTAGATGGTTGAAGCATTCATGCAAGATAGTCTACATGGATCACATGAGATTTCTCCCAAGGTTTCACCCTTATAGAAATATGGGAAAGAATTTCAATGGACACATAGATGTAGACAGTCCCCCGCCGGAACTAACGGGCCTAGAGGTGCATGACTTAGTCAAGGGAATCACCAACGATTTTGGAAGAAAGAAGAAAGCTGCAAACACAAAAGATAAGAGCATGTGGAAGAAGAAGTCAATATTCTAGAGACTACCGTAGTGGGAGCATCTTGAGGTCCAACGTTGCATAGATTTGATGCATGTCGAGAAGAATGTTTGTGAAAGTCTTATCAGGTTATTGCTTAACCCAGGTAGTACAAAGGATGGTCTCAATGCCCAACAATATTTGGAAGTTATGGGTATTCATTCTGAGCTACATCCCATAACCACGGAGACCGAAGGTGTGTTCCTGCCTCCAGCCTGCTACACTCTCTCGAGGGATGAAAAGAAGGATATGCTAACATGCCTGAATGATATTAAGGTTCCATTTGGTTACCCATCACGAATTTGTAAGTTTGTTTCATTGGATGACCTTAAGTTGGTTGGAATGAAGTCGCATGATTGCCACGTCCTTATCACACAGCTTCTGCCTGTTGCCATCAGGAATATTTTGCCTCCTAAAGTTTGAAACACGATAATGCAATTTTGTTCTTTCTTCCATGCAATTGGCCAGAAGATCATTGCTCCGGAAGGCCTAGATGAACTACAGGCAGAAATTGTGAAAACCCTATGTCATCTTGAGATGTACTTTTCGCCTACGTTCTTTGATATCATGGAACATCTTCCCGTGCACCTAGTGAAGCAGACAAAATGTTGTGGTCCTGCTTTCATGAGGTAGATGTATCCTTGTGAAAGGTACATGAGGATACTAAAGGGCTTTGTACAGAACCGATTCCACCCCAAGGGGAGCATCATTGAAAGTTACACCACCGAGGATGTCATCTAGTTTTGTGTAGACTACATGTCGGAAACCTCTTCAATTGGATTACCATGATCTCATCACGAAGGCAGGCTTGAAGGGATGGGTATTGTTGGAAAGAAAATTGTCAGACTGAATCACGAGGTGTATGATAAAGCGCATTTCACAGTCCTCCAACATATGACTGAAGTAGTGCCATATTTGGAAGAACACGAGGGACTAATCCGGCAGGACAACCCAGGGTGACTAGAGAGTTGGGTTAGAAGAAAACATATTGCTTATTTCAACGAATGGTTCAAGAATCGAATTGCCAACTCGCACATCTTGTCAAGTGAAACACTAAAGTGGTTGTCACAGGGTCCAAAAAGTGATGCTACTACCTGGCAAGGATATGACATCAATGGATACACATTTCACACGGTCAAGCAAGACAAAAAAATGCATAGTGCAGAACAGTGGGATATGCATAGAGGCAAGTAGCAACGGTGGTCATCGTGATCAATACTACGGCCAAGTAGAGCAAATATTGGAGCTAGATTACTTCAAGTTCAAAGTGTCATTGTTTCGTTGACGATGAGTCGATATTCGCAATATGAGTCGATCAAGTTCAAAGTTGATAAGGAAGGTTTCATCATTGTCAACCTGGCTAACAACACGTACAACGATGAACAGTTTGTTCTCATGAAACAAGTTGTTCAAGTCTTCTACATAATTGACCCAAGTAACAAGAAACTACATGTAGTTCTTGAAGGGAAAACGAGAATTGTTGGATTGGACAACATTGCAGATGAAGATGATTATAACCAGCATGTCTACGGCGTGGGTCAAGAAATACCTCTAGAAGAGGAGGAAGAAGAATATGAGTTTCAACATGCACGCGTGAACCATGAGGAATGTGGAGATTATGGTAATCGGGTATCTACATGGCAAGCTTATCCGACTGGAGGTAGGGATAGATTGCGCCTGCCATATCTGTAAACCAAACATGACTTGGGTGTTACGATTGCCGATAGAGATAAGGCAATTGGCCTATAGTCATGGTTTGGTAAGATTGAGGAAACCGACTTAGAGTAAGATAGGGTTTCCGATTTGTAAGCCCTCCTCCCAAGACTATATAAGGGGGGTAAGGGGCGTCCCTTGAGGGATATCATATGCTTTATGAGCCTTTAGCTTTCAGCCTTAGATCACGAGATCAATAAAGACACTCGGCGGATCGAATCCACCAAAACAGGAGTAGGGTATTACCTCACGAGAGGGCCTGAACCTGTCTAAATCTTTTTTCCTTCTAACCCATTGTGCTTGGCGATCTTGACTGCGACCCCAGAAATTATATTGCCGAAACCAAGTTTCGACAGTTGGCGCGCCAGGTAGGGGACCGCGCGTCGAGACTTCTTCAACAATCTCGCCGACAAGCGTGATGGGATCTCCTTCAGGATTCGGCGACTTCGCCGCCAACTTCTTCGACGACTCCTCCTTCGACTCGGGTTCAAACCAGTCGGAAGGAAAGATCCTCTCGGCGTCGTTCGGCCGCCCCAATAGCGCCGAGATCTTTGACGACATCCTCAAGATCAAGATGCAATCTGCTCACTTCAACGAAGAACTTCATTCGGCACCGTTCGGATTGCTGAACACCGCCGAAATCTGCACCGATCTTCTCGCCTCCCCGACGGAGACGATCTACTCGGACGAAGACCTCTCAGTGCCGTTTGGGTTACCAAACGCCACCGAGATCTACAGCAAACTTCTCTCCCCCGAGTCGGGGTTGGCCCACTCAGAGGAGCCTGCATCCCCAAGCTCTGACTCGAACTGGAACGATCCAGACCCGGGCTACCCAGGATCAAGGGAGGTCGCCGTCATCCTCCCGTCTTTCGGCTCATGCTCATCTTCGGAGCTCAATGAATACCTCAGCTCCGCCGGCTTTGACGACCTCTATGGTATCCCCTCAGATGAAGCTGACGACTCCGACTGCCACAAGGACTACGAGCCGAAGTGCTTCGATGTCCTCATGGCCGAGCCAGACGAATCCGGCTCAGCCATGGCCAGGAGGCTTGCTGAAGAAGAGCGAGCCAAGATTGAGCAGGAGCGCAAGACGGCCGAAGAAGAGAAGCAACGCAGGGAAGAGGCTGACAAGAGGAAGCAGGATCTACGCGCAGCCGGACGATCCGCCCAGGAGGCCATCCTCCAAACGCGGGTTCGCAACACCAATATCTTCCAGACGTCACAGCAGAACGCTGTTGCCGCACTCACACTCTTGGACACCGTCATGGAGACGGCACCCGCCAATGTGACTCCAATACTTGACAAGATCAAGACTATCGTCGCAGCCACAGCCAACGGCCACCCCACCACCTCGGCACGAAGGCCGACTGAGTCCGTGGCTGAAACGCCCGACAAAAGCCATCTCCCGCCTCTAAGGTCAGGAGACTATAAGAGGCCCGAGCCAGATCGGTCGACGACAAGGCCAAGAGGCCCACCCCGCGAGTCCACGCAGAAGTACCAGGAGCAAACGGCCGACTCCCGCGACAAACGACACGGACGTCCACCCGTCCACCACCGTGTCCGCCGCAACAACAGCTCCAGCTATCCAACCAGCCAACCAAAGACCCCGCCGAGTGATCTGCGGGAAGTCCTCGATCGCCGCTACCAGGAGCGGGACCGACGCACTTGGGAAGATCGGAGGGGATCACCCGATAGCGGCGACGACGGAGTGCCAGCTTTCACTCGGGAGCTTCGCCGAGTGCACTGGCCGAGTGGTTTCAAGCCCACAGGAATTGAAAGGTACGACGGCAAGACCGACCCCGAGTCATGGCTTACCGTCTACACTCTCGCCATCCGCGCAGCAGGTGGCGACAACAAGGCTATGGCCAATTATCTTCCAGTGGCCCTCACCAACTCAACCAGAACGGCTCACGAGCCTGCCAAGAGGCTCAATCGGCTCGTGGAGCGAGCCGAGGACCACTTTATTGCCAACTTCCGGGGTACCTTCGAGAGACTCGGCACACACTTCGACCTATACAACGTCATCCAGAAGCCGGATGAGCCTCTGAAGGATTACATCCGTCGTTTCTCCGAGAAGCGCAACAAGATCCCCAACATCACCGATGACATCATCATCGCTGCCTTCCAGAAGGGAGTCCGTGATGAGTTGTTGATCGGGAAGTTTGGGTGCAAGCCACCGAAGACGGTGAAACAGATGTTCGAGACGGCGAATTCCTACGCCAAATCCAACGACGCCATCAAGGCTGCCCGTCAAGACCGGCTCGACAGGAGGGAAGACAAGCAGGCGGGAGGAAGCCGGAATCCTAAGAAGGATAACGGCAACAGCAACCACCAGGCCCAAAAAGATCGCAAGCGCCGATCTGAGGACCTAGTAGCCGCAACCTCCAACACTCAACGCCGTCCCCGAGTCGCCGCCTACGACGCCATCATGAACGCGCAGTGCACTCATCATCCCAATCATAAGCACGCGGCTAAGGACTGCTTCATCTATAAACAGTTCGCCGAGCAGTACGCGGCGCAGCTCAACAAGAAGCCGACTAATGAGGCTGGTCCATCAGGTGCCAAGAAAAACAACGCGGTTGAAAATGTAGAACCTTTCCAAGACCCTGTGAGAGAGCTCAATCACATCTTCGGAGGGCCGCTAGCCTATGAATCCAAGAGGAAACAGAAGCTAACCGACCGAGAGGTCAACGCGGCTCAACCCGAAGTCCCTCAGTACCTGCGATGGTCGGAAGTGGCCATCACTTTTGACCGCTCGGATCATCCTGACTGAGTGGTTCACCCGGGGCGCTATCCACTCGTCCTGGATCCCGTGGTCCGCAACATCGAGCTCAAGCGCGTCCTCATCGATGGGGCGGCGCCCTCAACATCCGTTCGCAAAGACCATGGATGAGATGCGATCCCGAGGGCCGAACGAAGGCAAGCTCAGCCCCCTTCCACGGAGTCATCCCGGGGCTGTCATCTACACCACTCGTGCACATCTCCCTCCCTCTCACCTTCGGGGCTCGAGAGAACTTCTGAACGGAGAACGTCACTTTTGAGGTGGCCGACTTCGAAACTGCATACCATGCCATCATCGGAAGGCCCGCGCTTGCCAAATTTATGGCGATCCCACATTACACCTACCTCTGCATGAAGATGCCGGGTCCCAACGGCGTCATCACTCTTCGCAGTGATGTGAAGCAAGCCTTCACCTGCGATAAGGAGAGCTGCGACATGGCCCAATCTCGCGAGAGATTGCGTGGCCAACAAGAAGTCCGATTGGCGGCATCAACTTCGGCAGAGGGCGAAGTCCCCGCGAAGAAGATAGCCAAATCAGGATCCGGCGATGCCAAGACCAAGAAGATCTCCCTTGATCCGTTGGATCCCTCAAAAACTGTTGTAATCGGCGCTGAACTAGATCCCAAATAGGAAACCACGCTCGTCACCTTCCTCCAAAATAATAAAGATGTTTTTGCTTGGAAACCGTCTGATATGCCTGGAATTCCTAGGGAGGTGATCGAGCACTCTTTGCACGTCAAAGATGACGCCAAACCAATAAAACAACGATTACGCAGATTTGCGCAGGACCGAAAAGACGCTATCAAGGAAGAGCTCACAAAGCTCTTGGCTGCCGGCTTCATCAAAGAAGTCCTTCATCCCGACTGGTTAGCCAACCCAGTCCTGGTCCGCAAGAAGACGGGGCAATGGCGCATGTGCGTTGACTATACTGACCTCAACAAAGCCTGTCCCAAAGATCCATTCGGGCTGCCTCGCATCAACCAAGTCATAGATTCAACAGCCGGCTGCCAACTCCTGAGTTTCTTGGATTGTTACTCGGGCTATCACCAGATCAGCTTGAAAGAATCCGACTGCCTGAAGACATCCTTCATCACGCCGTTCGGGGCCTACTGCTACATCACCATGCCTTTCGGCCTGAAGAACGCCGGCGCCACATACCAACGCATGATCCAAAGATGCTTCCAGACGCAGATCGACAAGAACGTAGAAGCTTACGTCGACGACGTTGTCATCAAGACCAAGCAGAAAGAAGACCTGATCGCTGACCTAGAAGAAACTTTTGCAAACATCCGGGCCTTCAGAATGAAGCTCAACCCGGAGAAGTGCACTTTCGGCGTTCCGTCAGGCAAACTGCTCGGCTTCATGGTGTCACATCACGGCATCGAAGCTAATCCAGAGAAGATCAACGCCATCTTGAGCATGAAGCCCCCGAGTAACCAGAAAGACGTCCAGAAGCTCACTGGCTGTATGGCTGCGCTAAGCTGCTTCATCTCTCGACTCGGCGAACGAGGCATGCCCTTCTTCAGATTGTTAAAGAAGATAGACGACTTCCAGTGGACCGCAGAAGCCAACAAGGCCCTTGAAGATTTCAAAGAGTTCCTTACAACGCCGCCCGTCTTGGCCTCGCCTCGGCCCCAGGAACCTCTCGCTGCTGTGCGTTTCAGCCACTCACCAAGTGGTTAGTACGGTCCTCGTGGTCGAGCACGAAGAAGAAGGACGGGCTCAGAAGATTCAGAGGCCGATCTACTTTGTTAACAAAGTGTTGGCAGGAGCCAAAATTCGCTACCCTCAGGTACAAAAATTGCTCTATGGTGTTCTAATAAACGCGAGGAAATTGGCACACTATTTTCAGGGTCACTCGGTCACCGTAATCACTTCTTTTCCACTCGGCAATGTCATCCACAACCGGGAGGCAACTGGGCGCATCGCCAAGTGGGCTTTAGAGCTGATGCCATTGGACTTAACTTTTAAGGCGAGGACTTCCATAAAGTCACAAGCCCTGGCGGATTTCCTGGCCGAGTGGACTGAGCAACAAGAGAACATACCCCGGGAAGACCTCCAACACTGGACCATGCACTTCGACGGATCCAAGAGGATCACCGGCTTGGGAGCAAGAGTTGTGCTGATCTCCCCGACTGGGGAAAGGCTAAGATACGTCCTTCACCTCCACTTCTCCGCCTCACACAACGTTGCCGAGTACGAAGCCCTGCTACATGGACTGCGCCTCGCAGTTTCACTCGGAATACGTCGGCTCATCATGAAAGGTGACTCTCAGCTAGTCGTCAACCAAGTAATGAAGGACTGGTCCTGTCTAAACGACACCATGGAGGCCTACCGACAAGAGGTCCGCAAACTTGAAGACAAGTTTGACGGGCTCGAAATCTCACATGTCTTGAGACACAACAACGAATCAGCCGATGAGCTGGCATAGTTTGGGTCCAAGCGCGAAGCTGCCCCAACAGATGTTTTTGTCAAGCACCTCTATGAACCAACCATCACGGCAAAGACAACTTCCAATGAACAAGCTGCGAACGAAGTCGCCATGACTGACGCCGACTGGAGGACGCCGCTCATCAAATTCTTAACTCAGCAAGAGCTGCCGGAAGACCGGGACGAAGCAGAACGCGTCCGACGTCGTTGCCAAGCATATGTCATGGCTGACTCCGACTTATACAAGAGGAGCCCCTCTGGAATTCTAATGAGATGCATCACACCCGAGGAAGGGAAGCGGTTACTCCAAGACATCCACTCGGGCATATGCGAAGCCACGCGGCGACGCACTCGGTCGGCAAAGCTTACGACAAGGTTTCTTCTGGCTTACCGCGGTCTCCGACGCGGACAAAGTCATACGAACCTATGAAGGCTACCAATTTTTTGCCCGACAGAGCCATGTCCCGGCCCAGGAGCTACAAACAATCCCACTATCCTGGCCGTTCACGGTGTGGGGCTTGGACATGGTTGGCCCCTTCAAGAAAGCTCCAGGAGGATTCACACACCTCTTCGTCGCAATCAACAAGTTCTCCAAGTGGATTGAAGCCAAGCCGGTCGCCACAATTACTGCTGACAAGGCACGGGATTTCTTCCTCAACATCGTGCACCGCTTCGGCGTCCCAAACAGAATCATAACTGACAATGGGACTCAATTCACGGGAGGCATCTTCAAGGAATTCTGCGAAGATTTTGGAATCAAGATTTGCTATGCGTCAGTCGCCCATCCCAAAAGCAATGGACAAGTCGAACGGGCCAACGGCATGGTCCTTCAAGGCATCAAGGCCCGTGTGTTCGATCGTCTGAACCCTTACGCAGGCAAGTGGGTCCAAGAGCTTCCATCGGTCCTATGGTCTCTACGGACCACACCCAGTCGGGCTACCGGCCAAACTCCCTTCTTTTTGGTCTACGGCGCAGAAGCCATGTTGCCAAACGAGATGGAGTATGAATCCCTCCGAGTCCGCAGCTTCAACGATGAACGCTATGACCCTGACCGAGTGGACGACCTCACCCGGCAGGAAGAGGCCCGAGAGGTAGCCCTCATCCAGTCGGCCAAATATCTTCAAGGGCGCAGACGATACCACAGTCGCAACGTCCGAGCACGAGCTTTCATCGTTGGCGACCTGGTTCTACGCAAGATTCAGACCACCAAGGACCGTCACAAGTTATCCCCCTTATGGGAAGGACCATACATAATCGCTGAGGTGACTCGGCCCAGTGCATACCGACTAAAGCGTGAAGACGGATCTATGGTGGAGAACTCCTGGAACATCGAACATCTTCGACGATTCTATGCTTAATTTGACTAAGGTCTCATATTTTCCTTGACTGCCAACCTCAAGCAAGATGACTTCTTGAGTTAGCAGTCGGGGGCTGTACATATGTCAATAAAGCTTAAGTTTTCCTCATCAACTTCTATGCATGATTTGGTTTATCATTGTTTAATGTTCCTCGATTCGAGTTCGGTGTTTAAGGACCGAGAGTTTTCGACGACCTAATCGAGCCTAGGCTTGGTGACAGTCGGACGAAAATTACTTAAGAAATTTCACACAAAAACTCGGATCAAGGCATTAACATAAATAAACTAAATATATCACAAAGTCTGCATCGAGCATCACAATCACACGATATTTACAAGCCAATGTTCACAAGACAAATTAAATCTGGAAGTTATTCACTACATCGACGGAAATCTTCTTCGTCGACTCCGCGCCTCACTCGGCATGTCCAAGGCGCCGCTCATCCGTGGTCCCGTCGCAAAGCCCTCTCCGACCCGAGTGGATATCCACTCGGGGTAAAAGACTTGGTCCGTGCAAGAGCCAGACCAGCCCCCATGTTGGCGGCTTCGGTGATGTTCGCGATATTGGTCGGGGGCCCTCCGCAGCTTGTCGAAAATCTCTAATGGCTCTAGTGAACGGCGCCCCGACCCCTTGATGAAACAAGGACAGCAAGATTGGCGCGGCGCATTGGCGACCTCTTCCGGACCTCTCCGGCTCGTTTGACCCGCTCGAGCAAGACATCATATTGAGCTCGGGTCTTAACCTTGTAAGCTACCAAAAGCATCCGATCATGCAAAACACTCGGAAATAAAGCACACAAAGAATGTTACTTCGAAGAGGCTTACCTTCAAACTCGCCTCCGGTTCGGCCTTGTCGAGGCTGACTGCCTCCAGCTGGACTTGGAGCGAGTGGACCTCCGACGAATTTTCTACAAGCAAAGAAGATCATCAGCGACCGAGGTTGACATAAGAATCATAAAGAAACTCAGAGAGATGGGCTCACTCCCGACTGATCCTCGGAGGTCGAGGTTCTCCTCCCGAAGCTTCGCGATCTCCCTCCTTAGAGCCGCCTCCCTCGACGCGGCTTCCTCTTGAGTGGTTTTCAGCTTTCGCTGGACGTCCTCTAAGGAGTTCAGGTGAGGAACCAGCTTCTCCAGTGCCTCGGACTTCACCATGGAACGGCAATACTCCTTCTGCGCGTGAAATCCGAAGAGTGACCGACTGGAAAAAGATGATAACACAATAAGAGAAAAAGACTAAGGCTTACGTTGAGTAGCCGAGTCGCTTCGTTTAAGCTTTCGACAAGGGCATCCCTTTCTTCCCTCTCGGCTTGCTGTCCAAAATGATGCCCCGCCTCCGGCCTTCCGAGTCCCGCCACTCGATCTTGATCGGGGGAACCCAGGTTTCAAAAGACTGTAACCTGGGGATTTCCTCCACTGTGGCTGGCAGATAGGAAGAACAAATGAAGACATGAAAGATTCAAACTAAAGAGCAAAGACAAGACTCTGATTCAAGACTCACCGGCTTCAGTGGCTGCGCTCTTGGGTGGAACAGCCCGGCTGGTCTCCTTCCTCTGGCTTTTCGCCGACTGATCCTCAGTCGGGGCTGACCGAGCCGTAGCCTGAGGTTTCCCAGCGGTCGACTAGCTTCCAGTCTAGACGCCCCGGCTGGCGGTCGGGGGCTCCTTCCTTGGGGTACCCCTCTTCGGAGGCGAAGGTTTTTTGCCCGGAGCGCTCTCGCTCGGATGCGGGCTCCGAGGCTTCGGCTCCGCAGGTTTGGGCGCCTCGGGAGCAGCGGCGGGAGCCGGCCCCTCACCCTTCCCGGTAGGATCTATGTCCTAGGGCCTCCTGCAATAATGAATACAGCTGGGATGAAGACGAAGAAAGTTTTCAATGAAAAAGTTCGGACTTCAGTCATAAAGCATACCTGGACGACCGGCGGATCTTCAGCGCCGCCTTCGGCGATGGCCTTGGAGGAGGAGTCTCAACTGGAGGAGTCGGGACGTCATCGTCCAAATCGTCAATGATGAGCCTCCTTTTGCTCGCCCGCTTGTTTGTGTCCTCACTCGGGGCCGCCCGCTTCCCGACTGGATCGTTTTGGATTTTTATCCCGCCAGCCGGTTTCTTGGCAGGGTGACGCGGCACGTCATCGTGGGACACCTTGTACGGTTTTGAAGTAACAGAGGCATTTTCCTGCAAGAGAAGTTCGCACAACACTAAGAGACAAGATATCAAGGTTGCAAGACATTATGAAGCAGTCAGTCGGCTTACCGAAGGAGGAGGCCGGTGAATGCTGAAGGGGAGAACCGGCAGAATGAGGGCGCGCTCAACTGCAATTCCAGTCGAGAATTCTTGTACATTCAGATCTTCAGGATCTCATAACTGAGTGGATCTTGATCTTCCCAATTGGGGTCCTTCCCGCCTTCGTATTCAAAGGCCGGCTTCGATCGCTCTTTAATTGGAGCCAGTAGGCACCGGATGAAGTGTCGAGTGATCTGTTTGCCGTGAAGACCTCTTTGCTTCATCGCTAGGATCTTCGCTAGCAATTTGTTGGCCTCGTCCCAATCTTGAGCCACTGGAACAGTGCTCCAAGTTGGCCTGGGGACAGGGGGAAGGCCGACGAAGGCTGGCAGGCTGGGTTCAAGGTTGCTGATATAGAACCAGCCCGCGTGCCATCCCTTATTGGAAGATTTTAAGGGAAGAGAAAAGTACTCCTTGCGGAGAGATCCGCGGAGTTGGAAACCTGCCCTGCCAACGACGCATGGATGGTCCTTATTCGGATGCGGCTTGAGGTAAAACATGCGGCGGAAGAGTTGGAAGTGGGAGAGGATGCCAAGGAATGCTTCACATACATGAATAAAGAGGGCGATGTGAAGCATGGAGTTGGGGTTCATATGGTAGAGCTGGAGCCCATAGTAATCTAAAAGCCCTCGGAAGAACTCGGAGGTGGGAATACTGAACCCGCAATAGAAAAAAGAGGTGAATACAACGAGCTCACCAGTGTTCGGGGTTGGGAAATCTTCACCCGCCGCCGGGCGCCAGCCTACAATCTCCTTGGGGGGAAGCACGCCGTGCTTCACCATCTCCTTGAGGGTAGATTCCCTCACGTTCGATGTGGCCCATTGGTCAAAGGGGATTCTCTTTTCCTCCGCCATTAAGTGTGGTTTGGATGGGAAGTGGATCGGTCGGAAAGGATGGAGATGTGAGCAGGGGATTGGCTGCGGAAGCTGGTTTGTGGCAAGAAGCGAGCTCCTGGATGGATGGATTTGGGTGCGCGCGAGTCTAGGGTTCTTCGTAGGGAACTGGTGAACAGTGCTGCGAAAAGAGGAATCTTTTGAAAGACGAAGAGGCGGGGATGACCTCGAGGTTTTATAGAAAGATTTGAGGGTTGCGCTAGGTTTTCTCGTGATTGGGCCGAGCCCATGAGAGAATCTACGCCCAGTTAAGGTGTGGCTTGACGCGTGTCCTTAGGGACTTAAGCGGATGAGCTTAAGAAGATTTGCCCTGGCAATATGCACGTGTTCGAATGCCCTATACCTTTGGAAATCCTTTCATACCGCAGTTTGCTTGACTTCATGAGAAGCTGGCATGATGCAACTTGGAAGGTGACCAACAGTTGAGCTTTTTATAGCTGCCTTGATGACAAGGGCTGTATGGTTTTTTAGCATTTGATTAAGTAATTATATCAATGCTATTTTTCCACCTTGGTGAAGATCTTTATAGATTAAGACCAATATTATGGCAAGAGCTATTTAATAACTTGGTCATATTTTTCATATGATTGAAAAAACTTGTTCTCCCAGGAGGGATGATTAAAATATTTGTTCCGGGATGACTCGTGCAGATCCACTCGGATAAGCATGAGCTTGCCGACTGCTTTTCACCCACGAGGATTGGTTGGGTTATTTGTTCTGAGAAGACTCGGGCAAATTCACTCGGATGAGCACAAGCTTACCGAGCAATGAGGTTGCTTTAGCTTGAGCTAAGCATCTGCATGAGAATGATTTTTATAGTTCTTGACTATATGTTTAGTCTGTTTTTGACTAACCACATAGTCGGGGGCTACACCTAATTAGGTGCATCAGGAAATGCACCTAGATATTTATTTTTGAGAATTTTTTGGATATTTTCCAGCCCTTCACAGTCTTTGGAGCCACTTGGGAGATTCAGGCAGAGATGATGGAATCACTCGGCGCCAGAAGCACTCGGCCAAAGAAATTTTTGGTCGTGTACTGTTTGGGTTTGAAGCTGAGTTGTCTCGTCGACTGAAAAGGACTCGGGGGCTACTGTGGAGATTATGGTAATCGGGTATCTACATGGCAAGCTTATCCGACTGGAGGTAGGGATAGATTGCACCTGCCATATCTGTAAACCAAACATGACTTGGGTGTTACGATTGCCAATAGAGATAAGGCAATCGGCCTATAGTCACGATTTGGTAAGATTGAGGAAACCGACTTAGAGTAAGATAGGGTTTCCGATTTGTAAGCCCTCCTCCCAAGACTATATAAGGGGGTGAGGGGCGTCCCTTGAGGGATATCATATGCCTTATGAGCCTTTAGCTTTCAGCCTTAGATCACGAGATCAATAAAGACACTCGGCGGATCGAATCCACTGAAACAGGAGTAGGGTATTACCTCACGAGAGGGCCTGAACCTGTCTAAATCTTCTTTCCTTCTAACCCATTGTGCTTGGCGATCTTGACTGCGACCCCAGAAATTATATTGCCGAAACCAAGTTTTGACAAGGAAGGACTTCTTTTGTATGTTAGGTCTAGTGTGATCATGTTATCTTGGAAATAGTTTGAAGAGTTGTAATATTTTGAAATAATTTATAAAATAAAATAAAATAAAATAAAATGAAATATTTATAAAATAATACATTTGAAATGAATAAAAAATAATATTATATTACTTATGAAATAGTTAAAGAATTGTTAGACCAAATATTGTCAAAATAGTTACTTATGAAAGTCGACAGTCAACCTCACCTTTGATGGGCAGGAGAGCTAGCGCCGTCACAGGTGACCTCACCTGTGGGCCCTACTTTTCAACCGATCATAGGTGAAATTACCTATAACGGGCCATGGAGTAGTGCTCGTCACAGGTGACGTCACCTGCGACGGCCTCTGTCCTTCTGCCCATCACAAGTGAGGTTGACCGGGTACTACGGTTGGACCGACGCTCCCATCTCACTCCCTCTCTCACAACCGCCGCCTCCTCGAAGACCTCCAGTTGTCGCTTCCTCGCAGTCGACCGCCAACCACCTCGTCCCCACGCGCCATCCTCAAAGACGCCGACCGTAGCCCTCTCTCGGCCTCCATGATGTCGGCCGCCACCTCCACCGACACCGGCCATAGCCGCCTTCCTAGCCTCTAGGAAGCCGGCCGCTGCCGCCTCCCCGGCCTCCACCGACATTGGCCGCAGCCACCTCCCCGGCCTCCACGATGCCGGTCGCTGCCTCCCCGGCCTCCACTACGCCGGCAGCGCACCGACAATAAGAAGATGACATGGTCTGCTGCCTCCCCAGCCACCACCATGCTGGACGCTGCCTCCCCAGCTTCGACAACGCTAGTAAACGCACCCGCCATCCTCCACGATGACGGCCACTACATGTCCGTGCTCAACGACGATGACAGCCACCCCCCTTCATTGTGGTGAGCCACCCCCTGTCATTCATATTTTGTCCTCCATGTTTCTCAATGATGAAATTTGATGGTGTCATTTGATTATGTGTGTCAATTCTCGTTGCTCAATGATGAAATTCCTATGTTATGAGATCTGTGTGGCAATTTTTGTGCTACGGGCATAGGAATGTAATATGTATTGCTATTGTATCAATTATTTATGGTTGATACTGTGGGCTATGGGAATAGGAATGTAATGAATTATTAGGAATTTGGAAGATATGTATTGCTAGTATGATGGCTAATGTTTGCTATTATGCATGATGCATTTATGAAATTTTTGAAATGTGAACTACAAGTTAGTGATTTTTTTGTCATTTTGATGGTTGCTAGTATCTCTGCTTATACTGCCACACATGATCAATGATGACTAATACACCATGGCATGGAGGCCATGTAATTGGCAACCTGTCATATTTTGGCGAGGAGGCCATTCTGTTGGTAGCCCGCCCTCTGAGAGCAAAATATACATACCGCTATTGGAGCATTGTTATATTTGAGAAATTATTAGCAAATTTTACGAAATGCTATAGGAAATTTTTTATGAACTTTGATGACATGAGTTGGAAAATTTTAGCAAATATTTAGGTAATTTTTATGAACTTTCGAAAAAATGACATGGCAAATTTTAGTTAGGAAATATTTGGAAATTTTAGTTGTTTCTTTGCTGGAGTAGTGTCTCAGGAACAAGAACAGTCCATGTCGAGCGAGACAAGTGGATCTTTTTCCCGTCGGAACCCTCGAACTCATAATAGGCTACCGACCACCCGACAAGTTATCACCGAGGTGGATGAAAGTGGTAGGCCTATGGTGCTGTGGAGTGTCATAGGCAAATGGTCTAACTATTGCGGGCGAGTAGCACATGACTAGTTTGGGATCCTACATAAAGATATCGACAAGCTCCCAGAGGACGAGAAAGAGCGAGCATGGACGACATTAGTCAAATGGTTCAGCTATCCGGCCGAAGCAGAAGAAAGCCTGAAGCGGAAGGCACTACAGAAGATGGGCAAGGCCTGAAAGAATTTCAAGTGAAAGCTTTTCTCAGAATATGTCATCCCGCCCGGTAATTGGACCCCATTCGAAGAGTACCCGCAAATTATAGAGAAGGTGTAGGAGGAGTTTTGTGATTTCAGAAACACTCCAGAGTTCAGGGACTTAAGTGAGGCCCATCTATTACTACAACAATGGAATGAGCACCCACATCGGCTTGGCACGACGGGGTACTGTTAACGACCAAATTTGGTAAATCATGCATCGGATTTGGAGTTAAGACCGAAGCAAATTTGGAGGAAATCATGATTCTCGGAAACATAGTACACACCAGTTGCAAACTGAATCAGCTAAGGTGTTCATCGGCTGATACTGAGTCAGACAAGGTAAGCCGATGTAGCCGATTCCGATAAGATGTCATTGGAATCATTGTCGGATCAGGTAGATGTGCTTCATGAGGATTGCCAAATTTGGATAGAGTCTGAAAAAGGCAATTGTATCTATTAATTAGGTTATTTTAAGTAATTTCCTTATAGATTATGCCAATAAGAGTCCGCCTAAGAGACTTGTTCATATTTTGAGTTGTAATAGAGATATGAGTCGTGTCCAACAAGGACATATTATGTATTTGGGCATAAATATAGCCCAAGACTGTGCAATCAAACAACAATCAGTTCAACAACACTTTCGGCACATCGCCACCTTTTCTACTTCCGTTTGCTTTGATGAGTTCTTGCTTTCGAGTTGGGCTGCATCGGGTTCGATCTTCTACAAGAGGTAAAAACTTGTTTTGGCATCTTGCGTTCTCGGGATAGTGCTTACATCTTTATGACACTCTAATCTTGCTCACGTAAATCATCGAGTTATCATATATGCTATATAATCTAAATCAATATTGCCATCTAACCCTAATCAGCTAGCATCTGTTACTATACAACAGCTAATAATGTTAGATATCAACATTGACCTAGGTCATATAGCATAGCCACCATCTCGAAAGGCTTTCATCGATTTGTTTAGACCTTCTGCTTCTCTTTATACTTAGTGTTGCATCGGTTAAATCTAACCTACTAAATATTATCTAGAATCATAATATCTATCTTGTTCTATGATTGCTTTTAGAGATAGTTTCGGAGTTTCAGTCAATCTTACCTGGTTTAGTTATCTTGTTTCCTACATGTTTACTAGATATGCTAAATCTGTTCTTTATATTAAGATCCTATTGTGGTAAAATATATTAAGCTTGTTATTAATCTGTTAGCTCATCTTAACACTTGATTGATTGTTGTTTAATATATTTAATTTATATTGATATATTAGTATAAAGTGGTATCGGAGTATTAGCCGATACATGTTAGATTTATTACATCGGCTATGCTATAAATACATATAATCTCTGTCTTAAAGTATTTTTAGGTATAAGTGATTTGTACTGTCTCGGCACACTGTATGATTTATCCCAATCACTTGGTTTAAACACATTTTGAGACATAGATTACTTATTATTGATATCTACATTCGATCGAGTAAATCTAATTTTCCCTTTGATTTATCCTTTATTGCCGATCCTACGCATATTGCATCAGCCCAATATTGAACGATACGTCATTGGTCATTAGCCGATCGACTATCGTTTATGGATTTAACTTTATTTTCTTTGTTTGTTTCTTGTTGGTTGTAGGATCAAACCAACTCGCATGCCTTTGAAACCCAAAAGCAAAAGCAGATCTCTCAGGCTAGTGTGTGTTTTTCGCATCAACAGGTACATCGGGAAGGAAGAGTATGGGCTCAGGAGGATGAAGCTGCAACTGCAGCCAATGTCCCTGCCCCTTTTGCTGACATCCCTGAACCACGAGCTTGGAACTGGGCTAGGGCTAGGGATAAGGTGAACCAGGACGACACCATTACATTCCCCAACCAAAATGATGTCGTCGTCCATCAGCAACTAGTGAGTATCCTACTAACTTAAGTAATGCTCTACTCCCTTGGTAATACATCATACATGTCTATAACAATGACTCTTATTTTCTGTAGATGGGGTTGGTTGCCGAACAAACTTCGCAAAGCAAGGTTGAGTCCGCGCCAAAGAGGCGAGAAGATGGCATCCTCATGAGGGCGCTCGTAAATCCAGAACATCATGGTCGAACTCAGGGAATAGGCTCCGATGTGCCATGGAAGTATGGCTTGCCCCAGTATAGCTCGCAATATCGAAAAAGGAAAGCCTCAAAAGAAGAGAGGGAAGCCTGCATGAAGAAGCAGCTCAAGGAGGAGGTCATTCAAGAGTTGAAGCAGGACATGGACGCTAGGGTCGAAGAAAGGGTGGCCAAGGTCCTCACCGACATGAACACAGCTCCAGGGCGCGACCATGCGACACAACCAAGTCCTCAACCACACATGTTGATGCAAGCCCGTCACAACATAGGAGTAGTTGTGCATCCACAGAGTTGCCTAATCTCCCGGTCCAAGTGCCAGCTGCGGTGGACCACATAGAGGTAATTGGTACTATACGATCCATCTCTTTTGAAAAGCCTCACCCTTGACATGTTTCAGTATTAAATTGTTTCTTTACAATGCAAGATCTCATTGTGGTAAAATATATTAAGCTTGTTATTAATCTGTTAGGTCATCTTAACACTTGATTGATTCTGTTTTAATATATTTAATCTATATTGATATCTTAGTATAAAGTGGTATCGAAGTATTAGCCGATACATGTTAGATTTATTACACCGGCTATGCTATAAATGCATATAATCTCTGTCTTAAAGTATTTTTAGATATAAGTGATTTATATTGTCTCGGTACACTGTCCGATCTATCCCAATCACTTGGTTTAAACACATTTTGAGACATAGATTACATATTATTGATATCTATAGTTGATCGAGTAAATCTAATTTTCCCTTTGTTTTATCCTTTATTGTTGATCCTATGCATATTGCATCGAACCAATATTGAATGATATGTCATCGGTCATTAGCCGATCGACTATCGTTTGTGGATTTAGTGTTTTCTTTGTTTGTTTCTTGTTGGTTGCAGGATCAAATCAACTGGCACGCCTTTGAAACCCAAAAGCAAGATTTAGGTCCTGCACTAGAGGTAAGCAGATCTCTCAGGATAGTGTGTGTTTTTCGCATCAACACGCTTTTGGTATGCCCGATGGGACCTGATTAGAAGTTAGACATCATGGTGGACCTCAAGTCGACCGATGTTGACCCAGAGAACATCATTCCTGTAACAGTGGACAAATTGGCACCAGAACAGAAGGCGGAGTTTGAAGAGATGATGAATAACCTGTAGAGCCAATTTTTGCATTCATTTGTTTAGATTCGCTCAGGCACGGTGATTCAGAGGTACAAAATAGCTTTGCCAAGCAATGATGAGCCCGAAACAAGTTCTGGCAAGGATGGTAAACCTCAGGATGTCAAGCAAGAGGAAGGCCCTACAGAATTCAACAATCTACAAGATTGGATTGATTATGCGGTGCATCATGTTTTAATCAACCAGTCAGGAGTTCTTGTTAACACATTAAGCAATATGATCAATTATGTGGTTGATGGTAGAATTGCTAAGCATCAAGCCAAGGGGCCGTGTTTCTTCCTAAGGGCAATTTTCCACGATATAGGACTCAGTTACCGATAAACAACAACTTGTTTCAGGTGTGGCCCCAGAACACCCGGTGACATCAGCATCAGCTCTTGGAAAGCAGATTGCATCATCATCAGCACAGAAGCAACCAGGGTTCAATCCTTTTCTTTTGATTAAATAGCAACCTCAACACGTAGGACAAAACATCCCTCAGGTTACTCAAGAACAAGTTGCAGCTATGTTCAGAACAAACCAGCCGGTTGTTGAGCTTCCACAGATACCGATAAGGCAGCAGACACCGATTCCACAGCAGCATTAGTCTATTGGTACTCAGTTTGTTCTTGATCAGCAAGCCCATATGGTGCATCAGTCTCCTCAACATCACATGGGAGGAAAATTAATTTCCAGTATCAGCCTCATTCACCTCAAGTGCAGTATCGGCCAGGGACATCACCTCAACCCCAGTATTTGCCTCAATTTAATCAGTTTGATTCGATACAGCAGCAGTTTCAAGGAGCACCTCAACAAAAGCCTTGGGCTAATATGATACCCGATGTGATGAGGAAACAGTTTGGTTTTAAGCCTAAGGATACTGGTAATTTATATCGGCATCCATACCCGGAATACTTTGAGAGGGTGTCATTACCCAACCGATACAAGGTCCCAGATTTTTCAAAATTCTCAGGGGCAAGATAATATATCAACCTTGAGCATGTCAGCCGATTTTTGGCTCAGTGTGGTGAGGCATCGGCTACTGATGCTCTGAGGGTTAGATTATT
The DNA here is from genome assembly GCA_019925245.2 of Oryza australiensis. Taxonomy (NCBI): domain Eukaryota; kingdom Viridiplantae; phylum Streptophyta; class Magnoliopsida; order Poales; family Poaceae; genus Oryza; species Oryza australiensis. The sequence continues at coordinate 1,625,322 of JAIFGZ020000545.1, read as the reverse complement.
TCCTTTATCTTTATCTAGATCGGTTTTTACATGGTTTTCATCTTTGCCATATAATTATGTTCAAAGTTGGGCCAATCTGGAAAAGCAGTTTCATAAGTACTTCTATAATGGAATCCATGAGATGAAATTATCTGATCTGACAGCAATCAAACAGAAACATGATGAATCTATTCAAGATTATATTCAAAGATTTAGAGATATGAGAAACAGATGTTACAACTTGACTTTGACATATTCTCAGTTAGCCGATCTTGCTTTCCAAGTTTTGTTGACACCAATTAAGGAAAGATTTTCGGCTCAAGACTTTGAGAGCTTGGCTCATTTGGCTCAGAAGGTGACATCACATGAGCAAAGGTTTCAAGAAGCTAAGAAAGCATTTAAAAATGTTAACCACATTAATACATATGTTTCTGAATCTGAAGAAGAAGATGACTCCGAAGTAGCAGCGGCTAAGTGGGCAAGGAACAAGAAAATTGTTATATGTCAATGGGTTAGAAGTTCTGCAAAGGAAGAAAAATATGACTTTGATATTACCAAGGTTGACAAGATCTTTGATTTACTACTTTGGGAGAAACAAATCCAACTACCTGTTGGTCATGTAATTCCATCGGCTGATGAGTTGGGAAAGAAGAAGTATTGTAAGTGGCATAATACTGGATCTCATAGCACTAATGATTGCAAGGTTTTCAGGCAACAGATCCAATCGGCTATTGAGCAAGGGAAGATAAAATTTAATGATTCAAAAAGGCCGATGAAGGTTGATGGTAACCCTTTTCCTGTTAACATGGTTCATATGAGTGGGAGGGCAGCTGATAGAAAAGATTATCGGACCACGCAGCTTAACTCTATCAGAATCATCAATAAATACCATAGGAAATATGATAGGCAGGAAGAGAGATACTATGAGAAAGATGACAGTTTTGATCCCCATTGGAGTTGTGAATTCTTCAAGTTTTACAGGAATAAAGGGATGAGACTGTCGTCAATAGAAGATTGTCCAGGATGCAGCAACTATGATAAGGGCTATGCTGGAGGTTCAAGCCGATCTTATCCTAGGGGAAATCGGCTAAGATAGAGGAAATTGCCTATTCATCAGAGATTGGGTCCAATTCGTCATGCTTTTTCATAGGAGGATTTTGATGAGGATAAAGATTAAACCAGGAACCCACAATGGTGTCCTTCTGGTATTTTCACTAAGAACCAGAAGAGGAGGGTTCAAAGGATGAGGAGCAGGGAGCGTTTCCAAGAGGTTCAAGAGGAGATCAGTCATCGGTTAAAGAGGAAAAAACAAGAGTGGCGTGTCTAGAATAAGGAAAAAAGCCTAACTAAGGGGAAGGTTGTTGCTTCTGCATCGGTTAATATGGTTTTTGTACTACCAGCAGAGTATGAGGCTAACCATACCGATGCATATGTCATGGAAGAATCTTTAGCCAAGTTGCTTTATCACCAGAACAAGCTATTTTTGAGAAGCCAGAAGGAACAGGGTACCAGCACCTCAAGCCATTGTATGTCAAGGGATTTGTCAATGGCAAACCGATGTCTAAAATGTTGGTTGATGATGGAGCTGCTGTGAATTTGATGTCATATGCTACATTCAAGAAGTTGGGCAAGAATTCAAATGATATCATCAAAACCAACATGGTTCTTAAAGATTTTGGTGGCAATCCTTCAGAGACCAAAGGAGTGTTAAATGTGGAGTTGATAATTGGCAGCAAAACTATTCCTACCACGTTTTTTTGTCATCAATGGGAAGGGTTCATATAGTCTGTTGCTTGGAAGGGATTGGATTCATGCAGATTGTTGTATTCCTTCGACCATGCATTAGAATTTGATTCAATGGCAAGGTGACAAGATAGAAATCGTGCCAGCCGACAGGTCAGTCAATATTGCTAATGCCGATTTAATTATTTGAGAGATGGATGGAATTGATTGCTTGTCTGGAAAAGTTTGGGAAGGAGGTTATCTAAAAGTGTCCGATTGTGATATACAGCTAGTTGGAGATGAAGAACACAAATTATTACTTTGAGGGCGTCATGGAGGGTTCAAATTTCTAAACCAAGGATACCGTAGATGATTGTCGAAACTTGGTTTTGGCAATAAAAATTTAGGGGTGCAGTCAAGATCACCAAGCTCGATGGGTTAGGTGGAAAACAAGGCTTAGACAGGTTCAGGCCCTCTCGTGAGGTAATACCCTACTCCTATTTCGGGGATTCGATCCACCGAGTATTGTATTGATCTCAAGATCTGTTGCTCAAAAAACTCATATCCCTCAAGGGACGTCCCTTACCCCCCTTATATAGTATTGGAGGGCGGGCTTACAAATCAGAAACCCTATCTTACTCTAAGTCGGTTTCCTCAATCTTACCAAGTTATGACTATGGGCCGTTGCCTTATCTAATCAGCAACGTAACACCCTAGTCATACCTGGTTTACATAATTGGCAGGCGTAACCTATCCCTATCTCCAGTCGAATAAGCATGCCATGTGGGTATCCGATTGCCATATCTCCACAGTAGCCCCCGAGTCCTTCGCAGTCGACGAGATAACTTCGCCTCGAACCAAGATAACACACAGCCAAACAACTCTTTGGCCGAGTGCTTCTGGCGCCGAGTGGTTCCATCATCTCTGCCTGAATCTCCCGAGTGGCTCGAAAGACTGTGAAGGGCTGGAAAACATCCCAAAAAATTCTCAAAAATAAATATCTAGGTGCATCTCCTGATGCACCTAATTAGGTGTAGCCCCTGACTATGTGGTTAGTCAAAAACAAACTAAGCATATAGTCAAGAACTATAAAAAATCATTCTTATATAAATGCTTAGCTTAAGCTAAAGCAATCATAAAAAATCTCATCACTCGGCAAGCTCATGCTTATCCGTGTGAATTTGCCCGAGTCATCTCAGAACAAATAACTCAATCATCCCTCGTGGGTAAAAACACTCACTCGGCAAGCTCATGCTTATCCGAGTGAATTTGCCCGAGTTATCTCAGAATAGATAGTTCAATCAACCCTCGTGGGTGAAAAGCACTCGGTAAGCTCATGTTTATCCGAGTTAACCTGCCCGAGTCATCTCGGGACAAATAATTCAATCGACCCTCATGGGTAAACAAATTTTTCAGTCGTCTGAAAAATATGACCAAAATATTAAATAGCTCCTGCCATAATATTGGTCTTAATCTTAAAAAGATCTTCACCAAGGTGGAAAAACAGCATTGATATAATTATTTAATTAAATGCTTAAGAACCAAACAATCTCTGTCATCAGGATAGCCATGAAAAACTTAACTGTTTGTCACCTTTCAAATTGCATCGTGCCAACTTCTCATGAAGTTGCACAAACCGTGGTATGAAAGGATTTTATAGGTACTGGGCAATTAGACACGTGCATATTGCCAAGGCAAATCTGCTTAAGTCCATCCACTTAAGTCCCTAAGGACACGCGTCATGCCACACCTTAGCTGGGCCGCAAGTCTCTCTTGGGCTCGGCCCAATCATGAAATGACCTAGCAAAAACCCTCAAATCTTTATACAAAGCCTCGAGGTCATCCCCGCCACTTCGTCTTCCCAGAAAATTTCCCCTTTCACAACACTGTTCACTAGCTTGCTTGCGGAAAACCCTAGGCTCATGCGCTCCAGGACCCTAGGCCCAAATCCGTCGATCCAGGAGCTCGCGCTTCTCCACAAGCTAGCCTCCGCATCCATCCAAAGATCCCCATCTCAAATCCCCATCCTCCGAGCTAGATCCACTTCCCCCAATCCACATCCATGGCAGGAGAGAAGGAGATCCCTTTCGAGCAATGGGTGACCTCGGATGTCAAGGAGTCAACTCTCAAGGAAATGCTGAAGAACGGAGTTCTCCCTCCTAAGGAGATCGTTGGCTGGCGTCCGGCAGCCGGTGAGGAGTTCCCCACTCCGAACACCGGTGAGATCGTCGTCTTTACTTCCTTCTTTTACTGTGGCTTCGGCCTCCCCACCTCCGAGTTCTTTAGGGGTCTACTTGATTATTACGGCCTTCAACTCTACCACTTGAACCCCAACTCCATGCTCCATATTGCTCTCTTCATCCATGTTTGTGAGGCTTCCCTCGGCATCCTTCCCCATTCCCAACTCTTCTGCCGTATGTTCTATCTCAAGCCGCATCCGAACAAGGATGAGCCCTGCGTCGTTGGTGGGGCCGACTTTCAGCTCCGTGGATCCCTCCGCCGAGACTATTTCTCTCTTCCCTTGAAATCCTCTAACAAGGGTTGGCACACAAACTGGTTCTACATTGCAAACCTCGAACCCAGTCTGCCCAACTTCATTGGCCTTCCTCCTGTGCCTAGATCCAACTGGAGCACCGTGCCAGTAGCCCAAGATTGGGATGAAGCCAACAAGCTTTTGGCAAATATCTTGAAAATGAAGAAGAAGGGCCTTCGGGTTGAACAAATCACTCGGCATTTCATCAGGAACCGACTGGCGCCAATCAAGGAGAGGTCCAAGCCCGCGTTCGAGTACGAGGGTGAAAGGGACCCCAATCGGGAGAACCGCGACTCCCTCAGCTTCGAGACCTTGAAAACGCGCATGTACAAGATATTTTCGACTGGGATTGCAGTCGAGCGCAGCCTTATGCTGCCGGTCCTCCCATACAGCTTATATCGTCCTCCTCCTCCGGTAAGTTGACTCAGCTTCTTTATTGTCTTTCAATCTTTATGTCGCACTTCTTAGTGTACAAAGAATCTCCATTGCAGGAAAATGCCTTCATTATCTCAAAGCCATATAAAGTGCATCATGATGATGTGCCGGCTCGGCCTGCCAAGAAACCAGCTGGCGGCGTCAAAATCCAGAGTGACCCAATCGGCAAGAGGGCCGCTGCCAGCGAGGACATCAGCAAGCGGGCGAGTAAGAGGAGGCTGGTGATTGACGACTTGGACGATGATGTCCCAGCCCCTCAAGCTGAAGTGACCCCTCCAAGGCCATCACCAAAAACTGCGCCCAAAATTCGCCGTTCGACCAAGTATGTTTCATGACTAAAATTGTGCTCTTGTTGAAAACCTCTCAGCCTTCATCTCGATTGCTCCTGTCTTTCTGTTTGCAGGAGGCCTCAGAATATACACCCCACTGGATAGAGTGAGGGCCCTATGCCATCTGCAGCAGCTGAGGCAACAAAGCCTGCAGAACCAAAACCCCGGAGCCCTCTCCCGAGTGAGAGCGCTCCGAGTGAGAAGCCCACTCTTCCCAGTGAGGACATCCCAAGGGAAGAGCCCCTGACCGCCAGCCGGGAAGCCCAGATTTGAAACCAATCGACCATAGAAGAGACCCCGGCTGCCACTCAAAGGGCCCCGACCGAGGACCGCGGTAAGAACCAAGAGGAGAAAAGCAGCCGGGAAGTACCGGTTAAGGATTCGGCCACCGAAACTGGTAAGCCTTGAAGCAATCCTTCATTTTTTAATCTCCAGTCTACTTTTCTTGTGTCTTCATTCACTCTTTCTGAATCGTTCAGCCAAAGTGGAGGATATCCCTAGGTTGCAGTCCTCTGAGACCTGGGTCCCTCCAATCAAGATTGAGTGGCGCGACTCCGAAGGCCTGAAACAGGGCATTATCCTGAACAAGCAAAAGAAGAATGAAGAAAGGGATATGCTTGTAGACAGCCTGAACGAAGCCACTTGGCTGCTAAACGTAAGTTTTGCTCTTTTTTTGTTGTAGCTTTATGATTGCTTTTCAGTCGACCAACTCTGAACTCGCACGCAGAGGGTGTATTGATGGTCAATGGCCAAGTCCGATGCACTCGAGAAGCTAGTCCCACACTTGAACTCCCTGGAGAACATCCAGCAGGAGCTAAAGGCCACTCAAGAAGAAGCTGCATCGAGAGAGGCAGCTCTAAGGAGAGAGATAGCCACGCTCCGGGAGGAGAACCTCGACCTCTGGGGTTTAGTCGGGAGTAAGCTCGATCTCCTTAATCTTTTTACGCTTTTATTTGCAGTTTGTTTTGATCTTGGTGTTGACAACTTTTCTTGTTGCAAAGAACTCGTCAGAAGTCCATATGCTCCAGACCCAGCTGGATGAAGCCAATGCCAGCAAAGCTGAGCTGGAGTCTGAATTTGAAGGTGAGCTCTTTCAAAACAGCGTTCTTTATTTCGCTTGATCTTCGAATGTTTGTGTGATCGTATGTCTTTGACAGCTTACAAGATCAAGACCCGAGCCCAATATGATGTCTTTGTTGAAAGGGTCAAAAAGGCCGAAACCGTAAGGGACGATGTTGCTAACGCAGCGACACCGATCCTCTTGTCGTTGTTCCATCATGGGCTCGGGACCAGCTCGTTGGACACTGTCGAGGTCTTTGACAAGCTTAGGAGGGCCCCTGATCAATACCTGGCCAACATCTCAGAAGCAGCCACCATGGGGGCGAACTTTGCCCTTGCACAGGCCAAGTCACTCTATCCTTGGATAGAGGTCGACTCAGTCGGGGAGGGCTTCGCCGATGGTACTTCAGACGAGCGGGCTCTGGAGTTAATTGATGAAGCTCAGGAGTCGACCAAGAAAGTGGCTCCTAATGTAGTGAACAATTTCCGGTCTTAACTATTTTGTGAACATTTGTATGTAACTTTCTGATGTAGACTTGTAAATACTTAGCTTGTTTATGTTAATGCCTTGATCTGAGTCTTTATGTCAAATTTCTTAAGTAATTTTCGTCCGACTGTCACCAAGCCTAAGCTTGATTAGGTCATCAAAAAATTCTTAGTCCTTATTCATTGAACTCGAATCGAGGAACATTAAACAATGATAACCCAAATATGCACAAGTTGTTAGTGATATGCCCTAGAGGCAACATGGAGATGTTGGATATCACGTCAATGTTTATGTATTTATGAATAAAGTGTTATTCAGTTTCATGAAATAGACATCTTGTATTGATCAATAAGTACGTGACTTATTTATGAGACTCTTTATGTATGAATCTATTTCTAAACGATCCTCGATCATATGTCATATTGTTGAAACAAATATGATTCTAAGATCGGCATGTTTATTGATTGATGATCATGTCTCATAGATCATGGGTATGGAGATACCAAATCAATAAACATGGACATATGTGTTAGAGAACACATTGTTGGATAGACCCACCATGAGACACTACGGAATTAATGTGCCATTAGTTGGTCTCGGGTAGTGTTGGTACAAAGTCCTTAGACCGAGATCACCATGGATTCCAACATGTGTAGTAGCCTACTTTGGGACTACCAAACGCTATTCCGTAATCGGATAGTTGTAAAGGTAGTTTTCGGGTTTGCTATGAAACATGGAGTGGGATGTGAGTGATCAAGATGGAATTTGCCCCTCCTTTGGAGAGATATCTCGGCCCCCTCGAGGTAATGGATTATGGAAATGCATGGCCATGCTAAGTTGATTGAGGAGTCAATCAACGGACGGATAATCCAATACGGTTCGAGTGAATGGTTAAGCTATTGAAGGGATGGCACACATCTTGCCTATAGCTTAACGGTATCGTGAGGCAAAGGGATTTGTGTACACATTACAGGTTCAGAGCCGATATTATATTCTTGTATACTATGGTGTCAATATGTGCTGCTAGGCGCCGCTATTGACAGGTCGGCTGAGTTGGACTCGAGCCGACGATCGGCTAAGTTAGACTATAGCCGAAACCGAGTATACCTGAACCTACAGGGTCGCACGCTTAAGGGGATAGAATAGATATTCGAGTTGGACTCGGATACGGCTCGATCGGATAGGGATCCGATCGGATAGAGTCCTATGGGCTTACGACGTATGGGCGGCCAACTCTATGAGATACGGATGAGATCCGATTCAAAATAGAGTCCTAATCGGCCACTAGTCCCAGTCGGCCAACTCTATATAAAGGAGGGAGGGGTGGAGAGCTGAATAGACATCAATTGCATCGCGTGCAACAGAAGTCGCCGAGATCAATCTCCACGGAAACCCTCCCCACTTTCGAGCCAAACCCTAGCCTTGCATCGCGTGCTAGCACACGGGTGTTCGGCGTTCTGTCCCCGGACGTGTGGATACCGGTAGAGGCGCTGCTACGTTGCGCGCTGTTGATCGGCTTCGGATCGGCTGCAATCGGAGCGATCGGCTGTGGTGGAATCGGCTGCGGTCGGGCGCATCGGAGCGAGGCGTGAGAACGCGGCCGACGACTCGAATCGGCTGATTGGTGAATCGGCGTCTCCCGGAATCGGCTACACTGTTCCGGATCGGATTGCCCGATTGGTTATTCCGCGCACTCTACTCCAATCGGTAATGATCTATCGGCCCTTACTTGCAAGTGTTCCTGGTTTGCGCGGTAAAAGTTTTTGTTTTTGGCTAGCGTAGCCTCCGCGTAACCCTTCGGTGGTATCGAGCTAATCTTGCTTAGTTCGGGTTTTAGATTGGATCTCGGAACAAGTTTTGCACACGGGTTGATTAGATCAATCGGTTTTACGGGATCTGTTGAGGAGAGTTAATGGTAATTGTGTTCCTTGATAGTGTATCGGAATGGCGTAATGTGATTACGTCGAAGCAATTTCCATATAACTTGGTTTGAGTTGGGTTCGAGATAGCGTTCCTTGATAGTGTATCGGAACGGTATAATGTGATTATACGCTATCTCGTAGTCCGACTTTGTTGCTGCCTCGCGCCTACGCAAACCATCTCCCTTGATAGTGTATCGGGACGGCATAATATGATTATGCCGATATGGTTTCCATAAGCGATTTCATAGATTGGATCTATGAATTTCATAGATTGGATATATGAATTTCGTGTGCGTACCCCCTTATAGGTCGTCTCGATGCCGTATCTCTCGCGATAGGTAGAAAACGTTTCTACGCCTAACTTGTTTTTGCAGAGAATGCTTTGAGATGGTATGGCCCTATTGTATGTATGAGATGCATGTGATGCATGTAATATTCTTTCATATGTGCAATCCTGTAATATTCTTTCATACGTGCAATGCTTGTAATATTCTTTCACGACTGCGAGTCGATGTAATCTTCAATTAGAGCTTCTATAGTAGTAGCTTAGTTTGAAGATATCAAGCATTCGACACTTGGAAGACGGTGATGAAGATGGAGATCTGTACATCGGCATGGAGATGGAGATCACCATGTGAAGGGGGCCATACTATTTCACTATATGCTATTCTTCTTGCTTTCATATGTGATATGTTTGTTTGATAGGATAGCATCCCTTGCAAAATTAAGTAGTAATAATGCCCTTCCAAATGTTGCACCCGTCACCATTATGCTCGTCAATGGTGGGTGCACGCAAAGCGAGTGCCATTCTCTATCATAACACGAGGGGGTATATGTCGGACATATACATGCAGGAACATTTGGTTTACTTAACAAGGCTATCAAAACAGTTTTGGGCCTTGGGGCATGGGTTGGGGCCGGGGTATGGAGATGCCACACCAACAATAAGAGTCACATAGAGATGTGATTAGCAAGGTGTTGCTTACCGATGTTACTAATTTTCTAGCAGATGCCAAAGCTCACTAGAAAATTAATTAACATGTGGATCTTGACCCAATACGTAACCTAGAGGGAAGGTGGAAAATACGTAATGGGAGTCTAATGTTAAATTGTTTAACAATAGACATAGCATAAACATTGTGCTAAACTTTGCTTTTTCTTTGTAGAATAAATGGCGGCTAATACTACACCCAGTACCTTTAATTTGCGATCTATTCTCGAAAAGGAAAAATTAAATGGAACAAACTTTATGGATTGGTATCGCAACTTGAGAATTGTTCTCAAGCAAGAGCGTAAGGAGTACGTTCTTGAAGTACCTTATCCGGAGGATTTGCCTAATAACGCCACTTGCGCAACGCACGGAGGGCTTATGAGAAGCACACTAATGATGCCCTAGATATAAGCTGTCTCATGCTAGCTACAATGTCCCCCGAGCTTCGAAGCAATATGAGAGCAGCGATGCTCACACTATTATTCGGGGACTGCGTGGCATGTTTGAGAACCAAGCTCGGGCCGAGAGGTTCAACACCTCAAAGTCCTTGTTTGCGTGCGAGCTTGTTGAGGGGAATCCCGTCGAGTCCGCATGTGATAAAGATGATTGGCTATATCGAGAGTCCGGAAAAACTAGGTTTTCCCCTTAGCCAAGAGTTGGCTACGATGTGATTCTCCGCGCTCCCTCCGAGCTTCGAGCCATTCATATTAAATTATCACATGAACAATATGGATAGGACCTTGGCTGAATTGCATGGGATGCTAAAGACAGTGAGGAGAGTATCCAGAAAAACGGTCATCATGTGATGATGATGCGAAGGCTAAGCGCAAACCACTGTCAAGAAACTTTGCACCAAGAGGAAGTTAACTCCCGATGAGATCGCGAGTGCCTCTAATGCAAAGAAGGGCAAGAAGGGGTCGGCGGCATCGGATGCCGTTTGCTTCTACCGCAAGGAGACAGGCCACTTTGAAAAGGAACTGCAAGAAGTACATGGAGGATCTCAAGAAGAAGCAAAGTACGACTTACGCCGGGTATTAATGTTATAGACATTAATCTTGCTACTTCACCTACGACTCTTGGGTATTTGATACCGGATCGGTAGCTCATATTTGCAAATCGTTGCGGGGAATGAGAAGAAGTAGAGGATTGAGAAGGGGCGAGGTGAACCGCGCGTCGGCAATGGAGCAAGCGTTGCTACGATTCTTGTCGGCACGATACCACTTCATCTCGCCTTCGGGATTAGTTTTGGAATTAAATAATTGTTATTGTGTTCCAACACTATGTCAAAACGTTATTTCCGCTTCATGTTTGCAAGCGGAAGGATATGATTTTAGATCAATGAACAATGGTTGTTCAATATATCTCGAGAGATATGTTCTATTTTCATGCTCCATTGGTGAATGGATTATACGTTTTGAATCTTGAAGCATCTCCCATCTATAACATTAATACGTAAAGGCAACTCTCTAATGATATAAACCCCACATTTATCGGCATTGTCGCTTAGGCCATATAAATAAGAAACGCATGGAGAAGCTCCATGAGGATGGATTGCTTCACTCTTTTGATTTTGAATCATTTGAGACATGTGAGTCTTGTTTACTTGGTAAGATGACAAAGGCACCTTTCACGGGACATAGTGAGAGAGCAAGTGACTTATTGGCACTCGTACATACCGATGTATGTGGACCAATGAGCTCAACGGCCGAGAGGTGGTTATCGCACTTCATTACCTTTACCGATGACTTTAGTAGATATGGTTATATCTACTTAATGAGGCATAAGTCCGAATCCTTTGAAAAGTTCAAAGAATTCCGAATGAAGTACTGAATCATTTAGGGAAAACAATCAAGTTTCTACGATCGGATCGTGGAGGAGAATACTTGAGCCAAGAGTTTGGTAATCATCGAAAGATTGTGGAATTGTTCCACGCTTGACTCCGCAGAACTCCATAATGGAATGGGGTGTCCGAACGGAGAAATCGCACCTTGTTGGACATGGTGCGGTCGATGATGAGCCAAAGTGATCTTCCGTTATCCTTCGGGGATATGCTCTTGAAACATGCGCTCACACTAAATAGAGTTCCATCTAAGTCGGTTGAAAAGACACCATATGAGATATGGACAGGGCAACCCCTAGTTTGTCTTTTCTCATAATATGGGGATGCGAAGCTTATGTAAAACGTTTACGTCGACAAGCTCACACCCAAATCGACAAGTGCTTCTTTGTGGGATATCCTAAGGAAACTAAGGGATATTACTTTTATAATCGGGAACAAGGCAAAGTGTTTGTCGCCCGACACGGTGTCTTCTTGGAGAAAGAGTTTCTTTCAAGAAGGGTTAGTGGGAGCGGGTGCATCTTGAAGAAGTTCAAGAAACACCGAAAATGTTTCGGCGACCACGGAACCACAACGGGAGGTGCAAAGTGTTGCGCCACCGGTTGTAGATACACCGCCCCACGGAGGTCGAAAGATCACGTCGTGCACGACAGTACAGTGCGGAACAACGTGATATATTGTTGTTGGACAACGATGAACCTAAGACCTATGAGGAAGCGATGGTGGGACCCGATTCCAACAAGTGGCTTGGAGCCATGAAATCCAAAATAGAATCCATGTACGACAATCAAGTTTGGAACTTGGTTGATCCACTGATGGTGTCAAAACCATTGAGTGTAAATGGGTTTTTAAGAAAAAGGCCGATATGGATGGAAATGTTCACATCTATAAGGCGCGATTGGTGGCGAAAGGTTTTAAACAGATTCAAGGAGTTGATTATGATGAAACCTTCTTGCCCGTCGCAATGCTTAAATCTATTCGGATTATCCTAGCGATTGCTGCATATTTCGATTATGAGATATGGCGAGATGGATGTCAAAACGGCTTTCCTAAATGGAAACCTAAGCGAGGATGTATACATGATACAACCTCGGGGTTTTGTCGATCCAGAATCGCTGGAAAGATATGCAAGCTACGAAATCCATTTATGGATTGAAGCGAGCATCTCGGAGTTGGAATATTCGTTTTGATGAAGTAATCAAAGGGTTTGGTTTCATCAAAAATGAAGAAGAGGCTGTGTTTACAAAAAGGTCGGTGGGAGCGCAATTGTATTTCTAATCTTATATGTTGATGACATATTACGATTGGAAATGATATCCCTATGCTTGAATCCGTCAAGTCTTCATTGAAAAATAGTTTTTCCATGAAAGACTTAGGGAGGCAGCATATATATTGGGCATTCGGATCTATAGAGATAGATCCAAGAGGCTAATTGGATTAAGCCAAAGTACATACATTGACAAGGTGTTGAAAAGGTTCAACATGCATGATTCCAAGAAAGGTTTCTTGCCTATGTCACATGGCATCAATCTTAGCAAGAATCGGTGTCCTCGGACACATGATGAGCGGAATAAGATGGGTATGGTTCCATATGCTTCGGCAATTGGATCCATCATGTATGCCATGCTTTGTACACGCCCGAGATGTCTCGTACGCTTTGAGTGCTACGGCGGATACAGTCGATCCGGTGAAGGTCACTGGATGCCGTAAAAGAATATCCTTAAGTACTTGAGAAGAACTAAGGATATGTTCCTAGTCTATGGAGGTGAAGAAGAGCTCGTTGTAAGTGGTTACACCGATGCTAGCTTCCAAACAGACAAGGATGATTATAGATCGCAATCGGGTTCGTGTTACGCGAACGGAGGCGCGATCAGTGGAAGAGTTCCAAGCGGGATACATTGCTGATTCTACAACGGAGGCCGAGTACATTGCTGCTTCGGAAGCTGCAAAGGAGGCTGTTTGGATCAAGAAATTCGTTTCGAGCTTGGTGTGATGACTAGTACGACTAGTCCAATGTCTCTCTATTGTGATAATAGTGGAGCCATTGCGCAAGCCAAGGAGCCGAGGTCACATCGAAGTCCAAACACATACTTCGGCGATATCATCTCATCCGCGAGATAGTGGACAGAGGTGATGTCAAGATATGCAAAGTGCACACGGATCTCAACATAGCCGATCCGTGACAAAACCTCTCCCTCGGCCGAAGCATGAGGCGCACACAAGAGCAATGGGTATTAGATACTTACATGATTGACTCTAGTGCAAGTGGGAGATTGTTAGTGATATGCCCTAGAGGCAACATGGAGATGTTGGATATCACGTCAATGTTTATGTATTTATGAATAAAGTGTTATTCAGTTTCATGAAATAGACATCTTGTATTGATCAATAAGTACGTGACTTATTTATGAGACTCTTTATGTATGAATCTATTTCTAAACGATCCCGATCATATGTCATATTGTTGAAACAAATATGATTCTAAGATCGGCATGTTTATTGATTGATGATCATGTCTCATAGATCATGGGTATGGAGATACCAAATCAATAAACATGGACATATGTGTTAGAGAACACATTGTTGGATAGACCCACCATGAGACACTACGGGAATTAATGTGCCATTAGTTGGTCTCGGGTAGTGTTGGTACAAAGTCCTTAGACTGAGATCACCATGGATTCCAACATGTGTAGTAGCCTACTTTGGGACTACCAAACGCTATTCCGTAACTGGATAGTTGTAAAGGTAGTTTTCGGGTTTGCTATGAAACATGGAGTGGGATGTGAGTGATCAAGATGGAATTTGCCCCTCCTTTGGAGAGATATCTCGCCCCCTCGAGGTAATGGATTATGGAAATGCATGGCCATGCTAAGTTGATTGAGGAGTCAATCAACGGACGGATAATCCAATACGGTTCGAGTGAATGGTTAAGCTATTGAAGGGATGGCACACATCTTGCCTATAGCTTAAGCGGTATCGTGAGGCAAAGGGATTTGTGTACACATTACAGGTTCGAGCCGATATTATATTCTTGTATACTATGGTGTCAATATGTGCCGCTAGGCGCCGCTATTGACGTCGGCTGAGTTGGACTCGAGCCGACGATCGGCTAAGTTAGACTATAGCCGAAACCGAGTATACCTGAACCTACGGGTCGCACGCTTAAGGAGATAGAATAGATATTCGAGTTGGACTCGGATACGGCTCGATCGGATAGGGATCCGATCGGATAGAGTCCTATGGGCTTACGACGTATGGGCGGCCAACTCTATGAGATACGGATGAGATCCGATTCAAAATAGAGTCCTAATCGGCCACTAGTCCCAGTCGGCCAACTCTATATAAAGGAGGGAGGGGTGGAGAGCTGAATAGACATCAATTGCATCGCGTGCAACAGAAGTCGCCGAGATCAATCTCCACGGAAACCCTCCCCACTTTCGAGCCAAACCCTAGCCTTGCATCGCGTGCTAGCACACGGGTGTACGGCGTTCTGTCCCCGGACGTGTGGATACCGGTAGAGGCGCTGCTACGTTGCGCGCTGTTGATCGGCTTCGGATCGGCTGCAATCGGAGCGATCGGCTGTGGTGGAATCGGCTGCGGTCGGGCGCATCGGAGCGAGGCGTGAGAACGCGGCCGGACGACTCGAATCGGCTGATTGGTGAATCGACTGTCTCCGGGAATCGGCTACACTGTTCGGATCGGATTGCCCTGATTGGCTATTCCGCTGCACTCTACTCCAATCGGTAACGATCTATCGGCCCTTACTTGCAAGTGTTCCTGGTTTGCGCGGTAAAAGTTTTTGTTTTCGGCTAGCGTAGCCTCCGCGTAACCCTTCATGTGGACCCCCGATTTTGAGTCGGGAACCTTTCGTGTTCATAGTACCATTTCCCTGGATCAAGTAGTTGGTACCCACGAATGCAGTACTGGATAATCAAGTGCACATGCACGAATAGTCTTACAATACCATTATTACATAAATAGGCCCGAAGGCATTGTTCATCCCACAGGACCTTATGGTCCGAATACAACATAAAAACGAGTTTAGATAAGGCAGCGGAAAGAGGCGGGCTTGTCCATTGCCACGAGCAACGGCCGGGACTAAGGTCTAATATGCGCCGTCGGTTCCTTCGCCCTCCGGGTAGTACGCGTAGGGGTCTTCGGCTCTTCATTTCCATCGAGGAGGTTTGTGCGTATAGCAAGGGTGAGTACCAACCGTACTCGGCAAGTCAACACGAAATTGATGCATATGGTAGGGTTATTCAAAGAACACGGCTAGAGTTATTTTTGCGTAAGGCCAGTTTTCACAATTCTTTTCACAAGCCTACCGACTAGCCAAAAACCAAGTTTTAATTTCTTAGTTCATTAATCCGGCGACGGTTCGTCTACCATCCATCGTGATTCCAAGGATGGCTTCCGTCTCCGATTCGTCATGATTTTCGGGAGTCCACCCTTCTCGCATTCTCGAGAAGTTGATCCACCAACAAATGAAACCATCATGCAAACCCATCCCGATTTTTAAATTCAAAGTCTAGCCAAGCGAAAGTCTTGTCACGATGCTCAATATCCGCGAGCACGGCTATTCGAATAGATTGATTCATTCACACTTTGCGGTGGATGTACACTTTACCCGTACTCCGCGACAGCCCAACAAATGAGCCTACGTCTCAACACATGAGACGGCCACGGCAAAGCCTTTCGATAACCTCACTTTGGCAGTACCGCTCCATGAACTTATGCCCTCATGCACTCTAGCCGTCCTTTTCTAGCGGTGAGAGGTTGCACCGGGGTAAGGGAAGACATTTCCAATCTTTAAGTTTAATTAACGTAGTTTAATTTCACCATTTATAACAAAGGCCGCAGCCTCATTCTCATCCCATAACCACATCATAGAGAACCATCTATGCAAGGATACTGCTCCGCTCGGCTACCTAGTCGGCTAGGTCTATACCCATTCGAGAAGTACGGTTGTGCGGCTCGTTTCCGGCTATCTCATGGCTCGGTCCTTAATTGACAGGGTCGGCACTTGCCTTTTCCGGAATCCACCCAAATCATCCGGCCGCCCAGTCTAAAACATTTGTATAGCACTTTCAATTTCCACCAAACTTAGTTCATCATGGCCATGTGGCGCTCATGTCTCCACATGCCGAATCTCAACTACCTTCCCTAAGGTAGTTGCCCAAGCACAAAGCTTTTTCATAAAGTCATGAGTATGCATGGTCTAAGTTTAGCAGGGGCTAAGCCGTTTACCGAAGTTATGCTTCGGTTATTTGTATCACATCGCGAGTTACAAGGAGTAATTCTAAAGGTAAACAATAGCAAGGTATGGCATAACAAGTATAGGCAACCCGGTAAAGCATGCATGTTTAGAGTTTAAAATAACATCATTTCGCAAAGGGGATCAATATGTTCAAAGGGTGTGAAGACTTGCCTTGCTCGCACACTTGAGGGGTGGGATCTTCGCGGTGTCGATGCCGGTTTCTTCGACGCTACCCGTACGTGCGAGAGATCAATTGAATTCAGTTAGAATTCAACTAAACACCGAGAGATCGAAAAGAACCACAAAAGCCATGAAAACCACTTCAAAGAGTTTTGCTTGAAAATTCTACTCGAGTTAGAACAAGGGTTGCGAGGAAAATCCGGGTTTTGGAATCGAGTTGATGACCTAGGGTTTTCGCAAAGTCGGCGATCGTAATAAATTTGGAAATTACGTTTGAAAATATCAGCGAAGAAAATTCATGCTCGAAATTTGAGGGTTTGGGTACAAAAGCGAAACCTATTTCGATGGCGGGAAGGAATTAAACGGAATCCGGATTGAAAAACGATGCGAATGGAAATTTCGGAAAACGCCCGATTCCGATTTTCAAACATTGCACCGAGAAAACATGCGAGAAAATAATTTATTTTTGCCCAAAATTTTACTCAAGACTTCCCAAAATATTTTTCCAAATTTTCCAAAATTTTTCCAAAATTTTTCCCTATTTTCTTTTTCTTTTTTTTTTTTTTCCTTTTTTTTTTTTCTTTTTTCTCTCGGCCGGCACTATTCATTTGCCACAAGGTGTTCGGCAGGGCGCCCTAAAACAGGGGCGGTGGCAGCGAAGAAAAGGGCGGCGCAAGGAGGGGCTCACCGGCGACGGCGGCCTCGGGAGTGCGGAGGGCGCGGGGAGGCCTTGCGCACGGCGGCGCTCGACTTGCGGCGGCGGCTCTTGGCGGCGGCGCGGGAACGGGGAGAGGAGCGGCGGCGATGTGGCGAAAGAGGTGGGGCGCGGCCCCTTTTATAGCGCGGCGCGGCGCGAGCGCGAGTGGAGAGGGAGGGGCCGGCTCGGGCGTGCGCGGCGCGGCGCGACACGCGGCGCACCTCGGGAGGGCCGGTACGGCGGTCTCCACGCGGCGGCGCGAAGGCCGGCCGGGCGCGGCGTTTGCGGCGTGGCGCGGCGGCGGGACGCGAGCGGGGTCGGACGGCGCGCGCGCGGGTGCGCGCGAGCGGGCGGGGCGGCGCGGCGGCGGGCGCGTGGCGCAAGCGCGCGCGCGGGTGCGGGCCGGTGCGGCGGCGGGCCGCGTGGCGCAAGCGCGCGGCGTGCGGGCGGGCCGCGCGCGCGCGGCGCGGCGAGCGGTGCGGGTCCGCGCGGGCGGCGCGCGCGCGGCGCGTGGCGCGCGCGGTGTAGGGCCGCGCGCGCGCGCGGCACGGCGCGTGGCGTGCGCGCGCGCGGCCGTACGGCGTCGAACACTTGGCGGCTAATGAACAGTGAACTTTTTGATTTTTCCGATTTTTCCATTTTCTTTTCTCATTTTCTATTTTCTTTCCTTCTAAAAATTCCAAAATAAATCCTAATATACCAAAAATAATTTTTAACATTATGTTTCAAACTTTTTCTTGACTTTTATTTTCCATAATTATTTATTTAAATTTCTTTTTCCAAATTTTCATAATTCACCCATTTTATTTTTAAAAATTTCCCAAATTTCGAGAACTTCGCCCGAGAATTTTATTGTTCATCATGTGTCTTAATTCATCTTTTCCCAACCAAAAATTTTATTTTATATGTCCCAACACGTTTCCACGAATCCGCACTTTCCCTCGAATTCCTTTTTAAAATCTGATGCGGCTTTCGCATCACCGTTTTGACAACTCCGAAACCTCCAAAAACTCCGAAAGGGGATTGATCACGTAACAATTTATGCAACCGAGCGGCAAATAAGAAGCAACAAAACCCGAGAAGAAGCAATAGGCCACGGTTTTTGAAAGTTCCGATTTTACGTTCCGATTTTGATTCTCCGATTTTTAGGATGTCACAAACCTACCCCTAACAATAAATCTCGTCCCCGAGATTTCTTACCGTTCTTGAGTAGGTGTGGGTATTCTATCCTCGGGAACTCTTCGCTTTCCCAGGTAGCCTCTTCTTCCGTGTGATTGCTCCATTGTACCTTGTACATGCGCCATGACTTGGTCCGTGTCTTCTTTTCCGCCTCGTCTAGTATCTTGATTGGATGTTCCGGTAGGTAAGATCACTTTGTGGACATGGATGGCTTCTAAAGGAGCTTGCTCTTCGGTACCCGCAAACATTTCTTCAATTGTGACACGTGGAACACTGGGTGGACATTGGAGAGATTCTCGGCGGTTCCAATTGGTAAGCCACTTCTCCTCTCCTAGCGTTTATCAAGAATGGGCCCACGTATCGTGGTGCGAGTTTCCCTTTGACCTTGAATCTCGAGTTCCCGTAGTGGTGAGACCTTTAGATACACGTAGTCACCTTCTTTAAATTCCAATTCTCTTCGACGGGTGTCCGCGTAGCTCTTTTGTCGTGATTGAGCCGCTTGTAGTCGGTCCCGGATCGGGCGAACCTTTTCCTCCGCCTCCTTGATTATGTCGGCCCGAATACGGTTCGTTCACCGGTTTCGACCACATTAGTGGGGTTCGACATCGGCGACCAAATAAAGCTTCGTTTGGCGACATCTTCAAACCGGCTTGGTAGCTATTGTTGTAGGAGAACTCGGCGTACGGCAAACATTTCTCCCAATCCTTGGTGAAATCCAACGCACGAGCTCTCGGCATGTCTTCTAGCACTTGATTTGTCCTCTCGCCGTGCCGTCGATGCGGGTGGTAAGCGGTACTAAAGGCAAGGTGATGCCGAGTGCTTCGTGAACCTTGCTCCGAAAATGAGATGTAAATTGGGTACCACGATCCGATATAATCCTTTTGGTACACCGTGGAGACACACAATCCTACTCATATATAATTCCGCTAGCTTGCACTGTTGTAGTTAGTTTTCACGGGAATAAATCGCGGTCTTGGTGAGCCGATCTACTATTACCCAAATGGAATCGTAACCGCCGCAGTCTTAGGTAGTCCTACTATGAAATCCATGCCTATCTCGTCCCATTTCCATTCTGGAATCTTGAGTGGCTGCAGCAAGCCAGCTGGGCGTTGATGTTCGGCTTTCACCCTTTGGCACACATCGCACACGGCTACGTATTCGGCTACATCCCTCTTCATATTAGGCCACCGGTATTCTCCTTTCAAATCCTGGTACATTTTTGTGCTCCCGGATGCAACGAATATGCCGATTCGTGGGCTTCCTTTAAGATCAATCCCCTCAAACCGCCTCGTTCGGGCACACGATTCTTTTCTTGTACCACAAGATTCCCTTGTCATCTACGAAAACTCCCGAGCGCGTCCGGCGGCCATGCGTTCCTTGATTCCACAGGGTTTCCTCATTCCCTCTTTGGGCTTCCTCTATTTGAGTTCTCGGTAGGGGCGGATTTCCAGTGAGTTCACTTCTCCGTGAGGATCGGTGCGGATTGAGTTTAGCCATTTCTTCTTGAAGTTCGCGGCCATATCTCCCAATCCCATGTGGTTGCATTGGGCTTTGTGACTCGGCGCATCGGCCACTACATTTGCCTTGCCGGGATGATAGTGGATTCCTAGATCGTAATCCTTGATCAACTCCAGCCATCGCCTCGTCGTAGGTTAAGATCAGGCTGAGTAAAGAAGTATTTTAAGCTCTTGTGATCGGTATACACATCACGGTGGTTCCCGATCGAGATAGTGTCTCCGGATCTTCAATGCGTGTACCACCGCGGCTAATTCCAGTCATGTGTGGGGTAATTCTCTTCGTGGGGTCGTAACTGCCGAGAGGCATACGCTACGACCTTTCCATCCTGCATCAATACTCCTCCCAATCCTTGCCGGGATGCATCACAGTACATCACGAAGTCCTTCCGGTTGTCGGGTAAGGTCAAGATTGGGGCAGTGGTTAACTTTTCTTTTAATTGGTCGAAGGCTTTTTGGCACTTCTCATTCCATTCAAACTTCTTTTCCTTCTTCAGAAGTTGAGTCATAGGTCGGGCTACAGTTGAAAACCCTTCGATAAACCGTCGGTAATAACCGGCCAAGCCCAAAAACTCCGAACTTCCGTCACGACTTGGGTGCCTTCCATTCCATAACGGCTTCGACCTTGGCGGGGTCTCGCTACTCCTCCGGCTGAAACCACGTGGCCGAGAAAAGCGACTTCCTTGAGCCAGAACTCGCATTTGCTGAACTTGGCATACAGCCGGTGCTCTCGTAGCTTTTCCAGTACCAGTCGTAGATGCTCCGCGTGTTCCTCATCGTTCTTGGAGTAGATAAGTATATCGTCGATGAACACCACTACGAATTTGTCCAGGTACTCCATGAATACCTTGTTCATCGGGTTCATAAAGTACGCAGGGCATTGGTCAATCCAAAGGACATCACTGTGAACTCGTATAAGCCGTATCGTGTAGAGAATGCCGTCTTAGGAATATCTCCGGCTCTAATCTTCAGCGATGATATCCGACCGTAGATCAATCTTGGAGAACACCTGCGCACCCTTAAGTTGATCGAATAGGTCATCGATTCGGGGCAGCGGGTACTTGTTCTTGATAGTGACTTCGTTCAGCGATCGGTAGTCCACACACATTCTCATGCTCCCATCCTTCTTCTTGACGAAGAGCACCTGGAGCTCCCAGGGAGAAGAGCGGGGCGAACGAATCCCTTCTCTTGTAGTTCCTTTATTTGCTTCTTGAGCTCCTCCAACTCATTGGCCGGCATTCGATAAGGCCTCTTGGATATGGGGGCGGTGCCGGAGCATTAGATCGATGATAAACTCTATGTCGCGATCCGGGGCATTCGGGCAATTCCTCGGGAACACGTCCGGGTATTCTTGTACTACGGCATTCCGCCTAGAGGTAGCATGGTGAACACTCCCGCAGCTTGTTCGCATAGCTTTGGGTTTTGATCCATAGTTATGCTCATCGGTGATCCCCACGGGGTGGATACCGTGACTTCCCTCGATTGCAGTCTATGATTCCATTATTTTTGGTCAACCAATCCATTCCGAGTATGACATCTATGGTTTGGGGCGATAACACCATAAGGTTTGAGAGAAACACCACGTCTCTAATCCGTATGGGCACATTAATGCAGGCATGGGGTACGGTTATGTCTCCCCAGGTGAGTGTACCAACATAGGCCTCTTAAGTGCTACTTGGTGTAGGTGGTGTTGTTTGCTTACTTGGGAAGATATGAATGAATGCGAGGCTCCGAATCGAATAAAACTTTAACGGTGTAGAGTTGATAGAGAACATACCCATCAATACGCTCGGTCCTCCGTGCTTCTTCGCCCTCACATGATTCACTTGGCCACGTCGAAACCCGGTGGCGGCCTCGTTGGGTAGCGGGGTCCGAGCAGACCTCGTCCCGCCGCAGAGTGGGGGTTCCTCGGACGGGTGTTGCATTGGCGCTAGTGCGAACGGGGGTGTTGCGTGGTTTTGGGCAGCTATTGGAGTAATGCCCGTATTCTCCGCGCTTGAAACTACTCACATTCCTTCTTCCGGAGCGGCTAGGGTTGGTGTGGGTGTACGAAGCCGTGGTGTAGCCGACTGTTGACATGGTCGGAAGCGAGAGGACGTCCGTTGCCGGGACGTTTGGCTTCCATCCGACGGGGTGGCTCCCTTGGGGCGTTGTGGCGTTCCCGAAATGGGCGAGCCATAGCGAGCCTCCTCTTGCGGTTATTGTCTACCACCTTTTGGTCATGCTCAAGTCGGACGACCTTGTTGATGAGGCTTTGGAAACCGGTGTGATCCCGCCCGATCATTGGTCCCCTCGGTTCGTCATTTAGTCCCTCAATGAATTTGTCTATCTTTTCTTCTTCGTCGCCAGTCACGGTGGCGTAACGGGCAAGCTGGGTAAACTTGTTCGATACTCCTGTACCGAGGTGTTCCCTTGACGCGATCTGCGGAACTCGTTCTTCTTCATCCTCATTCTGCAGTGGCACGAAATTCTCACGGAACGCAGCCGTGAATTCCTCCCATGTTGGCTCGCCGGCGTCTTCAGCTCGTGTCTCCTTGTAGGTGTCCCACCGGTCACTCGCGGGACCCTCCAACCGGTTAGTAGCGAAGACAACTCTATCCGCTTCTCGGACTCGACGAGGGTTAGCTTCTTCTCTATCACTCTTAGCCAATCTTCGGCGTACATAGGTTCCTCGGCCGTGGAAAAAGTGGGCGGCTTAGCTCTCATGAATTCTCCCGGACTCGATCCTCCTCGACCTCCTTGATTATTGGCAATCGCTTGGAGTAGTTGTGTGCATAGCCATGACCTCCGCCAGGTGGAGGGGTTAGGTTCAGCGGGTTCTCGTGGGTTGCTGCGGCCCTTCGGCGATGTGCCATCCGAAGAAGAGAGATGAATCAAGAGATCGGACTAGTTTATGTCATAGTACACGGGAATTTTTCTTCAAGCTCCTTCGAATGATCTTCCATCAACGGGACGGGTGAAATAATAAGCATACGAATCAATACGTCTCAAGGCGATGCCTAGGTTCATCATATT
Organism: Oryza australiensis; assembly: GCA_019925245.2. Lineage (NCBI taxonomy): Eukaryota > Viridiplantae > Streptophyta > Magnoliopsida > Poales > Poaceae > Oryza > Oryza australiensis. The sequence goes on along the minus strand of JAIFGZ020000545.1, from coordinate 1,602,183 downwards.
ACATAAAGGGGTACATGGACTGTACACACACGTCCTCCATGCCAGATGGCGATAATAATTATATCGTTCAACTAGATCAACTAATTAAGGGTAAATAGGAAGTGCTTGCTGGGCGGGAAGGTCCTTCCGCCTAGTCATCCAACCATCCGCAAGAGCCGGGCGCCGGAAGTGGGTGGTCCGCCGCTGAAGCAAACCGAAGTCCCCACGGCTCGGAGGTGGTGGCCTTGGAGTCACGCCGAATCTTCCGACTCGGTGGCCGCGTACTCTTGCGAGCGTCGGCGGGTGAGGGGCCTCCCGTGTGAGTCAAGCGACGAGGGGGAACTTCCTCCTCCATTGAGTCGGTGTCGCTAGACTCCCATTTGATCTCCATGGGCTCGCCTCGGACTCCGTATCGGTGCAGATCTGGATGGGGTTACCCTCCCGATCCCGGCTCGGATGGTACTGGTACGGAGCTCCGGGTGGGTCCCATGGATGTAGCAGCAGTGGGGTCGACCGGGTAGGGTGCGGGCTCGTGCTCAACATGAAAGCTTGCCCCATCATAGCTTGAAAAGTATCAAAGCTTGCTGGAGTCAAGTGGTAATAGTGGTCGGGCACGGGGCGGGATGTGATGGTACGGGCTCGGTGGAAGTACTGCAGGCGTAGACGGGACGAGTGCGCATGTTCCTCTCTAGCGGTTGATCTGCTGCTTGCTTTTCTGAGCTGCTCTTCCAGCTCCACGAGCCTCCCCTCGGGCCATATAGCGGTCCGAGAGTTGCTCATACTGAGCACCATTGGCTCGTAGGCGTGTCTGCGGCATGCTTATCTGGTCTCCACAGCCTTGGTGGTGTCGACGGATCATTGAGGCGTGGCTGCGATCGTTGATTTCGAGCGGGGCCTCCTCGTAACGATCGTCTGCTTGTCTCGCCCAACGCGATAAACGCGTGACCATCGGGTTGTAGCAGCGGGGGTAGCTTCCACGGTGCGGAGACGGGTTGCCCTCTTCGCGGTAAGGATGATGCACGAACTCTGTCATTGTGAGTTCGGCACGGTGTTCCGCATTAAGGCGAAGGAAGGCCTCGCGAGCCGCATCCGAATAGCCGCTTCGCTAGGTCCCGTGGTAGCGAGTGTGGAAGCGAGGATGTTTCACTCCCCATGCGGGCTTCTATGGATACGGCTGCCTCCCGTGCTGGATACATCTCGGAGCCATGTCTCTTGGTGTGATAAGTGGGCGGTTCCGGGTATCTCAAGCACCATAGTAGAGGCCGGAGTTGTACCACGAACCCCTCGTCTCGCGGGATAGTGACTTCCCAGGTTCCGTCGTGGTTTGACATCTCGCTTACGGGCAACTTAGGGTTAGCGAGAGGGAGCTATCATAATCATTTGGTAAAAAGAAATACGGATGTAGAAAAGATATATTTGCATTTTCGGAAATAATAGTTTAAAACTGATCCTACTGTAGGGATATTTCCCTTTAGCCATCTAGTTAGGGGTAGGGCGCCATTTGGTCTTAGCCTACGGTCGCATGGCTCGATACCAGCTCTGTGGACCCCGATTTTGAGTCGGGAACCTTTCGTGTTCATAGTACCATTTCCTGGATCAAGTAGTTGGTACCCACGAATGCGATCTTGGATAATCAAGTGCACATGCACGAATAGTCTTACAATACCATTATTACATAAATAGGCCCGAAGGCATTGTTCATCCACAGGACCTTATGGTCCGAATACAACATAAAAACAGAGTTTAGATAAGGCGGCGGAAAGAGCGGCGGCTTGTCCATTGCCACGAGCAACGACCGGGACTAAGGTCTAATATGCGCCGTCGGTTCCTTCGCCCTCCGGTAGTACGCGTAGGGGTCTTCGGCTCTTCATTTCCATCACTTGGAGGTTTGTGCGTATAGCAAGGGTGAGTACCAACCGTACTCGGCAAGTCAACACGAAATTGATGCATATGGTAGGGTTATTCAAAGAACACGGCTAGAGTTATTTTTGCGTAAGGCCGTTTTCACAATTCTTTTCACAAGCCTACCGACTAGCCAAAAACCAAGTTTTAATTTCTTAGTTCATTAATCCGGCGACGGTTCGTCTACCATCCATCGTGATTCCAAGGATGGCTTCCCGTCTCCGATTCGTCATGATTTTCTGGGAGTCCACCCCTTCTCGCATTCTCGAGAAGTTGATCCACCAGCAAATGAAACCATCATGCAAACCCATCCCAGTATTTTTAAGTTCAAAGTCTAGCCAAGCGAAAGTCTTGTCACGATGCTCAATATCCGCGAGCACGGCTATTCGAATAGATTGATTCATTCACACTGCAGTGGATGTACACTTTACCCGTACTCCGCGACAGCCCAACAAATGAGCCTACGTCTCAACACATGAGACGGTCACGGCAAAGCCTTTCGATAACCTCACTTTGGCGTACCCGCTCCATGAACTTATGCCCTCATGCACTCTAGCCGTCCTTTTCTAGCGGTGAGAGGAGTTCGGCGCACCCGGGTAAGGGAAGACATTTCCAATCTTTAAGTTTAATTAACGTAGTTTAATTTCACCATTTATAACAAAGGCCGCAGCCTCATTCTCATCCCATAACCACATCATAGAGAACCATCTATGCAAGGATACGCCTCCGCTCGGCTACCTAGTCGGCTAGGTCTATACCCATTCGAGAAGTACGGTTGTGCGGCTCGTTTCCGGCTATCTCATGGCTCGGTCCTTAATTGACCAGGGGTCGGCACTTGCCTTTTCCGGAATCCACCCAAATCATCCGGCCGCCCCAGTCTAAAACATTTGTATAGCACTTTCAATTTCCACCAAACTTAGTTCATCATGGCCATGTGGCGCTCATGTCTCCACATGCCGAATCTCAACTACCTTCCCTAAGGTAGTTGCCCAAGCACAAAGCTTTTTCATAAAGTCATGAGTATGCATGGTCTAAGTTTAGCAGGGCTAAGCGTTTACGAAGTTATGCTTCGGTTATTTGTATCACATCGCGAGTTACAAGGAGTAATTCTAAAGGTAAACAATAGCAAGGTATGGCATAACAAGTATAGGCAACCGGTAAAGCATGCATGTTTAGAGTTTAAAATAACATCATTTCGCAAAGGGGATCAATATGTTCAAAGGGTGTGAAGACTTGCCTTGCTCGCACACTTGAGGGGTGGGATCTTCGGCGGTGTCGATGCCGGTTTCTTCGACGCTACCCGTACGTGCGAGAGATCAATTGAATTCAGTTAGAATTCAACTAAACACCGAGAGATCGAAAAGAACCACAAAAGCCATGAAAACCACTTCAAAGAGTTTTGCCGAAAATTCTACTCGAGTTAGAACAAGGGTTGCGAGGAAAATCCGGGTTTTGGAATCGAGTTGATGACCTAGGGTTTTCGCAAAGTCGGCGATCGTAATAAATTTGGAAATTACGTTTGAAAATATCAGCGAAGAAAATTCATGCTCGAAATTTGAGGGTTTGGGTACAAAAGCGAAACCTATTTCGATGGCGGGAAGGAATTAAACGGAATCCGGATTGAAAAACGATGCGAATGGAAATTTCGGAAAACGCCCGATTCCGATTTTCAAACATTGCACTGAGAAAACATGCGAGAAAATAATTTATTTTTGCCCAAAATTTTACTCAAGACTTCCCAAAATATTTTTCCAAATTTTCCAAAATTTTTCCAAAATTTTTCCCTATTTTCTTTTTCTTTTTTTTTTTTTTCCTTTTTTTTTTCTTTTTTTCTCTCCGCCGGCACTATTCATTTGCCACAAGGTGTTCGACCGGGCGCCCTAAAACAGGGGCGGTGGCAGCGAAGAAAAAGGGCGGCGCAAGGAGGGGCTCACCGGCGACGGCGGCCTCGGGAGGTGCGGAGGGCGCGGGAGGCCTTGCGCACGGCGGCGCTCGACTTGCGGCGGCGGCTCTGGACGGCGGCGCTCGGGACGGGAGAGGAGCGGCGGCGGTGTGGCGAAAAGGGTGGGGCGCGGCCCCTTTTATAGGCGCGGCGCGCGCGCGCGCGAGCGAGAGTGGAGGAGGGGCCGGCTCGGGCGTGCGCGGCGCGGCGCGACACGCGGCGCACCTCGGGAGGCCGACGGCGGTCTCCACGCGGCGGCGCGGAAGGCCGGGCCGGCGCGGCGTTTGCGACGTGGCGCGGCGAGCGGGACGCGAGCGGGGTCCGGGGGCGCGGCGCGCGAGTGCGAGCGAGCGGGCGGGGGCGCGCGCGGCGGCGCGCGTGGCGCAGCGCGCGCGCGCGGTGCGGGCGTGCGGCGGCGGCGCGTGGCGCAAGCGCGCGGCGTGCGGGCGGGCGGCGCGCGGCGGCGCGAGCGGTGCGGGGTCCGGCGGCGGCGGCGCGCGCGCGCGTGGCGCGCGCGGTGTAGGGGCCGTCCGCGCGCGCGCGGCACGGCGCGTGGCGTGCGCGCGCGGCCGTACGGCATCGAACACTTGGCGGCTAATGAACAGTGAACTTTTGATTTTTCCCGATTTTTCCATTTTCTTTTCTCATTTTCTATTTTCTTTCCTTCTAAAAATTCCAAAATAAATCCTAATATCCCAAAAATAATTTTTAACATTATGTTTCAAACTTTTTCTTGACTTTTATTTTCCATAATTATTTATTTAAATTTCTTTTTCCAAATTTTCATAATTCACCCATTTTATTTTTAAAAATTTCCCAAATTTCGAGAACTTCGCCCGAGAATTTTATTGTTCATCATGTGTCTTAATTCATCTTTTCCCAACCAAAAATTTTATTTTATATGTCCCAGAACACGTTTCCACGAATCCGCACTTTCCCTCGAATTCCTTTTTAAAATCCTGATGCGGCTTTCGCATCACCGTTTTGACAACTCCGAAACCTCCAAAAACTCCGAAAAGGGGATTGATCACGTAACAATTTATGCAACTGAGCGGCAAATAAGAAGCAACAAAACCCGAGAAGAAGCAATAGGCCACGGTTTTGAAAGTTCCGATTTTTACGTTCCGATTTTGATTCTCCGATTTTTAGGATGTCACACTTCACAAGTTGCCGAAGAAAACGATGCTTTATTGACACATATGCAGCCCCCGACTGCTAACTCAAGAAGTCATCTTGCTTGAGGTTGGCAGTCAAGAATAGCATGAACCTTGAGGCAATTTAAGCATAGTATCGTCAAAGATGTTCAATGTTCCAGGAGTTCTCTACCATGGATCCGTCTTCTCACTTTAGTCGCTATGCTCCTGGCTGAGTCACCTCAGCAATTATATACGGTCCTTCCCATAATGGAGATAATTTGTGACGGTCCTGGTGGTTTGAATCTTGCGTAGAACTAGATCACCGACAATAAAAACTCGTGTTTGAACATTGCGACTGTGGTATCGTCTAAGACCTTGAAGATATCTTGCCGACTAGATCAGGGCTGCCTCACGGGCCTCTTCCAGTCGGGTGAGGTCATCCACTCGGTCCTGATCATAGCGCTCGTCGTTAAAGCTGCGGACTCGAAGAGATTCGTACTCCATTTCATTCGGCAACATGGCTTCTGCCCCGTAAACCAGGAAGAAAGGAGTTCGGCCGGTAGCCCGACTGGGCATAGTCCGTAATGACCATAGAACCGAGGGTAGCTCTTGAACCCATTTGTCGGCATAAGGACTTAGCCGATCAAACACTCGGGCCTTGATGCCTTGAAGAATCATGCCGTTGGCGCGCTCAACCTGTCCATTGCTTTTGGGGTGCGCGACCGATGCATAGCAGATTTTTATGCCGAAATCTTCACAGAATTCCTTGAAAATGCCTCCAGTGAATTGAGTCCCATTGTCAGTTATGATTCTGTTTGGGACGACAAACCGGTGTACAATGTTGAGGATGAAATCTTGTGCCTTGTCAGCGATGATTGTAGCGACCGGCTTAGCCTCGATCCACTTGGAGAACTTGTCAATTGCAATGAACAGATGCGTGAATCCTCCTGGGGCCTTCTTGAAAGGACCGACCATATCCAAGCCCCATACCACGAACGGCCAGGATAATGGAATCGTTTGTAGCTCTTGGGCTGGGACATGGCTCTGCCGAGCGAAGAACTGGCAACCTTCACATGTTCGGACGACTTTGTCGATGTCGAAAACCATTGTAAGCCAGAAAAAGCCTTGTCGATAAGCTTTTCCCACCAAGGTGCGTGTTGCCGCGTGACTTCCACAGATACCCGAGTGGATATCTTGGAGTAGTGCCGTCCTTCCTGATACGCGATGCATCTCATCAGGACTCCAGAAGGGCTCCTCTTGTATAAATCAGAATCTACCATGACATAAGCTTGACAACGGCGTCGGACGTATTCTGCCTCATCCCGGTCTTCCGGTAGCTCTTGCTGAGTTAAAAATTTGATGAGCGGTGTCCTCCAGTCGGCGTCGATCATGGCGACTTGGTTTGCAGCTTGCTCGTTAGGAGTTGGTTTTGCTGCAACAGTCGGCTCATAGAGATGCTCTACGAAAATGTCTATTGGAGCAGCTTCTAGCTTGGACCCGAACTGCGCCAACTCGTCAGCTGCCTCATTGTTATGTCTCAGGACATGGGATAGCTCCAGTCCATCAAACCTATCTTCAAGTTTGTGAACTTCTTGCTGGTAGGCCTCCATGGTGTCGTTTAAATAGGACCAGTCTTTCATCACTTGGTTGACAACCAGATGGGAATCTCCTTTCACGACCAACCGTCGTATCCCGAGTGAAACAGCAAGTCGCAGGCCATGCAGCAGGGCTTCGTACTCGGCGACGTTGTGTGAGAGTGAAGGTGAAGAACATATCTTAGCCTTTCCCCAGTCGGGGATATCAGCACGACTCCTGCTCCCAAGCCAGTGATCCTCTTGGATCCGTCAAAGTGCATGGTCCAGTATTGTAGGTCTTCTTGAGGTACATCTTCTTGTTGTTCAGTCCACTCGGCTAGGAAATCCGCCAGGGCTTGTGACTTTATAGACGTCCTTGCTTTGAAAGTTAAGTCTAGCGGCATCAGTTCTAGGGCCCACTTTGCGATGCGCCCAGTCGCTTCCCGGTTGTGGATGACATCGCCGAGTGGAAGGAAGTGACGATGGTGACCGAGTGGCCCTGAAAGTAGTGCGCCAATTTCCTTGCGATTATCAGAACACCATATAACAATTTTTGTACCTGAGGGTAGCGAATTTTGGCTCCTGCCAGCACTTCGCTAACGAAGTAGATTGGCCTTTGAATCTTCTGGGCTCGTCCTTCTTCTTCACGCTCAACGACAAGAACCGTGCTGACCACTTGGTGGGTTGCTGAGACATATAGTAGCAGAGGTTCCTGAGGCTGGGGTGAGGCCAGGACGGGCGGCATCGTGAGAAATTCTTTAAAATCTTCAAAGGCCTTGTGGGCTTTCGTAGTCCACTGGAAGTCGTCGGTTTTCTTCAGTAACCGGAAGAAAGGCATGCCACATTCGCCGAGTCGGGAGATGAATCGGCTTAGCGCCGCCATGCAGCCGAAGCTTACGGACATCTTTCCGGTTACTCGGAGGCTTCATATTCGGGATAGCATTGATTTTCTCTGGATTAGCTTCAATGTCGCGATGTGATACCATGAAGCCGAGCAGTTTGCCTGATGGCACGCCGAACGTGCACTTTTCCGGGTTCAACTTCATTCTGAAGGCCTGAATGTTTGCGAAGGTTTCTTCTAAGTCGGCAATCAGGTCTTCCTTCTGCTTGGTCTTGATGACAACATCGTCGATGTAAGCTTCCACGTTCTTCCCGATCTGCGTTTGAAAGCATCTTTGAATCATGCGTTGGTATGTGGCTTCGGCATTCTTCAGACCGAAGGGCATCATGATGTAGCAGTAAGCTCCAAACGGCGTGATGAACGATGTTTTCAGCGTCGGTTCTTTCAGGCTGATTTGGTGGTAACCCGAGTAACAATCCGAAAGCTTAGGAGCTAGCAGCCGGCGTTGAGTCCACGACTTGGTCAATGCGAGGTAATCCGAATGGATCCTTAGGGCAGGCTTTGTTGAGATCGGTGTAGTCGACGCACATGCGCCATTGCCCTATCTTCTTCCAGACCAGGACCGGGTTAGCCAACCAGTCGGGATGGAGAACTTCCTTGATGAAATCGGCGGCTAAGAGCTTTGCGAGTTCTTCCATGATGACATCCTTTCGATCCTGAGCAAAACACCGTAATCGTTGTTTGATAGGTTTTGCATCATCTTTGACGTGTAAAGAGTGCTCGATCACCTCCCTAGGAATTCCAGGCATATCAGATGGTTTCCAAGCAAAAACATCTTTATTTTTTTGGAGGAAGGTGACGAGCGCGCTTTCCTATTTAGGATCTAGCTCAGCGCTGATTACAGCGGTTTTGGAAGGATCCGATGGATCAAGGGAGATTTTCTTCGTTTTGGCGTTGCCTTGTCCCGACTTGGCTATCTTCTTCGCGGGGATTTCACCCTCTCCAGAAGTTGATGCAGCCAGTCGGATTTCTTCCTGGCCACATGATCTCTCACGAGATTGGGCCATATCGCAGCTTTCCTTGTCGCAAGTGAAGGCTTGTTTGACATCGCTGCGCAAGGTGATGACGCCATTGGGGCCAGGCATCTTCATGCAGAGGTAGGTGTAGTGCGGTATCGCCATGAACTTGGCGAGTGCAGGCCTTCCGACGATTGCGTGGTAAGCCATCTCGAAGTCGGCCACTTCGAAAGTGATGTTCTCCGTCCGGAAGTTCTCTCGAACTCCGAAGGTAACTGGAAGGGCGATGTGCCCGAGTGGCATGGATGACAGCCCTGGGATAACTCCGTGAAAGGAGGCTGAGCTTGCCTTCAACTCGGCTCTCGGGATTTGCATCTCGTCCAGGGTCTTGGCGAACAAAATGTTGAGGGCAATGCCCCCATCAATGAGAACGCGCTTCAGCTTGATGTTGCGGACCACTGGGTCTAGTACCAGGGGATACCGCCCCAGGTGGACCACTCGGTCAGGATGATCCGAGCGGTCAAACGTGATGGCCACCTCCGACCACCGTAGATATTGTGGGACCTCCGGTTGTGCTGCGTTGACCTCACGGTTAGTTAGCTTTTGCTTCCTCTTGGACTCATAAGCTTGCGGCCCCCCGAAGATGTGATTCAACTCGTCTACCGGGGTCTTGAAAGGGCTCCGTATTTCCGTCGGGTTGTTCTTCTTGGACCCCGATGGGCCGGCTTCGTCAGTCGGCTTCTTGTTAAGCTGTGCCGCATATTGCTCGGCGAATTGCTTATAAATAAAGCAGTCCTTGGCCGCGTGCTTGTGGTTTGGATGATGCGTGCACTGAGCGTTCATGATCGCGTCGTAGGCCGTGACTCGAGGATGGTGTTGGGAGTTGGACATCGCAGCAACCAGGTCTTCAGGTCGGCGCTTGCGATCCTTCTGGCCCTGGTTGTTGTTGCCTTTATCCTTCTTAGGATGTCGGCTTCCTCCCGACTGCTTGTCGTCCCTCCTGTCAGGCCGATCTTGCCGCGCTGCCTTGATAGCGTCGTTGGACTTGGCACAGGAGTTCGCTGTCTCGAACATTTGCTTCACCGTCTTTGGCGGCTTACGTCCAAACTTTTCGATCAATAGTTCATCACAGACTCCCTTCTGGAAGGCGATGATGATGATGTCGTCGGTGATGTTGGGGATCTTGTTGCGTTTTTCCGAGAAGCGTCGGATGTAGTCCTTCAATGGCTCTTCTGGCTTCTGGATGACATTGTAGAGGTCGAAGTGGGTCCGAGGCCTTTCAAAGGTGCCCTGGAAGTTGGCAATGAAGTGGTCCCTCAGTTCGCTCCACGAGCTGATTGAGCCTCTTGGCAGGCTTGTGAGCCAATTCCTGGCTGAGTTGGCGAGGGCAACAGGGGTAATTGGCCATGGCCTTGTTGTCTCCTCTCGCTGCGTGGATGACGAGGGTGTACACGGTCAGTCACAACTCGGGGTCGGTCTTCCCATCGTACTTCTCGATCCCTGTCGGCTTAAAACCACTCGGCCAGTGTACCTGGCGTAGGTCCCGGGTGAATGTGGGTACTCCATCATCATTGTTGTCGGGTGATCTCCTTCGATCTTCACGGGAGTGCTGATCTCGTTCCTGATAGTGCCGATCAAGGACTTCCCGCGAGATCACTCGGCGGGTCCTTGGTAGGCGCTTCGGTAGTCGGAGTTGTTGCTGCGGTGGCCCCGGTCGTGGACGGGTGGTCGTCCTGCCGCTTTTCATGGGAGTCGGCCGATTGCTCTTGATGCTTCCGTGTGGTCTCATGGCGAAGGTCTCTTGACCTAGTGGCCGTCTGATCTCGTTCAGGCCTCTTGTAATCCTTCGACCGCAGCGGCGGAAGTCAGCTTCTGTCGGGGGTCTCTGCGACGGACTCAGTCGGCCTTCGTGCTGAGGTGGATGGAGAGCAGTTGGCTGTGGCCGCGACGATGGTCTTGATTTTGTCCAGGAGTGGTGTTACCGTAGCGGGAGCCGCTTCAATGTCGAGGAGGGTGAGGACGGCAACAGCGTTCTGTTGAGGCGTTTGGAAGATGTTGGTGTTGTCGACTCGCGTCTGAAGTATGGCCTCCCGAGTGGATCGCCGGTCGCCCTCGGGTCTTGCTTTCTTACGTCGGCTTCCTCCTTGCGCCTCTTCTCATCTTCCGCCTTGCGCTCTGCTCAAGCACGGCTTGTTCTTCCTCTACGACCATGCGGGCTATGGCTGAGTCGGTCTCGGCCACCTCAGCCATGAGGACGTCGAAGCACTTCAGCTCGTAGTCCTTGTCGCAGTCGGAGTCGTTGGCCTCGTCTTGGGGATGTCGTAGAGATCGTCGAAGCCTGAAGAGCTGAGGTACTCATCGAGCTCCGTGGATGAGCATGACCCGAACAGTTGGAGGATGACGGCGACTTCCCTTGAGCCCGGGTTGCTCGAATCTGGATCGTTCCAGTCCGAGTCGTAGCTTGATAACAGGGGTTCTTCCAAGTGGGTTGATCTCGACTCGGGGGAGAGGAGTTTGCAGTAGACTTCGGCAGCGTTTGGTAATCCAAACGGTGCCGAAAAGGTTTCTCCCCCCGAGTGGATCGATTCCGATGGGGAGGTCATAAGGCGGTTGTAGATCTCAGTGGCGTTCGGCAGTCCGAACGGCACCGAGTGATTTCTTCCTTCTGAGTGGATGGACTCCATCTTGGAAGTCAAAATTGTGTCATAGATCTCAGCTTTGTTCGGCAACCCGAACGACGCCGAGTGGATTCCTCTTTCCAAGTGGGGGGGACCCAACTCGGAACTCAGAACCTTGTCGTAGATCTTGGCGTTGTTCGGTAGCCCGAATGGCGCCGAACGGGTTCCTCCTCCCAACTGGTCTGAATTCGAGTCGGGGAAGGAGAGCTTGTTGAATCCTTCGGTGGCGAAGTCGTCGATGCCTGAAGAAGATCCCATCGCGCCTGCTGGCGAGATTGAAGAAGAAATCTTGACGCGCGGGCCCCTACCTGGTGCGCCAACTGTCGAAACTTGGTTTCGGCAATAGAAATTTGGGGGTGCAGTCAAGATCGCGAAGCTCGATGGGTTAGGTGGAAAACAAGGTTTAGACAGGTTCAGGCCCTCTCATGAGGTAATACCCTACTCCTATTTTGGGGATTCGATCCGCCGAGTATTGTATTGATCTCAAGATCTATTGCTCAAAAAACTCATATCCCTCAAGGGACGCCCCTTACCCCCCTTATATAGTCTTGGAGGGTGGGCTTACAAGTCAAAAACCCTATCTTACTCTAAGTCGGTTTCCTCAATCTTACCAAGTTATGACTATGGGCCGTTGCCTTATCTAATCGGCAACGTAACACCCAAGTCATAGCTGGTTTACATAATTGGCAGGCGTAACCTATCCCTATCTCCAGTCGGATAAGCGTGCCATGTGGGTATCCGATTGCCATAATCTCCACAATGATCTCGATGACAAATTGGGGCAAGGTTTTATGTCGGCTGATGATTTGGAAGAAGTTGATATAGGTGCAGGGGATATGCCTAGGCTGACTTTTATTAGTAAAAATTTATCTTCTGCTTTTAGAACCAAGTTGATAGAACTTTTGAAAGAATATAGAGATTGCTTTGTTTGGGAATATTTTGAGATGCCAGGACTTAGCCGATCGATTGTAGAACATCGGCTTCCTAGCAAACCAGGATATTGGCCATATAAACAACCACCTAGAAGATGTAAAGTCGATATGTATGATGCTATTAAAGTTGAAATTACTCGATTATATGATGCTGGTTTTATTCGGTCATGCCGATATGCTGAATGGGTTTCTAATATAGTTCCAGTTATCAAGAAGAACAGTAAACTTAGGGTTTGCATTGATTTTCGAGATCTAAATAAAGCTATCCCTAAGGATGAGTACCCAATGCCGATTGCGGATCAATGGGTTGATGCTGCTTCAGGGCATAAGATTATATGTTTTATGGATGAAAATGTTGGATACAATCAAATTTTTATGGCAGAAGAAGACATTCATAAGACTGCTTTTAGATGTCCTGGTGCACTCGGCTTGTATGAGTGGGTTGTGATGACTTTTGGCTTGAAGAGCGCTGGAGCTACATATCAAAGGGCCATGAATTACATATTTCATGATCTGATCAGCTTGGTGGTTGAGATCTATATTGATGATGTGGTAGTGAAGTCAAAGGAGATTGATGATCATATAGCCGATTTGAGGAAACTTTTTGAAAGAACAAGAAAATATGGCTTGAAGATGAATCCCACAAAGTGTGCTTTTGGTGTATCGGGTGGACAATTTTTGAGTTTTCTTATTGATGAGAGGGGATTGATGTAACACAGAGGAGTATTAATGCAATCAAGAATATTCAACCTTTAGAAGACAAGAAGCAGTTGCAATCTTTGGTCGGCAAGGTGAATTTTATCAGGAGATTTATTTCTAACTTATCTAGGAAGATGGAGCCCTTCACACCTTTACTCAGATTGAGAGCCGATCAAGAGTTTACTTGGGGGGCAGAGGAACAAAAGGCCTTGGATAATATTAAGGAATATTTGAGTTCCCCTCCAGTTCTGATTCCTCCACAAAAAGGAGTATCTTTTAAGTTGTACTTGTGAGCCGTTGAGAAGTCAATCGGCTCGGTCTTGATCCAGGAATTTGAGGGCAAGGAGAGAGCAATCTTTTATTTAAGCTGAAGGCTTCTGGATGCAGAGATAAGGTATTCTCCGGTGGAGAAATTATGCTTGTGTTTATATTTCTCTTACACAAAATTGAGGCATTATTTGTTATCCAATGAATGCACCATAATTTGCAAGGCCGATGTCGTTAAGTACATGCTATCGGCTCCGGTGTTGAAAGGGAGAGTTGGAAAGTGGATCTATGCCTTAACAGAATTTGATCTCAGATATAAATCGCCCAAAGCAGTTAAGGGGCAAGCCGTAGCCAATTTTATTGTTGAACATCGTGATGACTCGATCGGCTCGGTTGACATAGTGCCTTGGACATTGATTTTTGATGGATCGGTTTGTGCTCATGGTTGTGGTATTGGCTTGGTCATAATATCACTTAGGGGGGCAAGTTTTGAATGTGCTTATACTATTAAGCCTTATGCCACCAATAATCAAGATGAGTATGAGGCAGTTCTCAAGGGATTACAACTCTTAAAGGAAGTTGAAGCCAATGTTGTTGAAATCATGGGTGATTCTTTGTTGGTCATCAACCAGTTAGCTGGAGAATATGAGTGTAAGAATGATACATTCATGATCTACAATTAGAAGTGTCGAGAATTGATGGATAGTTTTCGGTTGGTGACTTTGCGGCATATTTCTCGAGGGCAGAATGTTGAAGCTAATGATTTGGCTCAGGGGCATCGGGATTCAAGCCGATGGTGAAAGATGTTGAGGTAGAAATCGCTACAATCGTAGCCGATGCTTGGAGGTATGATGTATTTAATTATTTGAAGAATCCCTCTCTATCGGCTTCAAGAAAATTGTGATATAAAGCTTTGAGATATGTCTTGTTGGATGATGAGCTATATTATCAGACGATTGATGCGGTGTTGCTAAAGTGTTTGAGTGTCGATCAAGCAAAGGTTGTGATGGAAGAAGTACATGAAGGTATATGTGGTACTCATCAATCGGCCCACAAGATGAAGTGGTTGCTTTGGCGAGCTGGGTATTTTTGGCCAACAATGTTAGAAGATTGTTTCAGATATTATAAAGGTTGTCAAGATTGCCAGAAGTTTGGAGCAATTCAAAAAACACCAGCATCGGCTATGAATCCTATAATCAAGCTATGGCAGTTCAGAGGTTGGGGAATTGATATGATTGGCCAGATGAATCCACCTTCAAGCAAAAGACATAAGTTTATATTGGTGAAACCGATTATTTCACAAAGTGAGTGGAGGCAATACCATTGAAGAAAGTTGATTCTGGGGATGCAATTCAGTTTGTCAAAGAGCATATTATATACTGATTTGGTGTTCCTCAGACTGTTACAACCGATCAGGGATCTATCTTTGTATCAGATGAGTTTCTCCAATTTATAGAAACCATGGGGATTAAGTTGTTGAATTGTTCACCATATTATGCACAAGCCAATGGACAGACAGAAGCATCTAACAAGAGTTTGATTAAGTTGATTAAGAGAAAGATTTCTGAATTTCCAAAACAATGGCATAGCCGACTGGCTGAAGCATTGTGGTCTTATCGGATGGCTTGTCATGAACGACCCAAGTTCCTCCTTACAAGCTAGTTTATGGGCATGAAGTTGTGTTACCATGTGAAAGTGTCATCAGCTCAAGGAGGATTAATTTACAAGATGAGTTGACAGCCGATTATTATCATAATCTCATGGTAGATGAATCGAAAGAGTTGGTTCAATCTAGGATGCGTGCTTTGGAGAAAGAAACAAAAGATAAGGAGAGAATTGCCCGTCATTATAATAAGAAAGTTGTGCCGAAATCTTTTTCAGAGGGCGAGTTGGTTTGGAAATTGATTCTGCTGATTGGAACTCATGATAATAAATTCAGCAAGTGGTCACCGAATTGGGAAGGGCCTTTTTAGGATCTACAAGTCTGTTTCTAAGGGAGCCTATATGTTGCAAGGGCTTGATGGAGAAGTTTTTGGATGATCTCTCAATGGGAAATATTTGAGGAAATATTATCCAAGTGTTTGGATCAATTCATGATTCTAAGTTATCTCGCCCTTAGTCTTTTTAACTTATCATAATCGGTTGTGTTATGCCGATGTCTGATGGCCGGTATTTGTGATATCGCCCTTAGTCAAGCCATAATTTTATTAGTGTTTGTTTGGCATTGTAAAATTAGGGGGGTATACATGCATACAAAAATATGTGGACTTTAAACCAATATTCACAGAAGTTGTATCACAGAAGTTCACAAAAGTTTCAAGCTCCTATTAAAAAATCAGTTCATCTAGATACAAGCCTGTGTATAGCCGATATGGCCCTTTGCCTAATTTGTTCTACTTCGTCAATGGTTTGGGCTTCAATTGCATCGGTTCCTGGGATCATCTTCACAGACTTGGTTAGATCCGACAAATGTTTAACAGATGTCTTTAACTTGGATCTTTGCTCTTAGATGGCCCTGGGGAAATCGGCAAGCTTTTGCTCTTCCTATGCTAATTCAGCCTTACACTTCTCTAGTTCGGCTAGTAGCTCTGCCTTGTGATTTTTCAGCTGATCAATGTTGGCCTGAGTGGAGCTTGGCCCAACGATCATCTCATCAAGTTTGGCTTTGTCTGCGGTTGATTGACAGTCGATTAGCTTGAATAGTGGCTTCAAGATCTCTTCTTTCTCGCGGATCGGCAATTCTTTGTCTTGCCTTCTCCAGTTTGAATCGGTATCGTTCAAGAAATACCGTTTGAGAGATAATATCGGCCAGGTATTTCGGCATTTGGTCTTGGATTTCACCAAACCTTGCTCTGATCGGCCCACAATCAATGACCAGGACATCCAAAGAACTCTCTAGCCGATATGCAATATCTAACAGTGTAGCTTTCAGATCATCTGCAAGGGGAACTAGGGCTTTTCTTGTAGTTTCTTCTTCATCATCCATAAACTTTCTTATGTCAAAAGAGAACATATCAGCTAGAACCTGAAAAAGAGAATGTTGAGATTGTTAAGTGTTGAAAAACTCAGAACAACCGATATGGAGTTTTAGAAGAAGTGCTTATAGGGATAACAGGAGCTGATTCTTCTTCTTCGACATGGTGGCTGCCCACAGCCGATGGAGTGTGTTCGCTGGATTCATGATGGGCAGGTGTTGGAGAGCGAGGAGGCTTAACAAAAAAAGAGACAGGTTTGGTTCAGCATCGGTTGATTAAAAGTTAATAAAAACTTTGAGTTCAGAGTTACCGATGGAGGTAGTGCTGGTTTCTTCTTGGTAGTCGTTTTTTCTACAAGTAAAAGAGTTTAGTCAGAATTGGAATATGAATATTTAAAGGAAGTAAACTCCAAAAAAATACATACCAGAGGAAGACGAGTTCGGCGTTTTGTAGTAATTGGCGTCTTTTGAGGGGCTGGTACATCGGCTAGCGGTGTTTGCATGGTTTTTCTTGTTTCGCTTACATCGGCAGTAGCGTCATCAATGGCTTCTTCCGTTTCTTCTTGATCTAAAAATTCTTCTACATCTGGATCTAGAGTTGGCAGATCATTGGCTGTAGTACTTTTGTGTCTCTTTGATGTCTTTCTCTTTGCAGGCGATGGTTCAGCAGCCGATTGTTTGACTCTTTTTCTCCTACCATCTTCAGAAGGGGTTGGTTTACGAGTTTGGCCATGAAGTAAGGAAGCTGTCTTGGGGACAACATAACCGATTATCGAAGGTGCTAATCCACTACCATTTGGAAGAATTCCTACAGCATAACAAATAACTTGTCCACTTTGACTGGCATGAGGAGGTGAGGAGTCTATGGTCTGGAAACAAGGAAAAAAGTGGTCAAATATTGAAATATGTTAGCTGGCAATGAAGAATCTGACAAAAGGAAAAATGCTTACTTGTGGAACCAACTCTGGGTAAATAGTAGTCAAATACATTGAAGTTGATTGATGAAAAAATGCTTCTTCCATTCTATCCACCATCAGTTAAAAGTTGCACTCCTCATTAGGGCTAACTCGATGTTATCAATGCTGCCTAGTGAAGGTCCTGGAATATTTAGCAGCCTGTCCATCATGAGGGCCGAGGTGATTTCTCCTCTGGTTTGGATCTTGTCCACGAAATACAAGCCGATTGGTAGCTGACCCATTCCCAGTTGTCTAGCAGCACTTATCGGATGATAAAACTCATATGAGACTTGAATGTTTCTGCCCTGATGGATGCCGATAGGGAGTATGCAAGGGGATATGGCAGTTGTAAAAACTTCTCTAGATTTTTCAAATTTTTCAGAGTTGATTTCGTCAAATCTGAAATCGGCTAGGAGCTCAAAGTCTTCAGAATGTTCATAAGCAAACCAAATTCTTGAATCCTTTGGAGATCCATCATAGAAGTTGCTGAACCAATTTCTGAAGAGATCAACTGATAGCTTTGATCTAGTATATGTAGATGTTGCCTCTCCAAAGGACATGCATCAGCGAGTTTTAACCTCATTGCTATCATCGTCTGTGGTCGGCTGTGTTGTGAGAAATCGGCTTCTGTTAATGCTGATCTCTTAGCAGCTTTGAGGGTGTGCAGGTTGAGCCAGGTCTGCAAGAACCACCAAGGGCCACCAGTGCCGATAGAAGAGTTTATGGCAATTCGAGTTGATGCAGAGTTCAAGGTTTGGTAGAGATATCCTAACAGATACTTGCCCAAAGGAAGTTGCTTCTTATCTGCTAGGGCTTCGGCCACATGTTGTCAATTGGTGGTAGGGCCACAACTCGGACTACAGAACAAGAATTTCTCCAACCACATCAACAGAAAAGTTGCATGTTCTTTGGGGGTTACTGGACCAGTTCCCATGTTCTGAGTGATAAATCCGTTCCAACCACCGATGGCCCGGGTTTTGAAAGAAAATTTGTTCTTGGTATTCAAGCTAACTGGGTTAGCCGATGAGGTGATATCCAAGCCTGTGATCATGACTATGTCCAAAAGGGTTGGTGTCATTGGTCCTTGATTAAACAAGAAGGCGTTCAGGGTGTTGGACCAAAAGTAACTTGCGGTTGATAGCATGGGTTCATCCTTGGTCATATCGGCTACAATCAAAGCTAAGAATTATGCTATTCCAAGCTCTTCCCAATGGGTCTGCTTACTAGCCGATATTCTATTGTACCAATCCGGTCAGGTTTTGTTAGTAGATGGCCAAGATTTAAAGGTTCTAGCCCAGTGAGCTAAGCTATGGTTTGTCAACCTGAAGGGAACCCTATTGGTCTCGGCATTGATAAACTCAGTAGGGTCTGTGTTGCCAATTGGTCCCAACAAAAATTGGTTTGAATGGGCCAGACTAGGAATTGCAACTTGGTTGGAAAGATGCTACAGTAGAGAAAAGTGAATCACGAAGAGGAAAACCAATCTGTAGCAAGAAAAGAAGTTATAGTCGATAGGGCTTACCTCGAGAAACTCAGTCGATGGGGTACCAGAGGGATTGGCGGAAGTCGACATCGCCGGAGATGGAATCGCCACCGCAAAGGGATTGCCTGCGGGTTTGCCAAGGGCTTTGAGGAGATCGTCGGTGGAGTTGGGGACAACTGCGGTTAAAGCAGTGAAAATGGAAGTAACGGCGTGAAAAACATCAAAGCGGTGGTTATTATTTAAAGAGGTGTGGTAATGGTCGGGATGAAAAGCCTTAGATTTTCTTGGAGATAAGATTAGGCAAATCCACAATATTATAAATATAGCAAACTTGGGGGCATGTGTTCACAACCAAATTTGGTAAATCATGCATCGGATTTGGGGTTAAGAACGAAGCATATTTGGAGGAAATCGTGATTCTCGAAAATAGAGTACGCACTAGTTACAAACTGAATCAGCTAAGGTGTTCATCGACAGATACCGAGTCAGACAAGGTAAGCCGATGTAGCCGATTCCGATAAGATGACATTGGAATCATTGTCGGAGTCGTGTCCGACAAGGACATATCATGTATTTGGGTATAAATATAGCCCAAGACTGTGTAATCAAACAACAATCCGTTCAGCAACACTTTCGGCGCATCGCCACCTTTTCTACTTTTGTTTATTTCGACGAGTTTTTGCTTTCGAGTTGGGCTGCATTGGGTTCGATCTTCGACAAGAGGTAAAATTTGTTTTGACGGCTTGCGTTCTCGGGATTAGTGCTTACATCTTTATGACACTCTAATCTTGTTCACGTAAATCGCCGAGTTATCATATATGCTATATAATCTAAATCAATATTGCTATCTAACCCCAATCGGCTAGCATCTGTTACTAGACAACAGCCGATAGTGTTAGATATCAACATTGACCTAGGTTATATAGCGTAGCCACCATCTTGAAAGGCTTTCATCGATTTGTTTAGACCTTATGCTTCTCGTTATACTTAGTGCTACATCGGTTAAGTCTGACCTATTAAATATTATCTAGAGTCATAATATCTATCTTGTTCTATGATTGCTTTTAGAGACAGTTTCGGGGTTTCAGCCGATCTTACCTGGTTTAGTTATCTTGTTTTCTACATGTTTACTTGATATGCTAAATCTGCCCTTTATATTAAGATCTCATTGTGGTAAAATATATTTAGCTTGTTATTAATCTGTTAGGTCATCTTAACACTTGATTGATTCTTGTTTAATATATTTAATCTATATTGATATCTTAGTATAAAGTGGTATTGGAGTATTAGCCGATACATGTTAGATTTATAATCTCTGTCTTAAAGTATTATTAGACATAAGTGATTTATACTATCTCGGCACACCGTCTGATCTATCCCAATCACTTGGTTTAAACATATTTTGAGACATAGATTACATATTATTGATATCTACAGCCGATCGAGTAAATCTATTTTTTCCCTTTGATTTATCCTTTATTGCCGATCCTATGCATATTGCATCGACCCAATATTGAACGATATGTCATCGGTCATTAGCCGATCGACTATCAACTATGTTTTCTTTGTTTGTTTCTTGTTGGTTGCAGGATCAAACCAACTGGCACGCCTTTGAAACCCAAAAGCAAGATTTAGGTCCTGCACTAGAGTTAAGCAGATCTCTCAGGCCAGTGTGTGTTTTTCGCATCAACAGGTACATCGGGAAGGAAGAGTATGGGCTCAAGAGGATGAAGCTGCAACTGCAGCCAATGTCCCTGCCCCTTTTGCTGACATCCCTGAACCACGAGCTCGAAACTATGCTAGGGCTAGGGATTAGGTGAACCAGGATAGTATCATTACATTCCCCAACCAAAATGATGACGTCGTCTATCAGCAACTAGTGAGTATCCTACTAACTAAGTAATGCTCTACTCCCTTGGTAATACATCATACATGTCTATAACGATGACTCTTATTTTCTGTAGATGGGGTTGGTTGCCGAACAAACTTCGCAAAGAAAGGTTGAGTCCGCGCCGAAGAGGCGAGAAGATGACATCCTCATGAGGGTGCTCAGAAATCCAAAACATCATGGTCGAACTCAGGGAATAGGCTCCGATGTGCCATGGAAGTATGGCTTGCACTAGTATAGCTCGCGATATCGGAAGAGGAAAGCCCCAAAAGAAGAGAGGGAAACCCGCATGAAGAAGCAGCTCAAGGAGGAGGTCATTCAAGAGTTGAAGCAGGACATGGATTCTAGGGTCGAAGAAAGGGTGGCCAAGGTCCTCACCGACATGAATATAGCTCCAGGGCGCGACCATGCGACACAACCAAGTCCTCAACCACACATGTTGATGCAAGCTCATCACAACATAGGAGTAGTTGTGCATCCACATAGTTGCCTAATCTCCCGATCCAAGTGCCAGCTACGGTGGACCACATAGAGGCAATTGGTACTATACGATCCATCTCTTTTGAAAAGCCTCACCCTTCACATGTTTCAGTATTAAATTGTTTCTTTACAATGCAGGACGTAGTGTAGTATGTTCTAGTGGTTAGGGTCACACCAACCTTTGTGTCAGAAGTCGCAGAGGAAATGGCTTACATCCCTCCATAACAGAAAGGGTGCACAACACAGACCTCATGGATGGATATGCCAAGGTGTAAATCGATTCGGCCATGCCCAATTGGCTGTCGTATCCACTGCCCATGCCCCCGAACGATGAAATTCTTACTTTGGGCGATGCGCGCAAGACGTACATACAATGGCCCAAGGCAGATATTATTGTAAAAGTGATTTCTCGTCCAAGTCTGTCACGCTCCGCTTTTCTCCCTAGATTAAAAACCACCGGTGAAAAATCGTAAAGAAGAAATTGCCGGAAAAGCTAAAGAAAATCAAAATCCTAAATTAAAAATCTATTTCATAATTGGAAATGGTTTGGTGGAATTTTTCTTAAATTCCCGTGTCAAAATACGCTAACAGGATTTTTATCGGAATTTTCGAGCATTGGAAGCAATTTTAAAAATTAAATTAGACTAACTGAAATTAATTTCTTTAAGGAAAAGGGCATTTATTTTTCTTTTTCTTTTTATTTTCCTTTTCCTTCCTTTTTTTCTGTGGGCCTCCGGCCCACTTCCCTCTTTTTTCCCCCTCTCCTCCCGCCGGCCCAAGTCTTCCCCTCCCCTTGGGCCCAAGCCGGTCGGCCCAGCCGCCCCCTTTTCTTTTTCTCTCTCCTTCCTCTTCCTTTTGGCCGACCCAGCACTGTTCCTCCCGCGCACGCAAGTCTGGTTCTGCCCCCTTTTGGCCTGGGGCGATGACAAGTGGGGCTCGCTTGTCATCCCCAAGCTCTAGCTGCCCCAAGCAGCAGCCGCGCATGCCGTGCGAGCCGCCGCACCTCCGGCCAAATTCCCGCGTCTCCCGGCCACGTTCCACCTCATTTATCCGTGTCATCATGTGTTCCCGACGTTACTCCTTCATTTCCCCCACTTATCCCCCTTCTCCACTCATTATGTGCGCCGGAACGGCCGATTGAAGACCATCATTTGCAGCTGCCATTAATGTCGCGACGCAACGGTTTTCGTCCATTCCCCGCTCCTCCCGGCCATGCCCGAGCTCCTTTGCCAACTATAAAGCTCCCCCACACCCCGGAACACATTCCCCACTCGCACTCACTCGCGTTCGCCCACTCCATGCTCCCGCACTGTGCGTCGCCCAAACTCCACTGCTGAGCTCACTGTTTCCGTCCGTTCCCACTAAACCGTTGCCCCTCTCACCGAACTACCACCACCTCCACCTTCACAATCCTCGGGAACATGCTCCCGTTACTTTTTTCCCAATTTTCGATCACCGAATTGCGCCATCGCTGTCTTCTTCCCCGAGTTCGACCGTCGGTGAGAAGCGCCATCTCTCTCTCCTTTTTCTCCCTTGCCGAACCGCCTCACACGTGTGCCCGCCCGTGCCGCCGCTGCCGGCGTGACCGACGCCGTCGCCGTCGCCGCCGGCCGTGGCCGCCGCCGCCGTCGCCACCTTGCGCCGCAACCACCGCCGCCCGTCACCGCCTTCGCCCTGCGTCGCCGCCGGCGAGGCCGCCGCTGCCGCCACCGACCAGCCAAGCCCGGCCGAGCCGTGCGCCCTCCCTTTCCCTGTGCAGCCAATCCAAGCCCGGCCAGTGGCGTGTCGCCATGTGGCGCACCCCTCTCCCAAGCCGGTGGACTCGGTCCACCGTGCACCATTGAATTTCTCTCTCTTGCGTCACTTTTCCATAGGTCCCGTGGTGACGTCATCCCTTAGACGCTTGCGTCATAAATCGTTTTTCTTTTTCTTAACTAGTAAAAAGGCTGAAACTTGTAAAATTCACAGAAAATTCATCCGAACTCCGTTTGAGTCCGTTCAAGTTGCAGCGAATTCGTAAGAATGTCAAGAATATATTAAAAATGGTTTAGTTGTCTGTTTTAGCTGTCTAAAAGCCTGTTTTGTTGTACTTTGTTTGTCGGTAGATTCTTGTTCCGAGGACGCTCTGGTTTACTTTGAGGTTGTCGCTGAGGTTCCGTTGGATAAAGATCAAGGCAAGTCATTTTCCTTTGAACATATTGTACCTATTTTGCAAATTACTATTATTTTATCTATTGCATTACATTACTTTGTAATGCAATCGGGATGGGACCTATAGTATTAAGCCTAGGTCGTTTACCCTGTGTATTTGATCACCTGGGAATCAATTTGACTAGAATCAGGGCTAGGACATGCTTATTTCACATGAAATGTCGGTCTCCGACCGGATGTATCGTTGGTACTGCTAATCGGTAAGTTAAAACTTGATTGTTATGGTGGGTTGTAGGTGCACGGTTTTGCAAGTCGCACCCATGGCAGTTAAGGACCGGTTCGCGAGAAACCCTGGAAGAATTATTAGTGCGTACCACAAGCCAGCATGGGCAACGATTGGGCTTGTAGTGTAGCTTTTCCTAGCCGACGCATCCAGGCGAGGGTGAGCGTGATGGAGTGCGGATGGACCGGGAAAGGTCTATGCGGCTGTCGGATTCACCTAGGCACGAGAGGGGGCTACCTACCTTGGATTCTGGGTAGGGGCGAAACTTGAGGTGTGGTGTCGCTTGGTCAGGGAGGGTTATGCGAATGGTCCTGTCACAGACCCCTTTTCGATATGCCATGGTGGCATGTCGACGCACGGCACGTGTTGTGGGGCTGTGTCTTGTGGGTACAGACGTACACCTCTGGCCAGAGTGAAAAACTATTCGAATAGCCATGCCCGCGGTTATGGGCGATCATCTAGATTCACCGTGATTAGTCCCACTAAAATAATAACCTGATTCAGTGGAAATGAGATAGAATAGTTGGATGGATTGGGCCTGACTCAACATGGTGTAGCGTTGAGCAGAGTGTTAAAATATTGCTTAATTACATTTAATTACTGCTTTTACTACTTTCAACTTAATTCTGTGAAATGCCTGCTTTATGCAGAAGTTAACCCTAGCCTATCCTTGGAATTAACCCTGCATCATACCTTCTCTCGGTATGACTTGTTGGGTACAGTGGTTGTACTCAGTCTTGCTTCCTTTTCCCCCACCTCAGAGCTGGAGGATGAAGCTGCAGTTGGGTTCGATGCTGAGTAGGCTCGTCGCTGCCGTCAAGGGTTGCCTGTGGAGTGGAATTGCTGCCCCGCAAGAGTCAAAGCCTAGTTCTTAAGTTTATTTTACCTTTTCGCTGCATATGTAAGACTTTTAAATGTTTTAAGACGTGGAGCTGTTTATACAATTTGTCGTTTGTGTATCCCTGGCTGGTCCTGGACAAGGTATTTTAATACACATTCAGCTCCGGAAATTCTGGTGTGAATTTCTGGGCGTGACAAAGTCGACCATTGGAACGTACACCTCCTAAGTCCCAACTATCAATTGAAGCTCCTCGTGGACCAGCAATGATGGAACCACATTCATCGGGGCACATTACATGGATTTGGCTGATATAGCTGCCACCTTTACTCCAATTAAGACCACACGCAAGGACGATAGATCCCCACCACTTGTGAAGAGACAGAAAGCTGAATGGGATCATGCTAAAGGAAAGGGGAAGGTCCTGGAGATGGAGCCGGTGGCCCAAAAGCAACGTGTGCCTGCACAGTTTGTACTAGGTTGGCCTTTGGTGGAGGACAATGTGTTAGCTTTAATGGGTATTGTGTGTCAACAGCCACACAAAACAGTACATGGAGCTGAGCAATGCCAAGCAGAAAAATAGGGAGTCCGCTGTAATTGGACATCACGACCACCAGCCGTTCCTATCGACCCCAACCTATATTACTGTAGGCTTTGATGACATCTTCGATCTATTCAGGATCCGAAAGCTGGATACGGGTCTTCTTAAATGTTATTCATTGTAAGTGCACCGTATCTCCATGTGATTTGCTAGTAATTTCTTCCTAAAATTAATGCTAATATGTACTGCATATCTTAAGGTTATGTTGGCTAGAAGCTCGTCGAACTGGTAACCATGTTGGATTCCTAGATCCAACGATAATCAACGAGCTCAACCTCAAAACCAAAGTAGATCGTGTGATTGAGTACGTGAACCGATGCTTATGGACCCACCAAGACAAGGAGTACATCATGTGTGCACACAATCAAGAGTAAGGAGACAATACCCTTCGTCTAGATTATTTTAGGGGATTCTTATTACTGACGCTACATAACCACCATGCAGACATCACTGGATTCTGTTGGTCATGGTTCCTAAATGGAATAGGGTTTACTACCTTAACACTAATAGGGTGAAAAAGTACAATTTCACAGCACTCATCGATGCCATAAATAGCGCTTGGAAACCATATGTTGCAAAGGGAGGCATGCACATCGAGCGCAAGGACGACCTCTATCATGACACCGATTTCAAGTGCGCGCAACAGATCGAAGACCAGTGTGGCTTCCACGTGTGCCACCACATGTCGACATTGCTGAAACAGGTGAACTATTCCGACCCTGAGGTTTGTGCTCAATGCCAATTCGATGATTTCAAAACTAACATCATTCCTCTATACGTACTAACCTCTGTCTTATTGAATAGAGAGATACAACTGTCTGGAAAATTAGAGCCTCCACCCCCCCATGCTATGAGAGGTGAAATTTATGCATTTATTCTTAGCTAAATCATAAACAAGAAAGGAGCATTATGTCTTAAGTAGCTCATCGAACTGTTAGATGTGGTCTTATAAACTAAATATTTTTTTATTTTTTGTGATGTAACAAGTGTGATTCTGTGTTTTGGAAGACAATGTTATTTACTTTCATATATGCAATCATCTATTTACTAAGAGTATTTGTATTTAGTTCCTTGGTTATCAAATAATCACAGAATGCAAGTTGGTTTGGTTGGGTTAGTGCATTCACAGAGTCGAGTAAGACACCTTGGCACCCCAAGGACCTCGTATTCTGTCATTTTTTTGATAATTTGAGGTAGATTAATAGGATATCTATATAGTTAGTTCCTTGGTTAGTCAAATCATCACAAAATTCAAATATGCAATCGTTTATTAATTGAGTTATTTGTAATTAGTTCCTTAAATTAATATGCCTTACATCTACTCATTATTTACTACATTGTATCGTTCAATTATTTATCCTTTTTTTGAAATGACAGGTCATAGTTATTCTTCAAAAGGCATAGGCTAAACAAAACTTGAGTAAATTTGCAGCTTCATGTGTAAGTCAAGAAATTGGGTAAGTTTGTGGCTTCACAGGCTCAAAAGAAATGTGAGTTAGGAATATGCGGTACAATTGTGACTGTCTATGTAATTTCTGTGAGAATTTGAAATACATGTGTGTATGATGTTAATTTTGGGATGAATTTGTGCTGAACTGGGGAATATGTGATATTGGGAGGAATCTGGGCTGGGATATATGTGACGTTCTGTATTTCAGAGGGCGTGGATAGCAAATCCGGAGTCTAGCCAATATTATAAAATTATTTTTTTTGAAATTACCTCATCACTGACGGGTGATAAAAAAGACTGTCATTGTGACCTTAACTATGAAAGCCCTCTACTACAATCCGTCAGAGGAGAGTCACCTGTGACGGGTGCCAAGGTTCATTCATCAGAGATGGCAGAAAACTCTGAACTGGACGTTGGTCGATCTGCAGGCACCGAAAATAGCTAGGAACACGACCAGGTTCATCCAAGAGGATCTGACGATGGACCGTGTCTATGACTACATGTTTCACCTTCGACGAGTATGCTAAGCTGCTCAAGTACAAGCCCACGGTGCCTGACGGAGCCGTCGAGGTAACCATCACAAGTGTTTCACCAACGGGTTGCAACCACTTATGGGCTTGTGGAGACCCTCACTTATAACGGTCATGAAAATATTGGCCCGCTGCCCGTCAAAGGTGACTGGAGTCATCAGTGACCACTAATCTCTGACCAAGGTCAAACCCATCAAAGGTGAGGGTTACGGCCCATCACAGGTGACCTGATCGGGCGTAGTATGGTTACCCTTCCCTAACCATGGTGGGATGCATGGTAAAGTTGGTGAGTTGTTAAGCTGCTGTGAACTTGAGTTACTTGTAGCTTCTCATTTCTATTAATGAAAATGGGGAAACTTGGCTCTCGTATTTAATAAAGAAAAAGCTCAATTGGTTTGGTTTTTGCTGGTGAAACCAACCTAGTCTTCGAAGGTGCTCATAGGAGCAATGGATTGTTAATCCACCATATGCAGGTTCAAATCCCGTCGTCTGCCTATCCCATTATTGCAAATTAAAAATGCAATCTTTTATAATTCTAGTTATGTATTTTACTTAGGGTGATTACAACGAAAGGTTAATGGTGACCTCATAAATTTTAAGATATAACGGTTTAATCTTTAGATGTGCTTATAGGAATAGTATGTGTGTGTGGATGGATGGTTTATAGAAGTGAGTGTGTGTACTTTTATGGTTGCTTGTGTCTATACTGTGTTTCAAAAAAATAATATCATAATACACAATCATTAGTTAGCTTACTTCCTACTCTTCGTTTATTTGGTTTTTGACTATTTTTTCCATTTTATATTATAAGACGTTTGAATTCTTGTTAGTCAAATTTTTTAAAGTTTCGTCAAATTTATAAAGAAACATAGCAACATTTTTAACAAACATACAATCAAAAAATACATATATTATTTTTTGAAAGGAAGTAAAAATATATATATTCAATGTTAGGTTGAAACTAAATTATTGTAGTAGATGCTGTTAATTTTTCTATAAATCTGGTCAAACTAATAAAATATTAAATTGTTTTATAATATGAAATTGAGGCTCCCTTACACCTTGTGTATGGACGGGAGGCAACGAAGTGAAATATTGGGAGCTTGATTTCCGTGTAGGATAAAATACCTAGGTTTGCATGCATCGATCGGTATATGCGCGCAAACGATATGCATCTGCTTCGTCTCGTGTGCGCTCGCACGGCGCGGCGCAGGGAACGCGCCAGCCACGAGGGCTCTCGATCGGCCAGCTGGTGGCATCGTCATCGGCCGACGGGCGGGAGGCCTGCACATCGTGTCCCGCGCGCGAGCGCGATCGATCGTGGGTGGCAGGCGCCCGGCGGGCGTCGCGCGCAAGGTGTCGGCCCGTCCGCGCGCGAGAAAATCTCCCGGTTAATTTCCTGGAGATTCGAGCCCCGCCTGCAGCGAATCCGCCGAGCGATCTTTTGCGCGCGCTGGCACGCGAGTGGCGTGGCGTGGCCATGCGTGACAAGATTCCGCGCGCGGCGCCACCGGGACGACCATGCATGGCCGCCGTGGCTATAAAAAGCCGTGGCTAGCTCTCGCTCCGCTCGCCATTGCATCCGCTCCGGCCGCACGCGTTTCCGTTAGAGCCAAACCGTGTGCGCCATTCTGAAGACCAGGCCTTTCATCGAGCAGCTGGTGTGCGCACCGGCTAGCTAGCTTCGTTGGCTCTGCTTCACCACCGCCACCGCGGCGACCATCCGATCCTCTTCTAGGTGAGACCCGTCTTCTCGACCCGTACAATCTATGGATCCCCGTGCTCTATTGGTCAGATTGTATAGATTCCATATATATCCGCCTGAGCCGGAGCTCTCCCTTGCTTCGCCATGGAGGCCGCCGTGGACATGCCATCCCAGAGTCCCTCGAATTCACCTCGGTAGCAAATAAGTGTCGCTGTGGCGACCGGACGCCGGACACCGACTCCGTCGCGCCGCCTGCTTGAACACGAGCTCCACACCACGCCACCGTGCTGTGTCGCTGCCGCTGTTCGGTGGACGTCGGAGGCAGTGGCGTAGCTAAGATTTAAAGCAAAAGTGACCCGTCTCTAATGGGCTAAATCAAAGAGTGATCACCTATACAATTTTTTCTATGTTTGGCACCATATCTATTATTTTTACCTTGGTTCAAATTGTAAGATGGTCCATGGCTCACCGAGCGACCTACTTCGTCCATACCGGAGCTCCGGCGCACCTCCAACGACCGTCGTCAAGGCTTATCTGGCCGCGCCTCGAGGACTGGCGTTAAGAAACTTCCTCTACATTTTCAAGGAATTCTAACCTGAGATCGTGACCCATGTTTTCAAATTCAATTGTTAGTTCAAATGCACATTGTCTCTTTAATTTTTTTTCACTGGGATATCTAGAAATTTGTTTTGAACAATTTTTATGATTTAGTTCTATATATTTATTGTAGCATTCGATAAGTCGTGGCATCTCAACCCTTGGTTCTTTTCACTCCAACTTTTGAGCAAAGTGCAAACTTTGCCATTTGGTTTCCATCCATGTAACCAATGGCTTGGCGCCCAGTTCATGGACCAACTAATAGGCAATTAATTAGAATTAGTTGTTTGCTCTCCAAAAAAAACCAACGAAATAATCTTCACAGTTAAATAGGAAAAAATATATTGCACTCACCATTTGCTTTCTGACGCCAATCGGAAATTAATCTATATTTATTGATGAACGAGAAGAAAGCAACTAGAAATCTAGAATTAAAAAAATTACTGCATTGATGTGGTAGCAAATGTCCTACCACCATATCAAAATTATCACCAAGAACCCTTTTCTTTATCCCCAACTCCTATATTTGCCTTTGAGTTGCCTATATTTTGTAAGCCTATAATTTCTTCTTTTATACCTGTAATAATATACGTTGTGCATATATGTTGTGCATATATTTGGATAAATATATGGTGTAAACCCCAACTAAAGTGAAAACTCATGTATGCTCTGAACAAAACTCATCTAAATTCAAAAATAAAAATCACACATGTAGATGAGATGATTCTACACACCATGTAAAATAAATTTTGTTAAAATTTGACTTCATTTGAAAGATAAAAACAATAAATTTCAAACCAAAAATTGTTTTTAAAATTATTTTCATATCTCACAAACGAAGTCATGTTTGGGCATGATATTTTACATAGTTGTCTATAATTATCTCATCTCCATGTTTGATTTTTTTTGTTGAATTTAGACAACTTTTTGACAGAGTTTATACGAGTTTTTATCTAAATTGAGTTTCCACCACTTATTTACCCCCATATATTTCGATCAATTGTTATTTCCTTCCTTTATAATGTGATTTAGCGTAGCTTCGGCTATTCCTTGTTCTTTTCCAAAAATATAGCGTCAATGATCCGAGTCGAGCCCGACACTCTGGCAAACTATCGAGTCCTCCAACCTATACTTTCTGTATATTCTCTCTCATCTCATCATGTCGTCGTGGCATCCTCCTCCGCACTGTCACTACTAGTAGCATTTTACCAACCCATGCACAAATATCTTTCTATCTTTAAATGATTTTTATCGAAGTACTTTTTCAATCTACTATCCGACTACATGATTAAATTCATTGCAATTAAATCTTTACAACAAGACTACACATGGTTATATTCGATGACAAATATATTTAGCTTTTTAATAGAACTTTTAAAATGTTGAAGCTGATTTTATCTAAATGTTTCCACTGTATTTATATGATGTTTTACTAGTTAATTTACAAATATTGCATGTAGTATCTTTTGATCTTTCAGTAAGAGTATTTTATGATGTTTCAACAGTTATGACTTAATGTATCATATATGATATACAAATATTTCAACAATATTAAGTATTTGCAAACATATTGTACCATTTTATATGGTCTTTTTATGTTTTACTTGTTGGGGCTCAATGTTTTATATAGTAGTTGATAGTGTTGCATCGGTATATTTTGAATGTTGCACTTCTCTGAAACATCTGACCAAGTAATGGAACAATTTTCTATAAGTGATG
Organism: Oryza australiensis; assembly: GCA_019925245.2. Classification (NCBI taxonomy): domain Eukaryota; kingdom Viridiplantae; phylum Streptophyta; class Magnoliopsida; order Poales; family Poaceae; genus Oryza; species Oryza australiensis. The sequence continues at coordinate 1,571,562 of JAIFGZ020000545.1, read as the reverse complement.
AAATAACGTTTGATTGTTCTTATCAAATATAATCATGTGAGGTCTTATTGAAAATATTTAATTGCAAGGAGTATAACGGTATAATCCAATCATAAATTGGATAATTAATTCAGAAGAAAAATCCATTTAATGTTTATATGATCATGTCATTGTCCAAAAGAATAGGTAAAAATTAGAGGTAGCACTACTACAGAAAAGGGGATAGGTGCCGATTGGGAAACCCCATTAGGTATCGGTTTTCCCAACCGGCACCTATTGGTCGGCACCTATTTGAGGAGAAATAGATGCCGGTCTAAGAACCGGCACCTTTTAAGGTGCAAGAAATAAAAAAAATCCGGTCACAAATTCACAGATCCAATGTTCACAAATCCACAGACCCAATATTCACAAATCCGGTCACAAATTCACAGATTCAATATTCACAAATTCACAGATCCAATATTCACAAATCCGGTCACATATTCACAGATCCAATATTCACAAATCCATAGATCCAGTCCAAATATCTTCACAAATCCACAGACCACATCCACATATATTCACAAATCCAATCACAATAACAGCACCGCAAATCCACATATATTCACGATTTATTCATACACATCAAACAAATCACAAAACAAAGATCCACAGCGACAAAAAAAACCTCGATCGTCGTTGTCGTCGTTGCCTCCGCCGCCCTCCTCCCGCCGCCTCCCGCCGCCGACCTCTCGTTCCCACCCCTGCCTGAGAGAGAAGAGAGGAGAGTGAGATCCGAGGGAGAGAGGGGCGCGAGAGAGAGAGGGAGACCGCCGCCTCCCGCACGGCCGCGCCGCCCCGCAGCCGCGCGCCTCCCGCACGGCCGCGCCGCCTCCCGCGACCGGCGCCGCCTCCGCCGCATCGCCGCACGGCCTCCGTGTCCGCGCCACCTCCTGCGTCCGGCGCCGTCTCCCGCACGGCCTCCTGCCGCCTCGCCGCTTCCGCCGCTCGGCTGTGTGAGGGAATAGAGAGAGTGAGAGGCTTGTGTGAGAGAAGAGAGAGAGTGAGAGGAGAAAAGAGATAAGGATAGAGAATATAAAACGTGGTTGCGTCCGGAGAAAAAGCGCGGTTGCGTCCGGCCGGTTGCTGCACGCGGGTCGGTTCGGTTTTAGGTGTCGGTTTTATTAAAAAACCGACACTTATAATATATTATAGGTATCGGTCTTTTAATAAAACCGACACCAATAGTATATGTGTCGGTTTTTCTTTAGAACCGACACCTATACTATATTATAGGTGTCATTTTCTCTATAAAAACCGACACCTATAGTATAGATGTCGGTTTTTCTTTAGAGCCGCTACCTATTGTTTTAAAGGTGTCGGTTTTTGTTAAACCGACACCTATGAGACCAATACCTATTTTTAGTAGTGTAGTGATATTAATAGCAAAAGAATATGTTTTAATTGTACAAGATTATAAGAGTACCTTTTTTATAATGGCATAGTTGAAGTGATTAAGTGACCGTTGAAGTGGGGCCAAGCTATGCAATTGTTGATTGAGGGATGAATGGCTTGGATTGAACAAACAGCAAAGTTTTCCGTTTGCGTCAAAGGGAGACAGTACTGACCCCGTTTATTTTTACTTCCGACAAGCATTCTGTCATAAAAGGAAGAAATCTCCAGTGAATTTTACTACTCCATATAACACGTTATTATGTTGTTTGGGCAGATAGCAACATATATAGGATTCAGTTCCTAGCCAAGCATTTCAAGCCATGAAGATTGAGCGTGATTTCCACATGATGAAAGGGGATGATGAGTTCAGCTATGCCAAGAATTCTAGGATACAAGTTTGTACCAACCCTACCTTTCTCCTATTTGTGTGCTTGTTAGTTATCGTTTCATTAGTCATTACAAACTACATATGTTATTCTGTGAAAATTGATAAGCAATTTATCTCCAACACTGTAGATTGTACTCAGTAGTAATATATAAAGAGAGCATGTAGGATAACTATTTGTTTGTATATATGTATGTATTTATTGAGCTAAACTAGTGTCATGTACCAAAATCAGCAATACTTTTCTTCCCACTCTCAGTTACCGAGAGTAGGGGTGGTAATCGGGACTCACTTTTAAACACAAAGTTTGAGTGCTGGGCCCAAAAAGAGGTGAACTGAATTTTTATAGATTTTTTTATCTAAAAATTTATATGGGCTAAGTTGCATTGGAAATTAAGGACCTATGGGTTGTGATCCATTACTACCCCTTACCATGGGCCTGCATTAGAGTTGGCAAATCTAAGTGTAGTATTTGTTTAACCATAATTCTGATCTTCTTTTTCCCCCATATCTTTCTAGAGAAGAGCTATTCTTGCTACCAGGCCAATAGTTGAGAAAGCCATAAGGGAAATGTGCTTAGATCTTCATCCTCAATCAATGGTCATTGCTGACCTAGGTTGCTCCTTCGGTGCAAATACACTCCTCTTTGTCTCTGAGGTGATCACCACAATATGCGAAATCCGTAACAACACCATCAAGGAGAGCGCCATGGAGATCCAGTTCTTCCTTAATGACCTACCTGGCAACGACTTCAACCATATCTTCCAATCACTAGAGCAGTTTGAACAGTTGACAAAACAACATTGCGCTTGCAGAGGGTTACAACCTCCTCCGCACTATGTCGCAGCTCTTGCAGGTTCCTTCTACACTAGGCTCTTCCCATGCAACAGCGTCCATTTCTTCCATTCCTCCATGAGTGTCATGTGGCTCTCTCAGGTGAGGCTTGCTGATATATTCTCATTGCACAAATAAGGACCCTACATTCCTGACCTTTGTGGCTTTGTGTTGGCTGTTTGAATAGGTCCCTGAGAATCTGGATGTCAGCATGAACAAAGGGAATGTTCACATAGGGGCAACTACACCATTATCGGTGGCAAAGCTCTACCAAAATCAGTTTGAGAAGGACTTCTCACAGTTCCTCCAGATGCGGTGTAGAGAGATTGTGCCTGGAGGCCGGATGGTGCTGACTGTTGTTGGTAGGAGGAGCAAAGATGTGTTCCATGCAGGAAGAACCACAACTATATTCGAGTTGCTTTCACATGGACTATGTACTCTTGTTACTGAGGTATAATTCACATGACATGAGTACCATATTGTTGTTTAAACCATAATGTTTTTCTTTGATGAAAAAATTAATCTCCAGGTGTACAAACTTACATATTAGAAAAAACCAAGCGCTCTAAATACTTATTCTAATGTTTGAGTTGTGTTTTGGTACTTAATCAAATTCTTCGCGAAAATATGTAGCATTTAAAAAATTATGCTAAAGTATGCTCGTGGACAATCAAGAAGTGTTAAAAAGTATGAACATACATGACAGATACTATTTTCAAATAAAGTTGACTTTTTTATTTCTTACTTCTACAATGGTCTCTTCTACTACTATTAGAAATAGTACCAGAAACAATCTGATCCGTTGTTTTACGATATATGTCTCACTTTATTGGACATTGTTTTTAATTACAAGGGCAATAAAACCCAATTCATACATACAGACAGACAAACAGTGACTCATGCATGGAAAAGCTATATTCTTATCGCTTTGTTTAATTAATTTGCATTTTCACCACAGGGTCGTGTTGAGAAGGAAAAGCTAGACTCCTTCAATATACCGATTTATTGCCCTTCGGTTGACGAGCTAAAGCAGCTGGTGTGGCAGAACGAGCTACTTGACATAAGTGACATCCAGCTCTTCGAGATGGATGGGAACCCCATGGATGACTTGGAGCCGGTAGAGGATGCTGCTGCCGCTAAGGTCGTTGGCCAGAGCATGTCTGCGACCCTAAGGGCGGCAACGGAGTCCCTGATTGCGAGCCATTTTGGGGATTCTATACTTGATGAGCTCTTTGCAGTTTTTGCGCGTAATTTTACTAGCTACATTGAGAGTGATGTTGAGAAGAGCGGCATCACGGTCATCACACTGTACTTGCAGGCAAAACACTAGAGTGTCATCCTTAGTGCTCTCCCTACATTGTTTCAACATTTAATATATTCTCATATAGACCATGAATTTTAAACAAGGGATTTTCAAAGTAAATTGAAGTAACACGTAGGTCTAATGTAATAACTCGGCATACAAGCTTTAAGTATTAGTTGATGCCATGTGTGTAAATTGGGGATGTCAGAATGCTAACTCGTGATCTAATTGGCTGGCTATCTACAACCATTGATGGATGGCTGATTGTCTTGCCAAGTGTGCCTTGCCTCACCCGACGGTTTGCCCAATTTGTGGTCACGCTGAGGAGCCTATACAACATCTCATGATCAATCATGTTTTCACTCGGCAAATTTGGTTAATTTTGCGAAGCCTTGGCTTCTCATCCACACTACTGAACAATGACACACGCAAGTTCTCTAGTTGGTGGGCAAAGGCAACGAAAGGCTTGCAAAAGAATGAGAAGAAGGGGCTCAACTCGCTATTATTTTGGTTGCTTGGGACATTTGGAAGAATAAAAACGATTGTGTTTTTAAGGTGATGCCCCTAGCGTGGCAAATGCCATCCGAGCCGTGGCTTGTGCAGACATGCTTTGGTGTCTAGCATGAGTGTCAAAGCTCCAAGACAATAGCTCTTGCGCATATGGAAGTCGGCATGGGTGGTTTCATTTTTGTTTTTTGTTTTTTTCATGTAAAACTTTTGGTATGTGGGTGTCGGGGTTTTTAAATCTTGCACCCCCACCTTTCCCTCTCTTGCATAATGAAATGATATGCACATCTCTTGTGTATTTGAAAAAAGAAACTTGTTATCTAATGAATCTACTTTCTCCCTATGTTGGCCCATCTAATATGTCCATTTTGTCCCTAGAAATATATCAATTGTTGTGTGAGCTCTTCCATTATTTTGCAAAATAATGACGTTCTCCTAGTTCCATTTAGGATTATTTGCACAGGAAAAACCATTTTCATTTGAAAATGAGCAGACATTTTTGCCATTGCATAATTTCTAGAACTTGATTATGAAAAGAGAATTCACCAATTTAAGATATCCAACAATTTAGACACCAATTCTATCATTTTTATGAGCAAACTTTTTGCCATATAAATTTCTCCACCACCACCAGCGACACAAGCTATGCTTTTGTGGATGAGGCCCATGGACCATAAATTTCCATGGAGCATCTAGCCTTTTAAGTTGAAAATTGATCTAAATTCAAATGGTAGTTTATGCATATCCCACTCTATTTGGCATATTTTTAGAGGGAGACTAGGGGATGGGAATCATGGGATCTCGTTGAAATGGGATACTTTATGCTGACATCAACATGCATGAAACATAGGTATCATATGCATCCGACCTTGGTACCTAGTTCCAAGTATGGTATGTATCTGGTACTAGGTCTAATACTATATGTATCAAACTTGATACCAGGTATGGTAGATCTATAGGTGTTAGACCCGATACCAGGTCCGATACCTATGGATATCGGATTTGGTAAAGTCTAATACTTATAAGTATTGAGGTAAATAGGTCAAATACTTGTAGTTACCAAACCTATGATACCACCAATGTGATCATGATGCTACCGGAGTATCACTCGGATGTCCATGAGGTCATATGTGTATCAAGAGAAAAAACAACAAAAATGTTTCAATTGTAGAAATAAATCTAATCAAAACAACACCAAATCAATGACAAACTACCCCACTACCCCACGGTCAGAAACGTTATTGTATATTCCCATTGCCTCTTGAAAACAAGCAATAGATAGGTTCCTACCCAAAATCCTTCAATATAGGTAGCTAAGTCAAAGAATTGAGCAACACTAGCCTGAGAAATCACCTCACAGAATGCTTGAAAATCACACAAAAAAACAAAAAAAAGCTCTTCGATTCGATTCAACACTTACGATCGATGAAGCTCATTGTGGATGCAACCATAGCTACCACGAATCAAAGAGGCCACATGATTCACTTTAATCATCTCTCCATATTCAATGAAGACGACCTTCCATGGCAGCATGGAACTGGTCGTAGTTGACCACACGGACCGACGCTACGTGGTTAGGAGAGGGGAGGGGGTGGGAGGGAGGGAGAGAGAAAGGGAGAAAGGGGAGGAAAAGGAGAACCTTAGATCTTAGATAGGATATGATTAAATGCATGATGTATCAGTGTAGATAAGATATACAAGTGAATGATTATTAAGGTATCCTATTAGGACAAGAGTCCGTCCTATAATATTTCTTCACTATATTAATAATAATAACTAGTTTAAATGGGTGGATAGATTTCACTAATGTTGCAATTGCATCGAAATATGTTAAAAAAATTGTGTATATCAGGATGCTATTTTGCCAACTCGAAAGAGGCTCCAACACTTCTTTTTTGGCGGAATCAAAATTAATTGAGTAAAATTCACCAATCCACAGGTATTATGGTCTAAATTACACAAACTACATAAATTTTGACACATGGCACATGAATTATGGCTATAAAGTTCTACAAAATCACACTATTTATCAATTAATTTGAGGTCAATAAAAAATTTCAGATTCATCCTTACAAAAAGTAAAAGAGAGAGAAATAAAATGGCAAAATGTAGCCTTCTGCTACCTGCGAACTTCCTTTCCATATTCTTTGGTCGGAGACGCATTCGAGTGAGAGTTAGACTGTGTCCAACAGTCAAGACTCATCATAAGACCTATTTTTTTATTTGGGATAGATCATAGACCCAAAACTTCCTCACTTCAACAGCCTATCAAAAAGCACACATCAGATTTGGGTTAAAGAGAGAAGATGAAGGAAAGATCTATATTTGGTTATTCTCTCTTCTGATACCCAAAATGAGTTCTCAATATGTCTATTTCGGTAGAGACCATCTTTTACCTCTTCGCTTTTGGGTATGGGTAGCATATTGCCTTCCTCATCAGACCCTAAACCCCAAATCCACCCGCGCCGCGCGGATCGCGAGCTGGGAGCTCGGGGAGCGCACGGGTGTCGGCGGCCGGCGGAGGGAGCACGGAGACGGAGGATGACCCGCGGGGGTGGCGCGAAGCCCGCTCGTTTCCTCTGGCGGGCGTCATCGTCGGCCGCCGCTGGCCACCGCCGCTATGTGCTCTCGACCGCCGGCGAGGCGCAGCAGGGCCGAGCGCGACGAGCTTCTGTTGGACGCAATTCCACAATGGATTCGATGGACTGACGAGGTATGGGGAAAAATGGTACGACGTGCTCTACACTTCCATTTTTTTTGCTTGATGACAGCCATTTTCGGGGCTACTTGGTATTAGGTGTGCAGCTGCTTCTAGTCAAGCTCCAACTTCTTAGGATTTAGGAGATTGCTTAGGGGAAAAATGAATTGTACTTTCTTCTTGTCTTTCATATGTCTGTATTCTTTGGGAAAATGGATATCTTGGTTGTAGAGAGAGGCAAATTATATACTAGTCTCTTACATAGTAATTATTTTTGGTGTATTTATATCTTATTTTCGTTGAAATTACGGTGTATGTTTGACTGTAAATTTTATTGCTTTCCTCATACTTGTCCTTAGGAACACCTGGTTTTGCCAAATGTTCTAGTGATGGTAATGGCTTATAGTTTGCTGTTCAAGCAGACCTCAAATATATATCTATATATATGATATATCTATTAAACTTGAGCTGTATGCTATTGAAGAATATGGTGGTTTTGAATCAATGGCAGACGTTCTGCCTCATTACATTGATATACAACACCAACCCAAGAAAGGGTAAAAGCCTCTCAACAAAAAACACAACAGGACAATATTGTTGCCTGTTTCAGACCGAACCAGAGATATCATGGAGCCCAGGCAGTACGCAGTAGGGCACCACCTGCCAGCTCTTGGACGTTTTCAGAGTGATTTTCAGCAGCAGCCACCCTGCCAGCCCAATCCATGAACTGATTTCTGGTTATATGATTCCAGGAGAAATAAATGAATTATATATTTGGTATCACATTTTTGTTAGATGTATTGTACCAAACAGGGGCGGATTTACGCCCTGGGCTGCCGGGCTGCAGCCCGGGGCGAGGCGGCGCCGAAGCACGACGAGCAGACGCCGCACCCCGTCAAGGACCAGCTCCCCGGAGTCTCCTACTGCATCACCAGCCCTCCTCCATGGCGTGAGAACCCCTCCCTCTCCTCCTTGCCCAAATTTCTCCGCACACTTCCCCCGCTCTTGCCGGCTTTATCGTTCGCTCTCTGTTTCGGTTGGTCGATCACGATAGCGATAGTTCTCTGCTTCCTCGCATCATTTTTGCAAGCTCCTGCTTCCTGGCATCGGTGTGGTGGTTTCCGTGCTTGCGTTTACTACTATGCGAGAGTGCTACATTGCTGCCTTCACTTTTTTTTTCAAGGGAGTTGCTAGGTCTGCTTGGGCTTTCCTTATTATGATTTGCCTTTTTCCTTTTGTTCTCCCGGCTATTTAATAGCACCTCGCCTTTGTTTATTTAGTGATGCTGAAAAGGTTTGACTCGTTTGATTCTAGTCGTGGGTATCAACCATCAACGAATCTTTGAACACTTCGAATCGATATTATCTTTGCTATATCTATTAGTAGTGTACTGTGTATAACGAGAAATTTTTTTTTTGTCCTCTGTTATTTAGCCCTTCCCTTGATCCGTTTCTGGATCCGCCACTGGTACCAAATGATTGGTACCTTTTGAAATCTGGTTACCTCCTAAGAACAGTAAAACCCCATCCCCCCTCCACCACCACCATCAATTTTATTTTTCCTCGGGTTCATATGGCTTGACAGAATAAAGGTTCAATCATATTAAATAAAATTAGAATACATTATATGTGCAGAGAATTGTGGCTATTCCAGAAGAAGTCATGTATACTTACTTAGCTCTACTACATTTTATCTATTTCAATTGGTTTATACATCCTTCTCCCACTCCCGTGGATGCTTCATACTATCCTCTTCCTTGCATTTGATCCCAACATCATCGTCATCTTTTACCATCTTCCATGTCCAGTTTGTGTTGATTTCAATATTGATATGGTTGCGAAGGTGATTGGTTGCCTCCCTGATGGAAGCCTCTTTGGCCTCCACCTCATGAGCCTTTGCATCTCTACAATCTATCAGCACAAGGAGATGCTTGAGAGAGGACATGTGCTGGATGCCGAGAAAAAAATGTCTGCATGGATTTCTTGTTTCTCGTGCTTTTAAGTTAAAGCGAAACCTTTCAAGATTTGGCATTGCCCCAGCCTCAAATACTAATGGATTTATTTCAATATTACAGGAGTAGAACACAAACTGTTTAAGATAGAGAAACCCTCTGTTGCGGATGATGAGCTTTTCATTGGGGGCTACTCCTTTTGTCCATATCCTGAGAGCTAGAAGAGAAGGTAATTTGCCAAGGATCTGAAAAGCTTCCTCCGTAACATGATTAATATTGATATTCAGGAAAGTGACGCTAGAGAGCGTAGCCATCCACTCTGGAATTCTAGGAAAATAATACTTTGAGCTCATTCCAAAATATTGGAGGGGATTAGGAGCAGAGAACCAAGAATTCAACAAGAAATCGAGAGACGAACCATTTTCAGTACAGCATTGAACATGTAGGTACCGAAGCTTGAGTTTGCACAGTGTACTGATGGATAAAACAAAGTTATCTGTGTGAGTTTTACCACCGGCATACATATCATTAACACACCAAATTATCCCAAGATACCTTAGTTCAGTCAAACTTTGTAGTTCATGCAAGGTATTTGATGAGATGCTGTTGTCAACTTTCATATGATAAAGTTTCTGTAAAGCCTTCATATTTCCTATTCCTGCAGGCAGCCTTACTTCATCGGCAAGTAAAAACATCAACCTTTTCAACTTCACAATACTCTTGGGTAATTCCTTTATCATTGTCTGTGTCAGATCTATCGTCTCAAGTTGCTGTAGTTCCCCTATTTGCTCTGGGAGTTTGCAGATGCTTACTCTATTCAACCTTAGGTATTTCAAACGAAACAATCTCCCTATGCCATTTAGGTGATGGTTTTCTAATTGATCATTACATTCCATGCTAATTGTACGAAGAGCTTGAAAGTCTGAAAGAGGCAGCACATTTTCAGTGGATCCATAAGTAGTGAGTGATCGAACATTCAGAACATTCATATTTGACGATACCATAATTTCTTCTGGACTATGGTAATCAACCAGTCGACGAATCTTGTGTTGTGGTCCCAAGGCATGATTCTGGTAACCAAATACTGTGATGAAATTTTCTTCAGCTGACTTGGAAATAATAAGATCAAAAATCACATCATGTACTCGACAAGCATCAACTCTGCCATCATATTGGATGCTCACTGGTATGATCATGCTCCTATTGATTAGCTCATTAAAATAGTACTCTGCTGTTTCCTCTAAATTTTGTCTGCCATTTGCTGTGATGAATCCTTCCGCTATCCATCTCATTACCAATTGAACCCTCTTTATCACGAAACCCTCCGGATATATACTGAGGTATAATAAGCATGTCTTCAAATAGTGCGGAAGGTCATTATAACTGAGAGATAGAATCCTCTGCATGTCATTTACACTGGGATCCTTTTCAATTTGAGAGCCAATGGAATTTCGGTACTTCTCCCATAGTTCTTTCGTGCATGGTTTATTTGCTAATAAACTAGCTATACTAATGATTGCCAAGGGTAAACCGCCACATTTTCTCAAGATGCCATTGGATACTAGTTTCAATTGAGATGGACACCGATCTTCAGAACCAAAAATCCTTTTCATAAATAATTTGTTAGCGTCACTGTTGCTAAGAGGTTTCAGTTCATACACATTGTTGAGGTCTGGATAGCAACATGACTTGGCAACTGAAATGATACGTGTCGTTATCAATATTCTACTACAGCAGTTACTTTCTGGCAATGCACATCTGATTGTTCTCCATGCTAATGTACTCCATAGATCATCAAATACAATAAAGTACCTATGACATGTTCATGTCAAGGACAAAATTATTGATTAATACCTCTAGAATGCTGGTATTACTGACAGTTATTTTGCGTAATGATTTGAATTAACGGCTGGTTATTTTTCAAAATGTTTGATTCTCCCCACATCTATGCCCATTTCCAAATAAGTCCAGCTAGTGTCTTTTTTCTGGAAACAGTGGAAAACTTATTTAAAATTTATTACTATATAAGAAAAAATATACATATCTTTTACTAGGTTCCAGAGGCCCAGCAGAAAGCTACCACATCCACATGTCAGCCTATTTTGGGCCACAATTGATTTATCATAGTAAAATTCAATCTAAGCTCATGGGAATTTAGGTTCAGGCCCTGAGCCACTTCCTCGGCCCGGGACCTGGTTTTGCCTCTGCATGGTGAGACTAACTAATATAAGGAGTTATAAATAATTAAATATTCGACCAAATTTGTTCCCCTTGAGGCCTTGACTAAAATTGACCTGATTCTTTGTCCTTCCCCAATTAGTCAGTCTGGCTTGTCAAAGTCTCTACCTTTGTTCAGGGATTCTCATCTTTACTATTCCTAATCGACTTGTAACAGTGTTTTACATAATTGTCTTGCAATATTCTTATTCAAGTGATGTCCACTGTCTACGATTCTAGATTGCTAAAATAGGACTGAAGAGGCATGGAGGAGATTAAAAGGTTAAGCTAGATAATTTAGGATGAATTGAAAGTAATGTATGGTGTTGTATTGCTAGTTTGCATATAATGCCACGAATCTCATGACATGGTTGACAAGTACCACACAATATGTTAATTGAGTAAAGGTAGCACAGCAAAATTGATTTTGAACAATATGGACATGGATTAGTAGTGTCTGATTACCTTCTACCAGTGAGGAATTCTCTCAATTTGTTGATGAGTTGCTCCTCATCCAAAGCTCCCAATCTGCCCATGAGTTGCTCTTCGTCCCATGCTAGACTAGCATGTTCAGTCCTTGTGATATCATTGAGCATTTTCTGAAATATTTTCCTCATGTCAGGTTTTTGGGAGATGGACACAAATGCTTGGCAATCAAACTGCCCTCCAATTTTGTTATATACTTGACGGGCCAGAGTAGTCTTGCCCAATCCTCCAAGACCAACAAGAGATACCACACTTAATCTTGACTCCAACTTTTCCCCTCCTCTAGTTAGCCAGTTGATGAGCGCTTCTGTTGGTTCATCGATACCTACTAGGGCATCTGCCTCCGCAAAAAGTGCCGGCAACCGAGGGTCAAGGGGTACCACATCAATAGAACTTGAGATGGCACCATTGAAATTGTACCTCTTTTGCCGCTCACTTGCATTATCAACACGTGCCTTCAACTTTAGAATTTGATCAGCAATCTCATTACGAGTTCCAAGTGTCCTCAGCTTGTGAATGCTCTTCTGGAAGAAACCCTTGTGAACTCTGCTTGAGCCACCATCAATCTGATGAATAAAGTTGTCAATGCAGTCCTCGATATCGTAGGACAGCTCTCTGATTTGGTTCCTCCATTCCTTTATCTGGACATCGAGATCATCCATGTCGGCCAGCTTGAGGAGAAGAGCATTCATGCTTTGCAGCTCGGCCTTCATGGAGAGGATCTCCTCATTCACACCCTTGAACTTGTTGTTGCACTGCTTCTCTACCAGGGCGGGGAGCTTTCCGAGAACCGAGCTGAGTACCCCGGTAGCAACACTCACCATGGTGTGCTCCATTTGTGATTTGAGGTGTGTGTATGGTTGCAACTCTAAATCTAACTTGCTTCACTAATGGTTGCTCACAGATTGGCAAGGAGGAAGAAAGCTGCATTTATGATGAATGGTGAAGCAGTAGGTAGCTCCCGGTGTTACTAAAGTATTGGAGATTGGTGAGCTTTCGTAACCTGAATGATGGTTCTCAGCATTTCAAATTCAATCATAAGAGAGTGGTTGTGATGCTAGCAAAATAAAAAAGATTATCAAAGAAGACAGTCCCATGGGAAGAACAACACGTTTCTGCAAGAAGACGAAGTTATAAGATGGGGAGTTGCTAAGGATATAAATATATAGTGCGCAAGTAAGTAATGAATGGACAACTTCGGCAATTTCTTAAGGCAAGTTGGGTTTAATGATTTTTTAATCTGCCATGTCAATCTTTGCTTCTGGAGGTCAGTCAATTAGACATTTAAAATAATAAAAATTCCAAACTATAGGCTTTCTAAATGGTTGGTAGATCTTCATTTCAGTCCAAATAAACAGCAAAAGGCCTTATGTTTCTGTTTTATTCATTAACGTGGTAAGCAGCAGGTATTGAAACTCTAAACTCGATTTCTTTTTTTTGGAGAACTCAGATGTATTAAATATGTAACTGAACAGTTTGCATTAATTCTTCAGTGATGGCAATATCTTGCTGTACTTTTTCGTTGTCACTTATGTCAATAAACCCATTTCAATAACATTACTCAGGTTTTGACACCTATACTACTTAGTAATTTTGAACCATGGATATATATCTTGCTTCAAACTAGAAAACAAATTTTCAAAGGAGGTCTTTCTAGAAAATTTGTTAGACTCAAATTTATGCAGACCTTCTGAAGGATCCTACTATTTTCAGGGTTGCGTGCATGCACATTCTTCTGCATAGTTGTCATCTAAGTCTGCTAATCTGAATCCAATATTATTGGGTACAAGACTGCAGTCAGGATCTGTTGAGAGAGCCTCAGATTTCAGGTGTCACGGGAAGCATCTGTGCAACTGCAGTACTGAAGAAAGGTTAGTCAGCAATCAGTCTACATCCCATTTTTGCCGTATACAATCTAGTCATTAATGTCCACATGATGACAATGACTACATACAGTTGTGATTAGAATAGTGTGTAATTTAATCTTAATCGTCATGTACGCCACCAACTTGCATATACTAATATTGATAACCATCCAGCATCTTGATAACCTACATTAAGCAGACGATGGCACAATCCACTAACTCATATTTGAGAGTTTCCTAGAAGTAACGTGGTATTGTACTATGCACATTAATTTCCTCTTGCCTACTAATATTTATTTGTGACTTTTTTCAAATGATTCACGTGCTTCTCATAGCTTTTGAATCGGAGCATCAAAAGACAATTCAAGGATCAAAGATATAGGAGTACAATAGTCCATACACAGCATCTTTTTACATAACAAAGGTGTTCCTTGTAGAAATTTTGCCTGGTCTGTCTTGTTCTGATCAAACAACCGTCATCTATAAATTCATGTCCTTGAGGATGTTTCATCCATCAGCTTAGATATTCTTCCAAGATCTAACATTTTAACTGAGAAGAGGGTAGCACATTTTTCATGCTGTGGTTTGCCCTGTAACATACCTGTCAAAATAAGAAACACATGTTAGCATAAAAATTATAGGGTTGAGTCTGATTTACCCCTTCAACTATTGTAAAAGTTTGAGACATTTTACACTCCTTGACTTTTCAAACCGGACGAATTGCCGCGTCAAGCTGAATTCAGTGGTTTTAATCCTATGTGGCACTGTGGCCCACCTGTCACCCCTTCTGTTTTCTCCCTCCTCCCAAATAAAGGCCTAGATGAACAAGCTTAGAAGCATCTGAGCCCTTTCAACTACGAGCCTGATCATGCAGCGCAGCAGCTGCATAGGCGGGGAGCTGCGTGAGCCAATAGACCGAGCAGGAGCAGAGTTGGCGCCGGTGCCAGCAGCTGCTAAGTTACCAGCTAATTCTATGATGTCTGAAGAGGTAGACCTCAATTCGATTGATCCATCCATCCAGGGAACCAACCAACACATACAGATCCAATGTGTGCTATAAGTGTAGTCTCCGATATCTGATTGGCTGAAAAGTACTCCACGTTTAACCAATATATGACTAATATAGGAGGCTGGCCGTCGGTTGCAATGCCGCCACAGTACGTGCCAAAATCATTTTCTGGTTCCCGGACGAGGTGAGCTCGCCGGAGAGCATGACGGCTGCACTCAATTGCGTGGCGAGCATGGACAACATCTCCCTTTGAGCTGCTTGAACCTACCACACGCTCCTCACAAGCTACACCCTGATTCCTCAGGAGAGAGTGACAAGGCAAAGAGAAAGTACAAACGAGAGGTGGAATACTCCATATTTTTTTATTTGAAAATATGCTGATTGGTTCCTCACATTGGTGCCATTGTCAGGGCTCAAGGGGTGTTACGTTTATGGATGAGAATGGTTAGGTTTGGCCTATTTATCCACTGAACCTATCCATAAATATGTTTCATTGGGTCTTTAGGGTTGATCCAACAAACTAAATGGGCCAAACGGGTCGACCTCTACAACCTTGGGAAGCACCGGATCGATTCGCAGCGCTCCAGTTCTCTTGCGGCGGCCGAGCCGGGCGAGGGGCGTCACGCGGGTCTCCGGTCTTGCGGCTCGCGAGGACGGCGGCGGCGCTCCGGCGGCGACCCAGGCTCTTGTGCAGGCGGCGGTATCCTCCCACCGGCGGCCCGGGGACGCGGCGGCGGCGGAGGCCGGGGATCGATTCGCTCCAGTTCTGCGGCGGCCGGGCGACGCGAGTCTCCGGTCTTGGCGGCTCGCGACGACGGCGGCGGCGCTCCAGCGGCGGCCTAGGCTCGTGTCCCCGCGGGGTCCTTCTCCACGCTATCCCGAGGACGCGGCGGCAGCGGGGGCCGGGCACGCCGAGTCCAGCACCGTCCCCCGGGGTCCTTCGCCTCCTCGGCGTCGACCTCCGGGTCCTTCCCTGCGGGAGTCCAGCACGACCTCCGCGCCGGCCGCGGGGTTCGTCTCCGTGGGTCCTTCTCCGCCTGCTTGACTGCCGCAAGAGTCAAGTCCTCCGCCCATGGCTCCCAGGTCCATCTTGAGATGCTCTGAATTGTTCTGGTTAAATCCCATGTTCATCTTGAGATGTTCTGAATTGTTCTTGTTAAACATACTTGTTCATATTCATATAGGTTCATAATGTGGTAATTTTACTAAGTAATTAAGGTCTTGATTGGAACAAGAGTTTTTGATGTCAAATTTCTGCTTGAAACTGATCTGTTTCTTGTGAGATTTATTACGAAAAATCCTAAGTTATTTGCATATATGTATGTTTTGACGCAGCTGTCTTCGCATAGTCACTCCCATCCACAAACAATTTCTTACAAAAATATTATCAAAGTTGATAACCTTTGAGATTTCTCAAAACAGGTCATCACTCTTTGGGAAGTTGATAACCTTTGCTGTTCTTTTATTCCTTGTCCTAAATGGTACTATACTGAGCTCACAGCAAACCAGCAGGCAGCAGCCTTGTTCTGTTGGCAATATTTTGCTTCTGTGAATTATTATACATATATATAGATGAAATATTTAGATCCAATTATACACATTTCTGCCTACTGTTATTATGCTTCTGCCGTGTGGTTTCTGAGTTGGTTGTTCTGGCAGGCCAATGCCCATGAATTCTCCCTGTGAATTTGTCTCATAATCTACATGTTTATTAACACATTTATTAGTCGATTTAATTATGGCCTTTGTATATTATGTAGATTATAAAGACTACGTACCTAGCTAGCAAGGAAGAAAAAAATATTTATCTGAAGCAAATGGTTTGATCTTGCATGGTTGTTTTGGCACATCAAGAATATATAATTAAGCTCATACTCTGTCTTGTGCTTATTCATATCTTTGGACGTTCTACTGTTTCATTTGGTGATCCATCTACATTTCAGAACAGCATATTTTGTTCTTATTGTCTTAGTTATATATGATACTGCAGATCGTCCATGGGGTCTTCAGCTCCTAGTGACTATATTACTGCTACTACTTAATCATGTATTACATTTGCATTGCACAAGAGACAGGAATACTTTTGAATCTGATCTGCAGTATGATTTGCACAAGAGAAACTCCATGTCACTATATGATTTGATCTGATCTGCAGCATGCTATTCTAACTTGATACATATGTGTAGTGATATGGAGCAAATTAGTCTTAAATTAATAGCAATCTACGGATAAAGTTGTTTAAAGTGAGCAGCTCGTCCTTGACTCCTCGTCGACCCGCAAGAAGATGGACAATCCACAAGAAGAGATGTACCGATGGAGAGGGATTTGGAATTTTTGGAAGTGGCAACGCCAGCAATGAGGCTCACGGCCACAGGGTCTTCATCGACACCGAGAAACCTTGCCAATGAAACTGAAGGTGAGGAACTACACAATGAGGTTGATGATGAGGTTGATGATGAGAATGAAGAAGATGTCAATGTAATTGATGCAGGTTCCTTGCTTGGTGAAGACAAAAGAAAGTTTAGGTCAAAGGCATGGCGAGAGTATGTGCCAATTTATGAAGATGGAGAAATTACAAAAGGAGAGTGCATGCATTGCACTACCTTAATTGGTGTCAAGCGTGGAGCAGGAACTAGCGCTTTGCGGAATCATTTGAAAAGATGCAAAATAAGGCTTGAGAAGGTTAGAGTGGTGGATCAGCTCCATGCTACTCTTATGTCCCTTAATGGAGTTAGTATGAGGAAGTGGACTCTTGACAAAGAAGTATCGCAAGAAGTATCGCGAAAAGAGTTGGTAAGAATGATTGTGCTGCATGAGCTACCTTTTAGCATTGTAAAGTATGATGGCTTTTAAAAGTTTGTCTCAAGCTTAAATCCACTCTTTAAGATGATATCAAGAGGCACAGTGAAAAATGATTGCATGAAAATGTTTTGAGGACCAGAAGAATGCTCTAAAGGAAGAAATCAAATGTTTAAAATCAAGGATATCCCTTACCATGGATTTATGGACCTCCAACCAGACTTTGGGATACATGTGCATCACATGTCATTACATTGATGCTGATTGGAAGCTAAAAAAAAGATTATCAAGTTCTCTGTCTTGGAGACGCCACACATCGGTCTAGCAATGTTCAATGTTGTCCTCAAATGCATTCAAGAGTGGAACTTTGAAAACAAGCTATTTGTAATAACATTGGATAATGCTAGCAACAATGGTTTGATGGTAAAGTTACTAAAGGAGAATTTGCTAGCTAAGGGAATGATAGTTGGTCAAGGGAAGTTTTTGCATCAGCGTTGTGCAGCACATGTCCTTAATCTCATATGCCAAGCTGGATTGGAGTTCATAGATGACACTGTTACCAAGATACGAAAGTGTTAAATACATACGTGGATCTCAGGGTCGAAAAGAGAGGTTCAATGAGATTGTTACACAACAGGGCATTACTTGTAACAAATGTCCCAGTTATGATGTTGTGACCAGATGGAATTCAACATTTCTAATGCTTGATGTAGCACAACAATACAGAAGAGCATTTGATTCTCTAGCTTTACAAGATCCATTGTACAAATATAAGCCAACACCTGAAGAATGGGAAAGAGCTGATCTAGTTTGCACATTATTGAAGGTGTTTTATGATGCTATTAACGTGATATCAGCCACAAATGAAGGGGTCAGTGATATGGTTAATGCCATGAAGGACAAGTTCGATAAATATGGGAAACTATCATGGATGACACTATGTATACCTATCATCTTGGATCCTCGGTTCAAGTATTCCTTTCTTGAGTTTCGTTTTGGCTCTGCCTTTGGAAGTCATGCTAAACCTAGGCTTGAAAGATTGAAGACAACCTTCGAGGCCCTGTTCAATGAATATGCTCAGCAAATGATCAACGTTAGGTCTATGCAGCAAGGGAGTGGTGATGTTGAGATGGATATAGGTAGTTGTGATGAATTGGTTGATTGGGATCAACATGTGAGCCTCGCGGCACCACCAAGGATTGTGGCATCATCAGAATTAAAGAATTATCTTTCAAAGCCTTCACTCCCTTGAAGTGAACCCTTCGATATCTTAAAATGGTGACAAACAAACTCTATTGAGTTCCCAGTACCCATCGTATGGCTCAAGATATTTTAGCAGTTCCTGCTTCAACAGTACCCTCTGAGTCTGCATTTAGTATTGGATCAAGAGTAGTATCTGAATTTCGAAGCCGGTTGACTCCTGAAACAACTGAAGCACTTATATGTCTTTAAGATTGGATTAGAGAATCAGCTAAAATTAACTTAACATATTTGCAGTTACTTCTGGACTTCAATTTTCATATATATAATAATTCTTGCATGCACCTTTGAAATTGCAGGTTCGTCTTCTTCGGAGCTAAGCATCGAATCGATCTTTGACTATATAATTCCAGACACATTGCCAAAGGTAATATCACCTTAAACTATTTTCTTATGAATTATACTAACTGGTATGTTCTATGAAATAAAATGTAGTCTAGATATGGTCAAATCATATATGTGTTCAAGTCTCGTCATGTGTTCTATTTTAGTGGATCAAATTTGTTTGTGTCCAAAATGTGTGTGAACTCTAATCAGGTATATTAAAATACACTGTTGGCTTGTGATTTCCTCCCTCCCTATGACAGAAGAATATTCCAAGAAAAAATACGTGTATTGTTATTGCTTCGCCAGTTAATTTGCTATATCTAACTTTGTTTTAGATGTATTATACCTTAACCCGCAATTTTACACTTTTGCAGCTTGCTTGATCTATCATTCTAGGATGATGTCACTTGGATTCAGACAGGAAGCAAATTCTATTTAGCAAGTGACTTGGCAGTGACCAAAACCCAAATACTAGTAGCAAATTGTAGTACTTAGAGTTTTTGGCTCCCAGGAATCATTTTATGCAGAAAGACTCTTATGTTGACGTTGAAACATAGCAAATGTGGTACTGCAACTATAAAGGTGTGTGATGAGTGAGCCAACTAGCATCGGCCATGTTTCCTTTGTAATCTTCTGAAATGCAAACCATCCATTGCAATCTCTACACTTTGGCATCATATTTAGTGTTATCAGCCTGAAACAACAACTGAGTATCTATTATTAGTCATTGTTAAGTGATACTATATACTATGTATGTTTTTGCAGCTCTCCAGATCGAGTGCAAAATCTTTTTACGTTGATTTGTTCTTTTGATCTTCGCAATTTCCTAAGCAAACTTTGTTGAAAAATATATTAAGGCATGCGGTTGTTGGAATTCATACAGAATGTTTGAATCATTTTCAAAAAGAAGGAAATATTGACAGGAAGTAAGCAGCCAATTTTGATGTCTTATGTGGATAAAAATCTTTGTTCTTAGGTTCAATAGAATAACCCTTTGCTCCATTGGATAACCATTTATTTAATGAAATCATTGAGGGTTGCCCCTATTTAAACCATGGACCAATATGGATATAGGAAATGGTTTAGGTTCGATCCAGAATCTAACCATTTCCACCCATAGTACCCATAGTTACGTTGTTCGGTTTAAAAAGTTAAAGGTGGTAAAAAATGTCCGACATTATAATTTAGAAGGTTAAATCAAACTTTTGTGATAGTTGAAGTGATAAATCGGACTTAACCTAAAATAGGTTAAAATTATAGTTTGTTTTTGGATGAAGTAGATAATTATTCCTTGTTACAATAGAGAAAAACCCCTCCCCTATTTTCCAATACCTGATCAGTTGATGTGGACAAGTAACCTGTGAAGTGGCGCCCCGTTCTTTTCTTCAACTTTAAACTACAACTTTCTCATTTTTTGTTGCATGTTTTTAAACTATTAAATGATACATTTTTAAAAACTTTTCACATAAAAGTTTTTTTAAAAATCAAATAAATTTATTTTTTAATTTATGATGATTAATACTCAATTCATACCCTAATTACTTGCCACGTTTTCTGTGTCGCTCAACTCAGGCCTTAGTTCGAACGAGGCCAAAGTAGATTTATCCACACAATACTTAGTTTATCATCAATAAACTTTTTCTTACACATACATGGATGATTTAATTTGTAGCACTCATTCTTGCATAGTGTAAAAGTATATCATCGTTCTATTGTAGCATATGACATCATGAGTTTTGAACTCCAGGAAATTACTTGTCCCTATATTACGGGCCTTCGGACTATAACAATTAGGTCTATTTGAATGGTTGAGATGAAGACATCCAATGATGGCAGAGCAAGGATTTCAATGTTTTCTTCGGGGTTGGGGAGAACTCCTTATCTATCAATATAATTGATCTATAAATTGCATACCGAATTAAATTGTCTGGAAATTTTATGGTACCCTTTGTACTTCCCATGCACATACTTTTCATAGTTCAACAGTTACTACTTGAGAGTTGAGAGATAACCTGCTGTGAAATGGTTAAAACTTTAGGTGAAAAAATCTGCTTGAAAGTCTGTAATTAAAACGAGGTCCTCATATTCATTCTTATTCCATTAGGAACAGAGAATAAACAAAAATATAAAGTACATTACTGAAGAATCGATTTTTGCGTGCGGGCCGAAAGGCATCTTTTTGTGCGGAAGGCCTACCCGCACGCGTGAGATGGTCTGAGAAAATCAAATTTTCATGTGCGAGCGGCCTAACCGCACGGAAAAATCGATTATTTCGTGCGGACGACTTAAGAGGACCTCACGGAAAAATCTATTATCCCGTATGGGCCACTTAATCCGTCCGCACGGGATAATAGATCTTCCCGTGCGGACGAATTAAGTGGCCCGTATGGGAAGATACATCCGTCCTATATTACATATTGAATTATTGAATTAAATCGATAACTAATATCACATCACAAATTGCACAAAAATAATTTTACATCATCACAATTTTACCATAGATTTCACATATATAATTTTACAATAAATTTTACAATAAAACGATCGGTGTTGCTGGCGGTGGAGCCGCAGTGGAAGAGGCGGCCACGGTTGGAGGAGGCGGTGGTGGAGGAGGTGGCGGCGGCGAAGGAGGAGGCAGCCATGGTTGGAGGCGGCGGAGGAGGAGGTGACCGCGGTCAAAGGAGGCGACCACGGTCGGAGGAGGAGGAGGATGCGGAGGAGGCGGCTGCGGTCGGAGGAGAAGGAGGCGGAGGAGGAGACGGCCGCGGTCAGAGGAGGAGGAGACGGAGGAGGAGATGGCCGTGGTCGGTGGAGGAGGTGGCCGTGGTTGGTGAAGGAGGTGGCCGCGTTCGGTTGAGGCGGCGGAGGAGGAGGCGCCCGTCGTCGGTGGAGGAGGCGGTCGTGGTTGGTGGAGGCGAGTGAAGGAGGAGGCGACCGGCGGAGGAGGCAACCGGCGGAGGAGGAGGAGGAGGCGGGTCAGTGAGCGGTGCTAGAAAATTTCATCGGGAGTTAGAAAATTTCGAAACCCGCACGTACCTATATAGGCGGTGGTGATCATCACGTGCGGGCGGCTTAATGACCCGCACGAAAAGATTATCATTTCGTGCGGGCGGCTTAAGCGGCCCGCACGAAAACTATCTTTCCGTGCGGGCACTTAAGCCGCCCGCACGCGATAATCTACAAACCTTACATTTGACTACAAAAATTATAATAATATCTAAATTTGGTCAAAAAATTCTATAAATCGACATGACAACTTATTTTTGTTCCATAACACTATCATAAAAAATTCAATCAGTTTTGATCAAGTAAGACTATATATTGTTCATAAACGGTTACACTTAACTGATCAAGTGAGACTATATGTTGTTCATAAATGGTTACACCTTTGTTTCATCTAAATGAACTCTAAGTTTTAAAGTTTATATATTTTATAAGAAGCTATAATTAATATGACAACTCATATATAATTAACATATTTCTTTTCAAACTTGAGTTTACATTGTAATCCTAGACTATGTGCTCCTCTAGATATATTGTTTCTCTTTTGCGCTTCTTTATTTTTCTTTTCATCTGTTGTTGACCAAGACAGGAAAAATTTAACTTTTTCTTTTTATTTTTTAAATATTTTTTATTGACTTAGGAGCACACAAGAGGTAACCACATAAAATTTGAGCCTAAACAAGCAAAAGACGTGGCCGGTCGAAAATTCAGAAGACACATTTAAAATCGAAAAAGCTTTCGGGTTCAAAAAGGTAACCTTCGAGCCGTTTTGGGGAAAATAAAATCGCCGAACATGACAAATCTATGGACGAATGCATCCAAAATTTTTTTCTGATCAATTTTCATATATGGAACGTTTCGATCGAAGCCCGTATGTGAAAATTATGGCCGTTTTAAAAACCGACTTTGAGTTAGAGGACGAAACGGGAACAATACGCGCAAAAACTTGTTACATACGCATAAACTGCATTATATGTGTAGTGGAGCCACTCTGTTATAGTTTTATCTAAATGAACTCTTTTATATACCTTATAAGAAGTTATGAACTTATATACATCTCAATTGTGTATATAACCTTAACATTAACTCAATATCACAACATATAAAGTTATATTGTCACTTGTGTTGTGAAAAAATATTTTTTCTATTTGATTCTATTCCATCTTCAAAAATTAGATGGAGAAATTAAAACCTTATATCTCTAAATTGGTTTAAAAAATATGGGCATCATCCCGTGTGACCCACTTAAGCGACCGCACGGAAAATGGATTATCGCGTGCAGTCGCTTAAGTGACCAGACATGATATTATTCCGTGTGGTGCGGTCGCTTGCTTAAGTGGACCGCACGGGATAATTGTATTATCGCGTGCGGTCTACTTGAGCGACCACATGCGATAATATTCCGTGCGGTCCATTTAAGCGACCGTACGGGATAATCCATTTTTCCGTGTGGTCGCTTAAGTGGATCGCACGGGATAATGCAACCGCCCTTGAGGACCGATTTTTCAGGTGCGATTACTTATGGCCCGTCTAAAACCTATCGGGGAACTCGTCTAGAAAAACAGTTTCTGTAGTAGTGACAGGAGTGAATGGTAGTTGTTTCAAAGAAAGTCATGTATTATGTACAGTTGTTAAATATTGTTACATCTATAGATAGATGCTTTGCATGTCGTTCATACTGAGGTCTTTTTTTTTAAAAAAAAATCTCGAGTCAATGAAATTGTGAGACCTTACCACTGTTTTGTTATGCATGGCTTATTAGTACTCAAACCAGCAATACTAATGATATAAGATGTCAGGTACATGTACGTCTTATAAAATTTATAAGGACATTTATCTTCTGAGCCAAATATTTTTCCGATAAACAACTTCTTGGCTTCCTTGTCAGTAAGAGAGATCAATGTGATGACAAAATGTGAAGTAATCTAATATGTAATTATTTGTTCTTCCTATAATTAATACAATTTATTAAACTGTGGGGCTTCCCCTGCAGTGTAGTGTTTTGGTAACAAAATGTGAACATTAAAAATTAAAATTTCATGAAATCCAATAGTTAAGCAGTAATACAGAATATCGCACAATCATATAATTTTCTGTTGATCCGATTATAGGTGGTTGGCAAATAAAGCTGATAGACGATGTACTTGATTATGGATATCATACATTATAAACTGAAACCGATGGTCCAAGCAATGCCCTAGAAGAAAAGTTTGAGAAAACATATTTTTAAAAGCGTAAAGCAAATAATCCATGAAAAAAATAATGTGGTGGATAGTCTGAATTGAACAAGTAGCGTATGGATCACATCACGTCGAATACTTCTGTGGCTGTCTATATTCACTGACCACACTGAGCAATAATGTACAGTAACAAAGAGACTCAAATTTTCAGAGGATGCATGTACCTAACAAACATCAAACTCATTTTAGTAGGAAAAAAAGGGTCAAACTCATACTACCGATCTTCTGGGCACGCTCGAAATTTTTTTATATATCTAGCGAGATCTGTTCTGCTAGACTAATATTTAGATCTCAAGATT
Source organism: Oryza australiensis (assembly GCA_019925245.2). Classification (NCBI taxonomy): domain Eukaryota; kingdom Viridiplantae; phylum Streptophyta; class Magnoliopsida; order Poales; family Poaceae; genus Oryza; species Oryza australiensis. The sequence goes on along the minus strand of JAIFGZ020000545.1, from coordinate 1,546,966 downwards.
TATATTACATCTCCCCTAACGAGTCATTTTTTTCACTACGGTTTTTCTAAATTTTAAAATAACCTAATTATTCAATAAAAAACTCATAAAAATATCACTTAATTAAATATATACTTAATTGTGACTTGATGAGCTAGAAACTCAATCTTCTCTTTTCGTTGCAACTCACAATAATATATATAAACACAAATATATTGGTTTGTCAAATGTAAATACATCAACCTTGGTATATAGTAGGGTACTTGGTAAAAGCCCGTCCTTATTTCGAACTGAAAATATCCCATGGAAATAAGAGGAGATGCTATGCGGACCCCACCAGCACACGACGCTAGGTCAAAGATAGCCATGCAGTTCGACACCTCTTCAGGATCCGTTTCACAACAATTTCATTACAAACTAGCATGGTCTTAAAAAATGTTAAATGTGCCTTCATCTTGCATTCTGTTGATTGCTGGTACATCCTTAGTGTGTTGACGTTTGTTGTGGCCAACACAAGATCATATAATAATTAATTTACGGTGTAATAAAAATCGTTAGATCAAAACAGGCTAACGAAAGATTAATTCATTTTCACGGAATCACGTGACTAATTTATGAGCAAATTAGCAAAGAAGATAAATATCATATACGTGATGAAGAACGATTAGTTTTTAAGCGGACGATTTTTTCCTTTCGTGGAGAAGCACGGCTGTTTTTCTGCGTAAAACGATAAAGATAAACCAAATTATAGGGATAGTAGAACTCAGTCATGAAAACGAAATAGAAAACACTAAGAAAGAAAAAATTATGGGCCTTTATATGACCGTACACCGGTATATATATAAAAATATAACTATCTATAAAACAACTAATTTTTCAAAATTAACCTCAGTTCGCCGAATATTTTTTTAAAAAACCAGTTATATGTACGATGAAGCTTATCTTAACTACTTAAAAAATCTATAACTTTTCAATTATCAAATCGTTTTTCGTCCAAATCTATAAAATTTCCGATCCGTATAACCTTTCGCTCCATTGTTGCCTTGCTTTCCTCACCTCCAGCAGGCGAGCCCGACTCAAGCGCCTCCTCTCTCACCGTGCATTGCCCTGAGCAGCAGCCGAGCACACGCTGCATGCGTGAGCTAGCGCGCCGCTGTCGAACAAGGGAGAGAAGCGCGTGTAAGGCAGGATGCCTCCCTGACGTCCTCCTATCGCCGGCGGCCGAAGGCATGGCCGAGCGCTATCACCTTCCGTGTGAGGACGGGAGGACGACGACATCCTGTAGCTTTTGGCGATTTTATATTTTAGTCCCATATTTATGGTAAATCATACACAGGTCCTAGAGGCTACATCAGGCCCCATTGGCTGTGATGTTTGATCGTAGTCAACTGGGGTAAGTAAATTATAAGGAGATGCAAGGATTCACATGCCTGTTCATCACTATACTTTTCTAACTAATAATATCCGAGTCATAAATATTTTAAACTTCTACCAAATTTCTAATCGGTTTAAAGCAATATCTATTTTCATTATATTTTTGACTTAATTTGATGAAATTAAATTAACTTAGACTAAATGTCTATCAGATACTATTTCTTAATTAAGGTTCAGTGGTACACAAAGTTGAAGACACCCAGAAAATCCCTTGAGTATTTATAAAATTAACCGCAGTCCCAATGCTGAAAAAAAGGGAGGGCTTGGATGAAAAAAGACCTCCTGTGTCCCTCTCTTCCACCCCCATCTGTGCCGCGCCTCGCGCCGCGCCTGCGCTCCTCCCTCCCGTCGTCGCTCGGAGCTCCCGCGCCGCCGCCTGGATCTTCGCCCTCCGCCTGCTTTCCTCCTTGCGCCGTCGTCCTGTTGCAACGCACAGACATTTTGCTAGTATATATATAGCTATCTATAAAGCAAGTAGTGTTTCTACCTAAATTTTTTGTCCGACTGGCTATTTTGCAGAAAACCCGTTGACTATTTATAAAATTAACCCATAGTCCCAATGCTGAAAAGAAAGAGAGGGCTTGGATGGAAAAAAGACCTCCTGCGCCTCTCCCTCCCTGTGCCCCTCCCTCTCGTCCCCATTCGTGTCCCGCCTCGCGCCGCGCCTGCGCAACTCCCTCCCGTCGCTGCTCGGAGCTCCCGCGTCGCGCCCCGCACCGCGCCTGCGCCCCTTCCTCCCATCCCCATCCGCGCCGCGCCCCAACTTCATCCGTTGCAATGCACAGACACAGTTGCTAGTATATATATATATATGTGTGTGTGTGTGTATATATATATATATATAGGTAGCCTAATCCTTGGTGCACGTACGGTCACTAGTACAAATCTTTTTTCTCTGTGACGACCCATCACATGCCTAACATTTTCGGACCGTCACAACGAAGTAATCTCAAATGAGCCTAAAAAAGAGACCGACAAAGATATACTCGCACAGACATATTGGATGTGCATAAAACTTGAGCCCATCACGGATGATATCTATTGGTGACGAGTGCAATTCAAGGCCCGATAAAGATAACCTATGATATCTTTGTCGGACTCCAAAAGAAGCCCGTCACCGATGAGAATCATCGATGACGGGATAAAACTTATGGCCCGATTGAGATAACAACTAGGCCCGTTAAAGATATTTATTGCAGGCTATAAATACCCCCCATCACCTATTGTATTGGTTATCCCACTGTTCACTATTTTGGTGGGAGGAGGAGGAGAGCGATTTTTGTCTCTTTTTTCCAAGAAAATCAGAAAGTGAAAAAATAATTGAAAAATAGCAGGCAATTCTGATGAAGTTCTTCACGGATCAGCAGCGGGATGTGGTGTGGATGCCGACGAGATGACCAAGGTGACCTACTCCATCGATCGTGACTTGGTCGAGTGTGGCATTTGCTTCCTGCCTTTTGAAGCTCGAGTTTATATGCATGGTAATCTTAGACATTGCACCACATCATTTTGAAGAAGGCGAGACTGAGATCGACGAAGAAGGCATCGTGGCCTCTTCACGGATCAGTAGCGGGATGCGGTGCGGATGCCGACGAGACGACCAAGGTGACCTACTCCATCAACCGTGACTCGCTCAAGTGTGACATTTGCTTTCTGCCTTTTGAAGCTCGAGTTTACATGGTAATCCTAGACATTGCACCACATCATTTTGAAGAAGGCGAGATCGAGATCGGCGAAGAAGGCATCGGGGTCTCTTCACGGATCAGTAGCGGGATGTGGTGCGGATGCCGACGAGATGACCAAGGTGATCTACTCCATTGACCGCGACTCGCTCGAGTGTGACATTTGCTTCTTGCCTTTTGAAGCTCGATTTTACATGGTAATCCTAGACATTACACCGCATCATTTTGAAGAAGGCGAGACTGATGTCGGTGAACAAGCGTCGGGGTCTCTTCACAGATCAGCAAGGGGATGTGGTGTGAATGCCGACGAGATGACCAAGGTGACCTACTGCCGACGAGACGACCAAGGTGACCAACTCCATTAACCGTGACTCGCTCGAGTATGGCATTTGCTTCTTGCCTTTTGAAGCTCGAGTTTACATGATAATCCTAGATATTGCACCACATCATTTTGAAGATTTTGTGGCTAGATCCACCAAAATATAGCTTCGGTTTCGCGGCGACGCGGCCAGATCCATGTCTAGGATTACCATATGATTCTATGTAATGAAATTTATGTGGATTTTCATGGAGGACGACAACTGGAACATTTCGGATTATGAGGATCACCAATTTTTTTAAGACGTAAATACACATTTCTAAACACATAGTACGTTTTTACATATTCAATCCTTCCATTTGCAGAAATTAGATCTCCCGATGAGTAACTTGCTGCCACATGTTTACTTCGCCCTTGCTAAACAACTATGTGGATTCATCTTCTGACATGTCATCTCATCGAGCGGTCACATATCATGTTTCTAGAGCTCCAGATGGGCTAATGACTTTCCTTGAGGCTGGCGGCCCTAGTGACACTTTAGACAATCGATCGACGATAATGACTAAGCATTATAGTCGATCGACCATAAAGTACTATAACTAGATCCTGATCCAATAAGCAAATAAATGATATTATGATATTATTGTAAATTACAATTTTGTCAAATATGTTTATGTGAAATATGTGAACAGATGTGTGAATGTCAGATGTATATCAATGTATGTGAATATCAGATATATGTGAATGTATGTGAAAGAGGATGCAAAGGGAAAGGAAATATATTTTGTTTCTCTCATTTTTTCAGCGGGCATGGCTAGCAAAGGCCTGAGGCTAGCAAAAAAACAGAATAATTTTTTGGGAAAAACTCATTGGTGACGGGCTTTAACTTAAGCCCGATTGAGTAGTTAGTAATCCGTGACGAGCTTTAACTGGGGCTCATTTGAGATTATATTATTGGTGTCAGGCCATTATTTGACTGGTCTTCTGGGTCAAACCTATCGGTGATGGACATAAGTTTAGGCCCGACAAAGATAATTTAAAATGGTGATGGGCTTTTGCCCGTTAGATATGACTTCTCATATCAATGACCTTTGCACCGTGACGGACGCTGTACCCGACATAGATGAGGGTTGCCGCCTGATTGAGACGAGGGTGACCATTGTAGTGGGTCTAATAGCAAGGTTCAACCAGAAAAACAAACTGATTAGAAACAAAATCTATCTCTAATTTTCTGGCCGCCACACGCACTAATTTCCCATGCACGCAGAAGTAATCAAGCAGCAGCAACAGCTCACCACGGCTTCCATGCCATCTGTTCTACACAAGTCTACTCGATCGACACCTCAACCGTCAGGGGCGGATCAGTGGTGGGGCTGAAGGGCTTTACTGTCAGAGCAGTGGAGCCTTTCTTTAGTTTTTTCATTAATTTTTAGGTTCATATATGTTGGAAGGAGAGACTAAAGGTAGAAGAGATGACTTCAGCTTCTCTTATGAAATATTGATGACTTCAGTCGCCTTTTTTATGAAATATTTCTAGATTCATCACTGTTAACCGCATGTAAAGCCATCAATCCTCAATGCATGGGCCCCACGTAACTTCAAATCCCTCACTGTACTCCATCAGTCCATCCTTTAATTTGTATGCAACAAAGCTTCTTCCGCAGCACAAATTCCTGCACGCATAAACTAAGCTGATTTTTCAAATAACTCATTGAAACAATACACACTAGCACAAAATAGCTCATAGTGCCGGTTGAAAACCTCAGTGCCAGTTTTCCTAACCGACACCTATTGATCGGCACCTATTTTAAATAGGTGTTGGTTTAAGAACCAACACCTATTAGGTTCCAGGCAAAAAAAATCCGGCTCGATGCAAGCCAAGCCGATGAATCCACAATATTCCTGCTGCCCCTAATCAAGAACAATATTCCTCACCCAATAATCCATTTCACAGATCAACAAAATCAACAACAATAATATTCATAGATCCATTTCACAGATCAACGAAATCAACAACAATACATTCACAGATCCATTTCACAGATCAACGAAATCAACAACAATAACATTCACAGATCAACAAATAAGTAGTGCACAAGAAACAAGAATCAAGAAAAAACATGCATGCGCCGCCTGTGGAAGCTACCCGACGCCGGCCGCCGCCACCTCCCCTCGCCAGATTCGGTGGGGGGGAGGGCTCCTCTACCGCCGCCAACGCCTCCCCTCGCCAGATCCGGCGGAGGAGAGGGCTCCTCCACCACCGGCGGCGCCTCCCGCTGCAGTGGCCCGGAGGGCCGCCGCACGCTGGTGCCGGAGTACCAGCTGCTGAAAAGCCCAACACGGTCGCGTCCTCCAACTGCACCGCCGACACCGCGTGACGAAGGAGACATCACCGGAGCAGGAGCACGAGCACCGGGCGCCGAACATCCCGACCACCGGGCACCTACAGGAGACATCCCGCCGCCCCTCCCGGCCTGGTGAGTGAGAGATGAGAGTGAGAGTAAGATGAGACCGGTGTGAGGAGTGAGAAGAAGAGATAAGAAGATAAGGATGAGAGGGTGAGAAGAGATAAGGATAGGTACGGGTGGTGGGGAGGCTCTCTGTCCTGCGGCTAAATCCGGCTCGGCTCATTTTGGTAGGTGTCGGTTTTTAAAAGAACCGTACCTATAATATATTATAGGTGCTAATTTTTTAAAAAACCTGATACCTATACTATAGGTGTTGGTTTTTTCTTAGAACCGACACCTATAATATATTATAGATGTCGGTTTTTTTAAAAACCGACACCTATAGTATAGGTGCTCGTTTTTGTTTAGAGCCGCTACCTATTAAGTAATAGGTGTCTGTTTTTGTTGAACCGACACCTATGCATGTTTTGTAGTAGTGACACTAGTTATTATCTGCTCTGCCCAAATAAACTAACATAAAATTATGTAGCCTTCTTGTTTTCAGTATAAACAATGTAACTCTTTTCTTAACGGAACACTACAAGAATTAACCTGTCTATTATTGTGCTCTCAAAATGATACTCTACGTATGTACCAGTCCTGAGCCATAGTTCTCTCAAAACGATACTCAAAATATGGTATACATCCTACTGAGCCCGTCGACAATCTCCCGCTCAAAACGATACGTATGAATCAAACTTCCTGTCATACTAATACCATTTCAAATAATTTCCCTTAAGAGCTTTAAACAACATTTTTCACAACAGAGACTGAACAAAATATAATTTTTTTGAACAGTTTTTACAATTTTATACATACCTTCCTAACTTGGCAACCAATCCCCAAACTTAATACCCCGAGCACTAATAGACAAAATCGTTTGCTATACTAACCTAACTGTTTGAAATGATTTTCCCCATATTTTCTTCTTACATTTTTCAACTACTCTAGACTACTCAAGACATGCAACCCATCTATACAGTTCGGCGACATAACTCATCATCCAAGGAAGTATATTTCACAACACATCGCTGAACTTTCCTATCTCACCTAGTATTTTTTTAAATAATCAAGCAAATAATTTTTCAAATCATTCTGTACAAATTTTACTACTAATTTGGTTGTGCCTAATGTCCGACTAACCGGACTAGCTCAACTCTGACAATTCTTAGACTCAAAAGATTTTAGAACAATTCATCTAAACTTGGACACTTTTTAAAAATGACTATAGCTCGGCGATAACTCATTATCCAATAAAGTATATCTCAAAACCTGTCGCCGAACTTTTTTCTCTCTCGTTTAACTCGGGTTTTCGAATAATCAACCAATGTATCCCTCCAATCAACCGGCTCAAAACACACTATTGATTCGGCTGTCCCTGATTAGCTGCTGCCTCCTGAGGATCACTGTTGCTTGCTTCTTTTGCCAGCCTTTAAAGCTCCTGAAATAGAAACAAATTTTGGTTGCAACAACCAAAACTAAAAACAGTTGTCTATCACTAATTCATGCTACTGCAAAATAGTCACATACTTAGGTTTAGCTAAATATTGCACGTAGTTCAGAAATATAAAGACAGAAACAGTTACTACAATAAGCTGTGGTACTAAAGTATTCAAATGCACAATAATAGTAGAAGAGGATATAGACAATGATAATCAACTTAAAACAACTGCATGTATTTTGCTTGATGAGAAGTAAGGGATCCACATAGCTAGAACATATTCTAATTTTTCATACATTGCGAAACAACATAAATATCTAACAACTTAAAATACTTGCATGTATTTTGCTGTGACTTCTAATCTGTTTCATCTGCCAACAATTCAGCACCCATGTCAAAATTATCACGTGGTATAACTCTCACCACGGTGTGCCATGCTTCAGCTTTTGGATCTTGGACATAAAAGACTTGTTGCACTTGTGAAGAGAAGATGAAAGGATCATGCTCTAAATTTTGTCCTGTGTGTATCTTCCGAGAAAAATTCACAAGGCTAAATCCAAACTCATCTTGACGTAACTCAGCTTGATGATGAACATCATACTATTCACCTTTGAAAAGCACTACCTTGTACTCTGCATATGACAAATCAATTATATCTGACAATTTGCCATAATAATTCACACCATCATGTGTGATGTTCACTATGCCACTATTTTGTGTCAAGTGTGCAGCCTCACGACTCATAGTGTGAAACCTGAAACCATTAATACTGAAACCACTACATCTCACACCAAATCTACTAGGTTTTGCAGCCAATGCTTTAATCTTTGTCGTGAAGTTTGTTCCATCCCCTAGGATAACCTGTTTGTATAATAAATTATATTATATCCATTCCATCTATTATATGGTATGTTTAAAATGCATCAATTTAAGATTTACACACCTTTTGCTCCAACCAATTAGGAAAGTGTTCATTGATCAACTTCTCAATAGAACAAGATGTCAAATTTGTTGATGGCCCCATTCTGCTTTTCTCCTCTTCCAAGAATTCTCTACAACAATCGAATCATTGTCATGTCATCAACTTAGTACAAAAATAAACATAATATGCAACACTATATGAACAAACCTGCGTAAAATCCTCAAGTTCATCGAAATGTCGCAAGACGTATCGATGTGCCTGAACAAGAAAATGCTTATCAAGGTTGACCGTAGTACACTTTCTAATTGGTTCACCATCACTATGAAACAAGTACAGACCTTTTTTATCAGAAGATTCAGGATTTCTAGATAGCCTAGTAAAACGTGTAGTTCCTTCTAAAAATCTAGCACAAAAGTCCAGGCACTCCTCCATGCAATATCCTTCATCAGTTGATCCTTCTGGGTGAGCTCTATTCTTCACAAGTGCCTTTAGCTGAACAAAAAATCTATATGCAGATATGTAATTATGGACAAGTGTAAGTTGTAAAAATTATATATTGACAACGATAGTGCAAACTAAATGTAGTTGCGTACCTCTCCATGGGGTACATCCACCGGTACTAAACAGGGCCACCAAGTTTAACTTTTTCTACCAAATGCACTATCAAATGCACGCTCACAGTAAAGAATAATGGCAGGAAAGTTCTCTCCATATCACATAGGGTCATCACAATACTCTCTTGAAGCTTTCCCAACTCATCCACATCTATCACTTTGGAGCACAACATCTTGAAGAAATTAGATAATTCAACAACTATCCTCATGACATCCTTGCTAGGTTAACAGGATCGGAGCGCCACCGAAAGAATGTCATGTAGTAAAACATGATTGTCATGACTCTCTAGTCCACTCAATGTAAAGTCTTTCATGTTCACACACCTAGATATGTTTGATGCATATCCATCAGGGGTCCTAAAGTTTTATCTCTGTAAACATGATAAAATCTGCATCAGGAAGCGATTGTTTTCCATCATTATCTACAACAGGATGAAGATCCTTCTGAATTCCGAGCTCAACTAAATCTAGTCGTGCATTAAGGTCATCCTTCGTTTTATGAAAAATAGCCAACAAAGTCGAGATAAAGTTTTCACCCACATTTTTCTCTAAGTGCATTACGTCTAGATTGTGTCTTAATCTGTTGTGTTCCCAATATGGTAGATTAAATAACACAGACCTCTTTTTCAACCAATCTTTAGGATCCTTCACCTCCTTAGAAACACTCCCATTTGACTCATTATTTTGTCCTTTTGTTTTACGCTTGCGTTTCTTAGCACTTTCAGCCACCACTTCCTTATTCTTGTCTTTCTTGATGTCCTTCTTTGCTGTGCACACCTTTTTTCCCAGCACAAACTCTCTCCCTTCTAACATTTTAAGAACAGTGCTGGCACTCATTGTTTTAGGTGCAAGTTGTCTCTATCAAGCCATCAAACTGCATCCTTTGCCTTCGGTATCTGTGATTTCCTAGCAGCCATCGACAATGACCCATGTAGCATGACTTTTTACCATTCTTCAGGCGAAATGATTTTGTCACTGAAGGACATGCATATGTACCACATGTGCTCCATCCATATAGGTAAGCTAATGCTGGAAAATTATTTATAGTCCACAATGGTGCAGCTCGGAGATGGAATTCCTTTTTCAAGGAGACATCAAATGTGTCAACTCCATCCCACAATAGTAAAAGATCATCAATCAGGGGCTGCAAATATACATCTATATCATTGCCAGGAGAATCTAGTCTAGGGATGATCATCGACAACATAAAAGATGTTTGGTTCATGCAGATCCAAGGTGGTAGGTTGTAAGGAATGAGCATTACTGGTCATGTACTGTGCTTCAAATTCTGATTCCCAAAGGGGTTAAATCCATCACTTGCAAGACCAAGGCGTACATTTCTAGCATCTTCTACAAATTCAAGATGGCTATGCATATCATCTGAAGTTTTGATAGTTGAAAATAACCTTTGGATCCTAGGTATCAATGGAAAATACTGCAACACTTTTGCTGGTTTCCTCTCCTCTTAGGTTTAGCTGATGAGGCATTCTCCTTAACAACTTTCCAACGAGAGCTCTCGCACACATGACAAACATCTTTTTTTGGCATGTTCGCTTCGAAATAGCATGCAATTTTTTGGGCAAGCATGAATTTTCACATAATCAAGACCTAATCCACGGATGATTTTCTTCGCTTCATAATATGTCTTAGGCAGATTTGCTTCAGGAGGTAGCGCCGCAGATAGTAGACCTAGGAGTGCTGCAAACGATTCTTGTGACCAACTATGTAAGCACTTGAAGTGATATAAGTGGACCAAAAATGACAGCCTTGAGTATTTATAACTAGGGTATAACCTTACGTGTGCATCCTTCAAGAACCTTCCATACATATTCTGATCGCTCCTCGAATCATCACCTTCAGATGGATTCACATTAATATCCTCTGGGGCAATATGTTCCATACTTGACTAAAAATCATCTGCTTCACCTTCAGACATGCCTATAGCCCCATCAAATGCAGCCTGTAGCAGTTCTTGCATGCTATCCGATTCTCCATCCCGATGACCTTGTACTATACTCGAAGTAGGCATTGTTGTCATATTTGGCACATCAACAAATGCAATTGATGGTCTGCCATAATTCTCACCATGATGAACCCAAGTGGTATAACCTTGAAGAATACCATCATACCTCAGATGTGTCCTGACTTCATCACTACTCTGGTTAATTCTATTCTTGCACTTTTTACATGGACACAATATCTCGCTATCATGTGGAAGGTCCCTGTAAGCAAAAGCCAAAAATTCCTCAACACCATCTTCATATGCAGTCTCCCCTCTTGATTTTTGTATCCAACCTCGATCTATCACCATATGTGAGGAGCTGTAAAATTTTCAGTTCTTCACAAAATATGAGCTGGAGCATTTCTTCAGAAAAATTTTCAATTCTTTAATCACCTGTTTTTTTAATTATGGCAGTAGCAGCAATATAATAACAATATAATGGCAGGATCGAACACGCGTGTTCTTTCGAAATAAAGAATTCACCGGACATGCGTGTTCTTTCGTATATTTCATGTTTCTAGAAGAAATTTTTCCATGAAACATCTCCCGCTATAATTGGTTCTGGCTTCCAATATCATATTTCGAAGATTCATAGACATGTTCCACACTATGCCCACTCTATTCCAGTAGTCAACTGAAAACGGGCATTGAAAAAAGAGATACAACTAAATCTATAAGGGTTGACGATGACAAAGTACACATGACAGATTACAATCAATTGGTGCACAATGCTTCTGATCCAACATGTATTAGTGTTTAACATGTCTAGCAGCAGTAACCATTCAAAAACTCTAATCTTTGAACTCACTTTGCTTTTCTAAAACCATATAAAATGTAACGGTGGCTGTAAAGTTTAGAGCATAAAATAATTTGTGAGAAGTATATTTAAGATTTTTCCAAATGTAGGTCCAATGATCATTTTTCTCTGAAAACTCAATCTCACTTAGCAGGTCTTTTACTTACAAAAATTCATCATAAGCCTATTGTGACAAAGGCAATTGAAAATTATTCTCCAACTGCATTCCCAGAAAATTCTGCACTAAGACAGCCTTAGTGTGTTCGATCGCTACTTTCTTTTGGCAATAGTGGGATATCTTATCATGTTCCTTTTTTTTGCGAGTTTCAATTTGACAAGGAAAAACAACTTCATAGTTCTTAAGGTTGTTTTCAGTTTGATAAGTAAATGTCTTAGGAAGTAGAAATCAGTATTTATGTCAATACTGTATATATATATATATATATATATATTATTTTGCATCAGAACAAATTGTTAGGTGATTTAGCAAGAGATCATGGCAGCCAAGTTGGAGATTGACTTATACATATTTGTCTGAGTAGCAAACGTCTCCAGGAGTAAAAATCATTATTGATGTAAAATCACTATCGAGTAATTTATTAGTATTGTCTTATTCAGTTGCTCTGTTCTATTGGCAGGCTAGACTAATACTAAGTGCATATACTGCTAAAAAGCCAAAGGAAAACTCAAGAACAAATATAAATAAAATTCCAACCATATATGTTAATTACTTTGTGAGATTAGTTTTGGTACCTTACTTGAATTGATTTGATCTCCACCGTGCCACCTCTTGCCCTCCACCATGCCAACTTGCCGCCGCCGCCCGTGCACCCGCCTCGCCGACGCCGGCTCCTGCCCTCTATTTGTGGTATCTGGGAGGGGTGGGGAAGGGTGGCCCACGCCAGATCCGGTTAGGAAGGGTGCAGTTGGGTCTGCGCCGCCGCCGGGGTAGGGAGAGAAGGGACGGGAGAGATGTGCACGTACGGGAGAGAGGAGGGGTGGCTGGGAGAGAGAAGGCCGAGTTCGGTTCCTATAGGGGCAACATTTTTATTTTTTAATTTAGTTGTACACGACTAAATATATATATATATTGTACAAAACAGTACCGAAACAGAGGACATCAAAATTTGTCAGAAACAATGTCTTTCATCTCTACATATAGTATTATATCCCTCGTCCTTGTCGAATTATATCGCTGTAAACAGGGGAACCATCACTAAACAAGTCCTACAATATCACCTCCATTAATCTTCAGATTAGATTGCAGCATTTCACATATTTACACATGCCTAATGAATTTCCACGGAACATCAATGGCGACCTGTCAACAACATGAAGGCCTTTCCTACTGTGATCGCACCTCAGCAGAGAAGCCGCGCGCGCCGCGGAGCAGGTCCTTCTCGAGGCCACAACCGCCCTTGATGAGCTCGTAGAATGGCTGCTGCTGCTGCTGCACCGTCGGCGGCGGCGATGGGGAAGACGAAGGCTGCATCCTGATGAATAATAAGCATTAAGTGAATCTGAAATATAGTATACATTAAGGTGTCCAATAAACATTAGGTGATATTGAACATATAAAGAACGATATGGTTCTGTCCGGCAATGGTTATAAGCATTAGGTGCTATATAAACTATATATAGATAAAAGACGTCCAATAAATATTAATTAGTTCCATATATATACTCCCATTAGGTCCATAAAGGCATCAATATATGGTTTCATACCACAAAGATTATGAACATTAGGTCATATAAAATAAAAAGGTTTATATGGTTTTATCTCACAATGGTGATAAAATTCCATAAAATATTAAGGTACTAAATTTTAAAACGCAAAGGATGATAAAATAATATGTTGGAAATGTTAAAAAAATACATATTAATATTTCGAAATAAATTTGTGTAATGTTTGCTAAGATAAAATACTCGATTTTAATTTGTATTGCATGCTGAAATCATATTAAAAATAGGGAAAAAAAGGACGCAAGGCTAAAAAACATAGTAAAAATAGGGGAAACATGAAGCCTCAGGATTCAAACTTTGCTAGATAGCTTACAATTTGGGCAGTCCTACCACTGTACTATTGTTTCTCAATGGTTATAATAATGACACTTTATTTATATTCTGTGTGGGTTACCGGTCCAGAAAATTTTTGGCGGTGGCGGCAGGCTACGCGCCAAAAATCACCCGAAAATCTGTGACTTCTCCTGAAAATCCTCAACCTCCCACAGACCTCTCCCGAAAAACTTTTCTCATCTCCTGCGCCACGGAGCAGTACCCACTTCCTCATCTCCTCCTCCTCTTCTCCATCTCCTCCGCCGATCAGATCTTCACTAGTTCAGGTATCGCCTCGGACTCCGGCAAGAATCAAGATCCATCATGCTCCCGTGGACTGTCCCTCTCTTCTTGTCATTCCCGATCCACTTGCTTGATGCGCTTTCTCGGCGTATATTGGTGGAATACTTGTCTATTTCATGACTATTTTGTTCGATTAGGATTTCCTGCTGCTAGCTTCATAGTGTCTGTGTACATTTACTGGCCAGATCTAGAATTCTGTAGTTGAAGGCTGTTCTTTGTGTGCTTGTGATCTGAAATTGCTAATAGAACGATTAATTGTTGGAACTAACTCCACTTGGCCATGATTTATTTATTTTGTTACTTGTCGCACTCTAATTGCCTCGCAAGAGGGAAAACAGAGGATAATTGCACTGAATTGTTGCTGATGTCAGGTGCGCCATTTGGGCAGAATTCACGTGAGCCAAGTACCACGTGGATTTCCATCCTGTCGATGTGCCATTTAATCCAGTAAGTTTATGATAAGCTTTCCTCTGTTTGCTAGTTATAGGAATAATCAGCTTTTGATTCAAAAAATAATCAGCTTTATTTAGTTGTCACAAATTTTGTGCACTTGTGATCATGTGGATATCTTTTAGAACCAAAGCTACTGCAAAGATCTGAACAATCCTCGAACCTGTTAATGTAGCCTACTAGCCTTGGTAATGGTAATATTAGGCATTGTCTAAACTGTAGTGATTTGGTTATTAGCTGTGATAAACAAACGACTAAGATCTAAGCAATGTTGATCATGTTTGTTCTAAATCATGTGTGTTTCTGTCATGCTCAAAAATTCAAACCATAATTTCCGAAGCTATATGTGTATTAAAACCACTGTCCAGGACTAGCCAGAGTACACTTACGATAATTGTTAATATTACAGAATCCACATCTTAGAAACAACATTAAAGATTACAAAAATGTAGTGGAAAAAGAAACAACTGGCTAAACTGAAACTTGACTCTTGTGACGAAGCACCAACACATCACATACAACCTTGACATTGGACACAAGCTTATTCCTCGTCGAAACCTTCCTCTGCCTCGATCTCTGACTCTGATGGGGGAGATAGAGCAAGACTAAGTACTACCCACTATAATCAACAATTCATACTGGAAGAGAAGGTATGATGAAGGATAATTCACAAGGAAGAAGAGAGTTTCATTTGCATAAACAACATTTCACAATAATATAGTTAAAAGCAGTAAAACAGTAGTATATAATTAAGCAGTATTAAAATAATCACTGTCCAACGTTACCCCACGTTGCAATAGGCCCAACCATCCATATATTCTAGTCAAGTACCAATAATGAAGTTATTTGCTAGAATGAGACTAATCATGGTAAATCCGGTTGATCGCCCATAACCGCGGGCACAACTATTCGAATAGTTTTTAACTCTGATCAGAGACGCATATCTGTACCCATAAGACACAGCCCCACGACCCGTTTTCGTGTGTCGGTGTACCACCATGATACCCCGAAAAGGGGTTGTGATAGGACTCTTCGCATAACACCCTCTAACCAATCATACCACACTAAGGTTTCGCCCCCATTCCCATCAGGGCAATGGGCAGCCCCCTCGAGTGCCGCGGTGAATCAGGCAGCCGATCAACCCTTTCAACCAAGGCCGACCCAACTCCATCACGCCCACCCTCGCCAGGGTTCGTCAGCTAGAGACAACTACACTACAGATCCAACCATTACCCATGCTGGCTCGTGGTACGCACGATATTTCTTCCAGGGTTTCCTATGAACCGATCCTTAATTGCCATGGGCACAACTATCCAAAACCATTGGACCCACAACCCACCATTATCATATTTTAATTGAATATTAATATCACAGTATCTCGTACTTGACATTTTCTGTAGATAGTCTCCACTATAATAATTAAGTGACATGATTACCTTTAATGAGCTATTTGATCTAAGCCAAGCTAAGCATGTCTTAAACCAATATCTAGTCATATTAAACCCAAGTTATCGATGATATAATGTAAACAAGTCATATGGCTGAGCATAATAGGTAAAATAATCCCATAAAATGACATTCCAAAATATATACAATATTTGAGGGAAATAAGACATTTCGAAAAATAGACACAATATGATCAATGTAAAGTATGACTTGTCTTATCTGAAGATTGGGAAACTTTTGCAACTACTTCGAAAAAAGGGATCGCTGGAACACCGGAATCTACGTGATAAACAATACACTCAAATAAACATGCTAAAAGTCTACTGAAATAGCACACAAAACTATTTTTAATGGATTCTTGACATTTTTTGGATTTAATAAAATTTGAATGGACTAAAACAGAGCTCGGATTGAAAAGATATGAATTTTAGAAGATTATTTGTGTTTATTACTAAAATAGAAAAGACCTTAATAATTTATTGCATAATTAATCCCTCGGCTGACACAATAGGTAGTGCTGACATCAGCGATGACGTTAGCATCTAGGGCAGACGTCAGCATGGTGCAAGGCTGACGTAGGCGGAGCGCGGGATGCCGGTCCACGGTGGATCGGGTCCACGGGAGGGCGGTAGCGCGGGCGTACCACATGGGCACACGTGGCACCGACGTGGCACCACGTGGAGGCCGCACAAGCATGCGGGATGGATGGCCCCGATCTACCGCTCGGTAGATCAGACAACTTGGATAGGGTTAGGGTTTTTGCGGGCTGCGACCGAACTCGGCGCGGCAGCCATGGCTGTGCAGCGGCCGGCCGGCTTGCTGGGGCGCAAGCGGCGATGATGGAACAACGGCGCGGGTTGTCGGGAAATGGCGCCGAGCGACGCTAGGGCTCGGGTGGCGGCGTGGCGTTATGGGAGACGGCGGCTAGGGTTCGGGACCGAGAAAGGGAGAGAGAGAGAGAGGGCTCACCAGAGTTGAAGATGAAGGCGGCGACGTGCGGCAGCGAAACAACAAAATCGGAGAATTAGGGTGCAAATTCGAGTGGCGACAGAGGAAAAATTCACGTGGGGCTTGCGGCGAGATTTATAGGGGGTTTCGGAGTCCGGTTTGAGCATGGATGGCCGTGGATTTTGCTGGAATTAATGGGCCTAGCCCAAGTTAATTCAATTAATTCCTAAAATAAATCTCAAAAGCACAATGAGGCCCATGTATGGAATGGCAAGGTGGCAAGGGTTTAGTACCACCTTGCTACTCTAGAGTGGAGTTGTCCAACTTAAATAGTGGGACTTCCCTCCTCCTCCCAAAGCCATGGATGAGGGAGGAGTAGGGAAACCACACGCGCTCGCTCGCCGCGCCGCGCCGTGCATGGGCCGTGCCACGCATGGGTCGGGCCGGGCCGGGCCGTGCCGTGTCCGCGATTTGCGTGCCTTAATTTTTTGGACAAACCGACAATTGCTCTCAGGCAAATTTGGAGAGTCCTAATTGAATACGAATTGGATTCTGTTGGAGAGTTTTATCCGGATACGCAACAGAATCGTAACCGAATTCGTTGTCGAGTGCGACCTTGACGCGGAGGTCATCCGGGACTATATATATTCATCTGCGTGCAATCGTCTGGATCAGTCAATCTAATCTGGGTGTTTTTCCACGTTTCTTACTGCTGCACCGTCGTTGTAGTCTACCCTATCCCGTCGCCAGCGTGCACCTGTGATAGGGAGAGCAGGTCTTCGGAAACGTCGTCCTTGCGATCCTGACCGGGAGAGGGCGAATAAGGTTTTTGGGAAGCGCTCTACGCGACTGCTCGCTTCGTCCTGGCGCGTCTTGCAGCTACATCCGCTTGTCGTGAACGTCTTCGCCGTCAACGTCCGCGGTGAGTTCCAGTGACTCCTAAGCCTAAATACACTTGGTACGCGTTTCTCATTTCCCTGATCATGGCTATTACTTTTATGTGTGCTAGTATGTTAGATCTGTTCATGCTAGTTTCTGTAGTAGTTTTGATCTGTTTAGTTCGGAATTTATTTAAACAGTTGCCTAATCTTTCAACAATCCAAAAACCTTATAGGCAATCTGTTAATTTTACTATGGCTGGTTTGCTGATGCACTGAGGCCAGAAAAGTTTTCTGGTGTGCACTTCAAGAGATGGCAAGCAAAGGTCCGTCTCTGGCTTACTGCTATGAATGTGTGGGAAGCGAGACTTCGCAAACCTGAAGGAGAACTTTCTGTTGAGGAGCAGAAGAAGTTCTCGGGTGCCAACAATCTCTTCGTAGGATGCATTCTCGGCGTACTCACTGATCGTCTGTGCGATGTGTACATACACATGACATATGCTAAAGAGTTGTGGGATGCACTGGTTGCAAAATATGATGCATCAGATGCAGGCAGTGAACTGTACACCATGGAGAGTTTCCATGACTATAGGATGGTGAATAACCGATCTGTGGTGGAACAGTCTCATGAGGTACAATTCATTGTTCAGGAACTCAAACTCCTGAAGTGTTCTTTGCCTGACAAGTTTGTGGCTGGGTGTATAATTGCAAAGCTTCCTCCGTGATGGAGAGGCTTTGCCACTGCTCAGAAACACAAGAGACAGGAGATATCAGTTGAAAATCTGATAGCGTCTCTAGATGTTGAGGAGAAGGCTCGGGCTAAGGATACCTCTGAGGAAGGAGGAGAGGGCCAGTCCAACGCCAATGTTATCCAGAAATTCCCACAGGGTAAGAACAAAGGGAAGAACCAGAAAATTCACAAGGGTGTGAAGAATTCTGCCTTCAAGAAGAAGAAGAATAAATCTGAGTTGACCTGCTTCATATGCGGAGAGCTGGGACACTTCTCCAAGGATTTCCCAGATCGTGTAGACCGCAAAAGGAAGAGAACTGATAACGGGTCAAAGACTGTCAACACAGTGACAATGGGTGACGGGTACGGTAATTGACCTACTGTACTTTCAGTTTTTCAATCTACGAGTTGGTGGTTTGATACTGGAGCAAATGTCCATGTGTGTGCTGACATATCTATGTTTTCTTCTTACCAGGGCGCCAAAGGCTCAGTGATGATGGGAAACGGGTCGCATGCGACTGTTCATGGTGCTGGTACAGTAGATCTGAAGTTTACTTCGGGAAAGATCGTGTAGCTGAAGAACGTGCAGCATGTCCCCTCCATCAACAAGAACTTAGTTAGTGGGTCCCTACTCTTGAAGGACGGTTTTAAATTAGTCTTAGAGTCCAATAAATTAGTAGTGTCTAAGCATGAACATTTTATTGGTAAAGGCTATGAATGCGGAGGCTTGTTCCGTTTTTCCCTATCAAATTTTAGCAATAAGTCAGTAAATCATATTTGTGGTCATATTAATGATGACACAAGTGTTTGGCATTCTCGTTTATGTCATGTGAACTTTGGCTTAATGTCTCGACTATCCAGCATGCGCTTAATTCCGAACTTCACCATTGCCAAAGGTTCTAATTGTCATAGTTGTGTGCAATCTAAGCAACCACAAAAACCTCACAAGATGGCTGAGGACATGAACTTGGCACCTCTAGAACTCATACATTCTGATCTTTGCGAGATGAATGGTGTGTTGACAAAAGGTGGAAATAAATATTTTATGACGTTAATTGATGATGCTACTCGCTTTTGTTATGCTTACTTACTACAAACTAAGGACGAGGCATTAGACTACTTCAAAATCTATAAAGTCGAGGTTGAAAACCAACTAGAAAGAAATATTAAACGTTTTAGGTCAGATCGTGGTGGTGAGTTTTTCTCTAATATGTTTTGATGAATTCTATGAGGAACATGGCATTATTCATGAGAGGACGCCTCCCTATTCACCTGAATCAAACAAAATTGCCGAGAGGAAAAATCGCACGATGACTGACTTGGTTAACGCCATGTTAGACACTGTTGGTTTATCTAAGGCATGGTGGGGGGAGGCCTTGTTGAGTGCATGTCATGTCCTGAATAGAGTTCCGAATAGGAATAAAGATCAAACGCCATATGAAATGTGGATTGGGAGAAAACCATCACTGTCTTACTTACGCACATGGGGATGTTTGGTTAAGGTAAATGTGCCAATCACCAAGAAGCGTACGCTGGGGCCTAAAACAGCGGACTGTGTCTTTCTAGGATACGCTCAGAGGAGCATAGCTTATCGATTTCTAGTAGTTAAATCTGATGTACCTGATATGCATGTTGATACTATTATAGAATCTCGTGATGCTACATTCTTTGAGAATATATTTCCTATGAAAGATATGCTTAGAACCTCTAGGTTGTCATCTGAGATTAATACTGAGCCTATACCTCTTGTTGAGTCTTCTGAACCGTCTGATAAGCTTGAGATAGTTCATGACAAGGATGACAATGAAGTAGCTCCTAGAAGGAGTAAGAGACCTAGGATTGCAAAATCCTTCAGTGACGACTTCACTGTATACCTTGTGGATGATACTCCTATGACTATCACTGAGGCATACGCATTCCGGATGCGGATGATTGGAAAGAAGTTGTCCAAAGTGAAATGGACTCGATTCTATCCAATGGAACATGGGAGCTTACAGAACGACCCTATGGGTGTAAACTAGTGGGTTGTAAATGGGTGTTCAAGAAGAAGCTTAGGCCTGATGGTACAATTGAGAAGTACAAGGCTAGGATTGTGGCAAAAGGGTATACACAAAAGGAAGGAGAAGACTTTTTTGATACGTACTCACCTGTCGCTAGAATGACCACAATTCGAACACTCCTTTCCTTGGCAGCCTCATATGATCTTATCGTTCATCAGATGGACGTTAAGACAACTTTTCTTAATGGAGAGTTGGATGAGGAGATCTATATGGATCAGCCCAATGGGTTTGTAGTAAAAGGTCAAGAAAGCAATGTGTGAAGATTGTTAAAATCCCTGTATGGCTTGAAACAAGCACCTAAGCAATGTCATGAAAATTCAACAGGACTTTAACTTCTGCCGGATTTGTCGTCAATGAGGCTGATAGGTGCGTGTACTATCGCCATGGTGGGGGTGAAGGAGTCATTTTGTGCCTATATGTGGATGACATTCTTAATTTTGGCACAAACATTGATGTGATCAATGATGTCAAGTCTTTCTTATCAAATAGCTTTGATATGAAAGATCTGGGAAAAGCTGATGTGATTCTAAACATCAAGCTGGTTAAGAATGAGAATGGGATTACTCTTTCACAATCTCATTATGTGGAGAAGGTCTTGAGTTGCTTTAGTTACATGGAAAGTAAGACTTCTCCAACTCCTTACGATCCCAGTGTGATACTTTGAAAGAACAAGAAAATTTCTAAAGATCAACTGAGATATTCACAAATTATTGGTTCACTCATGTACCTAGCTAGTGCAACAAGACCCGACATCTCTTTTGCTGTGAGCAAATTGAGTAGGTTCATGTCCAACCCGGGTAGTGATCACTGACATGCACTTGAGATGGTGTTGCGCTACTTGAAAGGTACAATGAGTTATGGAATTCACTATTCAGGGCACCCCGCTGTGCTTGAGGGGTATAGTGATTCAAACTGGATATCAGATGTTGATGAGCTTTACGCCACGAGTGGGTATGTATTTACTCTGGGAGGTGGTGCAATACCATGGAGGTCTTGTAAACAGACCATATTGACGAGGTCAACCATGGAAGCAGAATTGACTGCTTTAGATACAACTACAGTTGAGGCTGAATGGCTGCGTGAGCTCTTGATGGACTTGCCTGTGGTTGAAAAACCAGTGCTGGCTATCCTAATGAACTATGACAATCAAACCATGATAGTCAAAGTGAACAATGCTAAGGATAATGCGAAGTCATCAAGACACGTTAAGAGACATCTGAAATCTGTCAGGAAGTTAAGAAACTCTGGAGTGATAAGTGTAACTTATGTTCAAACAGACAAAAACCTGGCAGATCCCTTTACTAAAGGGCTATCACGGAATGTGATAGATAATACATCAAGGGAGATGGGATTGAGACCCATTTAAGTTGACTAAGTTGACATAGTGGTAAACCAACCTATGCAATCAGAGATCCCGTGAATTAGGGCCTGGGAAAAACTAGCTATTGGTTAACTGAGGAGAGCTATGTTTATTATTCCTCTCTATGATGTAAAGCTCTCAGAAATCTGTAAGGCAAGTTGGCGACATGCCTTAATGTATTCTATTGGCTTGAAAAAGCAAAGATGTTGTCCTACACAACATTCTTGAAAGAATACACCTATATGAGTTTGACTGTCTAACGTCGCAGTCTATAAGATGTGGGTATTCTCTAGTAAACTCATGGAAAGACTTAGAAGAATGACGCATATGCTCCATCCGCGGGGTAGTCTACTGGTGGTCTAGTACTGGTTATGACTTTAAGTAAAGCTCGTTCACACAAAACTTGCAATTCAAGGCTTAGTCCATTGTCCAAGTTGTGGATGAGTGTAGCTTGAAGCTCTAGGCAAGAGTTCAACTTAACAGTCCTAGTATATCAAAAAGTAGCAAGGAACATGCTAATCTCTAAATGGACATTTGAGATCTGGTGGGGGATTGTTGGAATTAATGGGCCTAGCCCAAGTTAATTCAATTAATTCCTGAAATAAATCTCAAAAGCCCAATGAGGCCCATGTATGGCATGGCAAGGTGGGAAGGGTTTAGTACCACCTTGCTAGTCTAGAGTGGAGTTGTCCAACTTAAATAGTAGGACTTTCCTCCTCCTCCCAAAGCCATGGATGAGGGAGGAGTAGGGAAACCACACGTGCGCTCGCTCGCCTCGCCGCGCCGGGCCGGGCCAGGCCGGGCCGCGATTCGCGTGGCTTAATTTTTTGGACAAACCGACAATTGCTCTCAGGCGAATTTGGAGAGTCCTAATCGAATACGAATTGGATTCTATTGGAGAGTTTTATCCGGATACGCAACAAAATCATAACCGAATTCGTTGTCGAGTGTGACCTTGACGCGGAGGTCGTCTTGATCAGTCAATCTAATCTGGGTGTTTTGCCACGTTCCTTACTGCTGCGCCGTCGCTGTAGTCTACCCTATTCCGTCACCGGCGTGCACCTGTGACCGGGAGAGAAGGTCTTCGGAACCGTCGTCCTTGCGATCCTACACCAAGAGAGGGCGAATAAGGTTTTTCGGAAGCGCTCTGCGTGACTGCTCGCTTTGTCCTGGCGCGTCTTCCAGCTGCATCCGCTCGTCATGAACGTCTTCGCCATCAATGTCCGCGGCGAGTTCTAGTGACACCTAAGCCTAAATACGCTTGGTACGCGTTTCTCGTTTCCCTGATCATGGCTATTACTTTTATGTGTGCTAGTATGTTAGATCTGTTCATGCTAGTTTTTGTAGTAGTTTTGATCTGTTTAGTTCGGAATTTATTTAAACAGTTGCCTAATCTTTCAACAGATTTCTCGCCGTGGAATCAAACTCGGAGAGAGATATGCGGCGGCAAAACAGGTAGGGTTTTCGGCCGGGATGCGCGCTGATAAGGACGGTGCGGTGTGCGGATAAGAGCGGCGCATCGTTGCACGGCTCGGATTCGGTGCGGGATGGCATGGGGTGGTGCGGCGCAGGTAACTGCGATGGCTCGGCGGCGCGCGCCGCGGCGGCTCGGGCTCGGTTGCGGGGAAGATAGGCCTGACAGGTGGCCCCATGTAACACCCTGAGGTGTTTTTCCCTGTTAAAAATCCAAAAGAAAAATCATAAAAGAAAATCATTGGAACTAACTAGAGAGAATAAATAATTTTAAAAGCCAAATGCTAATTGGAAATGGCATGGTAGGATTTTTCTAAAATTCTACATGTCAAAATACACTAACAGGATTTTTGGTGGAATTTTCAGAGCACTAGAAATAATTTTTAACCAATTAAAATAAAAATTGGAATTAAGAAATCCTGGAAAAATCAGTTTCTCTCTCCTTCGTCCTTTCCTGCTCTTTTTCTCGGCCATGTGCCACCGGCCCATGTTAGTGATATGCCCTAGAGGCAACATGGAGATGTTGGATCTCACGTCAATGTTTATGTATAAATGAATAAAGTGTTATTCAGTTCCATGAAATAGACATCTTGTATTGATCAATAAGTACGTGACTTATTTATGAGACTCGATATGTATGAATCTATTTCTAAACGATCCCTGATCATATGTCATATTGTTGGAACAAATATGATTCTAAGATCGGCATGTTTATTGATTGATGATCATGTCTCATAGATCATGGTTATGGAGATACCAAATCAATAAACATGGACATATGTGTTAGAGAACACATTGTTGGATAGACCCACCATGAGACACTACAGAATCAATGTGCCATTAGTTGGTCTCGTAGTGTTGGTACAAAGTCCTTAGACCGAGATCACCATGGATTCCAACATGTGTAGTAGCCTACTTTGGGACTACCAAACGCTATTCCGTAATCGGGTAGTTATAAAGGTAGTTTTCGGGTTTGCTATGAAACATGGAGTGGGATGTGAGTGATCAAGATGAAATTTGCCCCTCCTTTGGAGAGATATCTCTGGGCCCTCGAGGTAATGGATTATGGAAATGCATGGCCATGCTAAGTTGATTGAGGAGTCAATCAACGACGATAATCCAATACGGTTCGAGTGAATGGTTAAGCTATTGAAGGGATGGCACACATCTTGCCTATAGCTTAATTGGTATCGTGAGGCAAAGGGATTTGTGTACACATTACAGTGTTCGAGCCGATATTATATTCTTGTATACTATGGTGTCAATATGTGCCGCTAGGCGCCGCTATTGACAGTGTCGGCGAGTTGGACTCGAGCCGACGATCGGCTAAGTTAGACTATAGCCGAAACCGAGTATACCTGAACCTACGTGGTCGCACGCTTAAGGGGATAGAATAGATATTCGAGTTGGACTCGGATACGGCTCGATCGGATAGGGATCCGATCGGATAGAGTCCTATGGGCTTACGACGTATGGGCGGCCAACTCTATGAGATACGGATGAGATCCGATTCAAAATAGAGTCCTAATCGGCCACTAGTCCCGTCGGCCAACTCTATATAAAGGAGGGAGGGGTGGAGAGCTGCCACATGTCAATTGCATCGCGTGCAACAGAAGTCGCCGAGATCAATCTCCATGGAAACCCTCCCCACTTTCGAGCCAAACCCTAGCCTTGCATCGCGTGCTAGCACACGGTTGTTCGGCGTTCTGTCCCCGGACGTGTGGATACCGGTAGAGGCGCTGCTACGTTGCGCGCTGTTGATCGGCTTCGGATCGGCTGCGGTCGGGCGCATCGGAGCGAGGCGTGAGAATCGGCCGGACGACTCGAATCGGCTGATTGGCGAATCGACTGTCTCCGGGATTCGGCTACACTGTTCCGGATCGGATTGCCCTGATTGGCTTTTCCGCTGCACTCTACTCCAATCGGTAACGATCTATCGGCCCTTACTTGCAAGTGTTTCTGGTTTGCGCGGTAGAAAATTTTTTGATTTTTCGGCTAGCGTAGCTTCCGCGTAGCCCTTCAGCCCATCCTCTCCCGCGCGCGCCAGCTGATCGGCCCAGCCGATCAGGCCGACGGCCAGCCGTTTCCCGCCCGTGCGCCCCTCTCTCTCTTCCTCGCGGGCCGGCCGAAGGCCGCAGCTGTTTAACTCGTGCGCCGCGAATAAGTCTAGTTCGCCTCCCTCTTCTCCCCGGGACACTGGCAGGTGGCGTCCAGCTGTCAGCCCCGTCCCCTACCTCCGGTCGCCCCGCCGCCATTGGCGCCGCCTCTGTCCAGCGTGGATCCCGGCCGCCCGCCTCTCTCGTGCACCCTAAAGGCACCGCCCTAACTCCCCCGCCTCTCCCGCCGCCTTCAATCGCCCCGGCCGCCGCTCCCGCAGCCCTAAATGGCTGGAGTTAATCACCGGCCATTATTTTCCCCAAATTCCTCCTTCTTAACTCTGGCGATCAATGCCCCCTTATCCCGGCCACCACCGACCTCCACGTCCCCTTTAAAAGCCGGCCCCCATCCTCCCTGAGCTCCCCACACCCTCGTCCGAGCTCCCCGCATTCCCTCTTGCTCTCGCACCGTGCGCCCGAGTGTTGACGATCTCCGTCGGATTTCGGCCGCGTTTCCCCGTCATCCCGAGCTGTCTCGGACGTCGCCGCCGTCTCCATCTCCATCCCCGACGCTCGAGCTCCCTTGGTCGCCCCTCTTCGTCGCCACCCGCCGTCTTCCTCACCGTCCGTGCCGTCGTCCCCGCCACCTCCAGCGACCCGCGGTGAGCACCCCTCCCTTTTCCTCTCTCGGCCAAATGCGCGCAACCGTTCCCGAGTGCACACGGCTTTGCCCACGCGTGAGCCGCAGCATTCCGCCGCCCCACGCCGCCGTCCGAATGGCGCCAGCCGATCTCCGGCCGCCGTGCGCCATCGCCGGACGACCGTGCCGCCCGCGCCCCTATCCCGGCCGTCCGATCTGCCTCGGTAGATCGGGGCTGTCAGCCCCCGCTTGCCCGTGTGGCACGCCGCGTCGGCGCCACGTGTGTGCCACGTGGTGCACCGCTCTCTCTGGGCCCGTGGACCGGTGCTCCCGCGGCCGATGACGCCATCGCCGACGTCAGCCCTAGCGCTGACGCGATTTCGGGATTTATTGCGCAATAAATTATTAAGGATTTTCCTGTTTTAGTAAAAACATAGATAATCTTGTAAAAATCATATCTTTTCAATCCGACCTCCGTTTTAGCCCATTCAAATTTCATTAAATTCATAAAAATGCCAAGAATCCATTAAAAATGGTTTTGTTCCCTGTTTTAGTAGCTTTTTTAGCCTGTTTTGTTGAAGTGCTGGTTTGCCATGTAGATCCCGGTAGTCCCTCCATCCCGGTTTACTTTGAAGTCGTCGTGGAAGTCCCCCAAGCCGAAGAGAAAGGCAAGTCATACCACATTATTGATCATATTGCTCCCATTTTGCTAAAACACCTGTTTTATTCTAAGAAATTGCATGTATTTTATATTGTCATTTCATGGGAAATAGTACACCTTATGCTTAGTTTATGCCTTAGGTTTGACACCCCAAACCCTTTGATAAAACTTGGAAAAATAATGTGATTAGATTCAGGACTAGGTTATGCTTAGCCTGGCATAGATTCACTAGCTCACTAAATGGGTCATTCTCACTTAATTTATCTCTCCTGGACTTCTGTTCGGAGGATTAATAATTAGTCTAAGGTGAACCGGACTAATAACTAAAATATGACAAATGGTGGGCTATGGGCGCCATGGTTTTGGTTAGCGGCGTCCATAGGAGTTAAGGACAGGTTCACGGGACCCCTCGGGAGAATGACCGTGCAAACCACAAGCCGAAATGGGTAAGGTAGGTCCCGTAGTGTAGCCTCTCCTAGCTGACGAACCCATCGGCAAGGGTGAATGGGATGGAGTTTCAGTCGGCCCCGGTATAAGGGTTGCTGGGCTGCTGGATTCACCAAGGCACTCGGGGGGGCTGCCCACTCCCAGGGTCCGGGAGTGGGGGCAAAACCTTGGTGGGGTTCGCTTGGTTAGTGGGGGGTTGTACGAAAGGTCCTATCGCAGTTCTCTTTCCAGTGTACCGCGCTGGTACTCTGGCGCACGAGAGACCGTGTTGTGGGGCTGTGTCTTGTGGGTACAGTTGTACACCTCTGATCAGAGTAAACCTATTCGAATAGCCGTGCCCGCGGTAATGGGGCGATCGACCGAGCTCTCCGTGATTAGTCTCACACTTTTACACCCTAAACTATTGGAACATGACTAGAATAAGTGGATGGTTTGGGCCTGTCCCAGCGTGGGGATAACGTTGGACAGTGTTGGATTTCAAAATTCTTTATTTACGTAATTTACTGTATTTTTGTCTGTGTTCAAAACTCTGTATTGTTTGATAAAAAACCCCTGCTGTTTGCGCAAAAGCAAACCCTAGCCAAACCCTTGTCTTCCTCGCATTCATTTCTCTCCCCTTCCGGCGTGACTTGCGGAGTACGTGGAAGTACTCATCCTGGCCCTTCATCAAAACCCGAGCTAGAAGCTGAAGAAGAAGACGTTGTGGAGTAGGCTTGACCTACACTCTGGAAGCTGCCTGTGGAGTGGTCGAAGCCGCGGGGCCAGCGTCAAGATTAGGCTTAGGCCCTTTTCCTTTTTCCGCTGCTCTTTTGTAATCTTTTTGTATTGTTTCTAAGACGTGGAACTGTAATATCAACAATTTTCGTATATGTACCTTGGCTGGTCCTGGACAGGGATTTTAATACACATATAGCTTCGGAAATTCGGGTCTGAATTTATGGGTGTGACATCCCACCTATCAGCGGCCCAGGAGCGAGAGGGGCGCGATGCGGACTTTGGCATGGTGGCTCATGGGCTGCGGCCCACGGACAATGAAAGGGAAGGGCGCGCGTGGGGCGGACTGGGCCAGTGGCCCGATAGAAGGAAAATGGGCGAGAAAACGGTACGGAGAGAGAAAAATATTTCCAAAGATTAATTAATTCTGATAATTGATTTAATTGGTTAAAAATTATTTTTAGTGCTCTGAAAATTCCACTAAAAATTCAGTTAATGTATTTTGACATGTGAAATTTTAAAAAAAATCCTATCATGCCATTTCCACTTATAATTACTTATTTGCTCTAGGTTAATTCTAAAGTTAAATTCTTTTTGGGGAATTATTTAAATGATTTTTAAAAGGGCAAAACTTCAAGGTGTGACAGATTCATTCCATTTTCAGGGTGTGACAGAAATTTCAGGTATTTTCAGCAATAGTTGCTCTTTTCATTCCCTTTTCATCAGAAATCCAAGGTTTAATCGAGTGCAAAAGATGACAACTTGTAGGAGTTTCTCTTGGGATATGGTGCACATCTGGGACAACTATGATTTCAAAGAAGAAGAGTTATTATAATTTCTAAACCAGTTTCTGAAAGTATAGTAGTAGTACTAACTAAGAGTAAGATCACTTGATCAACACACACTTTGACTGTCTGAATATGTTGTCGCAAGGACAGTTCTTGCAGTACATGGCTTGGATAATTAACCTTGTTACCCATGATGATTTCAGTTGGTTTATGGGTTGACTTTGCCTGTCAATAAATAGTGTTGTGTTCAGTTGTCACTGAGGAGCTTGGGACCATAATATCTATTTTTTTTGTCTGACTCCCATGGATGAATAAGGAGATTTTGCACTCCTTTTATAAAAAGTTGGCTTCTTTTGTCGTTTATCTCATGCAATCACAGATAGCAAAATATCTTCAGCAAGTAGTATATGTACTATAGCTATGTATATTTAATATATATATATATATACTTCAATCAAAACAGGCTATATATGTACTTCGATCATACATGGTGCCTCATTGAACATTTGGACAGCAAGCTAAGGTTTCTATTTTAGGTTTCTATTTTTCTATATGTATGCAGAAGAAATCATGATAAGACCACTTCGATGGTTAAGGAACTTCAACCTTCAAGAAGAACATGATGCAGAACCTACTGAGAATGGACAGGAGAACATATTAGAGAATGAGAATGGGTAGGACAACTTACCAGAGAATGAGCATGATGATGACCTACAGGGTCCTCCTGATGTTGATGGCTTATTACCCCGCCTCCCAAGCCAACCGACAAGGACCCCCATTAAGATAATATGTAAGTTCATGTTTTTTTCTTGCATATCGAGATGCAGTGTCAAATCAATTTATTTCCTATATGTAGGGTCAAATGGAGAGGTGAGACAAGTTTTAGGGGATTTTAGAGTTTCAAATCTAGTGGAGTTGCAAGGAGGAAAGGTAATTGTAGGGAGTGATGAAAATGGTGTCCCTAATGAAATGTTAGCCTCTATTCTTGGTCAGTACCTTGGACAGATAGCAGAAAAACCATCATTAGCTCCTATACTGATAGAAAGATGGGACAATGATCTGTTCAATATTCACAAGCAACAAATAATCAATGATGTGGAGGTAAATTTAATCTTACTACATTCAATCAAATACCTCATTTTTCATCCATCCAGTAACATCTACCTTGTGGGGGGTATCACCTGGGGTAGCCCATGGAGCGGAATTAAGATCAGCTAAAGTCGGATTGGTAGTCCTCGGGAGGTGGTCAGAAGCCGGACCTCTTCTTGGGGTCAGGAGTCCCGACCCCCTGACTGTCCCGACTACGGCTTATTAGCCCGACCTCCG
The DNA here is from genome assembly GCA_019925245.2 of Oryza australiensis. Taxonomy (NCBI): domain Eukaryota; kingdom Viridiplantae; phylum Streptophyta; class Magnoliopsida; order Poales; family Poaceae; genus Oryza; species Oryza australiensis. Next base: position 1,516,955 of record JAIFGZ020000545.1, on the reverse strand, counting down.
ATCTCCTCGGGATAGAAGGCTTGCATCACAAGGATCGCGGAAAATACAAGGAGGGGAGAACTCGACAGAAGATGACGTCACCTGACAAGACTGCGCAGAAGGTACCTACGGAGGACGGATTTCAAGGCATGATGGAGCACGAGATACCCACGAAGCGCAGGACCCAGGGGATCTCTATATACTTTTCAGATATTGTTTGTACTCACTTTTTAGCTTTTAGTATTAGCTTTCTTGGCCCCCAAGTTCTCTTGTAACTGTCCTCCTTGATCTATAAAAGGGAGGGCAGGTCCGCGGGGATGGGGGATCGTTTTCTTTGGAAGCTAAATCTAATCTCTAGAGCCCCAAGAACTCAGATCCTTGTACTATGTTTCATACACCACCCCAACAAAGAACATAGGACGTAGGCTTTTTATCCTTCGGGAGGGCCAAACCTGTCTATAATCTCTGGCTCACTTTCTCTCTTGAGTCGACCATCATGCCCTTTCGATAGACGTCCCTGACCACTCTTTCACCTTCTCGGGTAGCCCTCTTGGAGGACTGATTGACCATTCGTCAACATACCTCTACTATTTATAGGAACACTTAAGTTCGCTCGCCAAACACTGAACCTTACAAGGGACTGGGTGCTAAGGACTATTAACAATAGGTAGCGATCCTACAAATCGAAGTTGAAGAAACAATATTTCAATCGTGAAGAGAGATGTCCAGATGAAATCATAAATGAGAAATCAAACAAAGTGAATGAAACTCAATGGAAAGCTCTTGTTAGATTTTGGTGCCGAGAATCACATAAGGTGCCATCCTTTTATTTACCATTTATATGCAGTTTGAAATCAACGAGTGTAACAACAATTCACCACTCTTTTATCCTTGCAGAAACTATGTGCAACAAACTCTAGGATCGCAAAAGAAAAAAAGAATGCACACACATCAGGCAGAAAAAGCCATGCTAGGCTGAAAAAAGGGATGGTGAAATATATTCATCTGAAGTTAATTATTTTATTCACAATCATCTAATTGAGATTTGTAATGAGCCTCAATTTACTCTCTTTTGCAGGAAGATAACAATAAAAAGAGATTAAATAGGCTTGAATTATGGGAGGCTTCTCACAAGAAAAACAATGACACTTACACTACCCACAAAGTGGATACAGTAATGATACATTTTCTGATCCTAAGCATTTATTTCGCTCTGAATTTCTGTTTACCATTTTGTGACAGTCTATTGTTTTTATTTTTATAGAATGCATCATATGAGAAATTAGAAAAAAGGAAACAAAACAACAATGGTCCTCTTTCAGCTCAAGATTTTAATGAGATGTTCAATGAGATAGTTGCTAAGGAGTTAAAAGCACGGGGGTACTATGACGATAAGTACTGGAGTGAATTTTGAGTGTCTCAAGGTCTAACTTTTGTCACTCAAAATGCGTAAGAAAGGAGCTACCAAGAGAAAGTGAACGACATGGAGAATAAGATGCAACGCATGGGTGGTATTGTGAAGCACTCGCTTGGTTTCATGTTAAAAAAGTTTCCTGAAGAAGATTTCATAAAGGAAATGGTAGCCGATCTACATGATGATGAAGTAAGCATCTGTTCCTTCTTCACAATGACAACTACATCTTTTTTCTAATTGATAACAATGATTAGATATACTATTATGCTCTAAACATATTAATGGTTCAATCTATTACTTTTACATATATGTGACCTTTCATATTACAATAAACTGTATATATGCCTACCACCTAGAAGTAATCCCTCCCTCTCTTAAGTTTTTTTTAAGGATGAACTTGTAGAACCAAAAAGTCATACTGATCATAGCCCTGCACACTCAATTGGTAATGTGCACTCTCCCACAATTGAAGTGCACGTAATAGAGTACATACTTTATTTCTAATGTACTCAGCTACAACAATAATATTATAGTTTTTGCTAATGTATTATGTAATATGACCGATGACACTTTGTAGCATGAGACATCCAGCGAAGCCCCTACGTCTTTACCTTGTGAGCAAACAGTTGCCAAGGTAATATTTCATTTTGCCTGCTGTGGACCAAGTTAAATGTTCTTGTATTTTAGACATACATGTGCATGTTACAGTTTGTTGTATTTTAGACATACATGTGCATGTTACAGCTTAATGCCCTTAGCAGTGTAGCATGCTTATCCTTCTATTTTTAACCTATCAGGCAACATGGCAATGTGAATGAAAACTATATTATTTCTAGGGTGATGCATTTTTATACTAATTATTGCTATATACATGATTGTTTTTTGCAATCAAAGCAAAACAAGCACAATTAAGTGCAATATCTCTGTACTAATCATGCTCGCTAATACTAAAAACGTGCACCTATAACACTCTAAGCTAGCTGTTCTTCACTGGTTTTTGACTCCAACCTGAGATGTCCATCTATAACAATCTGAGATGTCCATGATTGGTTTTTGACTCCAACCTTTTTTACTTCAGGAAGCACATATTTATAGATCAATTTATGAAGATAATGGTAATGCAACCCCGAATTTTTCACAAGATCCAATATTGGCAAACATGGTATGTCTAAGCTAACATTGCAATATTGTTTATATGAGTTAACTTGCTTTAGTGATGTTGTATTTTGACTAATATAAGTTCTGCCTATTCTAGACGACTTGAAGAATTAAAGCCAATAGTTTGAAACTATCAGAATCGGTATGCTTCTATTTCGCTTATTTTTTTAAGTAAATTAGTTAAATGTACAAGACTCTTATCTTCATATTTTGCAAAGTGATAGAGACATTATCCCATCTATCTTCTTTCCCTAAGAAACAAAGGAAGAATTGTGGCCAAAGCGCATTTAGTGACTAATGATAGCAAACGAGAGATTGGAGGAACCATGCTTAGAAAAAAATATGTTGGGGTTTATGTTGAAGAGCTTAAAAATATTGACATTAAAAATAAAGGAGATGAGCTGATACCTAGGCCTATTTTTGAGATTCATACAGTACTAAATGCTATTGGCTATACTATTTCTTGGCCCCGTTCACATGTAAGTTTTTTTTAAAAGATTAAGCCTACAGTTTTGTTGTATCTTCAAATTATGTTATTCATCTAACCCCATGCCTCATTGCAGGTGAAGAAAGTTACAGTTCTCAAGGGAGACGTGAAGCTGTGATGGAGAAAGGCAAAAATGGACAGTGAAGCATATGTTTTATTTGTTAGTCAAAAAAAATTTGAACTATTTGTATGATACTCTTACTTTTTGTGTTTCTTTATGAAGACAATTGTCTTGTTCATAGTAAGTATTGCACTTGTTGGTTCAAATACTCAGTTTATTTTTGTTTATTTTTGGTGAAACAAAGAATTGATTGTCAATGCAATGTCATGGATCATTTATTTATAAATTATTAGCTAATTAGAAAAATATAAAGATATATTACAGCTATTAATACAAATAAAAAAATCATTATATATTAGTACTCACGAAAATAGATGTATCTATAAATCGTCTCTACAATTCTTAATACACAATATTGGTAACTATAAAACGTGTATATATTCATAAACACGTAATAAAAATATATGTATGATATTGTTTCTACATTTGTTAACATGTATTTTGGTGTTACTAACGTAACACATCATCCGCCATGTCACATGCCATATCACCCGTCACATCATTCGCCACGTCACATGTCATGTCATGTGCCACATCATCCGTCATGTCACGTGTCATGTCATCTGTCACACTCTACTAAATCGTCTCTACAATAATTGTTGCGCTATAAGGCGTCGTTACAAAACGTGTCTATATTAGTAGGCATATTTTGTATATGTATCTATAAATTGTATCTATGTTTCTTAACACTCGATAAAACATTATATTACTACGTAACTACATCACTAGAGACATTTTATGCATGTATCTACAAAATTATATCTATATTTTCATATATACATATAATGTGTTAATGAAATGTTCTTTTTTTCATAGCAACGCTTAAATAATTCATATCTATAAGGCCTGATGCGTTATGTATGAAGATGTTTCTAATACGCTTTATAAAAGTATATTTATATTAACATAAAGATGAAAGAAAACATGTCTAATTTTAAATCTGACGTGCAGCAATGTTTTTGGTAGTGTTATCCCAGTACCGAAACCTTCCTGCTTCTGGACAGTTCTTGGACACGAACCAACACAAACATGTTCGGTCTTTTTCCTCATTAACCTAACCTCCAACACTGCCCATGAGACTACACTAGTACAGTAACTGTTAACTACCAGGTACTGGCTTGACCACAATTAAGACAAGCCCCTGTCTGAGTGTCTCAATTGCATTCAGCATGGGCCGAACCACTATACTCTAGTGCCACATGTACACGTACTTCACTACTGGAGAAAACATATTTGGTTGAAGTCTTAAAATTCATAATAGTTTCGGTTTAAATTGTATCTGAAACTAAAAAATATCTTTAGTCCCGGTTTAAAAAGGTAACGGATCTTTAGGATCTTTAGTCTCGGTTCGTCACGAACCAGAACCAAAGATCATTTTTAGTCCCGGTTCAAATATTATCAGAGGATGTCAGAGCGTCGGGTGTCTTTAGTCTCGGTTGGTAACATCAACCGAGACTAAAGATGTTATTTTTAGTCTCGGTTGGTATTACCAACCGGGACTAAAGACCCCTGGCGCTCTGACAGCTTCTCACAGCATCTCACAGCCTCTTTAGTCCCGGTTGGTAACACCAACCGGGACTAAAAATAACCTTTTATCCCGGTTTTTTAATCAACCGGGACAAAAAGAAATTCTCGCTCCTTATCTTCTCGGGGCGCACCCCCTCTCCCCTTAGATCCGGCACCTCTCCCTCTCCCTCCCTTAGTGCATGCGCACCTCTTCCTCTCCCCTCAGATCCGGCGCCACACCTCTCTCTCTCTAGTGCGCACCTGCCGGCCCTCACTCTCCCTCTCCCCTCAGATCCGGCAGCGCCGGCCCTTACTCTCCCTCTTCCTTCCGCTCTCCTCTCTCTCGCGGCGGCCGCGTGCGGGCGGCGTTGGGCGATCGTCGGGCGCGGTCGGGCGGCGGGCGGGCGGTCTCCTCTCTCTCCCTCACTCTCAGATCTGGGCGCGGCGTGGGCGGCCGCGAGTGGGCGCATGGCGGCGGCGGCGGCCGCTGGTGGTCCATTTTTTTAATTTGTGATGAAGTTGTATTTGTGAATGATTTTGTGAATGAATTTGTTGTATTTGCGAATGATTTTCCTGTAGATTTGTGAATGAAGATTTTGTTATAGATTTGTGAATGAAGTTGCAAATATTTTTGTGAATTTATGGATGAATTTTGTGATTCTTTCATGAAAAAACAAGCGAAAAATATAATAAAAAATAAAAAAATAAAAAAGTGGCAGGTGACGCACATCTATTTTTAGTCTCGGTTGATGTTACTAACCGACTAAAGGTCCATTTTTAATCCCGGTTATTTTAACCGAGACTAAAGAAAACGATTTGTTGTCCCGGTTTAAGAACCAGGATATCAGTAGCTTACGAACCGGGATAAATGCCCCTCTCCCCTAGTGCTTCTACCAGGAACATATGCATGTATCAGATCAGCACTAGCAGCACTGCAACATGATCCATGCATCCCGGTGTAACAAACAGACAAACCGACCCACTGAATTGTCACCAAAACCAACACTAGTACTAAACACCCTAGTTCCATTACCTAACAGTATATAGAGCCGATTTTTCCATGATCTAAAACATACTCTACTGACTTGACCACTGCAAACCTTTTGTGACAAACAATATTCAATTTCCTGCTACTTTTTCTCTCAACTTATCTAAATACCGGTCCGAATAATAATTTAACAGTCTATCAAAATATTAAAACGGTTTGGATAAACGTTACAATCGGACGTATTATATTTTACAAAATATCGAACGTCCCATATATAAAATGTTTCATCCATCTATAAAAAATATTTTAACAAAAGATATATTTTATTCGTTTATATGTTGAATAAATAATGTTGCATCGTTTTTAAGAAAAATGTTTGATAAAAAGTTTTTAAGATATAATTGAAAAATATCAATTGCAAAAACATCAATATTTACAACATACAATAAAAATATAATGAAACATTCTAACACAACCAGATGCAACAAAAGCCAATAATGAATTGTAAAATCTCCGAGCTTCAAGAAAAAAACAAAACTAACTCTTCCTTTTTCTACCCAGCCATCTCTCGAAACTCATGGATAGTCGTAGTCCTTATTGGCTTGCTCCTCGACTGCAGCCAGCCATTGTTGTGTCGAGCCTTGTCGCATCTCCACCAATGGCCAGGTCCGGCCTCCATCCTTTCCGCGTCGCCCTGTCGCCGCCGCCGACGTGGCCGCCGGCGATGATGGCTCCGCCATCTCTTCTCGACACCACTGCCATAGTCGCCGGTGGCCAGGTCCGGTGCCTCCTTCCTCTCCACGCCAAATCCTGGGTTGTCTACCCCGCCACCGCCGTGTGGCCGCCGATGAGGTACAACACCTCCTTCCTGTCACGTGCCACCCTGTCCCGCCGTCGATGCCGCCATGTGGCCGTCAGTACCGATGGCTTCGTCATCTCTTCGTACTCTTGGTGGCTTGTTGATGTTTAGACTTTGAAAAGAGAGACTTTGAGAAGAAATAGTAAGAGAGAAGAAAAAAACGAAAGAAGGAAACGTGCGGTGGAGGTGGCTGGGAGGATTGGATAAGAACGAGACGTCCAATGTTTTGTGTTTGTTCGGACGTTTGTTTATATGAAGCATTTTTTGGATTAATTAATCTATCGGGCTGTTAAAAGGAAATCACCAAAAGCATACATCCCTCACACCAATATTGATCCAGTTTTGCAAACCGAATAATAAAGCCTTATACTCAATCTAAAGTTCAAGGATACACCAAATGAATCGATGTCTCATAAGCAATATTATTTGGCACAACTAAAACAGTACAACATCTTGCTAACTAACACAAATATAAAGAGCTATAAAAAATTAAGATTCACTACAACGGTCATCTTCATCTCAAATAGGCGATAACCCTCATCTGTGTCGGGTATGATGTCCGTCATGACGCAAAGGTCACTGATGTGAGTAGTCATTTCTATCGGGCAAAAACCCGTCACCGTTTTATATTATCTTTGTTGGGCCTAAATTTTTACCCGTCACCGATATGTTTGATCCACAAGACCAGTCAAACAAGGGCCCAACATTGAGGATACAATCTCAAACGGGTCACAATTAAAGCTCGTCACGGATAACTAACGACTCAATCGGGCTTTAAATTATGCCCGTCACGGATGATAACAACTCAATCAGTCTTTAATGTAAGCCCGTAATGGATGACTGTCATCTCCATCGAGCTTCAGTTAAAGCCCGTCACTGATGAGTTTTTCTCACGAAAAAATATATTATTTTTTGGCTAGCCTCTCGCCTTTGCTAGCCATATATCTAAAATTCACATTCACATATATCCCCTTTTACACACATTACATATATCCAAACTTCACATACATATGACATTCACACATTTATCCACAAACACATCCATTATTCACTTATTTCTCTTGAACACATTTGATAAAATTATAATTTACATATGATTATCAAAATTGTTCTTTGTGATCGATCGACTCTAATGCTTATTATTTGCCGTTGATCGACTGTCTAAAGTGACACTAGGGCCACCACCCTCAAGGAAAGCCATTAGCCCATCTGGAACCCTCGAAACGTGATATGCGCCACCCGACGAGATGACATGTCGGAAGATGAATCCGCAGAGTTGTTCAGCAAACATGTGGCAATAACTGACTTGTTGGAATATCTAATTTCTGCAAATGAAAGAATTAAATATGTGAAAACGTAATATGTGTTTAGAAACATGTATTTACGGCTTAACAAATATGGCGAACCTCAGAATCTGAAATGGTCAGTTGCGGTCTTCTAGGAAAAACCACATAAATTTTATCACGTAGAAACCACTTATGCTCATGCCTGGTTCCTGACGTTGGCACCAACGGTAGTAGCAAACCCGGAATGTATTGGCATATGCAAAGTGTTGATGATTCTTATTATACTTCACAAGTGCCTTATTTAGGATGTCAATGATGGATTGGAAAGGTTCTTGTGGTTTCCTTAATCCATCCATGACGAAAATCTTACAGTCTTTTAAATGGATGGCAAGAAGGATCCAGTGATGGCTGCATGCAAAGAGAGAGAAATTAACACCTTCAAGCACAAATGGTATGTACAAGGTGTTCGTCGGTGCACAACGCTTGCGTGAGGATGTCATCCTCGCGTCTATCGGTGCAGGCCTCTTGGGAGAACTGTCTCAAGCCAACCAACTCTTTTTGCATTACAATTGAGATCGGTATAAATCGAGTGTGCGATATGTGTAAAGAAACTAAACATAATAAGGTGAGACACTTACAATATTTTCGTAAACTTGTTGATCCTGGGGATTTGGCATAGTGAATGTCCCATCGTTGTTCTTCACGGCCCTTGCCCTTGTCCAGCTTCTTGCACGTGGATGCGGTATATCGGCAAATGGGGGCGGCGCGTTCGATGCCTCTGCCGCCTCATCCTCTTTCTGCCATTGTTCCTGTTTCCCCGCATATCCTCCGTTGCCAAGCCGGTGCGGGTGCACATAACGAGCCTGGAGTGCCCTATAAGCATCGGTTCTGGCTCGGGATTCGACAATTGATTTCTTTTCATAGAACTCCTCCCACACGGCTGGCGTGATGAAGGAATATTTCTCAAATACCTCCAGGGTGCTGGTCTTGAGGACATAGTCGGTGACCAGCTTGGACTTGAAGCTCTTCCAAGCATGTCCCATCGTCAGGAAAGCCATCCACTTTAGCTTGTCCTCGTCAGTTGCAGGATATTCGAAGCTCTCCTTGAACTTCAGCCAAGCAGTTTCCTTCTTCACGTCCAACACCTCCTTGATATGATCATGTAAAATACTAAAGGTCTATCTTCCTATTATTCTGCAGATCGTCTTGAACTTCGTGGCACATTTGGAGGAGTGGACGACACTCCTAGGAGGTCCACCTCTGTTATGGTGTAACATTCCTTTGGGATTTTATTAGGGCTTCTAAGGGTCCGTGTCCTTGTGGACCCACTAGTTGTCGCCGACATTGAAGAGCCGTGCTGAGCCATCCTCTAAATATCTTACAAAATCACAAAATAAAGTAATTAATAGCAAGAGTCATCGTTAACAGTATAATTTCTGCACGTGCTTAACACTAAATAATATAACAGAGAAAAATATAGAACTGGCACATACTCGATCAAATTGTGCACATCCATAATGGTGACATTTTTCAGAAGTCTCTTTCAGGATTGAGAGAATCATTTGTGGTTATGAATCCTATTCCTGACCAAAAGGAAATCATCATGACGATGGAGAACACAGTGGCAATAGGGACTGTTCATGCAGAGTCCACACTTCGCATCAAGAGTCCACATTAGCACTGTGTTCTCCACCGCCATGATGACATCCTTTTGATGGGGAAGAGGATTCAGAATCACAACTGATTCTGTCAATCTTTAAAGAGACTTTTGAGGAATGTTAACATTATGAATGTGCGAATTCGATCGAGTATTTGTTGGATTGCATCTACATATTCCTCTGTCACATTATTTAGTGTTAAGGACATGCAAAAATTGCGTAAGTCTAAATTTTTTCCTTCTTCTTCACTTTAGGTTTTTTCTCTATGTTTTTTGCTGAGAGAGAGAGAGAGAAAGAGAGGACGATGCGCCGAGAGAGAGAGAGAGAGAGAAATAGATGAGAATAAGGTGAGGGAGATAATGTGGAGAGGAGAAGTGGATGAGAGGAGAGGTGGAATGGCGAGGAGATAAAAGTCTATTCACATTCAAAATTAATTAACATTCAAAATTCATAGTCCATATATACATATTTGCATAGGAAATTAACATTCAAAATTAATATATATATATATATATATATATTAAAATCGTAGTCTCACAGTCCATAATCATATTCAAAATTCGCAGTCACACAATCCATATATTAATAGACAAAGGTATCACAGTCCATATAATTCAAAATTCAATATATTGCAGTCCATATCTATAACTATCTATAAAGTAAGTAGTATTTCTACCCAAAATTTTGTTTTGCCTAACTATTTTGCATAAAACCCCTTGAGTGTTTATAAAATTAACCCACGTCCCAATGCTGAAAAGAAAGGAGGGCTTAGGATGGTTTCCATGCGCCTCTCCTCTCTGCGCCCCCCTCTCCCGTCCCCATCCACGCCGCGCCTGCGCCCCTCTCTCCCGTCGTTGCTCGGAGCTCCCGTGTCACGCCTGCACCCCTCCCTCTCGTCCCCATCCGTGTTGCGCCCCGACTTTACCCGCAACGTACGGGCACAGTTGCTAGTAATTCAAAATTCAATATACTTTGAACAGTGGGAGAGGAAGGGCATCGACCGGGGGCGGGGGGGGGGAGGGAGAAGGGGGCGTCGGCCGGGACGGTGGGGTGGGAGCCATGGCGTCGGGCAGCAACGGAGGACGACGGCGGGAGCAACGGCGTCGGTGGGGCGTCGGCCGGGGCAGCGGGGGAGCCACGGTGTCGGGCGGCGAAGAGGGTGACGGCAAGGAGCAACGGCGTCGGGGGCGAGCAACGGGGAGAGGAGAGAGGAGAGAGAGGGAGAGAGAGGGACACCGGCCGGGAGAGGAACGGCCCACACAAATCAAGGGAGAGGAACGGGACTAACATGGCGATGGCGCTCGGTGGTGGCGACGAGGGAGGACGGCGCCGGGCTCGGAGACGGCCAGCGGCGACGAAGAAGGACGCGAGGGATGGTGGCAGCGCTAGGGTTCTTCGAGGACTTAGAAATTTTTGCGATAGTGTAGATTTGAATCAACGCGCTCTTTTAAAGAAATTTGAAGCTAGTCCGTGACGGGTTTTAGATTAAGCCCGATTGAGATGAATCATCTCAATCGGGCTTAATATAACTCACGCCACATATAAGATTTAGTTCGACGCGTGAGGTCGATGGGAAAATTACATCAGTGATGGGCTAAAACCGAAGCCCGTCACTGATGTAGTAATCGGTGGCGAGCTTAAATACCTAGCCTGATCGCATAAGATCAGCAACGTAATCGGGCTATAACTAATGCCCATCACAGATGCTCTTATTAGTGACGGGCTTAGAGTTTCAAGCTCGATCTAATGAGCTCATCATCTCAATCGGGCTATAATTAATGACCATCACCGATGATAACATTGGTGATGGGCTTGAAGTTTCACGCCTGATCGGATTTGATCATCATCTCTATCGGGCTTTCATTAATGACCGTCACCGATGCTTTCATCGGTGACGGGCTAAGATATTAAGCCCGGTTAGATTGATTTTTTTCAGAAGTATTATAGCATTTAACATATTGCAAATACTATTACTATAAATACTATTATTAACCAAGTTCATATGTAGTCTCTCTTTTAATCCATGTTCATATAAATACTATGGTTCATATGAAGTATCTATTTTATGCCAAGTTCATATAAATACTATGGTTCATATGAAGTCTCTCTTTTAAGCGAAGTTCATATAAATACTATTACTATAAATCAAGTTCATATGAAGTCTCTCTTTTAAACCAAGTTCATTTAAATACTATTATAAACCAAGTTCATATGAAGTCTCTCTTTTAATCCAAGTTCATATAAATACTATTGTTCATATGAAGTATCTATTTTATGTCAAGTTCATATAAATACTATTACTATAAACCAAGTTCATATGAAGTTTCTCTTTTAAACCAAGTTCATATAAATACTATTATTATAAATCAAGTTCATATGAAGTATCTAGTTTATGCCAACTTCATAAAAATACTACGGTTCATATGAAGTCTCTCTTTTAAGCGAAGTTCATATAAATACTATTACTATAAACCAAGTTCATATGAAGTCTCTCTTTTAAACCAAGTTCATATAAATACTATTATTATAAACATTTTAATGAACTTCTAGTCTAACATATTTTAATGAACTATAAATACTATACATAGCCAAGTTCCCTTTTAAACAGACATTTCGATCTGTTCAAAGACAATGGGACACCATCAAAAATTACTTCATTACAGTGAGCCCATATAGACCAAGCCACCACTATGAATATTTATCGGAAGATTTTCGAGTTGAAATCACGTCAGGCTTTGACTTTCTTATGTTCTTGTGCACTTCGAGAATAATCCGCAGGAGTAGATACTTTCTTGAGTTTGATCCTGTTTCCCATACCCGCTTTCATCCATAACTACAAGCATTATGGAAGAAGAGGCTTCTATCCTGATCCGCACCTGCTTGGGAGTCGTTGCACTTGAAGCCCCATGGCCTTCTCACCCTTCAGCTTCTTTTCCTTTTCTCGCAGCCATCTTTGTCGCCCTTGTGATAGTCTCCTTCTTCCATGTTACGCCAAATGCTGATGATATCTCCGTCAAAGATGGTGTAAAGCTCGTATGCATTAACAGGTAAAAAATACGTAAACTTTCAAAGCTTTCTACCGCATGGTTGCTTGATTACATGATGTTCCATTGCTCCTCAGTACAAAGACTTGTACTACCTTGCAAGAAGCTGCTTTGAACACTAATATAGAAATGGAGAGTAGAAAATGGCTCATCCTCTCCCAGCGGGTAATAAAGATTCCATCGACCGCGACTAGCTCGAGTGTGACATTTGCTTCCTATCATTTGAAGCTCGAGTTTACATGGCAATCCTAGACATTGCACCCCATCATTTTGAATAAGGCGAGACCGAGGTAGGCAAAGAAGGCGTCGAGGCCCCTTCACGGACCAGCAGCGGGATGCGGTGCAGTTGCCGACGAGACGACCAAGATGACCTACTCCATTGACCACGGCTTCTTGGAGTGTGGAATTTTCTTCATGCCTTTTAAAGATCGAGTTTACATGGTACTCCTAGACATGGACCGTACTAACTCATGCTTTCACTACTCGTCACCACCACCTCGATAACAAACGGCTGCATACATGCATTACAAAAAGACATGACTGAACTGATTTATGATTTTGGAACAAAAGGTGGTCCCCCTGGCTTTGAGGGGAAACTCTTCAAAGCTTGCAAACTCAAATCATGCCTCTGTGGCTCTTGTGGAGGTTTACATGGACTTTCAAATACTGTATTTCAAAGTCCATCTAACCTCGACAATGCTTAGAGCCATAGAGGCATGATTTGAGTTTGCAAGCTTTAAAGAGTTTCCCCTCAAAGCCAGAGGACCACCTCTTGTTCCAAAATCATAAATCAGTTCAGTCATGTCTTTTGTAATGCATGCATGCAGCCGTTCGTTATCGAGGTGGTGGTGACGAGTAGTGGACGCGTGCGTTAGTATGATCCATGTCTAGGAGTAACATGTAAACTCGAGCTTCAAAAGGCGTGAAGAAAATTCCACTCCAGCAAGTCGCGGTCAATGAATTAGATCATCTTGGTCGTCTCATCAGCAACTGCACTGCATCTCGCTGCTGGTCCGTTAAGGGGCCCCGACGCCTTCTTCATCTACCTCGGTCTCGCCTTATTCAAAATGATGTGGTGTAATGTCTAGGATTACCATGTAAACTCGAGCTTCAAAAGGCAGGAAGTAAACGCTACACTCGAGCGAGTCGTGGTCGATGGGATCTTTATTACCAGCTGAGAGAGAATGAGCCATTTTCACTCGTCATTTATATACTACTATTTAAAGCAGCTTCTTGCAAGGGACTACAAGTCTTTGTACCGAGTAACAATGAAATATCATGTATTCAAGAAAATATGCGGTATAAAGCTTTGAAAGTTTACATTTTTTTACCTGTCAATGCAGACAAGCTTTACACCATCTTCGACAGAGATGTCCTGAGTATTGGGGTAATATGGAAGGAGACTATCACAAGGACGACAAAGATGACGACGAGAATGTGGACAGAAGCTGAAGGGTGAAAATATCATGGGTCTACAAGGGCACTGACCTACTATTTTTCAAATTTTCTTGTAAAAAAGACAAAAATTCGTTCCCCTCAACCTCCCATCTGTGGGATAACCAGTACAATGAGTGAAGAGAGTATTTATAGACTGAGAAGTCCATCATGTTATCTTTGTCAGGCTTACATTGGTGACGGGCCATAATATTGGGCTATAAGTGTTATCTCAATCGAACTATAGTTTTGGACCTATCACGATGGTATACATCGGTGACGAGTATTTATGGGTGCCCGACAAAGATAACATTGGTCATCTTTGTCGGGCATTTTATTGTGCCCATCACCGATAATTGTAATCCGTTATAAGATATAGTTTTATAAACATCTAAATTGTCTGTGCGTGTATATAACCAAACATACCTGAGGATGAATTCCATGACATAGACACCGGTGGCATAAGTGAAGAGTATGAATAATGTGATGGCGAAAGAACCTGCTGATTGAATGGAAACCGTTGATTTGGTGCATGCCTTCGAACTCCCTTCTCCTTCTTTGCCTCCACTTCACTATTAGCATCTTTTTCATTCTGAGCACCTGAACACTTCCTTTAGTAACCCATGCCACACCTATCTCCCCAAGCTTTTGTACACTTAGCTTGCGTAGCTGCTTCCTTCGGCGGATTCTAACCTATTACTAACTCTGCCGAAGATGCCTTCCGCTGTGTCCTCACGTGTCGTGCATTTTCTATCTGTCCTACATATGCATGCCTCTTAGCATTAACAACATCTCCCTGAACCAAAGCCTTTTGTACACTCACAAGTGCACCAGCAGCTAAGCGCCCTTTTCTTGACCTGTAGACTTCGACACCCATATTGGCTTCCTTGTTGAACTATCTCCCGCCTATGCTAAAGATTTTTTTCCTGCTAGACCACCTAGACCGATTTCTTCTATCAAACCGGTCATCCTTGGCATGTGACCTTCTTGGAGTTGCAAAATTCAACCGCCCTTCATTAATAGCCGATTGTATATTCTGACAAGATATTACAATTGCTAGTACAACGGTCGAACGAATATGCCACTTGCAATAATCATGTTCTTTTAAATCTTGAAGTGATGACATAACATGGTGACCAAGTAATTTAATATATTTTTTTCCAACAAAGCATAAAAAATATGATCACACATAGTCCAATCAAAAGTATACTTTTTTTCCTTTAGCCAACACTTTTGTGCAGACGGCTTTAAAGCTAAGCAAACGAATGGTTCAGATTTGCTATCTACCCATTCAGCTATACAGTTGCTTATGTTTCCCTTATCCAATGATTTAAAACTATTCATTATTTTAGTATCGGCCTTTTTAATATTTTCTAATTTTAATTTTGTGCCTCTAACTCTAGATGGATCATAAGCAAATCATGTAGACATAAATTTTGGCAATGATGATATGGAAAATTTATACACTTTACTATTGCCAATAAGAAAATTAATCTCCCTAGTTGATCCCTTAGAACTATCCATGATAATATTACTAATTTTTTTCTCGAACGACGCAGGAGAGCTGCGTGTCATTTCATTAAGAGAAAAAAAGGGTACAACGGATCCGGAACAAGCCCAAACCCAAGAGCCAGAACACACACTCACGCACCCAAACAACAAAGAAAGACAGAAGCACCACAAACAAGCGAGGCCTCCTGACCTAATGACCTCCAGCCTCCGAAAAGAATAAAGGGGGTGGTTACCGAGCTAAGCAACATAACGCCGAGCCCGCCACTGCTCTGCACCAAGAATGTTCCATGCAAAGGCGCAACAGTTGTGCATCAATTGAGGCGGCGAAAATGCACCTTCGGTCCTTGCCGCCGTCAACCACATAACGGTAAAACTCTCGGGCATAATGCGTAATAGTCTTAACAAATTCATATATTATATAATATTATAAAAATATGGATGAATCTATCATAGGAACCAACTAGAGTGATGTCGATCTTCACGGTTCTAGCAGCTGAGGGACCTGCTTTTAAGGCGACCCCAGATACAAGAGTGCATGGGGCGTAACTGATGGTCGGCCAGGCGAAAGTGCAAGTTGACACGGTGAAGAACGAATGGGCTCATTTCCCACTACAACATCCACTGAACGGCGAGATCCAAGCCCTAAGAGCTGCATGTGGTACCTTTATCCAATAGCACAAGGACCTTATTGAGATAAAGGTGATTCCGAGGTCAACCACTGCACTGAGCGCTCGTCCGCCGTTAAGACCTGCTCATGCTCCTTTAGCCCCTCCAGCACCCGCTCATGATGAACAAGTAGAAAATTTTGAGTTACAATATGATACGAATTTTGGGGACGATCATATGAAGACCGACAGCATGCCGATCCCTAAACCCCCACACATGAAAAAGAGCAGAAGGCGCATTCTTCCCCTCTCGCAAATAACTAGCGAAAAACCTTGCAAGGGGGAGAGGAAGAGGAAAAAGGAAAGGTGCAGGCCTCTCTTGTGGCTCCAAAGAAGCTAGATATGGGCAAGGGGTAGGCACTATTGGAGAAAGCTACACTAGTCCCGGTTCGTAACCCTCAGTAGTCCCGGTTGTCAAACCGGGACTACGAATCCGGGACTAAAGATGGGCGACCTCTAGTCCCGGTTAAATAACCGGGACAAGAGATGCATCTTTAGTCCCGGTTGGAGCAACAAACCGGGACTAAAGATGGCAGAGCCACATGGCCGGCTGCGCCATAGTTAGTCCCGGTTGGTGGCTCCAACCGGGACTAAAGGTGGCGCATCCGCCACGTGGCTCCGCCATCTTTAGTCCCGGTTTGTTGCTCCAACCGGACTAAAGAATTTTTATATTTTTTAATTTTATTCTTTCTCCAACAGTGCTACATACTACATATTACACACATATACATATTTTACACACATATATTTATACATATATATTATATAATATATATTTAAAAATATATAAATTACACACATATAAATGAACTTAAGAAAGGAAATATATACATGTAATATATTACCAAAACATATACACATATGTACAATATCCACATATATTTCGTATGTTATAAAACATTGTCTATTTTGTGATCCGGTGGTTAAGTTACTTAAATTAAAATAGAACTCCACCGTGGGATCAATGATCTGCTCATTTATAAATCCCATCAATTCTTCTTGAGTGGTTTGTATGAAAGTCTCGTGGGGAAGGTTGTCTCTTACTTGCATAAGCTGTCATTAATTCGATTAAACGAGAAATAAATATATGAAGTTAATAAGAAATCGATACGTAATGTATGAATAGCTGTTATACGTACATCTATATCGTCGATAGTTGTGACATCGGTCACAAAGCGATGAATGTAGTCACAGACATAGTATCCGCATAAGTTGGTGCCCTGCGACTATTTTGCACACTAAAAAAGAAACGACGACAGATTTAATATACATTTCATATTTTAGAACAAAGTAATAATTCAAAACAACTTTGGAGCATGTTAGTCACTGGAAAGTTCATCCTTACGGAGAGTTTATCTTTCCAATTTCCGCGAACATTAGTCCGAAGCCGTTCCCATGCCCTACGTGTTAGTGATATGCCCTAGAGGCAACATGGAGATGTTGGATATCACGTCAATGTTTATGTATTTATGAATAAAGTGTTATTCAGTTCCATGAAATAGACATCTTGTATTGATCAATAAGTACGTGACTTATTTATGAGACTCGATATGTATGAATCTATTTCTAAATGATTCCTGATCATATATCATATTATTGGAACAAATATGATTCTAAGATCGGCATGTCTATTGATTGATGATCATGTCTCATAGATCATGGGTATGGTGATACCAAATCAATACACATGGACATATGTGTTAGAGAACACATTGATGGATAGACCCACCATGAGACACTACAGGAATTAATGTGTCATTAGTTGATCTCGTAGTGTTGGTACAAAGTCCTTAGACCGAGATCACCATGGATTCCAACATGTGTAGTAGCCTACTTTGGGACTACCAAACGCTATTCTCAGATCGGGTAGTTATAAAGGTAGTTTTCGGGTTTGCTATGAAACATGGAGTGGGATGTGAGTGATCAAGATGGAATTTGCCCCTCCTTTGGAGAGATATCTCTGGGCCCCTCGAGGTACTTGGATTATGGAAATGCATGGCCATGCTAAGTTGATTGAGGAGTCAATCAACATGACGATAATCCAATACGGTTCGAGTGAATGGTTAAGCTATTGAAGGGATGGCACACATCTTGCCTATAGCTTAATTGGTATCGTGAGGAAAAGGGATTTGTGTACACATTACAGGTTCGAGCCGATATTATTCTTGTATAGTATGGTGTCAATATGTGCTGCTAGGCGCCGCCGTTGACGGGTCGGCTAAGTTGGACTCGAGCGACGATCGGCTAAGTTAGACTATAGCCGAAACCGAGTATACCTGAACCTACGGGTCGCACGCTTAAGGGGATAGAATAGATATTCGAGTTGGACTCGGATACGGCTCGATCGGATAGGGATCCGACCGGAGTCATATAGGCTTACGACGTATGGGCGGCCAACTCGTGAGATTCGGATAGGATCCAATTTAAAATAGAGTCCCGATCGGCCACTAGTCCCGCCGGCCAACTCTATATAAAGGGGCGAGGGTGGAGAGCTGCGATACATCAGTTGGATCGCGTTGAACCGAATCCGCAAAAGAAGTCGCCGAGATCTATCTCTACGGAAACCCTCCCCACTTTTGAGCCAAACCCTAGCCTTGCATCGCGTGCTAGCACACGGGTGTTCGGCGTTCTGTCCCCGGACGTGTGGATACCGGTAGAAGCGCTGCTACGTTGCGCGCTGTTGATCGGCTGTGGAGGAATCGGCTGCGGTCGAGCGCATCGGAGCGAGGCGCGAGAACACAGTCGGATGACTTGGATCGGCTGCGGCATCGGCGAATCGGCTGATTGGTGAATCGGCTGTCAGCTTGCGGGAATCGGCTACACTGTTCCGGATCGGATAGCCCTGATTGGCTATTTCCGCTGCATACACCAATCGGTAATGATCTATCGGCCCTTACTTGCAAGTATTCCTGCTTTGCGTGGTAAAAAGTTTTTTTCGGCTAGCGTAGCCTCCGCGTAACCCTTCACTACGTGCAGTTAAAAGTTAGCTAGTAACCGCCGTGTGCGTACCCCCTTATAGGTCATCTCGATGCCGTTTCTCTGTGATAGGTAGAAAACGTTTCTACGCCTAACTTGTTTTTGTAGAGAATGCTTTGAGATGGTATGGCCCTATTGTATGTATGAGATGCATGTGATGCATGTAATATTCTTTCATATGTGCAATCCCTGTAATATTCTTTCATACGTGCAATGCTTGTAATATTCTTTCACGACCTACGAGTCGATGTAATCTTCAATTAGAGCTTCTATAGTAGTAGCTTAGTTTGAAGAAATCAAGCATCATGCACATTGGAAGATGGTGCCGAAGATGGAGATCCTCAGCATCGACATGGAGATGGAGATCACCATGTGAAGGGGGCCATACTATTTCATTATATGCTATTCTACTTGCTTTCATATATAATATGTTTGTTTGATAGGATAGCATCCTCGCAAAATTAAGTGGTAATGATGCCCTTCCAAATGTTGCACCGTCACCGTTATGCTCGTCAATGGTGGGTCCGCCAAAGCAGAGTGCCATTCTCTATCATAACACGAGGGGTATACGTCGACAAATACATGCAGAGCATTTGGTTTACTTAACAAGGCTATCAAAACAGCTTTTGGGCCTTGGGGCATAGGTTGGCGCCGGGGCATGGAGATGCCACACCAACAACAAGAGTCATATAGAGATGTGATTAGCAAGGAGTTTCTTACGATGTTATTAATTTTCTAGCAGTGATGCCAAAGCTCACTAGAAAATTAACTAACATGTGGATCTTGACCCAATACGTAACCTAGAGGGAAGGTGAAAAATACGTAATGGGAGTCTTATGTTAAATTGTTTAACAAAAGACATAGCATAAACATTGTGCTAAACTTTGCTTTTTCGTTGTAGAATAAATGGCGGCTAATACTACACCCAGCACCTTTAATTTGCGATCTATTCTCGAAAAGGAAAAATTAAATGGAACAAACTTTATGGATTGGTATCGCAACTTGAGAATTATTCTCAAGCAAGAGCGTAAGGAGTACGTTCTTGAAGTACCTTATCCGGAGGATTTGCCTAATAATGCCCCCGCAACCGCACGGAGAGCTTACGAGAAGCACACTAATGATGCCCTAGATATAAGCGTCTCATGCTTGCTACAATGTCCCCCGAGCTTCGAAGCAATATGAGAGCAAGATGCTCACACTATTATTCGTAGATCGCGTGGCATGTTTGAGAACCAAGCTTGGGCCGAGAGGTTCAACACCTCAAAGTCCTTGTTTGCGTGCAGCTTGTTGAGGGGAATCCCGTCGTCCGCATGTGATAAAAATGATTGGCTACATTGAGAGTCCGGAAAACTAGGTTTTCCCTTAGCCAAGAGTTGGCTACGATGTGATTCTCCGTCGCTCCCTCCAAGCTTCGAGCCATTCATATTAAATTATCACATGAACAATACGGATAGAACCTTGGCTGAATTGCATGGGATGATAAAGACAACCGAGGAGAGTATCCAGAAAACGGTCATCATGTGATGATGATGCAGAAAGCTAAGCACAAACCACTGTCAAGAAACTTTGCACCAAGAGGAAGCTAACTCCCGATGAGATCGAGAGTGCCTCTAATGCAAAGAAGGGCAAGAAGGGGTCGGCGACATCGATGCCGTTTGCTTCTATTGCAAGGAGACAGCCACTAGAAAAGGAACTGCAAGAAGTACATGGAAGATCTCAAAAAGAAGCAAAGTACGACTTCGCCTGGTATTAATGTTATAGACATTAATCTTGCTACTTCACCCTACCGACTCTTGGGTATTTGATACCGGATCGTAGCTCATATTTGCAAATCGTTGCGAGAATGAGAAGAAGTAGAGGCTTAAGAAGGGGCGAGGTGAACTGCGCGTCGGCAATGGAGCAAGTGTTGCTACAGCTGTCAGCTCGGCACAGATACCACTTCATCTACCTTCGTGATTAGTTTTGGAATTAAATAATTATTATTGTGTTCCAACACTATGTCAAAACTTTATTTCCGCTTCATGTTTGCAAGCGAAGGATATGATTTTAGATCAATGAACAATGGTTGTTTAATATATCTCGAGATATGTTCTATTTTCATGCTCCATTGGTGAATGGATTATACGTTTTGAATCTTGAACCATCTATAACATTAATATAGAAGGCAACTCTCTAATGATATAAACCCCACGTTTATCCGGCATTGTCGCTTAGGCCATATAAATAAGAAACGCATGGAGAAGCTCCATAAGGATGGATTGCTTCACTCTTTTGATTTTGAATCATTTGAGACATGTGAGTCTTGTTTACTTGGTAAGATGATAAAGGCACCTTTCACGGGACACAGTGGAAGAGCAAGTGACTTGTTGGCACTCGTACATACCGATGTATGTGGACCAATGAGCTCAACGGCCGAGGTGGTTATCGCACTTCATTACCTTTACCGATGACTTTAGTAGATATGGTTATATCTACTTATTGAGGCATAAGTCCGAATTCTTTGAAAAGTTCAAAGAATTCCAAAATGAAGTACAAAATCATTTAGGGAAAACAATCAAGTTTCTACGATCGATCGTGGAGGGGAATACTTGAGCCAAGAGTTTGGTAATCATCGAAAAATTGTGGAATTGTTCCACGCTTGACTCGCCAGAATTCCACAATGGAACGAAGTGTCCGAACGGAGAAATCACACCTTGTTGGACATGGTGCGGTCGATGATGAGCCAAAGTGATCTTCCGTTATCCTTCCGGGGATATGCTCTTGAAACAACAGCGCTCACACTAAATAGAGTTTCATCTAAGTCGCTGAAAAGACACCATATGAGATATGGACAGGGCAACCCCTAGTTTGTCTTTTCTCAAAATTTGGGGATGCGAAGCTTATGTAAAACGTTTACTCCGACAAGCTCACACCCAAATCCGACAAGTGCTTCTTTGTGGGATATCCTAAGGAAACTAAGGGATACTACTTTTATAATCGGGAACAAGGCAAAGTGTTTGTCGCCCGACACGGTGTTTTCTTGGAGAAAGAGTTTCTTTCAAGAAGGGTTAGTGGGAGCAGGGTGCATCTTGAAGAAGTTCAAGAAACACCGTAAAATGTTTCGCGACCACGACCACAACAGAGGAGCAAAGTGTTGTGCCACCGTTGTAGATACACCACCTCACGGAGGTCGAAAGATCACGTCGTGCGCATGACAGTACACAAAGCGGAACAACGTGATATATTGTTGTTGGACAACGATGAACCTAAGACCTATGAGGAAGTGATGGTGGGACCCGATTCCAACAAGTGGTTTGGAGCCATGAAATCCGAAATAGAATCCATGTACAAAATCAAGTTTGGAACTTGGTTGATCCACCGATGGTGTCAAAACCATTCAAGTGTAAATGGGTTTTTAAGAAAAGGCCGATATGGATGGAAATGTTCACATCTATAAGGCGCGATTGGTGGCGAAAGGTTTTAAACAAATTCAAGGAGTTGATTATGATGAAACCTTCTCGCCCATCGCAATGCTTAAATCTATTCGAATTATCCTAGCGATTGCTGCATATTTCGATTATGAGATATGGCGATGAATGTCAAAACGACTTTCCTAAATGGAAACCTAAGCGAGGATGTATACATGATACAACCTCGGGTTTTGTCGATCCAGAATCGCCTAGAAAGATATGCAAGCTACGTAAATCCATTTATGGATTGAAGCAAGCATCTCGGAGTTGGAATATTCGTTTTGATGAAGTAATCAAATGGTTTGGTTTCATCAAAAACGAAGAGGAGGCCTGTGTTTACAAAAAGGTCGGTGGGAGCACAATTGTATTTCTAATCTTATATGTGGATGACATATTATTGATTGGAAATGATATCCCTATGCTAGAATCCATCAAGTCTTCATTGAAAAATAGTTTTTCCATGAAAGACTTAGGGAGGCAGCATACATATTGGGCATTCGAATCTATAGAGATAGATCCAAGAGGCTAATTGGATTAAGCCAAAGTACATACATTGACAAGGTGTTAAAAGGTTCAACATGCATGATTCCAAGAAAGGTTTCTTGCCCATGTCACATGGCATTAATCTTAGCAAGAATCGTGTCCTCGGACACATGATGAGCGGAATAAGATGGGTATGCTTCCATATGCTTCGGCAATTGGATCCATCATGTATGTCATGCTTTGTACACGCCCGATTTCTCGTACGCTCGAGTGCTACGAGCAGATACTCGCGATCCAGGTGAAGGTCACTGGATCGCCGTAAAGAATATCCTTAAGTACTTAAGAAGAACTAAGGATATGCTCCTAGTCTATGGAGGTGAAGAAGAGCTCGTTGTAAGTGGTTACACCGATGCTAGCTTCCAAACAGACAAGGATGATTATAGATCGCAATCGGGTTCGTGTTCCGCTGAACGGAGGCGCGGTCACTGGAAGAGTTCCAAGCGGATACCGTTGCGACTCTACAACGGAGGCCGAGTACATTGCGCTCGGTAAGCCGCAAAGGAGGCGTTTGGATCAAGAAATTCGTTTCGAGCTTGGTGTGATGACTAGTACGACGGTCCAATGTCTCTCTATTGTGATAATAGTGGAGCCATTGCTTAAGCCAAGGAGCCGAGGTTACATCGAAGTCCAAACACAAACTTCGGCGATATCATCTCATCCACGAGATAGTGGACAGAGGTGATGTCAAGATATGCAAAGTGCACACGGATCTCAACATAGCCGATCCGCGACAAAACCTCTCCCTCACCGAAGCATGAGGCACACACAAGAGCAATGGGTATTAGATACTTACATGATTGACTCTTGTGCAAGTGGAAGATTGTTAGTGATATGCCCTAGAGGCAACATGGAGATGTTGGATATCATGTCAATGTTTATGTATTTATGAATAAAGTGTTATTCGGTTCCATGAAATGGACATCTTGTATTGATCAATAAGTACGTGACTTATTTATGAGACTCGATATGTATGAATCTATTTCTAAATGATCCTTATCATAGATCATATTATTGGAACAAATATGATTCTAAGATCGGCATGTCTATTGATTGATGATCATGTCTCATAGATCATGGGTATGGAGATACCAAATCAATAAACATGGACATATGTGTTAGAGAACACATTGTTGGATAGACCCACCATGAGACACTACAGGAATTAATGTGCCATTAGTTGGTCTCGTGTAGTGTTGGTACAAAGTCCTTAGAACCGAGATCACCATGGATTCCAACATGTGTAGTAGCCTACTTTGGGACTACCAAATGCTATTCCGTAATCGGGTAGTTATAAAGGTAGTTTTCGGGTTTGCTATGAAACATGGAGTGGGATGTGAGTGATCAAGATGGAATTTGCCCCTCCTTTGGAGAGATATCTCTGGGCCCTCGAGGTACTTGGATTATGGAAATGCATGGCCATGCTAAGTTGATTGAGGAGTCAATCAACGCATGATAATCCAATACGGTTCGAGTGAATGGTTAAGCTATTGAAGGGATGGCACACATCTTGCCTATAGCTTAATTGGTATCGTGAGGCAAAGGGATTTGTGTACACATTACGATTCGAGAGCCGATATTATTCTTGTATACTATGGTGTCAATATGTTCCGCTAGGCGCCGCCGTTGATGGGTCAGCTGAGTTGGACTCGAGCCAACGATCGGCTAAGTTAGACTATAGCCGAAACCGAGTATACCTGAAACTACAGGGTCACACGCTTAAGGGGATAGAATAGATATTCGAGTTGGACTCGGATACGGCTCGATCGGATAGGGATCCGATCGGATAGAGTCATATAGGCTTACGACGTATGGGCGGCCAACTCGTGAGATTCGGATAGGATCCGATTTAAAATAGAGTACGATCGGCCACTAGTCCCGCCGGCCAACTCAATATAAAGGGGCGAGGGTGGAGAGCTGCGATACATCGGCGGATCGCGTTGAACCAAATCCGCAACAGAAGTCGCCGAGATCAATCTCTACGGAAACCCTCCCCACTTTTGAGCCAAACCCTAGCCTTGCATCGTGTGCTAGCACACGGGTGTTCGGCGTTCTGTCCCCGGACGTGTGGATACCGGTAGAGGCGCTGCTACGTTGTGCGCTGTTGATCGGCTGTGGAGGAATCGGCTGCGGTCGAGCGCATCAGAGCGAGGCGCGAGAACACATCGGACGACTCGGATCGGCTGCGGCATCGGCGAATTGGCTGATTGGTGAATTGGCTGTCGGCTTGCGGGAATCGGCTACACTGTTCGGATCGGATAGCCCTGATTGGCTATTTCAGCTGCATACACCAATCGATAACGATCTATCGGCCCTTACTTGCAAGTGTTCCTGGTTTGCGCGATAAAAAGTTTTTGTTTTCGGCTAGCGTAGCCTCCGCGTAACCCTTCACTACGTGCAGTTAAAAGTTAGCTAGTAATTATCAGAGAACCGCATATATGCAATAGCTAGCAAGTAAGATGACATTACCTATTTAGCAGTTCAAATATCTTTGCGTATGTGGACTCTGGTTTATCCATTGAGTCAAAGACATGGATCCGCGAGTTATCCATGTCAATTACTAACAGAACCCAGTGGAATCTGCAAATTGGTTTAGATGACACATATAAAAATTTATGTATGCACACGGGATTGAAATCGGCACGGAAGGAAGAAAATACTTACGCAGTGTTGTAGGGCAGAAGGATAAATGACCGATAGTGGTTTATCACCGCGACTTGTAAATGTTGTCCAGTGTTGGATCAGAAAATGATCAACCAATACGCCGTTGATTTTGCGTGGATCCATGAATCCATGTTTGCTACAGTCGTGCATGTTGCGTATTGCATCGCCATTCTACAACGGTTAAAAATAATTTTAGTCACTAAATACAAGAAGGTAAGAAACGAAATAATAGAACGATACTTACGAGCCGCGTGGCTAGAAGTGAGACGTTGAGGGCATCAATCTGGTACAGCTCGAATATGTCTTCGAATCGGATATATAAGTCGTCACCTCCATCAACGAAATAGTACTGTGAATATTTGCCCGTTACAATCTCTCCACCCTTGCTGGATTCTTGTATGTACCACTTGTGAAAGCGGTACATCTGTGTTGGTAGCTTTTTCACTTGATCCGGCTTTACAAGAGGCTTTCCAAGTTTGAACTTGTATTTCAACGGAGCCTTCGCCAGGAGGAGCACGGCCGTGTAATTGATCCATTAAAATCCCAAAGCGATTCCATAAATTGTCTTAAGTCGATCTGACATTTGGAACATTGAACTGGGGTACATCTTTGCTCGTTCTCTTCGCCTTGACAGAGCCTTCCGAATAGTCCCGTCGTAGTCGGACCGCGGTTGAGGTTGCGGTTTAGGCGTGGCGTTAGGTACGTCTTCCGAAGAAGTCCTTGGTCTCCCGGGGGATTTCAGGAGGCTTCTCAAGAGACTTCTTTCTGAAGTGGGCCTTGACTTCAGCTTGGACGGCCTCGTGCAGCTCCTTTGGAGTCATGTCGTACGCCGTTTTCTTTGGGGCTGGTGGGAGCGGGTCAAGTTTAGGCCTCTTGCTTCCTAGTCCACCGTTGGTTGACCTTGACCACGTGGCTCGAGATGTTGTCTATTTAGGAGTCGGTGCTCGTTGTGGCGACGGAGGAGTCTGAGAAGGCAGTGGAGTTGGAGATGACCGTTTAGGAGTTGGTGCTCATGGAGGCGACGCAGGAGGTGGAGGAGGCGGAGGCGGTGAAGGAGGCGAAGGAGACGACCCACGTGGAGACGGAGGAGACGGCCTACGTGGAGGCAGAGGAGATGGCCCACGTGGAGACGGAGGAGACTGCCCACGTCCGAGGAATATTATGAAGATCTTCCTCCAGAGAAATATTCCGTGAGCTGTTTCTCCTAGCGTCAGCTCCCCTTCTCCTCCGGGGATATCCAGCTCGAGATCTTCATAGCCGTGTTCCACCTGTTCAATTTCAACTTTCGAGTATGCAGGTGGAACAGGCCGGGAGTGGTAAGTGTCGTCTCGGTCTACTGGAATGGCCATGCCGGACGTGACCTGTTCGAGAAGATTGTTTATTAGTTAGTAATGAACATTGATTGACAAGTTATTCAAGGAAATATATGTACAACATAAAAGTACGAACATACCTTTATTGTTATGTTCTTTAGTGGAATGTGCACTCACATTGGGTCTGTTGTGTGATGTCATCAACGGGCATGGCAGACCGGTTCAGCTTGTGGGGCCAAATCGCCTTCATTTCAGCTTGAAGCGCAGCTCTACTGCTTTGCCGTAGTTGAGCGCATTGCCGGATCCGACCGTTGGCTAACCCAATGGCTCCGCTCCTCCGCCAACCTTATGGTCAGCCTTTCGTCCACAATCGATCAATCGCGAGAGCCTCATTTCCATCTCGGCGAACCTCGCATCGTGCTCTCGCTTTGACCTCATTCGGCTCTTGTATGTGTCGACGTCAGCTTGGAACCCGTATTTCCAAGGGACGACGCCTTTTCCTCGCGTTCGCCCGGTGCTCTTGGTTTTGGAGGGCGAGCGTTAGCTCGTCCTTCTATCGGGCTCGAACGCGCCCGAGGAAGTGGCTGCAGTGCTTCCTCTAACCTCCGTCCGGCTTCTTGAATTTCATCACAAAAGATAACTCTGCCATCGACAGGATTAAGTGAGCCGCCGTGAGCATAAAACCAGTGCTTTGCCTCGTTCCACCGGTGTGCTCTGGAACGATACCTCGCACTTCAAGGTCGGCTTCCATTTTCTCCCATTTCTCCATTGCTTTCTTATAGCCGCCGACCCAAGCTTGTGATGATATTTCTTTTTAGCTGCATTGGTCTTGTTCTTTTCCATGATAGCTTGTGCTTCTTCCCGCCTTGTGTTCAACAAAAGCATCCCAATGATCTCCGAGCTTTGGGAAGTTGTCAAAGTCGGGGTCAAGCCCTTCAGATATATTTCTTGTGTAACTCTTTCTTGTAGTTCCCGAAGAGCTCGCCATTTTCTTTAACGTCCATTCCTTGACCCTTGCTTGTTGTGAGTCCGGGATGGTGAACGTTTGCGGCATTGTAGTCCACGCATTTCTTTCTCGAGTCCGGGAGATAGCTCGCTCATCTCCTCCGTCCTTGATCGCCTCCAGTTGGCAACGCTTACGGGCACGTGATCCCTCACCACCCATCCGCTGTGCGCCACAAACTTGCTTGCGGCGTCCTCTGGGGCAATAGGTCGACCGTCGATTCTACCTCCGTTATGACATGTCGACCCTCTATGCGCTTGTTGAGACCGCGTTGCCCGCGTGCCCTCTTCTCCCGGCGGAGGCGGAGGCGGAGCCCTCATTCTCCTCATCGTTCCCCTGCTCGTCCCCTCCTCGTTGAGGTATTGATTTGTATCTTCATTCCCCTCCTCGTTGTAAACCTCTGTTCCTCGTGCGATCTCATCATGGAGAAGTGTTCCTTGTTACGATCCGCCATTTGATTTTTGTGGGTTGAGGACTTAATCAAAGAATTCTGAAAAAAAATTATTCGGTTAATACATGTATCGCTTATTCGAAAAATCATGTATGTCTACGTAAAAAAGACAAAACGAAGATGATGGATTCAGAATCATATATTATCTCAATCGTAGAAAAGACTTGTGAAGAAGATCACGTTCTATATTTTCATTTTTCTCTTTTTTTTCTCTTTGCTAGAACACGACCGACCGACCGTTCGTTATATCATTCACGTCCGTAAGTATGTTCATCTGGAGGAGAGGAGAGAAAGAGAGGAGAATGATGTGAGGGAGATAAGGAGGATGGGAGTTGAAGTGGAGAGGAAATGGAAAAAAGAGGAAAGGAGACGTCCGTTCATCCACGTTCGTTCGTCCGTTCGTGAATGTCCGTCCGTCTGTCCGTTCGTTTGTTCACGACCGTTTGTTGATTTTAGCGTTCTCGTTCGTTCAAAAATACAAAATTCACAATTCACATAAACATTCAAATTTCATATTTAAATACATATTCAAAATTCAAAATTCTCAACGTCAATAACGTCCATTTACATATAACAGTCCATTTACATACAAAAATCATATATACAAAATTCATATATTCAAAATACGATATATTCAAAATACACATATATTCAAAATACACATATACTCAAAATTCATATATTAACATCCACAGTGTGGCGGCGGCGGCGGCGAGGATGCGTGGGCGGCGGCGGCGCGTGGAGTCGGCGATGGCGATGGCGTCGACGCCGGCCAAACCCTAGCGCATAATGTCGGGAAATCTTAGGGGGGGCGGCGGCGCTAACCTGCGACAGCGACGAAGACGGCGGAGACGGTGTGCTGCGGCGTCGACCTGGGGCTCGGCGACGGCGACGAAGACGAAGACGATGCAGTTCCGAAGTGCGAAAACGGCTAAGTGTTGGATCCCAGTGAGGCCCTTGCTATATATAGTCACGACGTCATTTGTCCCTTGAATCCAACAACGGTACGAAGATACTTTACTCCCGGTTGGTGGCTCCAACCGGGACAACGATATGAACATTAGTCCGTTGAAGCCATCAACCGAGTAAAGATGTCTGCCCGGTTGGTGGCTTCAACCGGGAGTAAAGATCATATGTTTTGTCCGAGTTGAATCCACCAACCGGGACAAAAGATTGCGGGGCAGCCACGTGGCGCAGTAGGTGGACATCAATAGTCCCGGTTGGTGGCTCAAACCGGGACTAAAGATGTTTTCCGTCCAATGAAATTCACCTCTAGTCCCGGTTTTTTAACAAACCAGGACTAATTATTATAATGCCCTATTCTATTGTATTTTATATTCATATATAATTATAATGTTCATATGTTAATATATTTTATATTCATATATAATTAACATATGTTTATATATAATTAACATGGTGTTTTAGTAAATGATTAGGTGAATGGAGAACCTACTACTATGGATAGTACCAAGGTTCCTGATGTAATTATAGATCTTGAAGAAGGTCAAGTGGAAGACATGGATCTTTCAGATGTAGATGAATAATATTCAATGATTCAATTTAATTTACATCATCCATACATAAATTTAGCTATGTAACATTTGTCCTCATGTACTTTCTTCGCACAATTATTCCTTCGTTATGATCGTTGCGTGAGTAAGGGGTGTCATCATTTGATAGGAGGATACTCGGGTCAACTGCCACCGCGAACGGAGGTTGCCCGTCAAACCGATCGTAATCTTCGTCGGTTCTATCCTTGACTCCCACGATTTTCCTTTTGCCGGGAGAACCACGTGGCGCTTTGGCTCGTCGGACCCTTTCCCTTCTTTGATTTGCTAGCCATGTCCTTGACATAGAAAACTTGTCGTACATCATTGGCAAGGACAAAAGGTTCGTCTGAGTATCCAACCTTGCTTAGGTCGACCATTGTCATCCCACTTGCATCATTGGTTATGCCTCCACCACCGAGCCTAACCCACTGGCACCGAAACAGAGGGACCTTCAGAGGTCCATAGTCCAGCTCCCATATGTCATCGATGCTGCGTAATATGTGCTAGCCGCACCGTCGTATCCCGCGCATCGATGCGGACAACACTGTTCGATTCGTGCTCTTTAAGTCTTGGGCCCGTGTGTAAAATGTGTACCCATTGATTTCATATGCCTGGAATGTGGTGATCGAGCAAGATGGACCCCTCGCCAAGAAGGCAAGTTGTTGGTCAATGCTCGCGTTGCCCATGAGACGATGTCGCAGCCAAGTAGGGAATGCATCGATGTCATGGCGTGTAATCCAGCATCCGTCTTACCGATGTTTTCCGAGCGAACAATCGCCAAGTGCTCCTCGATGTAAGGAGCCATCAAGGAAGATTGTTGCAGCACGGTCCAATGTGCTTTCCTGTACAAGTCATTATCTATGTTCATTATTGCCTTCCTTACAAGAGTTTCCTTCCCCCGTAGTCTACCTTCATGGCTTGATTCAGGCACCCCGATGGGATGGAGGTCTTCAATAAAGTCTACGCAAAACTCAATCACCTCCTCTGTTCCATATCCATTGGCGATGCTGGCCTCCGAACGCGAACAGTTACGAACGTACTTCTTTAGAACGCCCATATACCTCTCGAAGGGGAACACGTTGTGTAGGAATACCGGACCGAGGATACGGATCTCTTTGACAAGGTGGCATAGGAGATGTGTCATGATATTGAAGACATTGGACCACATCATTTTGAAAGTCTTCTAGACTGTCTGGATCGATGATCTTCTGTGAAATTGCGTTCAGGAAAGCACATAGCTTTGTTATTGTTGCCCGGACATTATCGGGAAGGATACCTCAAATTACAACGGGAAGCAGCTGTGTCATCAGCACGTGGCAGTCATGGGACTTTAGATTTGTGAACTTCTTATCCTTCGTGCTTATTATTCCCTTTATATTCGAGGAGTATCCAGACGGTACCTTGATGCTCTCCAGGCATTCAAACATTATTTCCTTCTCTGCTCTGCTCAGAGTGTAGCTGGCTGGACTTAGGTATTGGGCTCCTTTATCCTTTGGTTGCGGGTGAAGACTGTCGCGTTGTACCATATGTTTCAGATCGTTACGTGCCTCAAGTGTATCTTTTGATTTTTCGTATACACCTAGGAAGCCAAGCAAGTTTACGCAAAGGTTCTTGGTGAGGTACATCATGTCGATTGTGTGGCGGACGTCCAAGACATCCCAGTAGGGCAACTCCCAAAAAATTGACTTCTTCTTCCACATCGCCGCGTGACCACCTTCACTTGCTATAGATTGGTTGCCGGGTCCCTTAGGTTTCTTGCATCCTCGCCGAAGTCTTCAAATGTTCTGTCGATGTTTCGCCACTGTGACCCATCGGCGGGATGTCTCAGCATGCCGTCATGTAGGCGTTCTTCCGCGTGCCAACGTAACAATTTTGCATGCTCCTTGTTCCTGAACAGACGCTTCAGCCGTGGTATTATAGGAAAATACCACATCACCTTAGCAGGAATCCTTTTCTTCGAGGGCCATCCGTAAACTTTGCCTGGATCATCTCGTTTGATCTTGTATCGAAGTGCTTTACAAACCGGACATGCTTCTAGGTTCTCGTACTCCTCACCGCGGTAGAGGATACAATTGTTAGGACATACGTGTATCTTCTGTACCTCCAGTCCTAGAGGGCAGACTAACTTCTTAGCCTCGTACGTTGATTCCGGCAATTCGTTTCCCTCTGGAAGAATGTTCTTCACGAGTTTTAGTAACTCACCAAATGCCTTGTCACTGACACCATTTTTAGCCTTCCATTGTAAAAATTCCAACGTGGTACCTAACTTTTTGTGCCCCTGTTCACAGCCTGGGTACAAGGACCTTTTGTGGTCCGCCAACATAAGCTCCAATTTCTGCACTTCCTTTACGCCTTCGCAGTCCCCCTGTACGTCGCGCAACATCTGACAAAGGTCATCGGCACCGTCGTTTTCTTCAGCATCCCCGTCCGCCTCGCCCACTGTATTCTCTTCAAACCCACCGTATTGACCACAATCCGGAATGTTGTCGTCGTCTTCTTCATCTTCTTCCATTGCAACCCCCACCTCTCCATGCGATGTCCAGCAATAGTAGTGAGGCATGAATCCAGACTGAAACAAGTGGGCATGAATAATTCTTGATGTAGAATACTCCTTCTTATTTTTGCACTTTTTACATGGACAACGTATGAAACCCTTATGCTTGTTGGCATCGGCCACACTCAAAAAATAATGGACGCCTTGAATAAACTCTCTCGACCGTCGATCCGCGTTGTACATCCATTGTCGATCCATCTACATGGAATGCACAAAAATCGTAAGAGAATTCCACGAAATTCAAATAATTTAAATATAACATCAATACTTATATGTATATAATCAGACAATTATTATATACTAATCCAATATACGTAATGTGTTGTTCTAAAAAAATAGAATTATTTTTAAAAGGTCTTTTAAAGTGATAAGCATGAAATTAATTAATTATTTTGCATCTATTTTAAAAGGTCCTTTGTCATCTATTTTATAACTTTTTTGTCCAAAAGATTCTCTCTCATCATTTTCCATAAATATTTTTGAGATAAAATTGTACGAACTATTCCTATAAATGTTACGTGCTAAGCTTACTTTTCTTCCTCTTTATTTTTCCCAACTTTTTTCTCAACACAATATAATGTGCTTAGCAAAATAATTAGTCCAAACAAATTTTCTCTCTCCTCATGTTTAAAAAAAATCTAGAGATGATTAATGTGTAGAAAACAATCGTAAAATACAAAGTGCTAAGCATAGATCATAAGAGGAAGAAGTTGCTAACCTTGTAGATAGCAAAGATTTGTGTATTATCACCAAAACAAAATCACAAAAAATTTTGGCAGCACCTCCCCTATAGCTAGAGAAAATTTTGAAGACAAGTGTAGCAGCTCGGGCCGGAGGAGGAAGAAGGAGTATAAAAGGCAAGCCATCTTTAGTCCCGGTTGGTGTTACCAACCGGGACTAAAGATGGTGTCAGAGGTCGTCGAACTGTCGAGCGCCAGTATCTTTAGTCCGGCTGGTAGCACCAACCGGAACTAGAGGTAGCATCTCTAGGCTACCTCTAGTCCCGGTTGGTGTTACCAACCGGGACTAAATATTTCCGGCGCTCTGACACGCTCTGACAACATTTGAACTGGGACTAGAGGTGATCTTTAGTCCTGGTTCGTGACACGAACCGAGACAAATGTTCCTAGAGAGCCGTTGAATTTTTAAACCGGGACTAATGTGATTTTTGCTACTTCAACCAATGATGGTTTCTCCAGTAGTGAAGACGTACTTAACAAGATCGTTGCTCCGGCGTCCTTCCAACTAGGCATGCCATTAGTTGGAGACGACGCGCTAGGCATGATGGGCAACACTTGCAAGGAGCTTCACTGATACTACATGGAGAGATCCAACGTGAGGAGGACGAATAGGGAGAGTGATATAATAGACCATCACGATCGACAACCATTTTTTAGGCCAGCAAATTATATTGTGATCGACTTCAAGGATCTATTTGACCTCTACAGGCTCCGAGCCATGGACAAAAGTCTCCTTAAGTGCTACTCCTTGTAAGTATTATGACGTACGAAATTTGGTAATAACAATTCATACAACATGCTTATAAGAGCGTTTGTCGATCTTACGTGTAGGTATAGTTAGAAGTGGTTTCTGAAAAATGCATCGGGAGTTGCCTTCCTAGATGCACAAATAGTCACCGTCACAAATCTCCAAGGCGACCGTCAAGGAATGATAAAATATATCTATTGTACCTTGTGGGCCCGCCAAGACAAGGAGTACATTATGTGCCCCTATAATCAATAGTGTGTACCCTAAATATATGCAATTACATGACACGTATAACTTTACTATTTAACTTTCACTACATTAATGCCACAGCGTCCATTGGATCATTCTGGTCATAACGCCTAATGGAGTTCATGCCACTACATGAAATCCAAAATTAATAAGGACTATGATTGACCCTGATTCAAGAAGCGATAGATGAAGCGTGGCCGCCTATGTGGAGAAAGGAGGATTGTATAAGAAAGGACAAAACCGCCTCATCCACAAAAAAGACTTCCCAATCAAACAACAAGTTGGCGACCAATGCAGATTCCACGTGTGCCACAACATACGGATTCTGTAAAACAAAAAATGAAGACTTTGTATGGATTTGAGGTTTGTGATGTCAATTGTGATATATACTATCTACGTCAAAGTATATATATAAATAGATCGATCCATTAATTTTGAAGTATGTACATATAGAAAAAATATCCAAGTCTGTGCCTAGCAGCTTCGAGGAGATTCGAGAGGAGATAACTGGCTTCATCGTCCGGGACATACTTTACCCCTAAGGAATGTTTAGACTACGGGCTTCAAGTTAAATGATGAACATTGTTGAACATTTTAAAATTCATGTCAAAGACATGTGATTATGTAACACTTATATTTATATTGTAAATTACAATTCGGTCAAATATTTATGTATATACTTGTACTGCTAAATATAAATTTGTTTCAATTTACAACTCAGTTTTGCAGGTTTTGATACTTAGCACTTGAAGATGTTATTATAAAATATGTGAATAAATGGATGTGTATGTGAATGAATGTGTAAAATATGTGAATGTCATATGTGATTTTGATTTTTTAATGGGGTTTCCTGTGAATAATTGTATATATGAATGGGGATGCTGGGAAAGGAAATATATATATCTCTATTTCTGTCATTTTACAATGGGCATGGCTAGCAAAGGCCTAAGGCTAGCCAAAAAACAAAATTTTTTTTTGGGAAAACACTCATCGGTGATGAACTTTAACTTAAGCCCGATGGAGATGACTGTGACAGGCTTAAGTTAAAACCCGATTGAGTTATTAGTCATCGGTGACAGAATTACTTAGAGCCCAAATCATCGGTGACGGGTCCTTGTTTGACTGATCTTCTGGATCAAATCTATCGGTGACGGGCTTTACTTGAAGCCTGACAAAGATAAATGCACCCGTGACGGGCTTTTGCCCGATAGAGATAACTTCTCATCAGTGACCTTTGCACCGTGACGGACATCACATCCGACATAGATGAGGGTTGTAGTCCGATTAAGATGAGCATGATCGGTGTAGTGGGGATTCCTAACTGGCACTCGAAGGTTGTCCCGTGGTAGTGACCATGTGACGTGTAGTAGAAGCATGGATGCATACATGGGAAGTGAGATAACAAGTTAATTAGTCACGCTCGTTCGTCGTGCATACGATCTCCACATCATGTGATGCATATATATCGTGCCAACAATATTGTATATATACATCATTATCGATTGATATACATCACTGCATTGACTTCATTAGTTTCATATGTTAACAAATATTGTATATACCGATGCTTTAGTCAACTAAGCTGTGCAGATATTTGCTGACTCAACCCAGGGATGCAAGCTAGCTTTTGCTGTCCTCAGGAACAACAGACACTAAACGACTAAATTAACAATTGTCTCAATTGAAAAGGCTTGTGACAATCATGCGCTTAATATTAAATGAACAATTGTGTTGTTAACTAACTATACTTATGATAGCTCCAGTATAGAAGCACATTGTTCAGTCTCTCACAGCTATGTTGAGAAGGCCGATAGATCCCTCACGTGATCACACTAGTATAGAATGTCTAATAGGTAGCGGTTCGGAACCCCTAATAGGTGTCGGTTTCGTACCCGACAGCCGGTTCTTCACCCGACACCTATTAGGCCCAATAGGTGCCGGTTTTGTATTGAGAACCGACACCTATTCGGCCTAATAAGTGTCGGCCACGATTAAAAACCGGCACCTATTACGACTAATAGGTATCGGTTCTCAATATAAAACCGGTACTTATTATGACTAATAGGTGTCAGTTCTAACTTCGAACCGATATGTATTAGTCGTAATAGGTGTCGGTTTTTGTTTGAGACCGATACCTATTGGTATAATAGGTGCAAGTTTTTGTTAAGAACCGGTACGTATTTTCCTGAACGTAAAAAAAGTTATATTTAGCATAAATATTCCTCCATACAGCCACCCAACATTTATTCCATACAGCAGTCACACAACATTTGCAATGGTTCATACATCAGATCTGACAATATCCACAGCTCATACGAAAACCACACGGTCAAAAGTAAGGATCAATCAGATATATATCCACAGCTCATACAATCCACAGCTCATACAATATCCACAGTTCATACACAGATCAGCTCACTGCTTTGTTATAGTCACTGCTCAGAAACATCCCAAATGAATCAAAATATTGTAGCACATCAAAGCTAAGTATGGAATGGCAATCCTTCTTGCTATCTGGCATAATATATACAGTTCAACACCACCTTTCATGATAACTATTTTCACTAATGAACTCCAGGATCTGGTAACACTTAACAACAAAGCCACTAGTCAAGATTTTCTAATAAAAGATTTAAACTAAGTTTATTAGTCAAGGTTACCAGGGTTCGATCCCAATCATCACCTTGAAGAACCTGCAAAAAGTGAACACGAATTATTAGGAAATAAATCATCAAATATCTTACTGGATGAGAACTGTTGACAACTTATCATCAAATATCATCAAATATTCTCTTTCTGTTCATAAAGAGCATCCTTTTTCTATTCAGAAAGAACATCATTTTCCAGAGTGTTGTTGATCAAGATTCATATGTGGTCATAGGGATGAAAAAAAATCTCAGAAATTTTAGAAACAAATCAAACGTGTCTATCTATATGTTGGCTTCCAAAAGAGTGGAGAAAACGAACCTAGCACCATAGACAAGAACAAAGAGGGCCACCTAACTAGCTAGCTAGCAAATGTTGTCTTTTTTCTTTCATCTCTGCTAGGATTATAGCTAGCTTATTACTTTCTTGGTTTTGTCCCCTCTTTCAGTAAACACCAATCATCAGAATTTACTTAGTGCACTAAGCTAGCAATTAGTGCTACTCATCATTATTCTCTAAAAAAACTTACTAGGACAATAAATAGTCTACTGATCAACGGTGCCGACAACTACCCAATGCATTCCAACACATTCGAGACTTTTTGTTGGTGAAACATGAACTGAGTATGGATGAAGGGCTAAATAGTTGTGATTTGTGATAATTATTATGAGAAAATATTCGATGAAAACCATCAAATAAATAAAAACCCGTAAAAATCATATTCATGAAAAAAATTATAAAGATAGATATATGCATGAAATACATTCATAACAAATCTTAAGTCTAAACTCAACTTCGTTTAAGAGAGAAGACAACAAATTTTAGATGAATAGTCCATTCATCCGAAATTTGTCTTTTGTGTTACTCCATGATAAAATTGAGTTTGAAGTTAAGATTTGATGAGAAACATATAATGATAAAATACTAACAGGATCACTCTTGAAGAAAACCAATGATGAAACCGACTCATGAAACGTGATATGCGCCAGTCTCTGAGATGACATGTTCGAAGATGAACCCGCAGAGTTGTTCAGCGAGGGCGAAGCAAACATGTGGCAACAACTTACTTGTTGGGAGCTTTAGTTTCTGCAAATGGAAGGATTGAATATGTGAAAACACACTATGAGTTTAGAAATGCGTATTTTCGTCTTAAAAAAATTGACAAACCTCAGCATCCGTAATGTTCCAGTTGTCGATCTCCATGAAAGTCCACATAAATTTCATCATGTAGAACCCACATGTGCTCGTTCCTTGATCTTGACGTTGGCACCAAGAGTGGCAGGTTACCCGGAATGTATTTGAACAGGGAGCGTATCGAATGCACTTCTTCTTGTACTTCACTAGTGTCTTATTGAGGATGTCAATTATGGATTGGAAATCTTCTCGCGGTTTCCTCAATCCATCCAGAACGTGGATTTTGGAATCATTTAAATGGATCACAAGAAGGATCCAGTGGTTCCTACATACAAAGGGACAGGGCAATTAACACCGAGTAAGGACAAATGGTAGGTGGAATGCTAATTGCCTCACTTACTTAAAGTTGTAGGGCAGAAGAATCGTATTCATGTCCTGAAGCTTGACAAATGAGCTGTACAGGTAGTCCAGCACCATTTTTTGGGACGTTGGGCCTCCTTCAATCTGATTGGCATTGACAATCGCAGGATCGAGGAATGCTAGTTTGTTACAAGTCACTCTACATTCAAGCGCCCCCATTCTGCATAAGGAAACAAGTTAGACAACTTACAAAGTCTAATAAGGGTATGAACTTAGAAATACTAGCTAGGGGTTTGAGTATGCTTACAATGCCCATATTTGAAGTATCGATACGTCTAGCTCCCTCAGATTGTATAGCTAAAATAGTTCATCAAATGGGACCCAGATTACACCATCGTCGTGATGAAAGTCCTCGTTCTTGTAAAAGACACCGAACGTCTCCTTACCCTCCTTTGCCATCTGTAGGTACCACTCTTCTACCCTTCTCATCTGAGTGCAATTTGCAATGACGTTGCGATATTTGTCGGTGGTCAAAGGACCACCTAACTTGAACTTAGCTGCCAAAGGTGCCTTCGCAATATTGTCCACATCAGACAAACTCTTCAGCCCTGCACTTTGCAGAAATTCTTTCTCATTCTTCTTGGTGTCTTTCGTGAATTGGGCCTTGGAAAATTCTTGTAATTTCTTTTTCTGGATCGTGTGTTGAAAGTCCGAAATAGGTTGCGTCGGGGCTGGTGGCCTTGCCATGCGAATGAAGTGGTCCTGTACTTGAAATGACACTTTCGGGGATGGCTCCGACTTTGTAGAAATAGTCGCTTTCTTGCCCTTCTTAACAATAGATGGTTCAGACATATCTGTAGATTTGCACAGTCGACCCCTCTTTTTGGGCTTGTCATCAGGAGCTCGTTGTGACGGCGGAGGAGACGGGCTCTTACGTGGCAACGGTGGTGGAGTTGGCATTCTTTGGGGGGAGACAGCAGGCCCGCTAGAGCTAGACCCGCCATCGCTTGGCTCGTCATCACCATCTCCTGAAGGAAAGACAATGAACCTCTTGCGCCACACGATGACGTTGTGGATAGCCTCTCCAAGAGTGTTCACCCCTTCCTCTGGAGGAAATTCAAGCCGGATGGCCCCGTATCCGCTCGACACGTCCTCCACTTCAACCCTTGAGTAGCCGCTGGTATTGGATTACCGTGTATCCTTCCTCCCTCCACTACAGGATGTGCCATACCGCGTGCCACCTCTATAGTGAGGTTTTCACTTTGCGTGGCACATGCAACCTGCATGCGACGTCGTGATTGCGTCCACGGGTGACGAGTCGTCTCGGTTCTTGAGGAACCTCAGTTGAAGCGCAACTGCTTTTCCTCCCTGTTGGACTTGCTAAACGGCCAGCATCGCCGCCAATCCCCGCCTGAATTAGCATTGCCTCCATCTTCTGAACTTTTTCCATTAGGACTCTCATCCTGTTCTAATTGGTCCGAGGAATTTTTATTACTTCGAGACCGGTATCTATGTCTGTCCTCAGAAAACCTTCCCTCCATGGTACGAGGCCTACTCCCTTGTGCGTCCCGATGCTCGGCGTTCGTAATGCAAGTGTGAGCTCATCTTTCTCCCTGCTTGGAACAAAAGAGCCCTCGAAGACTGCGATGTGAATCATGTAGCCTTCGGGACACTTCTTGTGAAGTTGGACACTTGTGTACCAACTCGCCGTATCGAGAGAGTGATGCCCCTCGGGCGTATTGGTAATTCTTTCCTCGTTCGCACCATTCCTTTGTCTCAATCTCGATCCCCTTTTCCAACAGCTCTTCCTTCCTCGCTCGCCATTTCTCTACGTTCTTGGCATAACCGCTACGGCCGAGACGATGAGGGAACAAGTTTTTGGCTGCATTGGCTTGATTCCTTTCACTAACCTCCTTCGCCTCATATGATGTTCTGTACGCCACAAATTCATCCCAGAAAATGCGGCACCTACGATAATTGGGATCTTCAAAATTTGGTGTCAGCTCCCGCTTCACAAACTTCCTGGTAAGGTCCGTCTTGAACTTTCGGAAGCTGATGCTCATCCTCTCAAGGACCCTCTGCTTTGCGAGTTCTTCTAATCCCGTAGGAAACTGGAATGTCCGCTTCAACTTGTCCCAAGCAAGGTCCTTGTCTCTTTTCGGTACCGTCCACTCCAATAGATCTGGATCACTGCTCTTCCAGATCGGTACTTGATTGGGATGTCATCCTTCACGATGACACCAATAGCACTTGAGTATGGGGTGAGTACCGACGTAGGAGCTGTAGGGTTCCCGTCTGGATCTAACGCTGTTATAGTGTAAAGGCCCGAGGGCATCCTGGTTGGACCTCTCCCCCTTTTTGTTGATGAGGTCCCGGTATCACCGAGTTCACAATGGCCGAAGGGTAGCCTCCTCCACGCTTTCGGGTTCAAGTTTAGAAAGCCACTTGGGCTACCAGACCACCGTCGTTTTCTCGGAAACCGCAGGCCTACTGTTATCTTGTTCCCAGGACATTTTCTACACTATAGTGATCAAAAGTTTGAGAGAGTTAATCCAAAAATGATTCTAAACATTCGTGTAAATTGGACTTTTTTAACAGAGAAAAGGAATTTCTAAAAACCTATATATATAACTTATATATATATAACTTATATATATATAATATGTATATGTGTGTGTGAAAATATTACTCCACATCTGCTCATGTTTTTTTTTAAAAAAATGCAGAAGGAAAGAAGAGAGGGGACACAAGAAGGAAAGAAGGAAAGAAGGAAAGAAGGAACGCCGCTTGGACTATAAACAATACTGCTGCTTCAAACCTTTGTATCTTGAAATATAAAAATGATATGACTGCAAATAAATACATTTTAGAAATCTACAAAACAAGACCTAGATCTTTTATGTAGAAAGCACATTTTTGTTCTGCCATTTAAATTGTCTAATTCACACTTGAAAACAGGCTTCAGAATCTGTCCAGAATTTTAGAGGGTACATACTAAAACAACTATATCCGGAGTTCTACTCATCCGATCAAAGTGTACTTTACCAAGGAAAGGCTCAGAAAAAACTCTACAACTTTTGTTTTGTAGAGTTTTGTGACCAGCCAAAAGCCAAAGAGAACAAAAGATTGTGGCGATATAAGTATAGCAATTCTGAATGAAAAATCAAATTTTCATTGATTACAGACTGCAGTATAGTTGTACTCTGCAGAAAAATACATTAGATGTACTCATGTATTTTAGCAATTGCATTAGGGATTCTATATATATGTGTAACAGCTGCATATGCATTTCCGTACTCTGATTAAAAATGTTAGGGCTGAGATAATTCATGGTAATCGGTGCCGGTAAAACATCTGTCACTGCAACTGCAAGCTTAACCAAATAAAATGTGACATATTTTTGGTTATGAGCCTACCTTCACTGTATTTAAACTCTTGTATGAAATTGACATCCTTGTTCAGCCTAAAGTCACTAACATGTTACAGTATGCTTTAATGTGGGATATGATAGTTGCATGCATGAAATGCTCTATACTCAAGTAGGTGCCAAGTTGTACATCACATTATGTCCAACTATAGGCTTGTTTCCCCTGTAATGCATTAAATTGATTGTTTATGTCATTGTACATCATTTTGACTGTTAACATCCTGGTATTTTTGAAACTGCTCATCTACATCTGTCTACACTGTAATAAAGATAATCATAGTCCTGAAATTTACCTAGCAGGAAAGGGGCAAACTTTCCCTGTTCCAAACAGTGTGGCGAAAGAAATTACCTACCATCCTTAGATCATATCTTCTTACTAGGATTGGCCATATCCTGCAGGATGTTCATGATTGCCTGCAGCTATTGTGGCTCAGTCAGTGGCTGTTGTGAATCCTCTCTGAATCTTTTAATCGATTTTGCTCTCAGCTGGTGTTGTTTCGTTGTAGTGTTTTGTTTGTTGTCTTCACAATTGAATAAGTGCTTTCTGGCATTCCAAGCAGATGCCTTGTTATTGTCAAGCTTATTTTGATGTTCATGGTCATTCTATCTTCCAAACAATTACAGGATTGGAGTGATCTCTGGGAATGTTATATTTGGGCCACCTCTTCAGAAGTACTGGGCAGAGAAGAAGCAGCAGCAGCAAGAGGCAGCAAAAGAGGGGCAAACTGGAACGACATAAATAAACACAAGTGACGCCGCCGGTTTTGCTGATTCAACTTCTGCCAAGCTTACAAGAAGTCCCAATATTAGAACGCTGAAGCTACAACATTGCGAAAACTACTCCATGAGTATGCTCTAGCTCCAGTCTTTGTTAGAACTGTTTCAGTTAGTTGTATGCCCTAGTTGTTGAAAGGAACATTGCAACATGCACATATGAAAGGAACACTCCAAACCATCATTTTGGGCACACCATTGTGATAGTGAGTTTTTTGTTTTGTAGAGTTTTGTGACCAGCCAAAAGCCAAAGAAAACAAAAGATTGTGGCGATATAAGTATAGCAATTCTGAATGAAAAATCAAATTTTCATTGATTACAGACTGCAGTAATAGTTTTTCTCTTATGGCTCAAAAGAATAACAATACCTTTCGGGGCTTGTATGGAGTCCTTGTATGGAGCCGGCTTTTGGGGCTTTCTCGATGTTGAAGAAGCTTGCCCCCCTCCCCCACGTTGATTGCACAGTTCATCACGAGCTTGCGTTAGCACCGAATAAGTGGAAAAACCCTAAAGAAACAAAACCCTAAAGAAAAATGACGGCGGGCGAGGACACCGGACGATGACGGCGGGTGGAGGACGACGGCGGGTGGACGGTGGATGTCGCTGGAGGACCACGGCTGGCGCTGTGTTTGACGGAGGACGGCGGGTGACGCCGGACGAGTGGGCGGGCGGCGGATCGGGCACGGCAGCGGCCGGACGGCGAGGTTGGAGGTGGGCGATGGCGGTCGGAGGGTGGGCGGGTGGCGGGCGACGAAGGGCGGGTGGGCGGCGCTGGACGGGTGGCTCGACGGCGGATCTAGACGACACCGAGGAGGCGACGATCTGGAAA
This sequence comes from Oryza australiensis, assembly GCA_019925245.2. Classification (NCBI taxonomy): domain Eukaryota; kingdom Viridiplantae; phylum Streptophyta; class Magnoliopsida; order Poales; family Poaceae; genus Oryza; species Oryza australiensis. The sequence continues at coordinate 1,473,434 of JAIFGZ020000545.1, read as the reverse complement.
TATATATATATATATATGCTAACTTTATAGGTGCCGGGTCCAAATAAAAACCGGTCCCTATTAGGAGAAATAGGTGTCGGTTTTTATTAATAACGCCCTATTATGAGAAATAGGTGTCGGTTTTTAGTTGGATCCGACACCTATTCTCCAAAACCCTAATTCATCGGTTCCATTTATCTTCTCCTTTAACATTACATACGCATGCAACTTAGGCTGCCAATGGGCCTGATATGTATCCATCAATTGATATATCATCCAGCAAATTAAATTCAACCATTGATTGTTACAATGGGACTGCATGCGAATATATTCTTCAGTTCCAAATTACAGATTCATGTTTGTTACAATCAAATTCCAACTTATAAGTCGATCACTATTACTCCTTCTTCATGATCACTGCGAACATATGGGGCTTTCTCCTCTTCTTCGTCTTCTTCTTCATCTTCTTGACTTTCTTCACCTTCGTCTACATCTGTTGCAAAATGTGGTAACTCGTCAATTTGATCGTAGCCTTCCTCATCGGTGATATTCTCAACTCCAACAATGTTTCGCTTTCCATTGAGAACTACGTGGCGATCGAGTCCACCGATGAAGGGTCCTTGACATAGAATACTTGTGTTACGAGTTTACGAGCACAAAAGGTTCATCTTGATAACCCACATTGTTTAGGTCCACGATGAACATCCCGTACTTGTCAATTTTCAAACCACTTGGAATTTTGACCCATTGACACTGGAAAAGTGATACCTTCAGTGGTCCATACTCAAGCTCCCAGATTGCCTCTATATAGCCATAGTATGTTTGTTTTACACCATTACCGTCGAAGGCATCTATACGGACACCACTATTCTGATATTTGCTCTTAGCATCTTGCGTTCTCGTGTAAAATGTATACCCATTAATATCATACCCTTGGAATGAATGAATAGTGCTCGCATGCCCTCAAGAGAAAACGTACAACTGGTCACTATCAGGATTCGCAGCCATGATATGCTTCTGTAACCAATCACCGAAATGCAGTCTATGCTGCTTAGCGATCCATGCTTCTGATTTGCCTGGGTTCTTGGTTCGGAGTGAGTTGTAATGCACATCAACAAATGGAGCCACCAAGGCCGATTGCTCGAGCACTGCGAAATGTGCTTGTCGTAGTGTTTCAAAACTAGGAGCGAATATTGCTTTATGCCCTAAAGTCCCTTTCCCAAGTAGCCTACCCTCGCGTCGGGACATCGGCACACCAATGGGACGTAGATCCATATAGTCGATGCAAAACTCAACCACCTCCTCTGTTGCATAACCCTCTATGATACTCCCTTCCGGTCGAGCTCTATTATGCACATACTTTTTTATGATCCCCATGAATCTCTCGAAAGCCCACATGTTATGAAGATAAACTGGGCCGAGAATCTTTATCTCTTTCACGATATGTATCACTAGGTGAACCATTATATCAAAAAATGATGGTGGAAAACACATCTCGAGTTGGCAAATGGTCACGATTACATCTGCCTGGAGCTTGTCTAGTGTGGTTGGATCGATCACCTTCTGATATATAGCATTGAAGAACGAGCACAACTTTATGATTGGGTTTCGCACCCTGTCTGGCAAGATGCCTCTAATCGCAACATGGAGTAGTTGTGTCATCAGCACGTGACAATCATGTGACTTCATGCCCACTATTTTCTTCTCTCTAATGTTGACAAGTCTTTTAACGTTAGCGGAGTAACCAGACGGGACTTGGACACTCTGCAGGCACTCCAACAGGCTGATTTTCTCGGTGGCACTGAGGGTGTAGCACGTGGGAGGGAGGTATTGTCGGCCATTGGGACATTCTTGAGGATGTAGCTCGGACCTGATGTTCATGTCTACGAGGTCTCTCCGGGATTTCAACGTATCCTTTGTCTTGCCAGGTATGTTCAGCATTACTCCCATCAAACTCTCGCATACATTTTTCTCAACGTGCATCACGTCGAGTGCATGACGGGCATCCAAATCTTTCCAATACGGTAGTTCCCAGAAGATAGATTTCTTCTTCCAAAGAGGCTTCTCACCACCCTTGCCCGCCGCACGTGTATTGCCATGCCCCTTACCAAATACATGTTCAATATCTTTTACCTCTTGAAAAATATCTCTGCCTGTACAATGTATCGGAGCTGTCCCCTTCTCCACTGTGCCATCGAAATCTCTTCTATTGCTACGGTACTGGTGACCGATAGGAAGAAACATCCGGTGGCACATGTACACAGTCTTTCCAGAGTACCTCAGCCACCTGCTTGCTGTGTCCCGCATGCACTGCACACATGCACAACCACCTTTCACTGTTTGTCCAGATGTGTTGCCAGCCGCAGGGTAATCTTGAATGGTAACTAACAATATTGCCCTTAAGGTGAAGTACTCTCTTTTGTAAGCATCCCACATCTGCACCCCCTGAACCCATAGTAACTGAAGATCATCTACTACTAGCCTGAAGTAGACATCGATATCGTTGCCAGGTTGCTTGGGCCCTTGGATTAGCAGTGGCATCATGATATACTTGCGCTTCATGCACAACCATGATGGAAGGTTGTACATAACAAGTGCCACTGGCCATGTGCTGTGCCGACTGCTCATGTCACCGAATGGATTCATCCCGTCTGTGCTTAGCCCAAACCTAACATTCCTTATCTCGCGTGCAAAATTTTTGTACTTTCTATCTATCTTTCTCCATTGAGACCCGTCGGCAAGGTGCCTTATCATCCCATCCTTCTTACGTTCTTCAGCGTGCCAGTACATCATCTTTGCATGCTTTTTGTTTGCATACAAGCGCTCAATCCGAGGGATTATAGGAAAATACCATACAACTTTAATGGGCACTTTCCTCTTCTTTAGGACGGGGCCACCGCTGTCATCATCGGCATCATCGTCGTTACCTCCACCCTTATACCGCGGTGCTCCGCAAACTGGACATGCATCCAAGTCTTCATAGTCACCCCGGTATAGGATACAGTCATTTCGACATGCGTGAATTTTTTGCACCTCCTGCCCGAGTGGACAAAAAACATTCTTTGCTTGGTATGTCGTTTCTGGCAGTACGTGACCCGCTGGAAGGAGGTCTCCGATCAGCTGTAGAAGCTCTGTGAAGCTCTTGTCGCTCTAGCCGTTGGTTGATTTCATCTGCAACAACGAGAGGACGACGTGTAATTTGGTGTGCTCCTCGTTGGAACCTGGATAAAGCGGTGTTTTTGAGTCCTCCACCATGGCTTTAAACTTCTCGTATTGTCTGTCATCGTTGTAGGCTCTCTCTCCATCCCGCAACATCTGATCCAACCCATCTGATTCATCATTGTCGTATTCACCTTCGTCAGCAGGTAACTCCACATTGTCTTCATGCATTGCATCGCCATGATTGTCCACACTGTCATTCTCATCTTCACCGTGATTGTCTTGACATGTGTGATTACACATAAATCCTCTTGTTAGCAGATGCTCGTGAACTTGTTTTGCGGGAAACTGTCTCTCCTTCCTGCAATCAGAACATGGACAATGCAAATATTCTGTCATGCTCAACGACCAGGAACTCGTGGCCCCGATCACGTACTTGGTTACTCCCCTGGCATACTCCAAGGTACCCCGCTTCGCATTGTTCATCCCTCCTTCATCCATCGGTCCTACGGGAATTTTTTAAAAAATGTGACGTCTTCATATAAATGACATTATTTTATTTTGGTTACATTACTCTACGATGATAGTCTCTTCAAATTTGACAATCCGAAATACTTTAATTAAAGAGACACAAACAACATAAATGGTGTCATGCATATACTAGCATATACACACAAATGACAAAAGAATATCATAAAGAATCACGTACACAAATAGTAAACAACTAAAATATACTAACCTTTAATTTTTCTAAAAATTTTCGGCAAAACCTTCCCCCCTTCGTTTCGTTGTACACATGAAGACCGAATAGAAATGAGCTAAGTGGCTGAAAGGTGGCATTTATAGGTGGTCGGAATATAAGTGTCGGTTTTTAACAACAACCGACACCTTTTTACGAAGCTTACAGCGTAAGGAACCTTATAGGTGTTAGGTAAAGAGCAAAACTGGCACCTATAATATAGATGTCGGTTTTTACTATTGACCCGACACCTATTTAGGAAGAATAGGTGCCAGTTCCAATTAGTAACCGCCACCTATACTATAGGTGCCGGTTTTACTGTTCACCCGACACCTATTTGGCACTATAGGTGGCGGTTCTTAACAAGAACCGGTACCTATTCTTTACATGCTACCTATATGCATTATAGGTGCCAGATTTGTTTTAACCGGCACCTTTTTGGGCGACACCAATGAGCCTTTTTGTAGTAGTGTCACATATTAAATTCAGAGTACTCCTCATCTTTTGGACGATGGATCTATATTTGAAATTCTGGTGACATATGTGTAGTTTAATAGTACTATGAATCAATTGGTGCTATTTTCTGTAGAATGGCAGGACGAATATCTGAATAATTTAAGATAATTATTTGCGGATATAATGAATAAATTAAATGTTGTACAATTAAAAATAGAACTACATCAGTTTTCCAAAATATTCACGTATATTAAAGTTTTTTTTCAAAATCACCCCATTTAGAAGCTTGGAAATTAAGTATGGTTCTTCACGCGGAATAAAAGTCATGGCTTGCATGGAAGATTCCAGAGTAGTTTCTTCTCCTGCAGGATTTTTCCCTCGGTCGAAGGTGCGACTTGTTTCTCCCACTACTGGGGGAAGCACGTGCAACCCCTTTTAGCCTTGGGTTGCAAACTGGGACAATGAAAACAGGACTAAAGATGTTTTTATTTAGTCCCGGTTGAAATAGTTGTAAAATCAAAGTATGTTTGATTCTTCTATTGTGATAAACAATAGGCATCGGTGATTATTTGGGTTTGATATTCGGAGATTATTGGCGAAGTGGTTTTGGAGTTGATTGAAACTTTCAGACGGTGAACAGTGCTTGCTGTTTTGTGGTCCGGTCAGACCGGGCTTGTGCTGCCTGTCAGACCAGAGGTCTTCGTGCGGTCAGACCGGTCAGCCTGCGGTCTGACCGGTCGACTCTGTGTCGGTTTCGATTTCGGGTTGTTTCATTGAATATGCATGATTAATTCGTGTTTATGGCTTCTAGATGGATACTATGCGTATGTAATACTATTGTGTGCTAACAATAAGTCAAGTTGGAGATAGTTTGTGCTCAGATATGGTTTCTTTGTTTGATTCATGTGTAGGTAATCTTTACGTCTCGGGAGAGTATTGCCGGTGATGGATTGGGTGTCAACTTGGAGATAAGGTGACGTCCGAACGGTCAGATATCCTATGGGATACTTAGGCTAAACATTGATGCACGTGGTTGGTGAAGATTCCATATGGCATACGATGGAGATATTGTGTGCGTATGGGATACATAGTTATATTTTGGATGGAGTCCATGTTTGTTACAATTGGAGTTTATAATGTTCGTTTCTTGTACGGGAAGGTTTCCTAGTGAAGTAGGACTTCTTGTATGAGTTGGATTCGTAGCTTTAGGCTGCCTACCTCATGTATAAATAGAGAGGGAGGGTGTGGCCTCCCGGTATGCGTTTTAGAGAGAGTTGAGTTGCAAGAAAGTTAGGGTTTCGAGTTTTGTTGAAATTTTGTGGGGAATGCTGTTGTTGCACTTTATAACACACAGAGAGAGGTATATATTTTCAATCTACATTAAGAGTTCTTCGATTTGTGTTTTCTCGGGTGCGGGGGTCCAACCAGAGGAACACCGGCGGTTAGACCGGCGACATCTCACCGGTCAGACCGATAGGAGTACGGCAGTCAGACCGGCACATGGTGGAAGGCAACTTTGGCTATTCAGTGACATCTGGCGGTCAGACCGGATCTAAACCACCGGTCAGACTGGAGGTATTCAGGCGGTCAGACCTACGCAACAACTTCGGTCAGACCGATCTACATCGAAATTCGAGGGTAACTTTTATTTTCGCTAAAAGTTTGGTTTTTGGGTATACCAACCATTCACCCCTCTCTGGTTGGCTTAGTTTTGGATATTCGATCCTACAAGTGGTATCAAAGCCTCATGTTCTTCTTTGGATTTTTACCGATCTAGAGTTTTAAGCCATGGCTAATAAGCTTTCAACTAAGCCACATGTTTTTGATGGTTTGGATTTACCTATTGATGTAGTAAGATGCAATCTTATATTATGGCTCAAGATTATGATGTTTGGCAAAAGGTTTCTCTTCCTTATGAGATTCCAGAAGCTATTAATATTGATGCTTTGAAAACTGAGTTTAATAACAATTTCAAAGCTCGTAATATTTTGTTGAATGGGATTTCTCGTTCAGATTTTGATCGTATGTCACATCTTAAAACCGCCAACGAGATTTGGAATGCTTTGAGAAACTTTCATCAAGGAACTAATAACATTAAAGAACTTCGTCGAGATCTCTTCAAAAAGGAGTACATAAAATTTGAGATGAAACTTGGAGAGGTTTTGCTTGATTACCTTGGTAGATTTAACCAAATTTTGAGTGATCTTAGATCTGTTGATTCTGCTTATGATACAAATTATCCGCAATCTGAGGTTTCTCGCCACTTTTTGAATGGTCTTGATATGTCTATTTGGGAGATGAAAGTTACTTCTATTCAAGAGTCTGCTGATATGTCTACTTTGACTTTGGATTCACTTTACACAAAACTCAACTCATGAGATGAATTTTCTTTCTCGAAAAGTTGATTCTAAGTCTAGTGCTTTGGTTTGCTCTTCAACTTCTTTGGATGTTGGTGCTTCTTCGTCAACTTCTACTGCTCTTGCTTTGATTAATGCCATGTCCGATGAGCAACTCGAACAGTTTAAGGAGGAGGACTTGGCTTTGACTGCTAACAAGATTTCTCGAGCTATGAATAATGTTAGGTACAGGAAAAGAGGTGGACCAATTCATTGCTTTGAATGTGGTGCTCTAGATCACATTCGTTCACACTGTCCTAAGCTTGGGAGAGGCAAGAAGAAAGATAAAGGTAGAGAGAAGACCAAGGACGACAAGCCCAAAGGGAATAAATCCAAGGAGGTGGTGAGGAAGGTGCTAAGTAAAGTTTATGCCTCTTTTGAGCCATTAAGCGACATAGATTTTGATAACAATGAAGATAAGGAGAATGACAAGAACATCTCTGGTGTTTGTCTCATGGCACGTGGTGAATCAAATTCGAGTACGAGGACAATGAGGTGAGTTCTCTTGAGGAAGCTATTCTTGTTTTAAGTACAAAAATAAGAAGTGTGAGAAGATATATAAAAAACAAGAGTTTATAATTGAATATCTAAATGCTAAAATTGCTAGATTAAAGTCTCTTATTCCTAACGATGATGATTGTAAAAATTGTGAGGTTTTGATGCATGAAATTTCAAAAATCAGAGATATCAATGTTTCTCATGATTTGAAATTAAAATCTTCTCTTGCTCTCGAATTTGCTATGCACACATGCACTTTGGATGAGTTGTTTTTAACTAAAAATGTTGAAAAATATCAAGTTGCTTTTTATGCTAGTTTGGTGTTTAACATAATTAGTGCTAAGAGGTTAAAACAACATGATGTTTTGAATTGCTCAACATGCGCACTAAACAAGATGAGTTTGAAAGATGCTTTGTTTCGTGTTGAGTACATGGAGGATATTGTAAAATCTGATGAAGTGCTTTCTTGCCTCAAATGTCGTAAAAATAAAGATCTCATGGTAGATTGTGAAAAGTGTGCAAATTTGGAAAAAAATGTTTCTTATTTGAAAAGTTCTTTGCAAAAATTTTCTGATGATAAGAAACAACTCAACATGATTTTGGATCAATCTAAAGTGACTAGCTACAATAGGGGTATAGGTTTTGATGTTCATGATTATTTCACCAAAAATCAACTCAATGTTTTGAATGTGACTGAACATGGTGATATTTTGACAAAACCTAATGTTGTGAAAATAGTTTTTAAATATGTTGGAATTATGCCCTCTCTTTCTACTACTCTAAAAGAAACTAAAACTAATATTTCAAAATCATCAACATCTAGGGAAAAGTATACATGTTCTTTTTGTGGTAAAGATGGTCATCTTGGGTTTTTGTTTCAGATTAGCATGTAAACAGAAAAAAGAAAGAGAAAGTGCTTTTACAAAATCAAAGTGGCAAAAATCTAGTTTTCTCTCGAGAAGACCGGTCAGACCGCGGTGGGTATCTTGGTCAGACCGGCGCCCGGTCAGACCGGCTGCACAGTCCCGGTCAGACTGGCCAGTGGTCTGACCAGCGGTACAAAAGAGGTTAGACCGGCCTCGGAGGAATTTTTATGAAAATTCTAAAACTATTTTTGCACGTGGATATATGCCTATTGGATCTACTGGTCATGTGTCTCAGTACTGGATTCCTAAATTTCTTTTACGTAACCCCAGTACTGAGGCTTTGACATCGTCTTGTGTGTAGGCTTTGGTGGCGAGGAAGGGGAACGTGTGGATCATGGATTCCGGTTGTTCGCGGCACATGACCGGTGATAAGAATTTGTTCTCCTCCCTCAAGATGGCATCTAAGACTGAATCGATTATCTTTGGTGATGCTTATACTAGTGCCGTTCTTGCTATAGGATTTGTCAAGGTAAGTGACAAGTTTGATTTGAAAGAAGTAGCTTTGGTTGAGGATTTAAAGTATAATTTGCTTTCGGTTTCACAAAGTGTTGATGAGAATTTTGAAGTTCACTTTAAGAAAACTGGAAGTAAAGTATTTGATTCTTGTGGTGATTCTGTGTTGAATATTTCTTGCTATGGAAGAGTGTTTAAAGCTTATTTTGGAAATCTTGTTTCACCTGTTGTAACATGTTTAGTTGCAAAATTCAACAAAGATTTGATATTTTGGCATCGTAGACTTGGACATGTTGGTTTTGATTATCTCACTAGGTTAAGTGGTTTGGATCTTGTTCGTGGTTTGCCTAAACTTAAGAAAGATCTTGATTTGGTTTGTACGCCGTGTCGTCATGCTAAAATGGTTGCTTCTTCACATGCTCCTATATTTCGGTGATGACGGATGCATCAGGACAGCTCTTACATATGGACACTGTTGTCCACCTAGAGTGCAATCCGTTGGAGGAATGTGGTATGTGTTGGTTATTGTTGACGATTTTCCTCGATATTCTTGGGTTTTCTTCATGGCAACTAAGGATGAGGTTTTTGGACACTTTCGGAGTTTGTATCTTAGATTGAATTGTGCACTTCCCAGTTCTTTGAAGAGAATTAGAAGTGATAATGGAGGTGAATTTAAGAATGCTTCTTTTGAACAATTTTGCAATGAAAAAGGTCTTGAACATCAATTTTTTTTCTCCTTGTGTTCTACAACAAAACGGTGTTGTTCAAAGAAAAATCATTCTTTGGTTGAAATGGCTAGAACAATGCTTGATGAATATCACACTCCAAGGAAACTTTGGGCCGAAGCTATTAACACTGCATGTTATGTTTCCAATCATGTTTTCTTGATATCAAAACTTGAAAAAACTTCTTAGGAGCTTCGATTTGGACATCAACCCAAAGTTTCACATTTGTGTGTTTTTGGTTGCAAGTGCTTTGTATTGAAATCAGGAAATTTGGATAAGTTTGAGGCATGTTCTACTGATGAAATGTTTCTTGGTTGCCCGCACATTCTCGTGGCTATCGTGTATTTGTTTTGGAAACTAACAAAATTATTGAGACTTATGATGTCACTTTTGATTAGGCTAGTTCAGGTACTAGAGAAGAACTTGCAGGTACATCGTCACAGGTTCAGGGGGAGGATGGTCATATTTTTGAGGAGAAAGCGACGATGACGACGACGATGACGAGGTCGATCTGGCCGGTTAGACCCCCGACAGCCGTCGGTCAGACCGGCGTAGGAGGCCCGGTCAGATCGGCAAGGGCCATCCACCTCGGGTTCTGTCAATGCTGATCAAGGTGGTTCTTCAAAAGCTACAACCAATGAGGGTACAGAACATGAATCAACTTTAGAAGTTGCTGCTCCTTTACACATTCAACGACGACATCCGCCGGAATAAATAATTGGTAATATAGGTGATCGGAATACAAGGTCAAAGGTAACTACTCATGATGTATGTGCAAATTCTGCATTTATTGCTTCTTTTGAACCCAAAGATGTTACTCCTTCACTAACTGATGAATCGTGGATTAACGCCATGCATGTAGAACTTGAAAATTTTGAGAGAAACAAAGTTTGGACTTTAATTGAACCACCTTCTGAACATAACATTATTGGAACCAAGTGGGTTTTCAAGAATAAACAAAATGAGGATGGTTTAGTTGTTAGGAATAAAGCTAGACTTGTTGCTCAAGGTTTTACTTAGGTGGAGGGTTTGGATTTTGATGAAACTTTTGCTCCTCTTGCTAGGATTGAGGCAATTAGACTTTTGTTAGCTTTTGCTGCTTCAAAAGGTTTTAACTTGTATCAAATGGATGTTAAAAGTGTTTTTCTAAACGACTATATATAGGAGGAAGTTTATGTTAAATAACCACCTGGTTTTGAAAATCCTGATTTTCTCAACCATGCTTTTAAATTGTCTAAAGCTTTGTATGGTTAAAACAAGCACATAGAGCATATGATAGGCTTAAAAACTTTTTGCTTGCAAAAGATTTTCAAAGGGAAAAATTGACAAAACACTTTTTGTTCTTAAGCATGGTGAGAAAAAACTTTTTGTTCAAATTTATATGGGTGATATCATCTTTTGTTGTTCAACTAACACTTTGGTTGTAGAGTTTGCTGAGACTATGCGCACGGAATTTGAGATGAGCATGATGGGTGAATTGTCGTACTTTTTGGGATTGCAAATTAAGAAAATACCTCAAGGTACGTTTGTGCATCAAACGAAGTATACCAAGGATCTTTTGAGATGTTTCAAGATGGAGAATAGCAAGTCAATCTCTACACTAATTGGTTCTACTGCTGTGTTGGATCCTGATGAAGATGGTGAAGCTATGGATCACAAGGAGTATAGAAGTATGATTGGATCATTGTTGTATCTAACTGCTTCTAGGCCAAACATACAATTTGCTGTGTGTTTGTGTGCATGGTTTCAAGCTTCTCCTCGTACTTCACATCGTCAAGCGGTCAAGCGAATAATAAGGTATTTGAATCATACACTTGAGTTTAGAATTTGGTATTCGACTTCATCTTCTATATGCTTAAGTGGTTATTCCGATGCTGATTTTGCGGGATGTAGAATTGTGTTGACGAGAAAAATCAACACGCTGGCCTGGGAGATCTGCTTAGCTCTAGTGCAGGACCTAGAATCGATGAAGCGCGGGCGTGCCAGTCAGTTTGATCCTGTCACTGACAAGATATGTAAAGCAACCAATTATAAAAATGTATCAACCGATCGGCTAATATCCAGAATAGCCGATTGGTCGACAGCCGATGCTAAAATCAACCAATGTAGTTAAGTCTTGATCCATCAGCTGTGTACTTAATAAACATCTATATAAAGGTGATCGGCTGACAATAATATGATGATATATAACATTACACGAATGAGTCACATGATAAAGTAGATACTGATTTAGAGATTAAAGCGCACATCGGTCGGAAGTCCGATGTCATAAAATCCAAATGATCAAATATTCAATGAAGCCTCTGCTGCAATCGGCTAGATCCAACTTGTGTACAATCCTTGCAAGCCGATGCAATATCCAGATAACTCACCGGCTGAAACCCCGATGAAACCCTTAGTGGCAGTCAACAGGAAGGCTAGATATTACGGTTCTAATCACCACTTAGTAGATCAAACTGATGCAGCACTAAGTATGAAAAGAAAAGCAATATCTAGACAATCAAGCCCTTGGCTGATTTTCATGGTGGTAGATGCCTAAGCTAATCAAATCTAATATAACGATTCAGCCGGTATCGACAGAAACCCTAAAATGAGAGACAGCTGATAGAGCCAAATCGAGATACTAAAATTAGATTCAACAGAGACATATGATAAATAATCATGCAAAGATATCAACCGAATTGAAGCAATCCAAGAGGTCGAATGTACTGATGCAGCCTTAGACGACGCCAACGTAGCCAATACGATTGCACGAGCCAGCGGACCTTGGACTTACCTCTTCGCCGGAGATCGAAGCCGATGCAGCCCCGTGTCGGTGCCAAGTTTCGTCGGATGACAAAGTAGGACAAATAAAAGAAAGGTGGCGATGCGCCAAGTTGTATTGATCGAGAGATATTTTACATGAACCCCGGGCTTACATATTTATACCCACGGGCTAACAAAGATCCTAACAGATTACAATCCGAACTTTCCTAAAGATAAAAGGAAATAGATAAAGTCCTTATCGGACACTAAACAGACTTTTCTAAAGATAAAATAGGAAACTAACAATTTCTTCCTAATTAATAGATACAAGCCGTATCCTCCCTGGACTCAGTTTCTTCTGGATAAGATCTTCTCAAACCGAATCTAACAAGAATCCGACTGCTGAAGATATGGATAACAAAAAACCCCCATCGGGTGATGCAGAACTCCAAGCCGATACTGACTCTGAGCCGATCCTAACCCTTAGCCGATAAGGACTTCGGAGCTTACCAAATTTTGGCGTTAACATATGCCCCCCAGTTTTGGAGTATGAGAAGTCATGCTTGAAAATTGTCCTTGTATTGATTGCCCCAAAACTAATTCTTTTCTTCTTCTTGACACCGGCTCTCATAAGCCGATACCTTCTGTAATAGCTGAGCCAGGCTGTCGAACTCATGGATGAAAAACCTGCCTTGGTTAGGTGCCGACAACCCGTGAATGCAAGATCTGCTATCTGTTCATCACTTAGGCTCAAACTATAACATCGGTTGTGGATATTACAAAACCTTTGAATGTATTCCTTAGCTGATTTCCGTTCTCGTTGTTTAACTGATATCAAATCTGCAAGCCTCAACTCGCTAACCCCAGCAAAGAAGTACATGTGAAACTGCTTTTCAAGATCGGCCCAACTTCTGATGGAATTCGGTGGCAATGATGAAAACCATGTAAAAGCCGATCCAGTCAAAGATAATGGAAAAAGTCTAACTTTCAGAGCTTCCTCAGCCGATGCTTCCCCACATTGAGCTAAGAATCGGCTGATATGTTCCATTGTGGATATACCATCTTGCCCTGAAAACATGGAGAAATCTGGAACCTTGTATCGGCTTGGAAGTGGAACCCTATCAAACCACTCAGGATATGGCAACCGATACACAGAAATTTGATTTTTGCGTTTAATTCCAAACTGTTCCTCCATTATCTTTGCAATTATATCGGCCCAATCCTCTTTGGACGGATATCTTTGAATTTCCTCTGGCCGATATTGCTGATGTGGCTCTGCATACTGATATTGATCAACTTGCCCTCCGAGCCAATTTTGTTGTTGCCGATCATGCTGGGATTGCTCACCAATTTGCCCCCCATGCTGATTTCTTAAAGCAATCACCCTGGGAACTGTTTCCTCGATCAAACCATACAATGCACTCATCAAGACTCCAGATTGATCGAACATAGCACGATTAATGACGTTATTAACCATCTCTTGAAGTGTCTCATCATCCATCGGCTCAGTAGACTGTTCCCTATCTTCATTTATCAGCTTGAGAGATTGTTCTTCCTCGACCTTGACTTCGTCAACAGACCTCTTGTTGCAATTATGGGTCCGCCGAGCCATGTAAAAAGATAGGTTGTCCAAAACACGGTCCCATCGGGCGTGCCAAAAATGTGTTGACGAGAAAAATCAACACGCCGGCCTGGGAGATCTGCTTAGCTCCAATGCAGGTCCTAAAATCGAGAAGCGCGGGCGTGCCAGTCAGTTTGATCCTGCCACTCACAAGATATGTAAAGCAACCGATTATAAAAATATATCAACCAATCAGCTAATATCCAAAACAGCCGATTGGTCGACAGCCGATGCTGAAATCAACCAATGTAGTTAAGTCTTGATCCATCGGCTGTGTACATAACAATATAAAGGTGATCGACTGACAACAATATGATGATATGTTGCATTGCACGAACCAGTCACATGATAATGTAGATACTAATTTAAAGATTAAAGCGCACATCGGCCGAAAGTCCAATGTCATAAAATCCAAATGATCAAATATTCAATGAACCCTCTGCTGCAATCGGCTAGATCTAACTTGTGTACAATCCTTGCAAGCCGATGCAATATCCAGATAACGCACCGGCTAAAACCCCGATGAAACCCTTAGTGGCAGTCAACAGGCAGGCTAGATATTACAGTTCTAATCATGACTTAGTAGATCAAACTAATGCAACACTAAGTATGAAAAGAAAAGCAATATCTAGACAATCAAGCCCTTGGCTGATTTTCATGGTGGTAGATGCCTAAGCTAATCTAATCTAATATAACGATTTAGCCGGTATCGGCAGAAACCCTAAAACGAGAGACAACCGATAGAGCCAAATCGAGATACTATAATTAGATTAAATAGAGACATATGATAAATAATCAGGCAAAGATATCAACCGAATCGAAGCAATCCAAGAGGTTGAATGTATTGATGCAGCCTTGGACGACGACAACGTAGCCAATATGATTACCTGAGCCGGCAGGACCTTGGACTTACCCCATCGCCGGAGATCGAAGCCGATGCAGCCCCGCGTCAGGTGCCAAGTTCCGCCGGATGACAAAGTAGAACAGATGAAAGAAAGGTGACGATGCGCCGAGTTGTATTGATCGAGAGATATTTTACATGAACCCCGGGCTTACATATTTATACCCACAGGCTAACAAAGATCCTAACAGATTACAATCCGAACTTTTCTGAAGATAAAAGAAAATAGATAAAGTCCTTATCAGAGACTAAACAGACTTTCCTAAAGATAAAATAGGAAACTACCAATCTCTTCCTAATTAATAGATACAAGCCGTATCCTCCCTGGACTCGGTTTCTTCTGGATAAGATCTTCTCAAACCGAATCTAACAAGAATCCGACTGCTGGAGATATGGATGACAGAAAATCCCCATCGGCTAATGCAGAACTCCAAGCCGATACTGACTCTGAGCCGATCCTAACCCTTAGCCGATAAGGACTTCGGGGCTTACCAAATTTTGGCGTTAACAAATTGATAGGAAAAATACTAGTGGAACATGTCATTTTCTTGGTACATCATTAATTGCATGGTCTTCTAGGAAACAATCTAGTGTAACTCAATCAACTGCTGAATCAGAATATGTTGCTGCTGCTAGTTGTTGTTCTTAGATTCTTTGGCTTATTTCAACTTTGAAAGATTATGGACTTGCTTTTGAGAAGGTTTCTCTTTATTGTGACAATACAAGTGCTATTAACATTGTTAAGAATCTTGTACAACACTCACGTACAAAGCACATTGATATTCGCTTTCACTTTTTGAGGGATCATGTTAAGAAGAGAGATGTTGAATTGAAATTTTTGGATACTAAATTGCAACTTGCGGATATCTTCACTAAACCATTGGGTTCGTCTCGCTTTGCTTTTCTTCGTGGAGAGTTGGGAATTATTCATCCTTTTGGCATGGTTTGAGGAGTTTTGTGCTCTTGGTTTTATCATGCAATATTTGAATGAAGTAAATTGAAAAAGAGAGCTTTGTTGATACATATAGTATTTTCTTGTGCATGCTAGCAATACTATGAAGGTTTATTTGTCACAGCATAGCTTGTATGTATTCTAATCTTTTCATGAGGTTAGTTTTTTGTTTAAGTGATATGATGCTTGACACTTTAATTTCATACTTGAATTAATAAAATATACAATGTTGATACTAGTGCATACTTTGGATTGTAAATGCTTATATATATGTTGTGTTGAATTCTTATTCCTCAAATTGCATTAAAATTTCTCATTGTGCAAGAGAATAAAACATTATCTATGAGAGAAAAAAAATACTGAATCCTTGGAAACAGTCTTGACGACAAGGACGTATTTGATGTGAGCAAAAATAATGGGTGTTGAATCCTTGGAGATAGTCTTGACGACATGGACGTACCCAGAATAATTGAGAGAGAAATATGAGCAAAGCTAGGCTCAAATAAATTTGAGAAAGAGTAATGATTGCAATAGGTATATATATTTGGGTTTATTTTTTCAACCTATGTGCTTGTAAAGATGTTGCATTATAAATTGCTTGAATTCATGAATTTTGATTGCATTATTGATCTTAATTGTAAAATCTTTGATTCATGATTATACTCTCATGCATATTTGCTATAAAATTGATGGATTTATCTTCTTATTATTGCAACACATGACATGACTTGCTATAGGTATGATGCTAAGCTCTTGAATATTGATGTACATAATTTTTATGCTTGATGAAATCATTGTCAAAAGGGGGAGAAGAGTTAAAAAAAAGTGCAAGTTTTTCAGGTTCAAGGGATATTCTTTCTTTTTAAAAGGGGGAGAAATTTTCTTTGAATTTTTGGGCAATCCGATGCTTTTTATCATTTTTGTTTTTAATTTTCAACACATCAAAAACAAAACATTTTTGATAGTTTGCCAATGTGTTCATCAAGGGGGAGATTGTGAAATCAAAGTGTGTTTGATTCTTCTATTGTGATGAACAATTGACATCGGTGATTATTTGAGTTTGAAATTTGGAGATTACGGCGAAGTGGTTTTGGAGTTGATTGGAATTTTCAGATGGTGAACATGTGGATCGTGTTTGTGGTTCGGTCGACCGGGCTTGTCCGCCGGTCGACCGGAGGTCTTCGTGTGGTCAGACCGGTCAGCCTGCGGTTTGACCGACCGACTCTGTGTCGGTTTCGGTTTCGAGTTGTTTGATTGGGTATCCATGATTAATTCGTGTTTATTGCTTTGAGATGGATACTATGCGTATGTAATACTATTATGTGCTAACAATGAGTCAAGTTGGAGATAGCTTGTGCTCGAATATGGTTTCTTTGTTTGATTCATGTGTAGGTAATCTTTACGCCTCGGGAGAGTATTGCCGGTGATGGCTTGGGAGTCAACTTGGAGATAAGGTGACGTCTGGACCGTCAGATATCATGCGGGATACTTAGGCTAAAGATTGATGCACATGGTTGGTGATGATTTCATATGGCATACGATGGAGATATTGTGTGCGTATGGGATGCGGAGTTATATTTTGGATGGAGTCCAAGTTTGTTATAATTGGAGTTTGTAGTGTTTGTTTCTTGTACGGGAAGGTTTCCTAGTGGATTAGGACTTCTTCTATGAGTTGGATTCGTAGCTTTAGGCTGCCTACCTCATGTATAAATAGAGAGGGAGGGTGTGGCCTCCCGGTATGCGTTTTAGAGAGAGTTGAGTTGCAAGAAAGTCAGGGTTTCGAGTTGTGTTGAAATTTTGTGAGGAGTGTTGTTGTTGAACTTTGTAAACACAGAGAGAACTAATATATTTTCACTCTACTTTGAGAGTTCTTCGATTTGTGTTTTCTCGGGTGCGGCGGTCCAACCGGAGGAATACCGGCGGTTAAACCGGCGGCATCTCACCGGTCAGACCGGTAGGAGTACGACGGTCAGACCGGCACACGGTGGAAGGCGACTTTGGCTATTCAGAGACATCTGACGGTCAGACCGGATCTATACCACCGGTCAGACTGGAGGTATTTAGGCGATCAGATCGACGCAACAACTTCGGTCAGACCGATCTACATTGAATTTCGAGGGCAACTTTTATTTCCGCGAAAAGTTTGGTTTTTGGGTATACCAACCATTCACCCCCTCTGTTTGGCTTAGTTTTGGATATTCGATGCTACAATAGTCAGGACTAAAGATCCATCTTTAGTCCCAGTTGATAACACCAACCGAGATTAAAGATGGCGATGCCACATGGCTGGATTCACCATCTTCAGTCCCGGCTGGTGTTACCAACTAGGATGAAAGTTTTTTTATTTTTTTAATATATTTGTAAATACATATATATGCATAATATATATATATATATATAGTTTTTTAAATTTTGCTCATGCTTCTTTGCTTATTTATATATTATGCATATATATGTATAAATACACATATATGCATAATATATATGTAATATATATTTATACATATATATGTATAAATACATATTTTACACACATATGTATGCACTTCAAGTAAATATATACATGTATTACCAAAATATGTACACACATATATTTATATATATATACATATTACATTTTTAATTAATTTTTAATGTTCTATATCGTACTAGTATAGTGCCCGTGCTAATGCCAGGTTTTATTTAAGGGATAAACAACCAGACAACAAGATTATTTTTATAGTTTTTGTCTCATGCAATTGTATATGACCATAAATATAATCCAGAATACATCCATGCATAACAAGACATAATAAAGTAATGTCTCGTATACTGTAAATAAGTTTTGAACTGTTTAAGTAGATCTTTGAGGTCTTTAGGGAAGTTTTCACATTCATTTGCATGACTGTTTAATATGTCCAACAAGAATTTCATCCTTAGTGTATGTGGTATATGTGAATGACAGATAGTAAGTTAACTTATTAATTTGATATGCATTCTTCAAATATACATAGAGAATATATATGCTCACAATGTTGATCAGCAACTTTTTCCCTTCCACTTCTTTAGGTAATTATATACAAGGAAGCCTGACAATTTCATGTAAAAAATCAAGTGTTCATTTGTCGGAGGTAAATAAAATGAATACTTGATAAAAAAGATTAAACATGTTATAAGTTATTACTAGCTATAACTTCTTGAAAACCATCTTGGTAATTCACGATGCCAATCAGAAAAATTCTCGTTCCATGCAGGACACACCAATTTCATGGTAAGGTTAAAATATTTGGCAATATCACATAATGTAGTTATATATGGCATGGTTCGATCTTTACCTGTATACCGTAGATTCTGAGCAACCGGATCCATAATGTACACAATTTTGTTTCTCCTCTCTATTATGAATAAACTATAGAGCCTATCTAGACAACATGGTAATAGAACCTGTAAACAAACACCCAGACTATAAAAGCAAAGCAAAATATAAACTTTCTAAGGACTTTATAGAATATATATCTTACAGTGTTGCAATTTTTAATTGTATCGTAGTAGTCCAAGCCAAGCCAGCATTCAAGCAATTTTCATAGTTTGTTGTAATCTACCTCATCACGACACCGTGGATCTCGTCCAATCTGGGATATGTCCCGTTGATTTATAATTACTTGATTAATTATACAATTATATATACACACACATAACAAGGGGACAACTATTTCAATTTACACAAAACTGGAGGTCCATGAAGTGGTATTTCTCCTCTATAAAGAACCTGGCTATGATACACGCAATCGTCTGAATAGCCAGGTTGAAGCAATCATGATCCATCGGTTTATTTGTATCTAAATATCTCTAATTATTTTTAGACCTATAGAGATAGGGTATGGTATGGTACTGTTGATGAGAAAATTTCTCACGCACTAGCTTGAGAGATCTGCTTAACTCTAGTGCAGGTCCAAATTATTACTTGAGGTTCGTAGGCGTGCCAGTTGATTTGATCCTGCAATCAACAAGAAACAAAAGAAAGTATTAATTTGCCAACGATAGCTGATCGACTGGTTGCTGATCACATATCGTCTAATGTTAAGCCGTTGCGGTATGCACTGAATCGGCTGAGATAATTAAACCTAATTGATCGGCCAAAAATGTTCATAATGTATAATCCAAATATGAAAACACGTTTACACTAAGTGATTGGGATAGATCGGTAGAGTACCGAGACAGTATAAATCACTTAAATCTAAAAGTGTTCCAATATGCAGATTATATACATTTCAATCATAGCCGATGTCATAGATTTAATGTGTATCGGCTAGTACTTTGATACCACTTTATACTAAGATATCGTTGCTAGCTAAATATATTAAACATGGATCGATCATATACTAAGATGACTTAGTGAATCGATTACCAGCTTAATATATTTAATTATAGAGAGATCTTAATATAAAGGGCAGCTTCAACATATCAAGTAAATGTTAAACATACGAGACAGTTAAAACAGATAATATCGGCTGAAACTATGATATTATGTCTAATAATGATCATAAAACAAGATAGATCTATTATGCTTCTAAAGACGACTTAATAGATCGAACCTAACCAATGCAGCATTAAGTACCAAAAGAAGCATAGGATGTGTACAAGTCTATGAACACCTTTCAATATGGTAGATACATTATATAATCTAGATTAACACTGAAATCTAAACCTACCAGCTATCATCTAGTGATTGATGCTAGCCGATTAGGGTTTAGACCACGATATCAATCTACATCATATAGCATATATGATAACTGTGGAGATTACGAAGACAAGATTAGAGTATCATGATGATGGAAGCACTAATCCCGACAACGCACATCGCTGTGACAAGAATTACCTTTTCGCTGGAGATTAAACAATACAGCCCAACTAGAAGTAGAAACTTGTCGAAAACTATTAAAGGAAAATGTGGCAATGCACCGAAGTTGTATTGGTTGCGTGATTGATTGATTGATGATTACAGGGTCATGGGCTGTATTTATACCCAATTACAT
Source organism: Oryza australiensis (assembly GCA_019925245.2). Lineage (NCBI taxonomy): Eukaryota > Viridiplantae > Streptophyta > Magnoliopsida > Poales > Poaceae > Oryza > Oryza australiensis. The sequence continues at coordinate 1,452,869 of JAIFGZ020000545.1, read as the reverse complement.
GATGAGTCCGTAACGAACACGACTCTTATCTCTAACTACTATTTAAAATACGACAAATATCTGGGACAGGTCCCCCCGACGTAATTTACAAGGAAACTATACAAAATATCCTAATTTAAAGATACAATTGCCTTTTCAGGACTTTATCCATAGATGACAATATCTCTAAAGCACTTGGAAACCGAACCCAATTATGATCTTCACGCCTTCTCACCAGAATCGGTCACATCTGTTATCCCAATCGGAATCGGCTAAGCCGATATTCATATATGATTCGGTCTCACCCGATAAAACCCTCGCCTGATTCGGACTCGGCCCGACGCGTACTGTCTCGAGAATCACGCATTCCAATTTTGCTTCGATTGTATCTTCAAACTTGGGGATTTGGCTTACCAAATTTGGTCGTTAACAGGTATTTTCGACCCATTCTTTGCTGAAAAACAAGGACCAAAAACAAGAATCAGTTGATAACATTTTTTATTAAAGTAAATAGTAATAGACGGTTCATAATCATTTGGGTATAACTTCAAAAATCCATCAATCACCCATACGAGACGAAATGAATTACCACATATTCAACAAGGAAAAAAACAAAACAAAACAAAAGAAAGCCCTGTCAGGCCCATTCTTTGGTTGGGGATAGCCCAAGGGGCCTTCTTGCAAGTTCAATAACAGAGACAGCGGGTATGGACGTCACCCAAAGTAAACACAGTAGATAATATGTAGAGCAAAAATTTTGTAAAAATGGATTAAACAAGAAGATTGATGTCATAATTATTTATCAATCTAGATCTCGCTGTAATCTCCTCTGTGCTGCCTCTCTAGTTTATATTAATTAGTATATTTTTATGCAACTAATTAGAAAAAAATACTTACTCCAAACACTCTTTATCATGGATTGACCATATGTATGTGCTCAACTGATGCAACCATTGGCCACCATCAACACCGATCATCCTCTAGGTGTTGTTGGTTTGATCGTTTTCGGTGTGGAGCCGAAACAAATAAACAGGAAATAATTTCACCATTATCTTCTCTAACAGAAATAAGAGGGAACAATTAGAGGTTGTTTGATCAGTTCATAACCAATTTTGAATAAGAGATAATAAAGGGCATTTTGAATGAGTTCGTAGTGCTAAACCCAAAAGTCGGTGATCTTGAAGCTCTACGTCAGCAAATCAAGGAGCAAAAGCAGAGAAGAGGTGGCACTAATGGCATCTCAGAACAGTCAGTCATCACCAAATTCCGGCATTAGGGTATGATAGGCAAAACATTTCATGTATTAGTATAAATTCCAACAGGGATCGCTTTAGCCTAATCTTCAAGTGGAATACAGAAGAACAAATATTATAGGCTCATCCCTCTGCCAACAAAACTCCCATGTCAAGAGCTCTTTTGACCAGTCACATAGCAACATAGCAGAGTTATGAGATATTCATTCATATTAATAACTTTTGATCTGAAACCAAATAAACTATTAATAAAAAAATCGCAGTAGGTTTGCAGTTCACAAGGTACAAAAGTCAATGCACATCTATAACATCAAGGCAGATGGTCCTTATGGCATAGTACGTAGTATATCACAACAACTTCCTAAGTCAATTGAGCAGGTCTTTTAGTTAACTCTCAATATTTTTTTCTGTGAAGTCTCAATATTTCGAAACTCATGTAGGAAATCTAAATTAAATCAAGAAGGAGAACTTACTATCCACCATCCACCCATAGATGAACTCCATGACACTGCTCCTGTGCTGCAAATTCCTAAGGAACCAACAAATCAATCCATCTCACCCAACAGCGAACAAGATCATTTCACCAAACATAACCAAGCTAGCCAGTTTTTCAATCGATCAATCAATTTATCACTTGTGTGTACCTTGCCAGAATGATTAGCAAGAAAAGGATGAATGGTTTAATCATGTAGTCAAAATAAAAACTAATTTTTTTCTTGGCTGCGTCACTCGACAATATTTAATTCAAAGCTGAAACAAGAAATAGAAAAGAGAAAAGAGAGTTAATTGGATCTCTTTCAAAGCTGACAATAAAGTTTAGGTTCATGTCTTAGGTTGCTCAAAGCTCAACCACCTTGGCGGCAACTCCGTCTCGCCTAGACCACACCTTTTATTAGTGATTGGATTCAAAAGAAATAGCAGGGTTTTACGCACATGAGATTAATGTTAAAAAATCCAAAATGCTAACATCTATATTATTTGATCAATTTGGTTTGGTAATATCATGCATAAAAACGATGGATTAATGTAAAAAAATAAAATGCTAACATATTACTATGTAGTCCATAGCCTATATTTTCCTTTGTCACCTGTATCAGCTATTTGAAATATATTGATTTGGAAATTCATGTAACCTATATTATCCTGTCACTATTGAAAATGCTAACAATTTTAAATGTCTATTCATCCTCAGTTAAGCATGTGCTATGTAAACAAACTAGTGAAATATAAAATATATATTTTTCAAACTGAAGGAGACGCTAACATCATTTCAGATAAACTAAAAGGACAAAATGAGCATGTATAGGTTACATAACTACCACAAGTTCGGCCACCCCTTCCATGATTTAAATAACAGTTAGATGAACATATCATGATCAACCCATCTCATGACAGTTATTTCATTAAAAAAACACCATACTTCGCATTTTTTACCACTAATAACTAATCGAATGGATGTATTTGAACATCTATGTTTACTCAACAAGGCAAGAGCGAGACCCCATCGCAGTAACAATGCGAAGAGCGTGCGACGCGAGGAGCAAAAGATAGGATCGAGCAGGAGTGATCAGACGGTGAAGTACCCAGTAGCTGAAGGCGACGACCTCGGCCGGGGAGCTATGGAGAGGGCAGGAGCCGAGACTGATCTGCTTGGCTACCTTGATCTGCGTCGCCTCGGGATCCTCCCGCGTGCTCTTCTCCAGCGCAAGCTGCATGTGGTACTCCTCCAGCTCCACCTCCTTCTTCTCCTTCTCCATCTCCCTCTTCCTCACCACCTCCTCCCACGAGAGTGACGAGGCGTCATCACCGGTCGAGTCGCCGATGTGGAGCTTTCGGAGGAAATTCTTCATCCCACCACTGCCACCGTCTCCACCGTCGCCGCCGTCGCTACCAATGCTGGTGGTGGGGCGGTGGATCGAACATGGCTTCGGATGCGGAGGCGAATGGGAAGGAAGAGAAGAGCTCAGCGAGAGGAAGAAGGAGGAGTGGCGCGGGGCGGATGGGGACGCGCGACGACAGATGGGGGAGGTGCGGCAGCGGATGGGGATTGCGCCCGTGCGATGGGGGAGAGAGATGGCACGCGTGGGATGGCGCCCACGTGCTAGGGTTGGCAACGGCGGTGGTCCGGGAGGGGGAAGTGACGGCGTTTTGTTGGGTGGCGCAGGGTTAGGGTGGGCGGCGCCGAGTGAGGCCGTGAGAGAGGGAGGGGATCGGAGGGTGCAGTCGCGGGGTGAGGGTTGAGCCTTGAGAGAGGGAGGAGATCGCGTGGACGGGATTCTGGGAGAGAATCTCCGCCGTTTGCGCCGCCACCGCTACCGATGCTGGTGGTGGCACGCAGGGTGCGGGGATAGCGTGCGATGGGATGATTTTGTCCGTTGGATTATGAGTGAGTAAGAGAAAGAGGTTGGATCTGAACCGTTAATAAGGTGTATTATAAGTGGTAGAGATAGAGATAGAGTTATTAAAAAATCTAACCTATGATATGGGTTCAGAGTTAGAATGTTCATCCCAATCCCAGTAGAACTCTCCCGCGGGATTAATAATCTGCTCGTTGATAAATCTCATCAGTTCTTCTTGAGCAGCCTTTATGAAATCACCATGGGGGAGTTTGTCCCTTATGTAAATATAATATGTCATTAGAAAAATAATAAATAAATATATAATCAATAAAAAATCGAGACATAATATATGAATGACTGTTATACGTACGTCCCAATGCATAGGATTCAAAATAATGCGAAGGAGTGAAGATGAAGTTTGTTTTTGGAATTTTGTTTCCAACCAATATCTTGAACCACTACCTACTCCGCTCGTTCCGTCATAAAAGTTGTTCTCTAAGTTTTCACTAAGTCATTCTCTAAGTCGTAAAAGTCGTTCTCCATGGTTTAGTCTCTATATGAGTTATTTGCTTTTTCCTATGAATTATATATTTGCAACTTGACAGTATGACGGTAGTAAATGATCATACTTAAAAAAATTCCATAAAATATTAAAATTCATATTACAAGATAATGGAAATAATTCACATTCTCTAAATCACGTTTTACCCTGTCTCCGTTCCAAAATATAAGCATGTCTAGATACTTTAGAAAAAAATGCAAGGGTAAAGGGAAAAGATTTTTCTTTTAGTCCATATTATAGAGTTGTTGAATTAGTAAATCCACACAAATAATTTATGGAAATTGTCAAATTCAATATTCTTTGAGATCGCAATGGGAATATAAAATTTATATCCAATTATCCATTCAAACATTCACATTCACATTCATAGGCATTCGAAAACCGAATCAAAATTCTCTAAGTTTTATACAAACCAGAGCAATGCCAGGGCGGCGGTGGTGACGACGACGAGGGCATGGCGGTCACGGCGACAATGGCGACGGCGTGCAATTTAGGGTTTAGGGTTTGGCGACGGAGCAACAGATCAACAAAATGATCAAATCTTGGCGCCGACGGTTACCTTGGAATACGGTGACGACGACGGGAGATGATGGCGGCACGACGGCGGGAGACAATGGCGGCGACGCGACAAGACGTCGACGGCGGCGGTTTTGGGTTCGGCGCAAGAACAAGATTGAAAACGACTAAATGTTTGGATGGCGGTGCGCCCTATGCTATATATAGATCCCGGGATCTTTGGTCGTAGTTGTTGCCAACAACGGGGACTAAAAATATCTTTATTCCTCGTTAAAGCCAACAACCGGTACCAAACATATCTTCATTCCGGTTGGTGGCAACAGCCAGGACTAAAGATACAATTTTTAGTCCTAGTTGAAGCCAACAACATGGACTACAGATCTCCCGTACCCTAGTAGGTAAGCATCTTTAGTCTCGGTTGTTGTCTTCAACTGTGACTAAAGATATTTTACCTCTATACCAAATATTTTTTATTTCGGTTAGTTCTAACAACCGAAAGTAAACATTAAATAATCCATTAAACTCGGGTAAATTAATTTTATTAAATATAGGTTTCTAACAATAATAAGTAATGCGTTAAACTTTAATGAGAAAATATTTAAAATAGTTTAATGTTATTAAATTTTAATAATCATATATAATTAACATTTGCCCTATTGAAAAGTATTTTAAATTCTAATAATCATATATAATTAACATATGCCCTTTTCGTTTTCCTTCGGAATAATGTTCTTCATTAGCTTTAATAACTCGCCAAATGCCTTGTTACTGACATCATTTTTGGCCTTTCATTGCAAGAATTTTAGCGTGGTACCCAATTTTTTGTGCCCTTGTTCGCAATCTGGGTACAAGGATGTTTTGTGGTCCATCAACATACGCTCTAATTTCTGCATCTCCTTTTCACCTTCGCAGTCCTATATGTCGCGCAATATCTGACCAAGATCATCGACACCGTTGTTATCTTCAACATCCCCGTATGCCTCGTCTTTTGTATTTTCTTTAAATCCACCGTATTGTCCACAGCCGGAATATTGTCGTTTTCTTCTTCATCTTCTTCCATTGCAACCTTTACCACTCTATGTGATGTCCAACAATTGTAGTGAGGCATGAATCCTGACTAAAACAAGTGGGCATGAATAATTCTTGATTTAGAATACTCCTTCTGGTTTTTGACATTTTTGCATGAACAACGTATAAACCCTTATGCTTGTTGGCATTGACCACACTCAAAAAATAATGCACATCTCGAATAAACTTTGTTGACCATCGGTCCGTGATGTACATCCATTATCGATCCATCTACATGAAATGCACAAAAATCATAAGAAAAACCACGAAAGTCAAACTATTTAAATAATATTATAATAATTATATATAAATAATTATACAATAATTATATAATAATCCAATATATGTAATGTATTGTACTTAATGTATGTAGTGTACTTATTTCTAACTATTTTAACGATTTTTAAATTACCTTAGTTTTCTAATGTTTTATCAAATTTTTTATATTTTCCTTTGTCATTTATTTTATAACATTTTTATCCACAATTTTCTAATCTTAAAAATAACATATTTTTTCTAAACAAATTTTCTCTCTCCTCATTTTTCATAAATCTTTTTAGAAACAAAAATGTATAGAAATATACCTAAAAATGTAATATGCTAAACATACATCATTAGATGATGGCGTTTCTAATTTTAAAAAACAAAATAGTTTTTCTTAAACAAAGTTTCTCTCTCATCATTTTCCGTAAACCTTTTTAGAGATAAAAGTATATATAAATATATCTACAAATATAATATTGCTAAGCATACATGAGTAGAGTAGAGGATGGAGTTTATAATTTTAAGATGTAAAATAATTTTCTCCAAACAAATTTTCTGTTTCATGTGACCTATTTAGAGATAAAAAGTATAGAAATATAACTACAAATATAATATGCTAAGTATATATCGTTAGAGGATGAACTTGCAAACCTTGTAGATCCCTCTGATATATATATTATCTCCAAAACAAGTTCACAAAAAAAATTGGCTGCACCTCACTTCCTCGTGCAAACCTTTTAGCAATGGCTCGAGCTAGAAAAGAAAGAAGAAATATAAAAAACATCTTCACTTTAGTCTCGGTTGGTGTTACTAGCAGGGACTAAAGATTATTTAGATCTTTATTGCCGATTGGTAACACCAACCGAGATTAAAGATATGATCTTTAGTCCCGGTTGATGTTACGAACCATGACTAAAGATCCCTGGCGTTCTGACACAGTTTGAAAAAACAAATCAGGACTAAAGATCATTTTTAATCCTGGTTGGTAATACTAATCAGGACTAAATATCCTAGAGAGCTGTTGCAGTTTTTAACTGGGACTAAAAATGATTTATTATCTCGGTTCTTATTGGCTTCAGGATTATTGTGAATTTTGACAGATGGATCAAACTCATTTCTCTAGTAGTGTCCTTCCTCCTGAACACTAAAACGTAACTAAAAGGAGAAGGGTAGTTGATTGTGACTGAAGAAATCTATAAGAGATATAGGAAGAGAGTTGGATAGGGCTATGAAGGTATTAAGAAATCTATGAGACGAGTGGAAGCACGCTACTAAAGTAAGAAACTGACCACGGCATAGTGCCGACCCTCCGCCGTGAACTTGATTCTCTCTGCCACATATTTAACCTCTACCGTGGGATCGTTGAGAATTCACCCCGCCATATCAGCATTTTTTTGCAAAAGTCCCCAAACTTCAGGTTAATTACGTATCGGTCCCCACTACCGTCGACCATGCACCGTCCAATCTCGTGCTAGTAATCAATAATCACATAGGCGGGTTAGCATTGACAGGCTCTCTGCATCTGGTTTTAGCCACAAGCCACGCTTTTTTTTACACAAAAATACATGTATATATGCGGTATATAGTATTCAAACCCATGACTTCACTCTTCACGCGTAGCCTTGTTTTCATATCACCCATATGAAGTAATTCTAAACTTAAATAACGGATGCTATTATTTTTCTTTTTGACTTCATCTCTCCAAAACTTGTAATGCATATTTACCACTTGAACTGATTTTAAATAGAAAGGTCATTAACTATAGAGTTGTAGATCTCTATAACTTTGGTATGAAGCATGTTGCACTAGTACTGATCCTTTCCTCCGTGACAACCCATCACATGTCTAAGTTTTATGGGTCATCACAATGAAGTAATCTCAAACAGACCTAAAAAAAGTCAACAAAGATATACTCGCACAAACATATTAGATGTGCATAAAACTCGAGCCCGTCACGAATGATACCTATCGGTGACAGGCGCAATTTTAGGCCCGACAAAGATAACCAATGTTATCTTTGTTGAGTTCCAATAGAATCCTATCACCGATGTTTATCATCGGTGATAGACTAGAACTAATGTCCCTATTGAGATAACAATTAGGCCCATCACCAATGAGTGTCATCGGAGACGGGCATTTACTTAGGCCCGACAAAGATAACTGAAATACCAGTCGCAGTTGCTAGTTCATGTTACAGATATTTATTGCAGGCTATAAATACACCCATCATCTATTGTATTGGTTATCTCACTGTTTACTATTTTGATGGGAGGAGGAGGGGGCGATTTTTGTCTCTTTTTTCCAAGAAAATCAGAAAGTGAAAAGTAATGGAAAAATAGTAGGTAATTCTCATAAACTTAGTAAATACTTACCTATTGATGTCGATAGCAGGCAATTCTCATAAACTAAATAAATACTTAGGCAATTCTCATAAAGTAATTGAAATGGTTGATGTGGATCACGATATGCTGCAAGACATGTTACGTGACGTTGAAGACCCAGCCTACAACGACAAAGATTCCATGAAGTTCTTCACGGATCGCGGCGGGATGCGGTGGAGATGCGAAGCGAGACGACCAAGGTGACCTACTCCATCGACCATGGCTCGCTTAAGTGTGGCATTTGCTTCCGCCTTTTGAAGCTCAAGTTTACATGGTAATCCTAGACATTGCACCATATCATTTTGAAAAGGCGAGACCAAGGTCCGTAAAGAAGGCGTCGAGGCCTGTTCACGGATCAGTAGCGGGATGCGGTGCGGATGCCGACGAGACGACCAAGGTGACCTACTCCATCGACCGCAACTCGCTCGAGTGTGGCATTTGTTTCCTACCTTTTAAAGCTCGAGTTTACATGGTAATCCTAGACATTGCACCACATCATTTTAAAGATTATGCGGGCCAGATCCACCAAAATCTAACTTCGGTTTCGTGGCCAAATCCACCAAAATCTTCAAAATGATGTGGTGCAATATCTAGGATTACCATGTAAACTCAAGCTTCAAAAGGCAGGAAGCAAATGCCACACTTGAGCGAGTCGCGGTCGATAGAGTAGGTCACCTTGGTTGTCTCGTCAGCATCCGCACCGCATCCCGATGCTAATCCGTGAAGAGGCCCCGACACCTTATTCGTCGACCTTGGTCTCGCCTTCTTCAAAATGATGTGGTGCAATGTCTAGGATTACCATGTAAATTCGAGCTTCAAAAGGCAGGAAGCAAATGTCACACTTGAGCGAGTCGCGGTCGATGGAGTAGGTCACCTTGGTCGTCTCATCGGCATTCGCACCACATTCCGCTGCTAATTCGTGAAGAGGCCTGGACGCCTTCTTCACCGACCTCGGTCTCGCCTTCTTCAAAATAATATGGTGCAATGTCTAGGATTACCATGTAAACTCGAGCTTCAAAAGGCAGAAAGCAAATGCCATACTCAAGCTAGTCACGGTCGATGGAGTACGTTACCTTGGTCGTCTCGTCGGCATCCGCACCGTATCCCGCTACTGATCCGTGAAGAGGCCCTGATGCCTTCTTCGCCGACCTTGGTGATGTGCAGTAAGATGCACATCGTCAGGGATGGCAAGCGTCGAATCATCGGGGTTGCATGACAATGTCGTCGATGAATAAGAATACAACCAGAGTCTTCATGTAAGACTTCACATCGACCTTGACGATGATCCCCAAGAGAATGTGGCATATTCTCGTTTAGATCATACGAAAGTCATAACCTTGTGACTGATGCTTTTGTACTTATTTGTTTTGCTATTTCTTGTAATGAATGAAATATTTTGTATTAACAAGCCTTTCATGTAAATTATTTTGTGAATTATATGAAACTAGTAGTGTATATAGTGAATTTAGTTAATTTGAAGAATTATTTTGTGAATTAAATAAATTATTGAACTTTACTGAATTATTTAGTGAATTATATGAAAATAGTAATTTAAATAGTTTATATAATTCACTAAAATAGTGATTTATATAGTTTTTAGTTCACTAAAATAGTATTTATAGTATTAATAGTTTTTGTAGTATTTTAGTATAAATATTTAAAATACTATAAATATTTACAGTAAATGGTAATTTACAGTAAAAACTATTTACTAAAGATAGTAAATAGTAAATACTATTTACTGAAAAAATCTATCGATGACGGGCTCGAAGTCAAGCCCGATAAAGATGACGTCATCTAATCGGGCTTAAGCTCTAAGCCCGTCACCGATGAGATCATCGTGACGGACCTTAATTATGTCCCGATAGAGATGATGATATCAGTCGATCGGGCTTATGCTTCAAGCCCGTCACCGATGAGAACATTGGTGACAGGCCCATAGACCGATAGAGATGATGATCTTATCCGATCGGGCTAAGCTTTAAGCCCGTCACTGATGAGGTCATCAATGACGGGCTTTAGGTTAAGCCCGTCACTGATGGAATTTTTTCATTGGCCTTTACGCACCGAACTAGATCTCATCTGTGACGGGCTTATATTATCCCGATTGAGATGATTCATCTCAATTGGGCTTAATCTAAAGCTCGTCACAGATGTTCTTCCAAATCTTTTAACAAGGCATGTTGATTCAGATCTATACATTAGTGCAAAAAATTTATAAGTCCTCACTCAGAACCCTAGCGCTGCCGCCGTCTCTCTAAGGCCGTCGTTGTCGTCCCTCGCACCCTCCCAAGCCCAGCGCCATCATCCTCCCTTGCCACCACCGAGTGTCGTTGTCCTCAAGCCCGGCGCCATCGTCCTCCCTTGCCGCCACCGAGCGCTATCGTACCCGAGCCCGACGTCGTCTTCCTCCCTCGCTGCCACCGAGCGTCGCCGCCCTCTCCCTGTGCTCCAGGTTCGTCCATCTCCCATATTGGTTGCCGTGCTCCGTCATGTATAGATATGAGATGAATGCCTTGTGTATTAGTTGTATAACTGCTACCATGCCATCTATAGATTTGAGATAATGGATGCCTTGTATATTGGTCACTGTTAATGTCACTGCTACCATGCAATGTTGTATATAGATTCGAGATAATGTTGTATATGGGTTGTATAATGGGACTGTTATATTTTTATTGGAAAATGTTGGATGCTGTGGATGTTGTATATTGGGGTTGTATAGTGGGACTGTTACATAATACTTTTGTATGTATATATTGGAACTGTTAATGTTGTAATTTTGTATGTATATAATGCCTATTACTTTCGAATATGTGGATTTGTGTATAAGAAAACTTGTGTGTTCAAAGATTCAAAGATAAATTCAAAAATAAATTTAAATATTGCAAGATTCAACAGTAAATTCAAAGATTCATTCTCTCTTTCTCTTCCCTTTCAAAAATAAATTCAAAAATAAATCCATCTTCCTCTTGATTTAACTAATTTTCTCATTTTGTGATTTTGTAAGCTATTTAGAGGATGTTTCAGCACGATGAACCAATGTCAGCAAAAACTAGTGGGTCCACAAGGACACGGACCCTTAGGAGCGGAAGTAAAATCTCAAAGGAACGGTACACCATAACAGAGGTGGACCTCCTAGGAGTGTCGTCTGCTCCCCTGAATGTGCCCAAGAAGTTCAGGTTGATATGCTAGATAATAGGGAGGCAAACCTTCAGTATTTTGCAGGCTCACATCAAGGAAATGTTGAATGTGAAGAAGGAAACTGTTTGGATGAAGTTCAAGGAGAGCTTCGAATATCCTGTAGCCGACGAGGACAGGCTAAAGCAGATGGCTTTCCAGACGATGGGACATGCTTGGAAGAGCTTTAAGTCCAAGCTGGTCACCAACCACGTCTTCAATCCCAGTACCTCAGAGCCAATTGAGAACTTTACCTTCATCACGCCAGTCGTGTGGGAGTAGTTCTACACGAAGAAATCAACTGCCGAATCCCAAGCCAGAAGCGAGGCTTATAGGGCACTCCAGGCTTGAAACGAGCACCCGCACCGGCTTGGCAGTGGATGATATGCGGGGAAGCAGGAGCAATGGCAGAAAGAGGACGAGGCGGCAGAGGCATCGAACGCGCCGCCTCCATTTGCCGATATCCTGTACCCACGTGCAAGGAGCTGGACAAGGGCAAGGGCCGTGAAGAACAACGTTGGGACATTCACTCTGCCAAATCCCCAAGATCAACAAGTTTACGAAAATATTGTAAGTTTCTCATCTTAATATGTTTAGTTTCTTTCAAATATCGTACACTCGATTTATACCGATCTCATTTGTGCTATAGAAAGAGTTGGTTGATGTGAGACAGTCCTCCCAAAAGGCCTGCTCTGCTAGACGCGAGGATGACATCAATTTGGTAAGCCCCGGAGTCCCCATCGGCTGTGTTCATATCGGCTCAAAGCTAGTATTGGCTTAGAGTTCTGCATCAGCCGATAGGGGTCCTCATCGGCTCAAGATTTATATCGGCTCAGAGTTGGTATCGGCTTAGAGTTCTGCATCAGCCAATGAGGTTTTCTTTTATCAACATATCCAGCAGTCGGATGCATGTTAGATTCGGTTTGGAAAGATCTTATCCAGAAGAGACCGAGTTCAGAAAGGATGCGGTTTGTATCTATTAATTAGGAAGAATTTGTTAGCTTTCTATTTTATCTTTAGGAAAGCGTGGTAGTGTCCAATAAGGACTTGGTTTGTTCCTTTTATCTTTAGGAAAGTTTGAATTGTAATCTGTTAGGATCTTTGTCAGCCTACGGGTATAAATATGTAAGTCCGAGGTTCTTGTAAAATATCTCTCGATCAATACAATTTGACGCAGCGCCACCTTTTTTCATCTATTCTACTTTATCATCCGGCAGAACTTGGCACCTGACGTGGGGCTGCATCGGCTTTGATCTCTGGCGAAGGGGTAAGTCCAAGGTCCTGCCGGCTTAGGCAATCGTATTGGCTACGTCAGCATCATCCAAGCCTGCATCAGTACATTCAACCTCTTGGATTGCTTCGATCCGGTTAACATCTTTGCCTGATTATTTATCATATGTCTTTGTTGAATCTAGTTATAGTATCTCGGTTTGGCTATATCGGCTATCTCTCGCTTTAGGGTTTCTGCCGATATTAACTAAATTGTTTACTAGATTAGATTAGCTTAGGCATCCACCACCTTGAAAATCAGTCAAGGGCTTGATTGTCTAGATATTACGTTTCTTTTCATACTTAGTGCTGCATCAGTTCAGTTTGACCTACTAAGTTGTGATTAGAACCGTGATCTCTAGCCAGCCTGTTGGCTGCCAATAAGGGTTTCATCGGGGTTTCAGCCGATGAGTTATTTGGACATGACATCGGTTATGCTACGAATATGTATAATCTTTGTCTTAAGGTACGTTTAGACATAAGTGATTTATACTGTCTCGGTATGCTACCGATCTATCCCAGTCACTTGGTCTAAACATATTTTGAGGCCTAAATTATATGTTATTGATATCTACAGCCGATCCCATAGACATTGCATCGGCTTGTAAGGGATTGCATATGAGTTGGTTTTTAGCCGATGACAACAGAGTATTCATTATTCTCCAGCCGATGTATGGTTAATATTTAGATCAATATCTATATTATCATGTGATCGGTTTAAGCTATTATATCATCGTGTTTTTGTCAGCTGATCGCCTTTATATATATGTTTGCTCAGCACACTGCCGATGGATTAAAACTCTAACTGCATCAGTTGACATCAGCATCAGCTGGAATCGCGCTATCGACCTATTAGCCAATCGACTGTCTTGGCTACTGACCTATCGGTCGATGTGTTTTATGCTTTGCTGCTCTGTATATCTTGTCAGTGGCAGGATCAAAGTGACTGGTACGCCCGCGCTTCATCAATTTTAGGACCTACACTGGAGCTAAGCAGATCTCCTAGGGCAGCGTGTGATTTGACGCCAACACATCTTTTGGCACGACAGTGTTGGTACGGATTTGGCGTTAACAGCAGTATAAGAAGCAGACCTTGACGAAGGCGGAAAGAGATGCACGCCTGGCTGAGAGGGTCCGGGAGCAGGTCAGAGCCGAGTGAGCTCTGAATTTGACGAGAAGCTAGTCCAGGTGGAGGCACGGATCAAGCAGGGATCCGAGCCGAGCAGCAGATCGTCGAGCCCACCGCCGCTCTGGAACGAGAAAGTCCAATGCAAAGGTGGAGCAGTTGTGCATCAACTGAGGCGATGGAAAATCCGCCATCGACCTTATAACGGTAAAACTCTCGGCCAAAATGTGTAACACTCTTAACAAATCCATTTTCTACAAAATATTCAAAAATTATGTCTGGATCTCTTGCAGGAACTAACTAACTATGTGCTAACAATTAGGGTGATGCCCTCCTTCACAGTTTCGGTGGCCGAGGGACTAGCCTTCAATCCAAACGCCGATACAAGAGTGCACATGGCGCAACTTATGGCTGGACATGCAAAAGTGCAAGTGGACACAGTGAAGGCAGAATGGGTCCATCTGTCGCTGCAGCATCCACCAAACGACGAGATCCTAACCCTAGGAGATGCACGTGGAAGATTTATCCAATGGCCCAAGGAGATCATTAACATCAAGTTAACTCTGAGGTCAGCCCCTCCATCTCCCTTAGGTATTCCACAAAATGACAAGGTCGAGCTGCAGTACGGCACCGATTTTGGCGGGTCTAGCACTAAAGGGCCTTGTCACTCCGAACTACCATCGCTAAATAAGGGCAAGAAAGCGGCGATTTCTAACATGTCGGAGCCATCTCTGAAAGTGCCAGTGGAAGTACATGATCACTTCGTTCACATGGCAACCAATTTTGGACTATCAACGCATGATCAAGAAAAAGAAATTACGAGAAATTTTCAGGGAAGAGTTTGTGAAAGACATGGCACAAAAGTATGAGCAATAATTTCTGGAAAGTTCAGGGCTGAAGAGTTATACTGTTGTGCACAATATTACGAAGGCCCCTCAGATAGCTAAGTTCAAGTTGGGTGCTCCTTTGACCACCGATGAATATCGTGACGCCATTAGGAATTGCACTCAGATAAGAAGGATAGAAGAGTGGTACCTACAGATGGCAAAGGAGGGTAAGGAGACGTTCGTCGTCTTTTATAGAAACGAGGACTTCCATCACGAGGATGGTATAATTTGGGTCCCATCTGAGGAACTATTTCAGCTATACAATCTGAGGGACATAGACATATCGCTACTTCAGTTATGGGCATTGTAAGCATACTCGTAGTATTTCTATGTTGATATCCTCGTAGAGTGTCTAGCTTGTTTCCTTATGCAGAATGGGGATGCTTGAATGTAGAGCAACCTATAACAAAGTAGAATTCCTCGATCCAGCGATTGTCAATTCCAATCAGATTGATGACGGCCTAAGGTCCCAAAAATGGGTGCTGGACTACCTCTACAACTCCTTTGTCAAGCTTAAGGACATGAATAAGATCCTATTGCCCTACAACTTTAAGTAAGTGTATGTTAATGACCAAATTTGGTAACCAAATCCCTAAGTTCGAAGCGTGTTTGAAGTAGAAATTGGAGCAGAATTGGAAGAAATGCGCAATCTACAGAAACAGAGGCCGCATCGACTAAGTCTGAATCGGCTACGGAGCTAGTCGGCTGAGTTCGAGTTGGACCAGGATAGCCAATAGCCGATTCCGATTGGAGACGGAGGTGGAGCCAATCCCGAAAGGAAAGCTTAAATATAAATTATTGGATTCGGTTTACAGAAGTGTGTTAAAGATATTACCATCTACGGATAAGGTCCTACAACGGCAATTGTATCTTTAAGTTAGAATATTTTGTATAACGATATTTTGTATAGTTTCCTTTATAGATAATGTCGATTTGCTTAGAGATTTAATCTGTAATAGGAATCGTGTCAGTTACGGACCCATTTTATATTCGAGTATAAATATGACCCGAGACCTTGTAAAAAAACAACACACACATCAATACAACTTCGGCGCATCGCCAACCTTTTTGTTTTACGTTTTCTTGATGAGTTCTTGCTTTGCTCTCGGGATGCATCAATTTTGATCTCCAGGGAAGATAATTTCTTGTTACAAGTGGCTTGTATCATCGGGGTTAGTGCTTCCATCGTCATGATACTCTAATTCTGATGTTATAAACTACTTATTTTATCATATACGGTATATAATATAGATCAATGTCTAGATCTATCTCGCGATCGGCTAGTATCTCTTTGAAGATAGCAGCCGACAGAGCTAGATCCAGAGGTTGATTTAGGTTATATGATGTATCTACCATCTCTTTTTGTACTTAATGCTGCATCAAGTTGATCTATTAAGTCACTCTTAGAGCTATACAGATATATTCGGTTCAATGCTTACTATTAGAGATAGTACCGGGGTTTCAGCCGGTCTTACAAGTTCTAATCATTTTTATGTCTTACTACTGATAGATGTATTAGAACTGCCTTTTATATTGAGATCTTAATCTACTTAAATATGTTAAGCTTGGTATCAATCTGTTAGGTTATACTGACAGCCGATTGATCTTAGTTTAGCGCGTTTGATTCAGATTAATATCTTTTTATAAAACATATCAGAGTATTAGCCGATTTACATTAGATCTGTGACATCGACTAGGTTATGAATATATATAATTGTGGTCCTAATGCACTTTTGGATCTAGGTGATTTATACTGTCTCGGTATGCTATCGATCTATCCCAATCACTTAATCTAAATGTGCTTTGGGATAACAATTGTATATTTATTAATATCCATAGCCGATCGAGTAAGATCCAACCCTAACCAAACACCTGTCTTTTGGCCCAGGCCAGTGCACGTAAAAAATTCACACCAACATGCTTTTGGCATGCCCAGTGGGACCCCAACATCCAAATCCAGTACAATGGTGAACGTCTCGTCAGCTGATCTCGACCAAGACAACATTATCCCGGTGACTATGGACAAGTTGTCGGCCGAACACCAGGCCGACTACCAGCAGATGGTGGAATGGTTGCAAGCGCATTACTTGCAATCCTTCGCCCAGACCAGGTCTGGGTCAACCATTCAAAAATACAAGTTTATGATCCCTGAAAACTTTGACACCTCCTCCATCGAGGACAAAAAAAGGAAAGAAGAAGATGGAGGACGTCAAGCAGGAGCAGGACGATTTGGGGCTGCACACACTTCAAGACCAAATCGACTCGGCCGTCCACTACGCGCTTGTCAACCAATCGGGCATATTGGTCAACACTTTGAAAAATATGATAAGCACTGTGGTTGATTCAAAGATAGCCGAGCAGCTGTCGAGGGGGTGACTTATTTCCCTGACGGCCTGTTCCCACCTTACAGGACACTGTTGACCCATGGATTGCCAGTCCCTCCACTCGGGCTATCGACTCCTCCAGGGGAGCCCCGATCCAGCCAAATGCACAGTCATCGACTGCGCGACCGCATGCCAAGGTTCTGGTTCGGCAGCAGTCTCAGCACCAGGGCCTCGGCGTCCTAGTGACAACTCAGGAGCAAGTGGAAGATATGTTCGATACCAATCGGCGACCCGTCACACATAACATGCCAATTGGTAACTATCTGCCAGACCCGCCTCATAACTCCGGCGGCTATCGGCCTCTCCCCGAGCAAACACCGCCATTTGCCTCTCGGCCACCTCCTGCCATGAACCAGTTTCAGCATCAATTCCCAGGAGGCAACTACGAGCATCACTATCGGCCTCAGACACCACCAATCCAGTATCGACAAGGACCTGTCCACCCCGAGCAATACGAGCCGATACCATCATTGCAACAAAACAGGCCATGTTCTGATTTAATCGTAGACGTTATGCGTGATCAGTTCGGCCTCAAGCCGAAGGATTCTGGCAATATATACTGGTACCCATACCCAGAATATTTCGAGAGGGTGCCCCTGCCGAACCGGTACAAGGTGCCAGATTTTTCAAAGTTCTCTGGGCAGGACAACATCTCGACATATGAACATGTCAGCCGATTCTTAGCCCAGTGCGGAGAAGCGTCGGCCATAAACGCGCTCAGGGTACGCTTGTTCCCACTGTCTCTCTCGGGATCGGCCTTCACGTGGTTCTCATCCCTACCATACAACACGGTCCAGAGCTAGGCCGATCTCGAGAAGCAGTTCCACAGCTATTTTTACTCCGGCACGCACGAGATAAAGTTGTCGAACCTCACCAGTATCAGGAAAAAGCACGAGGAGTCGGTGCAAGACTACATCCAACGATTCAGGGCCACGAGGAATCGTTGTTACAGCCTGGTGCTATCAGACTCGCAATTAGCCTACTTAGCCTTCCATGGTCTCTTGGCCCCCATCAGGGAATGGTTTTCGGCTCAGGACTTCGAAAGCTTGGGCCACTTGGCCTAGAAGGTGACGGCTCATGAGCAACATTTCAAGAATCCAAGAAGGCCTTCAAGAAAGTCAGCCACGTCGCCTACGCAACAGACTCTGACTCATGTGACAGCGATGCGGAAGTGGCGACAACCGAGTGGACCAGGAACAAAAAGGCAATAACATGCCAATGGCTGAAAAAATTGGCTGAGGAAGAAAAATATGACTTTGATATAACTAAAGCCGATAAGATCTTTGATTTACTGCTAAGGGAGAAATAAATACAGCTTCCGGCCAACCATGTCATCCCATCAGCCGAGGAGCTCAAGAAGAAGAAATATTGAAAGTGGGACAATACCACCTCCCATAGCACCAACGATTGTAAGGTCTTCCGCCAGCAGATTTAGTCGGCCATCGAGGCGAGGAAGATTAGGTTCGAGGAATCGGCTAAGCCGAGAAGGTTGACGGCAATCCCTTTCCTGTCAACATGGTCGAAGCCAGCCCTAGGCGAGCTGATCAACAGAGCAGAATGGCGTACAGCTTAGCCAAAGACCAACGAACAACCGCGGCCAACTCAGACCAACAAGAGCCGTCCAACAAACCGACTACAACTATTGCCACGCCAATCAACATGGTCTACACTAGTGGTCGATCGGCCGATCGTCGGCCCGACAGTGGACGACCATTGCGATTCCAGTGAGAGTTCGGGAAGAAGAAGAGGCTGGTGCAGCAAACCATACCAAAGGACACCCGATCGGTGAGTGTAGCATACTACCGCTGCCATGATGGCTGTGATCCACATTGGCGCTGCGAGTTCTTCAGATTCTACTGGGAGCAAGGGATGAGGTTGCCCACTCTCGAAAACTGCCCGGCCAGCAGCGAGTACAGCGCGGACGAATATAGGAACCCACCGATGGAAGACCCTAGCCGATTCGTCTCCCAAGCCATTCAACTCAGCCAGCGGAAGCTTTCCGTCCACGATCGGCTCGGCCCAATCCACCAGGACTTCTTCCAAGAAGAGGACGAAGAGCACGACGAAGAGGAGGCTGAAGAAGAACAATCGGCCAACCCCCAATGGTGCCCTTCGGACCTGTTCACTAAAACGCAGAAAAGGAGAATTCAGAGGCTAAAATGCGAAGGACAGGAGGAAGGAGTCCAGCACATGATTCAGCATAAACAACGTCGACAGTGTCGAAAACAGTGGTGTGTCAAGAAACAAGCAGCGCCAGCCGATGATTGCAATGCCGATAAGGCCAGGAGGGCCGCAAAATGTGGACCCCCGTTTTTGGAACGGGAATCTTTCATGTTCATAGTACCATTTCCCTAGATCGAGTAGTTTGGTACCCACGAAATACAGTACTGAATAATTAGGTGCACATGCACAAATAGTCTTACACCGAAATTATTACAATAGTAGGCCCGAAGGCAATATCCAACATATAGGACCTCATGGTCCAGATACAACCAAAAGTAGAAATTAGGTAAGGCAGCAGAATGAAGGCAGCGACTTGTCAATTGCCACAGGCAACAACCGGAGACTAAGACCTAGCAGGCGCCATCGGCTTCTTCGCCCTCCTGGTAGTAGGCATATGGATCCTCCAAGTCTTCATTACTGCCATCTGAAGGTTTGTGCGTATAGCAAGGGTGAGTACCAACCGTACTCAGCAAGCCAGCACGGAAGTGATGCACATGATAGGGTTATTCAAAGAATGGCTGGGGTTCTTTTGCACAAAGCCAATTTTCACAACTCTTTTCACAAGCCTAACAGCTAGCCAAGTCAAGTTATAGTTCCACAGTTCATTAAATCAGCGACCGTTCTGTCTACCATCCATCATGATTCCAAGGATGGATTCCTGCCTCCGGTTCGTCATGGTTTTTCTGGGGAGTCCACCCCTTCTCGCATTTCAACAAGTTGATCCACCAGTGAATAAGAATCATCATGCAAACCCATCCCATCATTTTGAAGTTTAGAGTCTAGCCAAGCGAAAGTCTTGTCACGATGCTCAATATCCGCGAGCATGGCTATTTGAATAGATTGATTCATTCACACTGCAGTGGATGTACACTTTACCCGTACTCCGCGACTGCACAACAAATGAGCCTACGTCCCAACACATGAGACGGTCACGGTAAATCCTTTCGATTACCTCACTTCGGCAGTACCCGCTCCATGAACTTAAGCCCTCATGCACTCTAGCCATCATTTTCTAGCAGTGAGAGGAGTTCTGGCGCACCCGGGATAAGGGAAGACTTCATTCATCAAGTTATATTAATTTCCAATTTTCAATCATCCTTTCTCAATCTCATCTCATACATAATAACCACTACGCAAGGGTACCGCCTCCGCTCGGCTATCTACTCTGCTAGGTCTATACCCATTCGAGAAGTACGGTTGTACTGGCTCGTTTCCCGGCTATCTCATGGCTCGATCCTTAATTGACCAGGGTCGGCACTAGCCTTTTCCGGAATCCACCCAAATCATCCAGCCGCCCCAGTCTAAAACATTTGTTTGGTATTTCCAGTTTTCATCAAAAACTCATTTTATCATTCTCATGGCAATGTGGCGCTCATGTCTCCACATGCCGTATCTTAACTATCTTCCCTAAGGTAGTTGCCCAAACATAAAGCTCTTTATAAAATCATGAGTATGCATGAATCTAAAAATAGCATGGCTAAGCATTTTACCGAAGATATTCTCCGGTTGTATGTATCACATCGAGGGTTACAAGGAATAATTCTAAAGGTAATCAATAACAAGGCATGGCATAACAAGTATAGGTAATTCTTTGTGTATAGCATGCATGTTTAAAGTTTAAAACAACATCATTTTGCAATTGGGATCAATATGTTCAAAGAGTGTGATGACTTGCCTTGCTCGCACGCTTGTTGAGCGGGGTCTTCAATGGAGTCGCTGCCTGCTTCTTCAGGTGCTATCCGTACGTGCGAAAGATCAATCGAATTCAATTAGAATAAAATATCGAGAGATCGAAAAGAACCATAAAAATCACGAAAATGACTCCAAACGTTTAGCCCAGAATTCTACTTGGGTTAGGACGAGGGTTGCTAGGAAAAATCCGGGTTTTGAAATCAAGTCGATGCTCTAGGGTTTTCGCAAAACGACGATTTGAAATTATCGAGAAAATGAATTTAGGAATATCAACGGAGGGGAGGGGTTTTGTACTTGAGGTTTTGAAGGTTCGAGCACAAAAGAAAAACATGTTTAGATGGCAAGAAAGAATTAAACGAAATCCGGATTTAAAAATGACGCGAAACGAAATTTCGGAAAAGTCCGATTTTGATTTTCGAAATTGTTCCGAGAAAAATATACAAGAAAATAATTTATTTTTGCCCAAAAATTCACTCAAATCATTTCAAAACATTTTTCCAAATTTTCTAAAAAATTTTCCTATTTTTTCTATTTTTCTTTTCCCTTTTCTTCTCTTTTCTTTTCTTTTCCTTTTTCTTTTCCTCTGCCCACTATTCATCGGCCGCAAGGTGTTCGACCGGGTTCCCTCTCTCTCTTCTCTCTCCGTTGTGGCCGGCGGCCGCGCAAATGAGGGAAAGGGACGGCGGCTCGGCTTACCGGCGATGGCGATGCTCGGGAGGACGGTGGGGCTCCGTGCACGGCGGTAGGGCTCGTGGCGACGGCGGCGTTTGGGGGCTAGGGTTGCGGCGGGAACGGCGCGGGAAGACGACGATGGGCGGCAGAGCGTGTGGGAAACAGAGGGGAAGGGGGTCTTATATAGGCGCGGCGGTGTGGGGAAACAGAGGGGAAAGAGGGGGCCGGCGCGCGGCGGTGCGGCATCGCACACGTGGCGCGCGGTGGCGGGGCCGGCGCGCGCGGGCCGGGCTTGGGGCGGCGGCATGTGGCATGAGCGCGGCGGGGTCCGCGCAGCGGAGCGACGCACGGCGCGAGCGAGCGGGCCGAGGCGCGGGGTGCGCGGCGGCGGGCCGGTGCGCGGCGTGGGTGCGGGCGCGTGGCGCGTGGCGCGCGCGCGTGGGCGTGGTACGGCGGCAAGCGCGTGGCGGCGACGGCGCATGGCGCGGCGGGGGCCGGGCGCGGCGCGGGCCCGCGTGCGGGCGAGCCGGGCAGGCGCGGGCGCGGTACGGTCGGGCAACGTGCGGCGGCGCGCGCGGCCGAGGCCGTCGGCGTCGAGCGGTGATGACCAATGAATAGTGTATTTTTCGATTTTTCCGATTTTCCACTCCATTTTCTAATTCAAATTTTTCCTTCACTCTATAAATTCCAAATGAACATATGGTATTCCCAAAATTATTTAAAAATATATTTTCAAACTTTTTACCACCATTATTTATTTTCAAATATATATTCCCATATTTAATTAAATCCCTTTTTCCAAATTCATAAAACACCATTTTTGCTTTCAAATAATTTTCCAGGTTTTATATAAATTCTTAAAAATTTTATTCTCTATTTTATTTCCTAACTAATATTTCATAATTACCAATTAATATTTTATTTTTCAAATACCTATCTTAATGCATCCACATCTCATTCCGATTTTATTCTACCTTCTTGACCTTGGACTTTGAGACTTTTCCCTCCGACGAAAATCCAAATCATTTGGTTTTCACAAACACCGAGAAGAATTGTTCACAACTAAATTCATGCAACTGAGCTGGCAAATAAGAAGCAACAAACACGAGAAAAAGGCAACAAGCAAAAGTTTTTGCAAGTTCTGATTTTTAATTTCTGATTTTAAATTCCTTCGATTTTCAGGGTGTTACATAAAAGGAAAAGGAATAGCCTCTGCATCGGTCAATATGGTGTTCATATTGCCAGCCGAATTTGAAGCTGTCGAGGCTGATGCAGACACCGTTGACCAAGCTAGTGCTGTCCCCAGAGCAGGCCATCTTTGAAAAACCCGAGGGGACAAAAAATCGGCACTTAAAGCCCTTATATGTCAAAGGATTCGTCAATGGGAAGCCGATATAAAAAATGCTAGTCGATGGAGGAGCCGCTGTCAATCTTATGCCTTATGCAACCTTCAGGAAGCTGGGCAAGGGAGCCGATGACTTGATCAAGAACAATATGGTGCTCAAGGACTTCGGCGACAACCCATCGGAGGCCAAGGGAGTGTTGAATGTCGAGCTGACCGTCGATAGCAAAACCATGCCCACAACGTTTTTGTCATCGACGGGAAAGGGTCGTACAACCTATTGCTCGAAAGGGTTGGATCCATGCCAACTGTTGCATCCCTTCCACAATGCATCAGAGCTTAATCCAATGGCAAGGCGATAAGATAGAAATCGTGCCAGTCGACAAGTCAATCAACGTCGCTAACACCGACTTATCTTTATGGGAAGTCGATGGCATTGATTGCCTGTTCGGCAAAGTTCGGCAGGCCAATTTTCTAAAGGTGTTCGATTCTGACATGCAGCCAATTGGAGACAAAGAGCCCTAATTATTACTTTGGGGGCGTCGTGGAGGGCTCGAGCATCTACACCAAGGACACCGTGGACGACATCAACGGCAAACTAGGGCAAGGTTTCATGTCGGCCGACGAGCTAGAAGAAGTTGATATAGGTCCAGGGGATAGGCCTAGGCCGACATACATTAGCAAGAATTTGTCTTCTCATTTTAGGACCAAGCTTATTGATTTATTGAAGGAATATAAAGACTGCTTTGCTTGGGAATATTTTGAGATGTCTGGTCTTAGTCGATCTATTGTTGAACATCCGCTCCCTATTAAGCCTGGATATCGGTAGTACAAACAACCTCCCAGGAGGTTTAAAGCCGATATGCATGATGCGATTTAGGCCAAGATCACTCGGCTATAAGATGCCGGTTTCATTCGGCCTTGTCGATACGCCGAATGGGTTTCAAACATAGTTCTAGTGGTAAAGAAGAATGGCAAACTTAGGGTATGCATCGACTTCAGAGATTTGAACAATGCCACCCCTAAAGATGAGTACCCAATGCCCATAGCCGATTTGCTGGTAGATGCCGCCTCTGGCTACAAAATCATAAGTTTTATGGATGGCAATGTTGGTTATAACCAGATCTTTATGGCCGAGGAGGACATTCATAAGACAGCTTTCAGGTGCCTAGGAGCAATCGACCTATATGAGTGGGTCGTCATGACTTTCGGCTTGAAGAACGCTGGAGTCACCTATCAGAGGGCCATGAATTACATCTTTCACAATTTGATCGGCTTCCTAGTGGAGATCTACATCGATGATGTCATTGTCAAATCCAAGGAAGTGAAAGACCACATAACCGATTTAAGGAAGGTTTTGGAGAGGACAAGGAAATATGGCCTGAAGATGAACCCTACGAATTGCGTGTTTGGCCTGTCGGCTGGTCAGTTCTTGGGATTTCTTATTCATGAGAGGGGAATCGAGGTCACCCATAGAGTATCAATGCTATCAAGACTATTCAACCCCTGAAGGACAAGAAGGAATTGTAGTCTTTGATCGACAAAATCAACTTCATCAGGCGCTTTATAGCCAATCTGTCAGAAAAGATGGAATCGTTCACACCTCTGCTTTGGCTGAAAGCCGATCAAGCATTCACTTGGGGGGCAGAGCAGCAGAAGGCTTTGGATAATATTAAGGATTATCTAAGCTCCCCTCCAGTATTGATTCCTCCACAAAAGAAAGTGTCATTCAAATTATACTTGTCAGCCGAGGAGAAGTCTATCAGCTCAGTTCTGATTTAGGAGATCGAGGAAAGGGAGAAGGCAATTTTCTATCTTAGTCAAAGACTTCTGGACGCAGAAACAAGGTACTCTCCTGTGGAGAAGCTATGTTTGTGCCTGTATTTTTCATGCACAAAGTTAAGGCATTACCTATTATCCAGTGAGTGCACCATAGTATGCAAGGCCGATGTAGTAAAATATATGCTATCGGCCCCAGTTCTGAAGGGGCGAGTTAGAAAATGGATATTTTCTTTGACAGAGTTTGATTTAAGGTATCGCACCCAAGGCAGTAAAAGGGCAAGCCATAGCTGATTTTATAGTGGAGCATAGAGATGATTCAATCGGCTCAGTGGACATCATTGTTAGTGATATGCCCTAGAGGCAACATGGAGATGTTGGATATCACGTCAATGTTCATGTATAAATGAATAAAGTGTTATTCAGTTCCATGAAATAGACATCTTGTATTGATCAATAAGTACGTGACTTATTTATGAGACTCGATATGTATGAATCTATTTCTAAACGATCCCTGATCATATGTCATATTGTTGGAACAAATATGATTCTAAGATCGGCATGTTTATTGATTGATGATCATGTCTCATAGATCATGGGTATGGAGATACCAAATCAATAAACATGGACATATGTGTTAGAGAACACATTGTTGGATAGACCCACCATGAGACACTACAGAATTAATGTGCCATTAGTTGGTCTCGGGTAGTGTTGGTACAAAGTCCTTAGACCTGAGATCACCATGGATTCCAACATGTGTAGTAGCCTACTTTGGGACTACCAAACGCTATTCCGTAATCTGGATAGTTATAAAGGTAGTTTTCGGGTTTGCTATGAAACATGGAGTGGGATGTGAGTGATCAAGATGGAATTTGCCCCTCCTTTGGAGAGATATCTCTGGGCCCTCGAGGTAATGGATTATGGAAATGCATGGCCATGCTAAGTTGATTGAGGAGTCAATCAACGGACGGATAATCCAAGCGGTTCGAGTGAATGGTTAAGCTATTGAAGGGATGGCACACATCTTGCCTATAGCTTAACGGTATCGTGAGGCAAAGGGATTTGTGTAGACATTACAGGTTCGAGCCGATATTATATTCTTGTATACTATGGTGTCAATATGTGCTGCTAGGCGCCGCTATTGCATGTGCTGGAGTTGGACTCGAGCCGACGATCGGCTAAGTTAGACTATAGCCGAAACCGAGTATACCTGAACCTACAGGGTCACACGCTTAAGGGGATAGAATAGATATTCGAGTTGGACTCGGATACGGCTTGATCGGATAGGGATCCGATCGGATAGAGTCCTATGGGCTTACGACGTATGGGCGGCCAACTCTATGAGATACGGATGAGATCCGATTCAAAATAGAGTCCTAATCGGCCACTAGTCCCAGTCGGCCAACTCTATATAAAGGAGGGAGGGGTGGAGAGCTGAATAGACATCAATTGCATCGCGTGCAACAGAAGTCACCGAGATCAATCTCCACGGAAACCCTCCCCACTTTCGAGCCAAACCCTAGCATTGCATCGCGTGCTAGCACACGGGTGTACGGTGTTCGTCCCCGACGTGTGGATACCGGTAGAGGCGCCGCTACGTTGCGCGCTGTTGATCGGCTTCGGATCGGCTGCAATCGGAGCGATCGGCGTGGTGGAATCGGCCGCGGTCGGGCGCATCGGAGCGAGGCGTGAGAACGCGGCCGGACGACTCGAATCGGCGATTGGCGAATCGGCGTCTCCGGGAATCGGCTACACTGTTCCGGATCGGATTGCCCTAATTGGTTATTCCGCTGCACTCTACTCCAATCGGTAACGATCTATCGGCCCTTACTTGCAAGTATTCCTGGTTTGCGCGGTAAAAGTTTTTGTTTTTGGCTAGCGTAGCCTCCGCGTAACCCTTCAATCATGCCTCTCTGACTTTTGATTGCACGGTTTGCACAAACGAATGCGGTATTGGCTTAGTGATAATCTCTCCTAGGGGGGCAAGCTTCGAGTTTGCCTTTTCCATTGCGCCTCACGCAACAAACAATCGAGCTGGATATGAAGCTGTTCTCAAAGGATTACAACTGCTCAAGGAGGTTGAAGTCGACACAATCGAGATAATGGGTGATTCACTATTGGTCATCAGTCAATTATCAAGAGAGTATGAATGCAAAAATGACGTGTTGATGATCTACTATCAAAAATGCCAAGATTTGATGGACAGCTTTCGGCTAGTAACCTTAAAGCACATCCCCAGAGAGCAGAATTCAGACGCAAATGATTTGGCTCAGGGGGCATCGGGCTACAAGCCGATGACAAAAGATGTCGAAGTGGTTATTGCAACCATCTCAGCCGACGACTGGAGGTTTGATGTCTACAATTATCTACAAAACCCTTCTCAGTCGGCCTCAAGAAAATTACGCTACAATGCTTTACGATATGTTTTGCTCGATGAAGATTTAATTATCAAATGATTGATGGTGTGCTACTTAAGTGCATGAGTGCCAATCAAGCAAAGGTTGCCATAGGAGAGGTGCACGAGGGGATCTGTGGCACTCATCAATCGGCTCATAAGATGAAGTGGTTACTTCGGAGAGCAAGATACTTTTGGCTGACTATGCTGGAAGATTGCTTCAAGTATTACAAGGGCTGTCAAGATTGTCAGAAATTTGGAGCCATCCAGAGAGCACCAGCATCGGCTATGAATCCCATCATCAAGCCTTGGTCGTTTAGAGGTTGGGGAATCGATATGATCGGCCAGATAAATCCATCCTCGAGCAAAGGACACAAGTTTATATTGGTGGCAACCAATTATTTTACCAAGTGGGTGGAAGCGATTCCCTTGAAAAAGGTTGAATCCAGGGACGCAATCGAGTTTGTTAAGGAGAATATCATATACAGATTCGGTGTCCCTCAGACTATCACCACAAATCAGGGATCTATCTTTGTCTCCGACGAGTTTGTTCAGTTTGCTGACAGCATGGGGATTAAGTTGTTAAATTTTTCACCATATTATGCTCAGGCTAACGGATAGGCCGAAGCTTCAAATAAAAGTTTGATCAAGTTGATAAAGAGAAAGATCGCCGAGTACCGAAAGCAATGGCATAGCCGATTGGCTGAATCATTGTGGGCTTATCGGATGGCTTGCCATGGAGCAATCCAGGTGCCTCCATTTAAATTGGTCTATGGACATGAAGCAGTCTTACCATGGTAAAACATCATCGGCTTAAGAAAAATTCAATTACAGGACGAGTTGACAGCCGATGATTATTATAATCTGATGGTAGATGAGTCTGAGGACTTAGTTTTGTGAAGGATGCGCTCTTTGGAAAAGGTGACCGGAGATAAAGAACGAGTGGCTCGTCACTACAACAAGAAGGTTGTGCCTAAGTGTTTTGAAAAAGGCGAGCTTGTTTGGAAATTGGTACTGCCGATCGGCTCAAGAGATATCAAATTCGGCAAGTGGTCACCTAATTGGGAAGGGCCTTTCTAGATCCACAAATGTGTCTCCAAGGGAGCCTATATGCTAGAAGGATTAGATGGAGAGGTGTTTGAAAGGGCTCTTAATGGCAAGTACTTAAAAAAATATTACCCAAGTATTTGGATCAATTCATGATTCGGCTACGTCCTTGCCGATCCATGCTAGCCGATGTGTAATACACATCGCCTTTAGGAAATCTTTACTCTAAGTTTTTCCCTCCTAAGTTTTGCCAATCGGCTGAATCTAGCCGACAGGTGATGCAAAGTTTCGTCTTATAATTTTATCAATGCTGAGGACAACATTAAGAAAATTAGGGGGCATATATTATACAAAGCCAGAGATCAGAGTCAGACAGCTTCAAAATTTTTGGGGACTTTGAATTTTTTTAGGCAGTTCAGGACATGGAAACATATGAATCGGCGGAAGGGATATGATTAACGCTAAGGGCACAATGGCCAATTACAAAAATTATATGTACAGAGTCAAGATGCAAGTCAAGACATCAATCGTTCTGAAGGCTAAGTCCTATTACATTCTCAGAAATTGCTCTATGGCCGACGTCGCCTCTTCTTTGATGGCTTTGATTTCTTTTACCGTCGCCATGTCTTGTTCTTCGGTGCCCGGGATCGTTTTGGCCGATTTGTGGAGATCTCCCAGGTACTTAATGGTGGAAGTAACCTTAACCTTCTGTTCCTCAGTTGCCTTGAGGAGATCGGCTAGCACTTGCTTTTCTGCCGCATCCTTGGCCCTGCTGTTAACGCCTAAATTTGATAACCAAACCCCTAAGTTCTAGCAAGGTTAAAACAGAATCGGATCGGCTGGTGGAAAAGCAAAGGCTGCGTCGGCTGTGCTCAAATCGACTGAGTAACGATCGGCTATGGGGTCAATCGGCTGAGGTTGGATCGGATGAGGATAGCCGATAGCCAATGCTGAGTCAGAGGAGAAGATAAAACCGCTTCTGATGAAAGTGCTTGGAGATAAAGTGAAGGATTCGGTTATCAGTTTGCGCGTTAAAAGATATTGCCATCTATGGATAGAGTCATGTAACTGTAAATTAGGAGTTTGTTTAAACTGTTTATTGTAATGCTGCGTGGGTCCTTCCCGGGATATCGTCGTATTTTAAATAGTAGTTTAGATAGATCTAGGGTCTGTACAGATAATGTTATTCTTGGGTATAAATAGGACCCAAGACCCCCTGTAATGAAAAAAACAATCAATCAAACAACCTTCGGCGCATCGCCAACCCTTTTCTTCAGACGAGCAATTGATTTGGCTCTGGGCTGCATCGTTTCGATCCCCAAATCCAGGTAAATTCTCGTCATTAGTGGTATGTTCTACTGATTCTAGTGCTTCCATTGTAATGACACATTAGATTCAGGGGTTTATACTGTGCTATTTACCATATATCGCATATAAACTGGAGCAATGTTTAGAGTTGTCCTGCCATCGACCAGTTCTATCAAGAACCCACAGCCGATAGGGTTAGATCTAGAGGTTGAACTAGTTTATATGCGGTATCCACCGTCTCGAGAGGTATAAATCAGCTACAACAGATCAGGTTGTTCTTTTTATACTTAATGCTGCATCAACATTGAACTATTAAGTCATTTTTAGAACTTTTAATGATCTGTTCGGTTAGATTTATATGTTTAGAGACAGTGCCGGGGTTTCAGCCGGCCTTACCTGCCCTGATATATTTGTGGTATATTTATTACTAGATTTATGTTACGACCGCCTCTTATATTAAGATCCCATTCTTGTCGGACCTCATAACTCGAAATCGGCCCGCTAGCAACAGCCGATGGCCGATTTCCTAGGCTATATATCCGGTTCAAGAAAGATATCTTAACATAAGAATCATCAGAGTACTAGCCGATCCATAGTTAGCTTTCCAGTATCGGCTAGGTTATCAATACATATATTTATTATCCTTTACTGTATTTGGGTTAAGCGGGTGATGCTGTCTCGGTATAGCTGATCCATTCCCGTCACTTGCCTTAAATATATTTTAGGATAGCATATATATGCTCATGGATTCCCTCAGCCAATCTAGTGGGGATCTAACCTATCACTTAATGCATCTATCTTGTTTTTCTTGTTGGTTAACAGATCAAACCAACTGGCACGCCCTGTACTGCACAGGCAACCGAGAAGGACCTGCACTGGAGCTAAGCAGATCTCCCAGGCCAGCGTGTGAGAGAAATTTCTCGTCAACACCTGCACTGTTTGAGTTTCGCCAGCAAGCCAGCCTCTTCTTCTTCGAGTTGGCCGATCTTAGTCTGTGTAGCCGACGACCCAGCCACCAGTTCATCCAACTTGGCCTTCTCGGCCACTATGTTCTCCACGGTGGCATTGATCAAGGCCGCTAGGTCGGCTTGGGCTCATCGATCGACCATTCTTTGTACAACCCTTTTCAGTTTGAACCAATGTTGGTCGATAAAGATGGCTCGGGAGATCTTTTCGGCCAACTCGTCGGGGAGCTAACCCTGAATGTCATTAAAGCGTGCTCGGGCTGGCCCGTACGCCATGACCAGTTGATCTACATCGGTGTTGTGCCGATGATGGATGTCTTGAAGCTTCTCCTTGATGTCGTCGGCTATGGTAGTCTGCAGTGGGCTAGTGGCCTCTTCTTCCTCACTGACAAACTCTTTGATATCAAATGGAAGCAAATCGGCTAGAGTCTGCAGAAAGAGTTGCACAATTAAAACAAAGCATGAAAGCCAATCCCAAACTTTTGAGGAAGAAGAGAAGCAAACTTACTCGTATAGCAGGAGCTGGCGCAGTTGCTTCTTCAATGTGATGGCTGCCCGTGGCCAACAAAGTTCGCTCACTCGATACACGGGGGGCAGCCGATGGAGACCGAGGGGGCTGCAAAAAGCATAAGTGTTAGTACGAGTCTGTCAATGCAAGCATAAGTAAAAGGATAAAGGAAGAGATAAGTTTAGAATTTACTGGTGAAGCTAGACGAGGAGGTTAGCTAGCTAATCTCTTGAACTACAAAGAGGATTTGGTTAGGGTTTGAATGATTATAATTTAAGGGCCAGATTAGAGAAAACAAGATGCTTACCGATCGCTTCGGAGCAGGAGGGCTTGGTGGAGTTGGATCATCGGTCGGTGGGCTGACGGAGTTATGGCTAGAGCCGCTCAATTCGGCCGCTTCTTTCACAGCTTCTGAGATCTCCTCATCCATGACTTCTTTGTGAAGGGCTTCGTCAATGCTGGGATCGAGTGAAGGCAGGTTATCGGTTGGTGCAGTCGGCCTTGGTTTCCTTTGCTTCTTCACGGGGGCAGCCGACGGTGCCACAACCGATGGGGCGGCTATTTTCTTCCTTGTCACTGCTTGGCGAGTTTGGCCATGCATTAAGGTCTTCTGTTTCGGTGCGTCCCAGCCGATGGCCGACGAAACGTATCCGCATCCGTTCGCGAGAACGCCCGACGATATTCAATGGCGATGCGAGTTGCTCACCTTGGGGATCCAAATCTATCGTTTGCAAAGGAAAAATGTTGAGAGTGTTAGCAAGAGACGACAACCGATTGCTCAAAAAGAAAAGATGTGTTAGGATGGAAATACTTACAGAGGGGATTTCATCTGGCAGGAGGGTGGTGAGGTGCATGGAGGTGCGTTGATGGAAGATGTGTTGCTTGATCTCCACCCACCACCTGTCATAGGCCACGCTCCTCTTGTGGGCCAACCCTAGGATCCCGATGTTGTCGAGGGGTGGGCTCTTTATCTCCATTAATTTGTTCATCACCAAATTTGAGTCCATCACCCCTCGGGTCTCTATCTTGTCGACGTAATAGTAGCCGATCGACAGAGTTCCAAGCCAAGCTGTCTTCCAGCCGACATTGGGTAGTAAAATTCGTAGGTCTTTGTTACATTGTGGCCTTGATGTACTCCAGTCGGCAAGATACATGGAGTGAGTGCTGTGGTATATTTATTACTAGATTTATGTTAGGACTGCCTCTTACATTAAGATCCCATTCTTGTCGGACCTCATAAGCCCAAATCGGCCCGCTAGCAATAGCCGATGGCCGATTTCCTAGGCTATATATCTGGTTCAAGAATGATATCTTTTCATAAGAATCATCGGAGTACTAGCCGATCCATAGTTAGCTTTCCAGTATCGACTAGGTTATCAATACATATATTTATTATTCTTTACTGTATTTGGCTTAAGTGGCTGATGCTGTCTCGGTATAGCTGATCCATTTCAGTCATTTGGCTTAAATATATTTTAGGATAGCATATATATGCTTATGGATTCCCTCAGGCGATCCAGTGGGGATCTAACCTAACACTTAATGCATCTATCTTGTTTTTCTTGTTGGTTAACCGATCAAACCAACTGGCATGCCCTGTACTGCACAGGCAGCCAAGAAGGACCTGCACTGGAGCTAAGCAGATCTCCTAGGCCAGCGCATGAGAGAAATTTCTCGTCAACACGCTTCTTGGCACGCCCAGTGGGACTTTCTCTGTCGGCCTTGGCTAGGACGCATCAATTCAGCCGACAAAATGGTCGACTCCAAGAGCCCCAATGTTTCTCAGGACAACATCGTGCCTGTGAAGATGGAGCAGTTATCGGCTGAGCAGCAAGCTGATTACAAAAAGATGGTGGAAGAGCTCCAGGCCAACTACTTACAATCATTCACCCAGACCAGATCCGGGGCTGTACATCAAAAGTACAAGTTCAGCATAGACGAGCTCAAGGCATCCTCCTCTAGTGGATCAAAGGGCAAACAAAATGTGGAGGAGCCGATTCAGGAACAAGACGATTCAGCCCTGCATACTTTGCAAGACCGGATCAATTCGGCCATCCATCATGCGTTGGTCAACCAGAGTAGCATCCTGGTCAACAGTCTCAACAATATGATTGCTACTGTGGTCGACGCCAAGATAGCCGACCAGCTGCAGCGGGGGCCAACGTACTTTGACGGCGCGGTTTCGGTTACGCGTTGGTCACCTGAATGGGCCGATCCCATCAACACAACCGGGCCGCCGGGAGGGTCCCGGCCAACCAAATCCAACTAAATCGGCTACAAGGCCAGTGCTTACCATGCTGAACCGACAACAACCGTTGCCCCAGGACCAGATCGCTAACATGTTCAACGACAATCGGCAGTTAGAGCCGATTGCCCAGATTGACCTGGACAGACGATACAACGCCGGTGGCCGACAGCTGTTCCCAGGTCCACCAACGCCACCACCGACGGGTCGGCCGCCTCCCGCAGATCATCCACCTCACTACCAGTATCAAGGAGGCCGCCAAGATCATCACTATAGGCCTCAGACGCAACCACCGTTGTATCGGCAAGCACCCGCACCATATGATCCATATGAGCCGATACAGCAGGACAACCGAACTTTGGCCGATCTAATTGCAGACGTCATGCGCGATCAATTCGGCCTCAAGCCAAAGGACTCAGGGAACATGTATCGGTATCCTTATCCAGAGCATTTTGAGCGGATTCTGTTGCCCAACCGATACAAGATCCCAGATTTTTTGAAGTTCTCAGGGCAAGACAACGTTTCGACCTACGAGCATGTCAGTCGATTCTTGGCGCAGTGTGGCGAAGCATCGGCTACAGACGCCTTAAGAGTTCGTTTGTTCCCTCTGTCTCTTTCAGGATCGGCTTTTACCTGGTTCTTCTCATTACCTTACAATTCAATTGAGAGCTGGGCCGATCTCAAAAAATAATTTCACAGCTACTTTTACTCCGGCAACCATGAAATGAAGTTGTCGGACCTCACCAGTATCAGGCAAAAGCACAACGAATCGGTTCAAGAGTACATCCAACGCTTCAGAGAAATGAGGAACCGATGCTACAGCCTGGTGCTATCGGACGTCCAGTTGGCCAATTTGGCCTTTCACGGCTTGATCGCGCTGATCCGAGAGTGATTCTTTGCGTAGGACTTCGACAGCCTAGCCCACTTGGCACAGAAGGTGATGGCCCACGAGCAGCGATTCCAAGACACCAGGAAGGCCGTCAAGAGCATAACTGAAGTCGTCGTTGAGTCAGACTCCCACTCCAAGGACGATGACGCAGAGGTGGCGGCAGCTGAATGGGCCAAGAACAAAAAGGCCATCGTTTGCCAATGGCTACTGAAGACGGCCAAAGAAGAGACATACGGCTTCGACATCACCAAGGCCGACAGGATTTTTGACTTGTTGCTCAAGGAGTAACAGATCCAGCTCCCTAAAAACCACGTGATCCCATCGCCGAAGAACTAAAGAAGAAGAAATATTGCAAGTGGCACAACTCCACATCCCATGCCACTAACGATTGCAAAGTCTTTAGGCAGCAAATCCAGTCGGCAATTGAGGCCGGGAAATTGAAGTTTGCCGATTCAAATTTGCCGATGAAGGTAGACGGCAACCCTTTCCCGGTCAACACAGTTCAAGCCGGCCCCAAGCGAGCCGATCGACAGAACAGAATGGTGCATGGCTTAATCGACACATCAATCGGGGCTAGGGCAGAAGGCGAGCCGACTAGACATCACGCCGCGCTAATCAACATGGTGGGAAGTCCATGATGACAGCCGATGTCGTCCTCAGCATCGGTCTCGGTGGGAAGAAGCTCGTGATGAAGCACATCGTCGACGCGAGCCGGAAACCCAAAGCCGCCGACACAAGGCAAGCCACAGCAGTGCCGATCCACATTGGCATTGTGATTTTTTCAGGTACTGCTGGGAATCTGACATGAGGCTGTTGACACTGGACGATTGCCCGGCGTGCAACGATCGCCGCGACGATGAGCACAGGAGCTCATCGGCTGTAAGCCCAACCCGGTTCGTCCCTAGAGCCGTTCGGCTAAATCAGAGGCGGCGGTCCGTCCATGATCGGCTCGGCTCGATACATCAAGACTTCTTCGTCAATGAAGACAACAGAACAACAACCGCGACGACGAAGAGGCCGATGACAAGGAATCGGCCAATCCCCAATGGTGCCCGTTCGATCTCTTCACAAAGACGCAAAAAAGAAGAATTCAACGACTCAAGCGTGAAGGGAGAGAAGATGATGTTCGGCAAATGATCCAAGAACAGTGCCGTCGGCTGGGTAAGATCAAAAGGCGATGGGTTCCCAAAGAGAAAACCGCCGCACCCGATGAGGAGCAAGCCAAGGAGAGTCCAGCCGATCAAGCCAGGAGGGCAGCCAAAGGGAAAGGCAAAGTTTATGCATCGGTCAACATGGTGTTCATATTGCCAGCCGAATTCAGTGCTCCTGAAGCCGATGCAGACACCATCGAAGATGACTTGGTGAAACTAGCAATCTCACCGGACCAAGCTATTTTCGACAAACCCGAGGGGACCGAAAATTGGCACCTAAAGCCGTTGTACGTTAAAGGATTCGTCAATGGCAAGCCGATGTCCAAGATGCTAGTCGATAGGGGAGCCGTAGTCAACCTAA
The DNA here is from genome assembly GCA_019925245.2 of Oryza australiensis. NCBI lineage: Eukaryota > Viridiplantae > Streptophyta > Magnoliopsida > Poales > Poaceae > Oryza > Oryza australiensis. The sequence continues at coordinate 1,417,081 of JAIFGZ020000545.1, read as the reverse complement.
TGCCCTACGCAACATTCAGAAAACTAGGCAAAGGGACGAAGACCTGATAAAGACCAATATGGTGCTCAAAGACTTTGGCGGCAACCCATCAGAAACCAAGGGCGTCCTGAACGTCGAACTGATCATCGGCAATAAGACCGTGCCCACAACATTCTTTGTCATCGATGGGAAGGGGTCTTACAGCCTGCTGCTCGGAAGGGACTGGATTCACGCCAATTGCTGTGTTCCTTCTACAATGCATCAAAGCCTGATCCAATGGGACGGCGACAAGATTGAGATCGTACCAGCCGACTGTTGACAAGAAATCTCTCTCACTCGCTGACCTGGGAGATCTGCTTGACTCCAGTGTAGGTCCTTCTCGGCTGCCTACAATGTGCAGGGCCTGCCAGTTGATTTGATCTGTCAATCAACAAGAAAAACAAGAGAGTATGCGTTAAGTGTTAGGTTAGATCAACACGGGATCGGCTAAGGGAATCCATGAAAATATATATGCTATTCTAAACTATTTAAGCCAAGTGACTGGAATGGATCGGCTATACCAAGACAGCATCAGCCATCTAACCCGAATACAGTAAAGAATAATAGATATACGGATCGATAACCTAGCCGATACTCGAAAGCTAACAAAGAATCGGCTAGTACTCTGATGAATCTTATAGAAAGATAATACTCCTTGACTGAATACACAACCTGAATCGGCCATCGGCTGCCAGTGATAGGCCGATTTCGACTGGCAGCGTCAAACAGGAACACGATCTTAACATAAGAGGCAGTCCTAATACAAATCTAATAATAATTATATTAAAAGAAACATATCAGGGCAGATAAGGCTGGCTAAAACCCTGGCATTGTCTCTAAGCAACATAAATCTATCCAAATAGATCATTCGCAGCTCTAAGAACGACTTAATAGTTCAAACATGATACAGCATTAAGTATAAAAAGAACAACCCGATCTGTTGCAGCCAATTTACATCTCTCGAGACGGTGGATACAGCATATAAACCAGCCAACCTTTAGATCTAGCCCTATTAGCTATAAGTTCCTGAGAGAACTAGCCAATGGCAGGATAGATCCAAACATTGATCTAATTTATATGCGCTATGTGATAAATAGCGCAGTATAAACTCCTGATTCTAATGTATCATTGCGATGGAAGCACTAGAAACAGTAAATCATACCACTAATGACAAACATTTACCTGGATCTGGGGATCGAAACGATGCAGCCCGTAGCCAAACAAAGTGCTCGTCTAAAGAAAAGGTTGGCGATGCGCCGAAGGTCTGATTGATTGAATGTCCTGTTTACAGGGGGTCTCGGGTTCTATTTATACCCAAGATACAAATATCTGTAAAGACCCTAGACTCTATCTAAACTACTATTTAGAACACAACATCATCCCTAACAGGGCCTATGCCGTGTTACAACTAATTATTCTAACAAATCTCTAGATTACAGATACAATTGTCGTTACAGGATTCTATCCATAAGTGGCAATATCTTTTAACGCGCAATTAGCAATCGAATCTTCTATTTATCTTCAAGCTTCTGCATTAGACATGGTTTTATCTCTTCTGGACTCAAAATCGGCTATCGGCTGCCCCTGTTCGATCCATCCTCAGCCGATTGGCCTCACAGCCGATCACTCCTTTGGCCGATGCGATTCCTGTCTTCAGCCGATCCGATTCTGCTTCACCTTTGCGGACTTAGGAACTCAATTACCAAATTTCAGTGTTAACACATGCCCCCAAGTCCGTAATGTGAAGTGTTGCGGATTTGCTTTCCTGTTCGAACTCCCGCTTCTTTCTTGACATAGATCGCTTCGGCTTCTCCCCAAGTGCTCTTTAAATATCCACTTCCCTCGGCTGAACCGTCTACGCCTTCAAAGCGCACTCAGCCTCCTTCACGAACAAGCCTCTTGCCTTCTCTCTCTCCTCCGACGATCTCACCGGTGCTCACCGAACTCCCTCACGTTCCTCAGACCCATCTTCATCTCCGAGCATCCCGATGGCCTCCACCGTCGCTGCATCGAGCACCTCCGTCTCGCCGGCCACCGCTGCCACACCAGCCGTAGCCGCTGCGCCATCCGCCGCCGCTGTCTCAGCCGCTGCCGCAACCGAGTTCTCTGAGGTACTCTCTTTCGATCTATAATTCCATTCTCAAATCTGCCTTTTCAAACATTTTGCACCAACATCACGTTTGGCCATCTTTCGAGTAGCATTTTACTTCGCATTCTTATCAATTAGTACTTTCCCATTCCCCGAACCGTAATACGCAACCGTTCTTGATTAGCGCCTCTCTCCTCTTTTCTGAACTGTAGCACCTGTCACATCAAATACTTATCCCCAATTTGATACAAGCGGAGAAGCACTTCCTCGGCCCTATAAACAACATGGATCCAGCCGATATCATCATAGCCGAAACTAACCGTATCCCTTTCAACACTGCCAAGCCGTCCCTCGCCCACTGGAATGGAACATTCAAGTCCTGGCCGACCACCGATGCAGCCTGGGTCGAGTGGTACAAAAGGTTACGATCGGCTAAGTATGCTCAATGGGAAGAAAAAGGGCTTGCCCAATGCCTGGAACTGTCCATTGCTAGCATGGAGAAAGACGAGCCGCTCTTATCGGCTGCAACCTACTTTTGGAACGACAGTTTCAATGCCTTCATCTTCCGGCAAGGGCCGATGACTATCACCTTGGCCGATATATTCATGACAACTGGACTGGATATCGAATCGTCAGTTGATCCCAACATCCTGAACCGAAAAGGCCAACATCAGTTCAAAACCAAGGCCATCGGCCGGTGGAGCGGCTTCATTGCCCAAAACATGAAGGAAGGGACAGTCGGCCACAGGGAACACACTTCATTCCTGATGATGTGGCTCGAAAAATTTGTGGTCTGCGGATCAAGCTGCGGGCCGACCGCCAATTGGTAGATTGTGGCCGAAGTTCTGGCCGATGGGAGGACACTTGCGCTGGGGAAATACCTCCTCGGCTACTTCTATCAGATGCTGCATCAGGCCGCCGTAAAGATAGCCGCCAACGCTCCAGTCAACACCGGCGGCCCCTGGTGGTTCCTCCAAATCTGGCTAGTGCTGGTGACCCAGAAGATAGCCGGTCGGCCCCGTCTGGCAGAAGCCAGATTCCCAAGGCTGGAGCCGATTGAAGATGATGAAGGCAACCAAATCACCACCAGGAGATACATGAGCTACGGAGAGGCAGCCGCCGCCCACGAAGGCTCAAAGTAATCCGCCGAGGCACTGGCCGAATGGTTCATAGCCCTTTATGACGGGCTATACCGCGATAACCGCACCCGGTACTTTTACCGGGACCGGGAATGTTTGAGTTGCCGGTTTATTTCAATTGGGACGACCTCAACTCGACCGACAACCCAAGGTGCAGGGAACTATTCATCGCCACCTTGTCCCCATGCTTCTTGCCGACTGGGATTCACCAAGGCTGATCGGTGGCCAAGAGCTACGAATTCTACTACCCAATGTCGGCGGCGAGGCAGCTTGGTCTCGAGCAGCTGCCCATCTGCTTTTTCTACGCCGATAAGATTGAAACGAGGGGGGGCGGTCGGTCAGGACTTAATAATGAATCGGCTGCTGAACATAGCCGGCCCTTCCCTCGGCGACGTCGGCGTGATAACATTGTTGCTAAGGAGAAGCGTCGCTACGACCGATGGTGGTCTAAAATTAAGCGCCATATCTTCCACCAACGGTCGCCTTGCTACGTCGACCTGCTTCTGCCTGAGGAGATCCCCTCGGTAATCTTCTGCTTCAGGTTCCAAATAATTTTCTCCTTCCCATCATCGGCTGACACAACCGACTAACGTTCGCCTTTTGATTGCGGGAGACGGAGACGGAGCGACCAACGATGAGCGACTCCAGGCGCCCCATTGAATACAACTCAGGCGTCCTGGATGAGGGCGGCCTTGCTCCGTCGGCCATCGGCTGGGAGGCGCCGAAGTTGGCATCACTGCTGCGAGGACAGGTACATCAGCCAATCGCGTAGAAAAGAAAGGCTGCCCCACCACCACGGTCATCGGCCACGCCTGCCCCCAAGAGGATGAAGAAAACGAAGCCAGCAGCGCCGGCCGATAGCCTCCCTCCTTTGGACCCAGCTGTTGCGCAATTCCTCGACACCGTCGCCAGCGAGGAAGCGCCGGCGGCTGTCGGGGCGGCAGCCGAACCCGAGACTTCGAGTCCGGAGTCAGTTAATGCCCCAGTCGATGTCCCGCTAGTACCAAGTCTCCCAGCAAGACGTCGGCCGGTAAGCCTTCACTCCACCAGATTTGGCTTCATGATGATCACCTGCATCTGATCGAATCGTTCCCTCTCAGGTCAAGAAATTGGCCGGTCGCACCTCACGCCCCGCACCGTCGGTAATCATCCTCTGCCGCCTTACTTGTAGTAATCAACCGGCTCGCCCGCTAATTCTTTCTTCTACAGCCCCCGCGGTCTCTGTCGGCTGCCCCCCAGGCGTCTAGTGAGCATGTCGTGCCTGTCGGGGGCAGTGACGACAATGCCGGCGAAGAGGTCCCGACGGCTGCGGGCAACGATCCGGCCGGTCCAACAACTCCGATCCCGGTGCCGACGGTAAGTCAACTAACTTTGGTGACCAGCTTTGTTGGCTCAATATTTCCTTGATCATTTCCTTCTTTGCTGCAGAGCATAGCTGACCTCCTCAACTTTGACCTGTTGGAGTTCGAAGAGCCTGGTGACATTGGCGAGGAGGCGTCGGCGATGCCGGCTGAGGATATGAGGGCCACCTTAGCCAACATCGACAATCGGCTAGAAGCCTCGCTGGACGCGCTGGTGGTCGACAGCGGCTCGATACGCGCACGATTCAGAGATATCCAAGACCAGCTGTCGGAAGCCCTAGTCGAAGCCATCGTGCTGGCGACCTTCATGGAAGCCCATCAGCTCAAGTACGAGCGGGCACGACAGTGGATAATCGATTGTCGCGAGAGTCAAGCACGGTCGGCCACCATTCAGTCAACCAAGAGCGCTATAGAGAGTCGAAAGGCCGCCTTCGACCGCTTGAAGACCGAGCCGGCTGCCAAGCTTGAGCAGCTCCTCGCTCATCAAGATCAACTGATAGCCGATCTTGTCCAAGTCACGAATGAGATCGATATCCACAAGGAGTACATGGCTGGCTTGCCGGCCAAGATCAAAGCTAAACGCCAGGGCATCAAGGCGGCCGTGGCTCATCTGCGCAACCTGGTGGGGAGCGTCCGACCGGCGGCGGGTTCTGAGGCCGATGACGTTAGGGCCATTGAAGAGATAAATCAGATTAGGGGAAAGGGGTTGTCGGCCATAGCTGATTTCCTGAAAAAATGAGATTGTAACATTCCGATCTTCCGAGATCGGCTAACATTTCTGTATCATACTTGTCATGCGTTTGTGGTGGTATTGGGCGCTCATTTTACTCGCGTTTATACTTGCCTTCGAATTGTGTAGCATAACTTATCGATCCTCTGCCACTGTGTTTGTAGACAAGATCGATCGTACTTGTAGATAAGATCGGCTTTTGGCTGTGCGTGGCGTGTTGACTTGTTTACGCTGAAATTGGCTCTGGCCGCTCGTATCGTTCCGTGCTGCCGACCCCAAGACTACACCACGACCGTTCGTGTTAGCGTTCGAACATTGGCCTTATTGGCCATCGGCCGATAATATCCGAGTGTACTGTCGATTTAGTTTCACAGTCCGACTCACCCGAATCTGTACTTCAGGCACCCGTGAGTTCTGAACGATGGGTATCCAGTCTTGAGCAGTCGCCAGCCATTCAACGATTCCCAACGCCTTTAATGATGGCCTCTACGACTCCCACGTCGACAGCGATCCTTCACATCTGAAACCGCATCTTTCCTTTCTATAAATGGACTCCTTCAGGCCTTCCTGAATAACTCACAGCCGAAGAAGAACCCACTCCCCAGGCGTACAACATCCGGATCTCCCAGCTTTCGACGGGGTTTCTTATGGCTTCCTCAAGCTCGCCGGTGAACCAGGTGATTTGCCAACTCATCCATTCTCGCCATTTCTTCTCCTTAAGTGCTCAGGAGTGAACTTTTCTTGCAGCCGCTCCATCCCCTTCGGGTGATCTTAGCAATCATGGACACGCCGTACGAACTGACGCCCAGCCAAGAACGGCAAGTGAGGACCAACCTGAAGCACTTCAGGGAGCTGGATGCTCATCACCCGGCGGCCAGGCCTCCCATCAACCTCAGCAGCATCCCGGCCGCTGCCCCCATGGCATCTTCAACGCTCACACGCCTCGACCGGCCGGGAAGGAAGGCAAACATGACTTGCCAACGAACCGTTGACTACAACCACCAACGTGAGGGTCACTCGGCTAGAGTATCTGATCTTGGATGCTTTAGAGGTGGAGACTGCGGAGACCACCGACCGAGCTCTGGCGGCCATCAGGGATTACCTAGGGAATATGTAATCAAAGACGGCTTTATGCCGATTATGAATAAAACTCGGCGAATGTTGTAGCCTGGCATTTCGTTGCAATCGGCCCGATTTTTCGATCGGCTTGTGTACATATACGCCCCCAAGTTTTGTTGAGTTCGAGCCGTTTGCGCATCCTGGCCGTCCTTATCAGTAAATCATGAGCCGATCGTAGGGTACTAATAAAAAGTGTTGTATAAAATGCCTAAAGGAGATGCCTCGTAAATGCAAGACATCGGCTGTCGTAAATCGGCTGAAGTAACCATAGCTGAATCACGAGTTGATCCACACGCTTGGGTAATACTTCTTTAAATGTTTTCCATTAAGGGCCCTTCCGAATATTTCTTCGTCCAGTCCTTTTAGCATGTAAGCTCCTTTAGAGACACATTTGTGGATCTTGAAAGGTCCTTCCCAATTTGGTGACCACTTGCCGAACTTGTTATCTCTAGATCCGATCGACAGTATAAGTTTCCAAACGAGCTCGCCTTCCTCGAAAGATTTAGGTACCACCTTTTTATTGTAATGTCTGGCCACTCGTTCTTTGTTTTTTGTGACTTTTTCCAAGGCCTTCATCCTGGATAAAACTAGGTCTTCCGATTCGTCCACCATTAGGTGATAGTAATCGTCGGCTGTGAGTTGGTCCTGTAGCTGAATGCGCCTTGAGCCGACGACACTTTCCCATGGCAGCACTGCTTCATGTCCATAGACCAGTTTGTATGGGGGAACCTGGATTGACCCGTGGCATGCCATCCGATACGCCCACAGTGACTCGGCTAATCGGCTGTGCCATTGTTTAGGATGCTCAGAGATCTTTCTTTTAATCAGCTTGATCAATCTTTTGTTTGAGGCCTTGGCTTGCCCGTTGGCTTGTGCGTAGTATGGTGAAGAATTAAGTAACTTGATCCCCATGCCTTCGGCAAACTGAACAAACTCATCTAACACAAAGATAGATCCCTGGTCTGTTGTTATTGTTTGGGGAACGCCAAATCGGTAGATGATGTGTTCTTTGACAAACTCGATGGCGTCCTTAGAATCCACTTTCCTGAGGGCGATCGTCTCCACCCATTTTGTGAAATAGTGCGTGGCCACCAGGATAAACTTGTGCCCTTTGCTTGACGGTGGATTGATCTGGCCGATCATATCAATGCCCCATCCTCTGAACGGCCATGGCTTGATAATTGGGTTCATGGCCGATGCTGGCGCCCGTTGTATAGTGCCAAACTTCTGGCAATCCTGGCACCCCTTGTAATATCGGAAACAATCCTCTAGCATTGTTGGCCAGAAATACCCCGCCCGACGAAGTAGCCACTTCATTTTGTGAGCCGATTGGTGCGTGCCACAGATTCCTTCACGCACTTCCCCGATGGCCACTGTAGCCTGATCGGCTCCCAAACACTTGAGTAGCACGCCGTCAATCGTCCGATAGTATAGGTCTTCATCGAGCAACACGTATCGTAATGCCTTGTATCGTAGTTTCCTCATGGCCGACTGAGAGGGGTTTTTGAGATAGTTGTAAACTTCAAACCTCCAATCATCGGCCGTGATGGCGGCCATGTCTATGTCTACTTCTTTCAGCATCGGCCGATAGCCCGATGCCCCTTGAGCTAAGTCATTGGCCTCTCGTGTTCTGCTCTGGGGATATGCTTCAAAGTGACTAGCCGAAAACCATCCATCAATTCCCGGCATTGCCAATAATAGATCATCAGTGCGTCGTTTTTGCATTCGTATTCTCCTGATAATTGGCTGATGACCAATAATGAATCTCCCATTATTTCAACGGCGTTGGCTTCAACTTCCTTGAGTAGATTCAACCCTTTGAGAAAGACTTCGTATTCGGCTTGGTTATTTGTAGCGTGGGGGTCGATGGCGAAAGCAAACTCGAAGCTTGCCCCCCTGGGCGAAACAATGACCAAGCCGATGCCGCAGCCGCTGGTACACAACGAGCCATCGAACGTCAAAGTCCAAGGCATAATTTCCACTGAGCCGATTGAGTCATTTCTGTGTTCCACAATGAAATTGGCTATGGCTTGCCCCTTGACTGCCCTTGGTGCCTGATACCTTAGATCGAACTCTGTTAGTGCAAAGATCCACTTTCCAACTCTTCCTTTGAGCACTGGAGCCGATAGCATGTACTTAACTACATCGGCTTTGCAAATTACCGTGCACTCGTTGGACAGTAGATAGTGCCTTAACTTCGTACAAGAAAAATAGAGGCATAGGCATTACTTCTCCACAGGTGAATACCTTGTCTCTGCTTCTAGCAGCCGTCGACTGAGATAGAAAATGGCTTTTTCTTTGCCGCTGACCTCTTGGATCAGGACAGAGCCGATTGATTTATCATCGGTTGATAGGTATAGCTTGAACGGTATTCCCTTTTGTGGATGCATTAAAACTAGAGGGGAGCTTAGATAATTTTTTATGTTGTCTAACGCCTCCTGCTGCTCTGCCCCCCATGTGAAGGTCTGATCGGCTTTCAGCCAAAGTAGTGGTGTGAACGGCTCCATCTTTTGTGAGAGATTAGCTATGAACCGTCTGATGAAGTTTATCTTTCCGATCAATGACTGGAGCTGCTTTTTATCGTTCGGAGGTTGAATTGTTTTGATAGCATTTACGCTCCTTGGTGTGACTTCAATCCCTCTTTCATGGACGAGAAATCCCAAGAATTGTCCGGCCGACACGCCGAACGCGCACTTAAGCGGATTCATCTTTAAACCATACTTGCTCATCCGTTCTAACACTTGCCTCAGATCGGCTATGTGACCTTCTATCTCCCTGGATTTGACCACCACGTCATCAATGTATATCTCCACCAGTGAGCCGATCATGTTGTGAAAGATGTAATTCATGGCTCGCTGATATGTTGCCCCAGCATTCTTCAAGCTGAACGTCATTACTACCCATTCGTATAAGCCGATTGCGCCGGGACACCGAAAAGCAGTCTTGTGGATGTTCTTGTTGGCCATGAATATTTGGTTGTATCCTGCATTGCCATCCATGAAACTGATAATTTTGTGGCCTGAAGCAGCATTGACAAGCAGATCGGCTATCGGCATTGGGTATTCTTCTTTAGGGGTTCCCTTGTTTAGATCTGAAATCGATGCACACCCTAAGTTTACCATTTTTCTTCAGCACCGGGACGATGTTTGAGACCCATTCGGCGTATCGGCAAGGCCGAATAAATCCCGCGTCATATAGCCGAGTGATTTCGGCCTTAATTGCATCGTACATATCGGCCTTAAACCTCCTGGGAGGTTGTTTGAACGGCCGATAGCCTGCCTTAATCGACAGTTGATGGACTACTATCGATCGGCTGAGACCGGGCATTTCGAAGTACTCCCAAGCAAAACAATCTTTATATTCTTTTAATAGTTCAATAAGCTGGGATCTACAATGAGGAGGTAGATTTTTGCTAATGTACGTTGGCCTCGGTTTCTCACCAGAGCCGACGTCGATTTCCTCTAACTCGTCGGCCGACGTAAAGCCTTGCCCTAACTTGCCATCGTCTTCGTCTGTGGTGGCTACGCCGAGAACGCTCGAGCCCTCCACCATGTCTTGTTCAAAGCAGCAGCTGCGGCTCATCATTTTCGATGGGTTGTATCGTTGAATTAGACACATTTAGAAAACCGGCTTGCCAGATTTTCCCAGATAAACAATCGATTCCTTCGATTTCCCAAAGTGGCAAATCGGCACTGACGACACTAACTGACCTGTCGGCTGGTACAATCTCGATCTTGTCGCCGTCCCATTGGATCAGGCTCTGATGCATTGTAGAAGGGATGCAGCAATTAGCGTGTATGCAGTCCCTTTCGAGCAGCAGGCTGTAAGACCCCTTCCCGTCGATGACAAAGAATGTTGTGGGCACGGTTTTGTTGCCGATGGTCAGTTCAATGTTGAGGACACCCTTGGTTTCTGATGGGTTGCCGCCGAAGTCCTTGAGCACCATGTTGGTCTTTATCAGGTCTTCGGCCCTCTTGCCCAGTTTTCTGAATGTTGCGTAGGGCATGAGGTTGACTGCAGCTCCCCCATTGACTAGCATTTTGGAAATCGGCTTGTCGTTGACGAATCCTTTAACGTACAACGGCTTTAAGTGCCAATTTTCGGTTCCTTCGGGCTTGTTGAAGACAGCCTGGTCTGGTGAGATTGCTAGCTTCGCCAGGTTATCTTCGATGGTGTCTTCATCGGCTTCGGGGGCGCCGAACTCAGATGGCATCACGAAGACCATGTTAACCGATGCGGAAACTTTGCCTTTCCCTTTGGCAGCCCTCCTGGCTTGATCAGCTAGGCTTTCCTCGGCTTGCTCTTCGTCGGCTATGGCGGCTTTCTTTTAGGGTATCTACTGCCTTTTGACTTTGCCCAGCCGATGGCACTGCTCGTCAATCATTTGTTGCACTTCGTCTTCTCTCCCTTCACGCTTAAGCCGTTGAACCCTTCTTTTCTGCGTCTTTGTGAAGAGATCAGACCGGCACCATTGGGGGTTGGCCGATTCTGCATCATCGGCCTCTTCGTCGTCGTGGTTGTTCTCATGGCGGCTTTCATCGATGAAGAAGTCCTGGTGGATCAGACCTAGCCGATCATGGACAGACCGCCGCCTTTGGTTTAGCCGAACGGCTCTGGGGACGAACCGAGCTGGACTTGTAGACGGTGATCTTCTGTGCTCATCATTGCGACAATCGTTGCATGCTGGGCAGTCGTTCAGCGTCGACAGTCTCATGCCGGATTCCCAGCAATACTTGAAAAAGTCACCATGCCAATGTGGATCGGCATTGTCATGGTTTACCTCGTATCGTCGGCTTTGAGTGTTCGGTTCGTGCCGATGAGGTGCTTCCTCGTAAGTTCCTTCTTGCCAAGACCGGTGTTGATGACGGTATCGGCTGCGTTCATGGATCGGCCATCGTTCGCCGATCGATGACCGGACGCACCATGTTGATAGGCGCGGCATGACATCCAGTCTGGTCGCCTTTTGCCTTGGCCCCGATCGATGTATCGACTAAGCCGTGTGCCATTCTGTTCTGTCGATCAGCTTGCCTGGGGCTGGCCTGGACCGTGTTGACCGGGAAGGGATTGCCGTCTACCTTCATCGACCGATTTGAGTCAGCGAACTTTAGCTTCCCGGCTTCGATTGCTGACTCGATTTGTTGTCTGAAGACTTTGCAGTCATTGGTGGCGTGGGATGTGGAGTTGTGCCACTTGCAATACTTCTTCTTCTTCAATTCTTCGATCGACGGGATCACATGATTTTTGGGTAATTGAATCTGTTTCTCTTTGAGCAGCAGATCGAAAATCTTGTCGGCTTTGGTGATGTCAAAGTCGTATCTTTCTTCCTTAGCCGTCTTCAGTAGCCATTGGCAGACGGTGGCTTTCTTGTTCTTTGCCCACTCGGCTGCTTCCACTTCTGTTTCGTTGTCGTCGGACCCGTAGTCTGAATCAACGATGACTTGGGTTATATTCTTGACGGCCTTCCTGGTGTCTTGGAATCGCTGTTCGTGGGCCGTCACCTTCTGCGCCAAGTGGGCTAGGTTGTCGAAGTTCTGCGTAGAGAACCGCTCTCTGATCGGCGCGATCAAACCATGAAAGGCTAGATCGGCCAGCTGAGCGTCTGATAGCACCAGGCTGTAACATCTGTTCCTCATCTCCCTAAAGCGTTGGATGTAGTCTTGGACCGACTCGTTGTGTTTCTACCTGACGCTGGTGAGGTCCGACAACTTCATATCGTGGTTGCCGGAGTAGAAATAGCTCTGGAATTGTTTTTAAAGATCGGCCCAACTCTGAATTGAGTTGTAGGGCAATGAGAAGAACCAAGTAAAGGCCGATCCTGAAAGAGAAAGGGGGAACAACCAAACTCTCAAGGGGTCCGTAGCCGATGCTTCACCGCATTGCGCCAAGAATCGGCTAACATGCTCATAGGTGGAAACGTTGTCTTGCCCTGAGAATTTCGAGAAGTCTGGGATCTTGTATCGGTTGGGCAGTGGGATCCGCTCAAAATTCTGGATAGGGATACCGATACATATTCCCTGAATCTTTCGGTTTGAGGCCGAACTAATCACGCATGACATCTTCGATTAGATCGGCCCATGTTCGGTTGTCTTGCTGTATCGGCTCGTATGAGTCATACGGCACGGGCGCTTGCCGATACAGCTGTGGTGGCGTCTGAGGCCTATAATGGTGATCTTGACGGCCTCCTTGGTACTGGTAGTGATGCTCGGCGGGTGGTGGCCGAGGCGCTGGTTGTGGCATCGGTGGTTACGGAAACAACCGTCGGCCATCGGCGTTGTACTTGTCATGCAGGTCAATCGGCTCTGGTTGCCGATCGTCATTGAACATGTGAGCAAGTTGACCACAGGGCAGCGGCGTTGTCGATTCAGTATAGCAATTGCTGGCCTTACAGCCGTTTCACCTGGATTCGGCTGACCGAGGATTCCTCCCGGTGGTCCTTGTTGCGCCAGCGGTGGGATCGGCCGATTCTGCGTGACTAGCGTCCTGTAACTGGGGAATTGGCCATTTGTGAAGTATGTTGGCCCTCGTTGCAGCTGGTCGGCTATCTTGGCGTCGACCACAGTAGCGATCATGTTATTGAGAGTGTTGACTAAGATGCTACTTTGGTTGACCAGTGCGTGGTGAACGGCCAAGTCAAACCGATCTTGTAAGGAATATACAGCTTCATCATCCTGCACCTGGGTCGGCTCCTACCTTCTATTTGCCTTTTGTATCACTAGAGGAGGATGCCTTAGTATCGTTTAGGCTGAACTTGTACTTCTGATGCACGGTGCCGGATCTTGTTTGGGTGAAAGACTCGCAAATAGTTAGCCCGGAGCTCTTCCACCATCTTCTTATATTTGGCTTGCTGCTCGCCGACAACTGTTCCATCTTCACGACGCGATGTTGTCCTACGTGATGCTTGGGGCTCTTGGAGTCGACCATCTTGCCGGCTGAATCTATTCGTCCAAGTCGAGCCGACAAAGACAGTCCCACCGAGCATGACAAGAAGCGTGTTGATGAGAAATCTCTCTCACGCGCTAGCCTGGGAGATCTGCTTGACTCCAGTGCAGGTCCTTCTTGGCTGCCTACAATGTGCAGGGCATGCCAGTTGATTTGATCTGTCAATCAAAAAGAAAAACAAGAGAGTATGCGTTAAGTGTTAGGTTAGATTCCCACGGGATCGCTAAGGGAATCCATGAACGTATATATGCTATTCTAAACTATATTTAAGCCAAGTGACTAGAATGGATCTGCTATACCGAGACAGCATCAGCCATCTAACCCGAATACAGTAAAGAATAACAGATATACGGATCAATAACCTAGCCGATACTGGAAAGCTAACAAAGAATTGGCTAGTACTCCGATGAATCTTATAGAAAGATAATACTCCTGGACTGAATACACAACCTGAAATCGGCCATCGGCTGCCAGTGATAGGCCGATTTCGACTGGCAGCGTCCAACAGGAACACGATCTTAACATAAGAGGCAGTCCTAATACAAATCTAATAATAATTATATTAAAAGAAACATATCAGGGCGGATAAGGCCGGCTGAAACCCCGGCACTGTCTCTAAGCAACATAAATCTATCCAAACAGATCATTAGCAGCTCTAAGAACGACTTAATAGTTCAAACAAGATACAACATTAAGTATAAAAAGAACATCTCTCGAGACGGTGGATACTGCATATAAACCAGCCAACCTTTAGATCTAGCCCTATTAGCTATAAGTTCCTGAGAGAACTAGCCAATGGCAGGATAGATCCAAACATTGATCTAATTTATATGTGCTATGTGATAAATAGCGCAGTATAAACTCCTGATTCTAATGTATCATTGCGATGGAAGCACTAGAAATAGTAAATCATACCGCTAATGACAAACATTTACCTGGATCTGGGGATCGAAACGATGCAGCCGGTAGCCAAACAAAGTGCTCGTCTAAAGAAAAGGTTGGCGATGCGCCGAAGGCCTGATTGATTAAATGTCCTGTTTACAGGGGGTCTCGGGTCCTATTTATACCCAAGATACAAATATCTGTAAAGACCCTGGACTTTATCTAAACTACTATTTAAAACACAACATCATCCCTAACAGGTCCTATGCTGTGTTATAACTAATTAGTCTAACAAATCTCTAGATTACAGATACAATTGTCGTTACAGGATTCAATCCATAAGCGGCAATATCTTTTAACGCGCAATTAGCAACCGAATCTTCTATTTATCTTCAAGCTTCTGCATTAGACATGGTTTCATCTCTTCCGGACTCAAAATCGGCTATCGGCTGCCCCTGTTCGATCCATCCTCAGCCGATTGGCCTCATAGCCGATCACTCCTTCGGTCGATGCGATTCCTGTCTTCAGCCGATCCGATTCTGCTTCACCTCTGCGGACTTAGGAACTCAATTACCAAATTTCAGTGTTAACACCGACAGGTCAGTTAGCGTCGTCAGTGCCAATTTTCCTCTTTGGGAAATCGAAGGCATTGATTGTTTGTCTGGGAAAATCTGGCAAGCCGATTTTCTAAACGTGTCCAATTCCACAATACAGCCGATTGGAGATGACGAGCCGCAGCTGCTGCTTTGAACAAGACATGGTAGAGGGCTCAAGCGTCTTCGGCATGGACACCGCAGACAAAGACGATGGCAAGTTAGGGCAAGGCTTCACGTCGGCCGATGAATTAGAAGAAATTGACATCGGCTCTGGTGACAAGCCAAGGCCGACGTATATTAGCAAAAATCTATCCCCTCATTGTAGATCCCACCTTATTGATTTGTTAAAATAATATAAAGATTGCTTTGCTTGGGAGTACTTCGAGATGCCCGGTCTTAGCCGATCAATAGTGGTCCATCAACTGCCGATTAAGGCGGGTTATCAGCCGTTCAAACAACCTCCCAAGAGGTTCAAAGCCGATATGTACGACGCGATTAAAGCCGAAATAACTTGGCTATACGATGCTGGATTCATTCGTCCTTGCTGATACGCCAAGTGGGTCTCAAATATTGTCCCAGTGTTGAAGAAAAATGGTAAACTTAGGGTATGCATCGATTTCCGAGATCTAAACAAGGCCACCCCTAAGGACGAATACCCAATGCCAATAGCCAATTTGCTCGTCGATGCTGCTTCAGGACACAAGATTATTAGCTTTATGGATGGCAATGCAGGTTATAACCAGATATTTATGGCCGACGAAGACATCCACAAGACTGCTTTTCGGTGTCCTGGCGCAATCGGCTTGTACGAATGGGTGGTAATGACATTCGGCTTGAAGAATGCTGGGAAAACATATCAACGGGCCATGAACTACATTTTCCATGCCATGATCGGCTCACTAGTGGAGATCTACATTGATGACGTGGTTGTCAAGTCCAGAGAGATCGAGAACCACATAGCCGATCTAAGACAAGTGTTAGAGCCGACAAGGAAATATGGCCTGAAGATGAATCCACTTAAGTGCACGCTCGGCGTATCGGCTGGGCAGTTCCTGGGATTTCTTGTTCATGAAAGGGAAATTGAGGTTACACCAAGGAGCATAAATGCTATCAAAACAATTCAGCCTCCGAAGGACATGAAACAACTCCAATCTTTGATCAGCAAAATCAACTTCATCACGCGATTCATAGCCAATCTCTCAGAAAAGATGGAGTCGTTCATGCCACTGCTTCGGCTGAAAGCCGATCAAGCATTCACATGGGGGGCAGAGCAACAAAAGGCTTTGGACAATATCAAGGATTATCTAAGTTCCCCTCCAGTTCTAATGCCTCCACAAAAATGGATACCGTTTAAGCTGTACCTATCGGCCGATGACAAGTCAATCGGCATAGTTTTAATCCAAGAAGTTGAGGGCAAAGAAAAAGCCATCTTCTATCTCAGTCGACGGCTACTAGACGCAAAAACAAGGTATTCACCTGTGGAGAAGCTATGCCTATGCCTCTATTTTTCATGTACAAAATTAAGGCATTATTTGCTGTCCAACGAGTGCACAATAATCTGTAAAGCCGATGTGGTTAAGTACATGCTATCGGCTCCAGTTTTGAAGGGAACAATTGGGAAGTGGATTTTTGCGCTAACGGTGTTTGATTTGAGGTATCAGGCACCCAGGGCAGTCAAAGTACAAGCTATAGCCGATTTTATTGTGGAGCATAGAAATGACTCAATTGGCTCCGTGGAAATTATGCCTTGGACATTGACATTTGACGGCTCGGTTTGCACCAACGGCTGTGGTATCGGCTTAGTCATTATTTCACCCAGGGGGACAAGTTTCGAATTTGCTTTCGCTATCAACCCCCATGCTACAAACAACCAAGCCGAGTACGAAGACGTCCTTAAAGGATTACATCTACTCAAAGAAGTTGAAGCCGACGCCATCGAAATAATGGGAGATTCACTCTTAGTCATCAGCCAATTATCAGGAGAATATGAGTGCAAAAACGATGCGCTGATGGTCTACTATCAACAATGTCGGGAATTGATGGACGGTTTTTGGCTAGTTACTTTGAAACATATCCCCAGATAGCAAAACACAGAAGCCAACGATTTAGCTCAAGAGGCATCGGGCTATCGGCCGATGGTAAAGGAGATTGACATAGAGGTTGCCACCATTACAGCCGATGATTGGAGGTTTAAAGTCTACAGCTATCTCAAAAAACCCTCTCAATCGGCTGCAAGGAAACTGCGATACAAGGTGGTAAGATATGTTTTGCTCGATGAAGATCTGTACTATTGGACGATTGATGACGTGCTGCTCAGGTGTTTGGGAGCCGATCAAGCCAAAGTGGCTATCAGAGAAGTGCATGAAGGGATCTGTAGCACGTATCAATCGACTCATAAGATGAAGTGGCTACTTCGCCGAGCAAGATATTTTTGGCCGACAATGCTGGAGGATTGTTTCAAATATTACAAGGGTTGCCAGGATTGTCAGAAATTTGGCGCCATACAACGAGCACTAGCGTCGGCTATGAACCCAATCATCAAGCCTTGGCCATTCAGAGGATGGGATATTGATATGATCGAACAGATCATCCACCCTCAAGCAAACGACACAAATTTATTCTGGTGGCAACTGACTACTTCAATAAATGGGTGGAGGCGGTTCCTCGAAGAAAGTGGATTCTAAGGAAGCAATCGAGTTTGTTAAAGAGCACATTATCTATCGATTTGGCATCCCGCAAACCATTACAACTGACCAGGGATCTATATTCATATCGGATGAGTTTGTTCAGTTTGCCGACGGCATGGGGATCAAGCCATTCAATTCTTCGCCGTACTACGCACAGGCCAACGGGCAAGCCGAAGCTTCAAATAAGAGTTTGATTAAATTGATTAAAAGAAAGATCTTTGAGTACCCCAAGCAATGGCACAGCCGATAGCCGAATCACTGTGGGCATAACGGATGGCATGCCATGGATCAATTCAAGTCCCTCCGTACAAGTTGGTCTACGGGCATGAGGCGTGCTACCAAGAAAAGCGTCATCGGCTCAAGACGCATTCAACTACAGGATCAACTCACAATCGATGATTATTATCACTTGATGGTGGACGAATCAGAAGACTTAGTTTTATCCAGGATGAGGGCCTTGGAAAAAGTTATAAGGGATAAGGAATGAGTAGCCAGACATTATAATAAAAAAGTGGTGCCTAAATCTTTTGAAGAAGGCGAGCTCGTTTGGAAATTAATATTGCCGATCGGATCCAAAGTGGTCACCAAATTGGGAAGGGTCTTTCAAGATCCACAAATGCGTCTCTAAAGGAGCTTACATGCTAGAAGGATTAGACGGAGAAGTATTTGGAAGGGCTGTTAATGGAAAATACTTAAAGAAATACTACCCAAGTGTATGGATCAACTCATGATTCGGCTCTGTTTGCTTAGCCGATTTATGACAACCGATGTCTTGTTTCAATAAGGCATCGCCTTTAGGCATTTTTATCCAACATTTTTCCCCTAAGTTTTCTATGGTCGGCTAACGATTGGCTGATAGCGACGACACTAAGGTGCAAATGGCTTGGATTCACAATTTTGTCGACACCGAAGCTATCAACAAAATTTGGGGGCATATACATACAGAAAGCCGATTACAGAAAAGATGGAAGCCAAAAAAATTTTCAGGCCTCGTAATCGGCAGTCAATCTAGAAGTGTGGGAGCGAGATGTCGGAAGGTTTTTGGAATCGGCATGACGGTTGGGCTAAGTATGAGCTATAAGCCGATTTTGGGGAAGCAAGAGATGTGGCCCTAAGTTCGTTTCAAGCAGTTAAGATCGAAGGTCGTAATGCCAGGTGTTGGGGTCATTAGCCGCGGCGTGGTTTCGGAATCGGCAAACCTAGTGCGAGACGCAAGGCCGAAGCCGATTTCAGCACAGCTAATTTAGAATTAACGATCGTATCAAGATAGTACACGCGGCCGGAGCCGATCTCGTTTACAAGCACAGTTGCAAAAATTGACAAGATATATTAAACAAGCCGAGGGCAGAAGCCGATTATAAAAGTCACACGAATATTTTACGAGAGGTTGAAGCCGATTTCGTTCATGATCGCGGTTTAGAAACGGACAAGCTATACTTAAACGTTTGGTGAAGCCGATTACAAAAGCTGGATGGGTATATTACATGGGGCAGTAGCCGAGTTCAGAACACAAAATATTGCAAGCGAGTTCATCTCTTCAGGAAATTGGCTATAGCCGACAACGCCGTCCGCCTGATCTGGTCCACCTCCTCGATGGCCTTGACGTTGTCGGCCTTGGACACAGCCACCGGTCGAATGCCTTTCACCAAGTCCCAGAGACGCGCCACAGCCGCCTTGATACTTTGACGTTGGGCGTTGATTTCGGCTGGCAGGCTGGCCATGTACTCCTTGTGGACATCGATCTCGTTCGTGACTTGAACGAGATCGGCCATCAGCTGATCCTGGCGTGAAAGGAGCTGCTCGAGCATGGCCGCCGGTTCAGTTTTCAGGCGGTCGAAGGCGGCTTTCTGACCCTCGATAGCTTCTTCGGTCGACTGGAGGGCTGTCGACCATGTCTGGTTTTCACGACCGTCGGCTATTCACTGCTGGGCCTGCTCGTACTTGAATTGGTGCGCCTCAAGGAAGGTCGCCGGCACAATGGCATCGGCTATCGCCTCCGGCAGCTGGCCTTGGATCTCCTGGAAGCACGCGCGGATCGAGCTGCTGTCAGCTACCAGCGCGTCCAGCGAGGCCTCTAGCCGATTGCCGATGTCGGCTAGACAGGCCCTCAGGTCCTCGTCCGGCGTCACCAGCGCCTCCTTGCTGATCTCACCAGACTCCTCAAACTCTGACAAGTCGAAATTGATGAGGTCGGCTATGTTCTGCAAAGAAAGATGATGATTAGAAAAAGTTGAGTTGGCAGAGCCGATCATAAAATTCAGTCGGTTTACCTTGGGCACCAGGGTCGAAGCAACTTGTTCGGCCAGTTCGCCGCCTGCGGCCGATGGGGCCTCACCATCGGCGCCATTGCTGCCGCCCGCGGCAGCCATGGTGTGCTCACTCGATGCCTGGGGGCAGCCGACAGTGATCGAGGAGGCTCCAAAAGGTGTTAGCAGTCAAATCGGCTGAAATTTGTAAGGTAGGATGCGGGAGATGGTTATCGTTGGAACACGGCGTGGGATATGGCCAGCCGGCTTCTTGATCTGGAAAGGACATGATCGGCTGAGTGCATAGTAATGTCATACTAAGGTCAAATTTAGTAAGGTGAAAGCTTACCGATGGTCTCTTGGTCAAAGGGCTTGGCACCGGTGGATCGTCGGCCGGGGGACTAATAGAGTTGTGGCTCGAATTGCTAGACTCGGCCGCTGCCCCAAATGCCGCCGACATCTCTTCGTTAGCCACCGGTCGTCAAGGTATTGAGCGACACTCGGATCTACTGGTGGCAGGCTATCGGCTGGCACGATCGGCTTCTTCTCCTTCAGCTTCTTGGGGGCAGGCGCGGCCGATGGCTGTGCAGGAGGCGCAACTCTTTTCTTGTGAGCTATCGGCTCACGCACCTTCCCGTGCAGTAGGGACGCCTGTTTCGACACGTCCCAACCGATCGCCGATGGAGCAAGGCCGCCCCCATCCAGAACACCTATGTGGTATTCGATTGGGATCCCGGAGTCACTCACCATCGGCCGTTCCGGCTCGGTCTCCTGCAAACCAAAGAGGACAAGTGTTAGTCGGCTACATCGGCCGATGATAAGAAATGAAGAATCATTTGGAGTTTAAAACTTACCAAGGGGATTTCTTTGGGCAGCAACAAGTCGACATAATAAGATGACCATCGATGGAAGATATGCCGCTTGAGTTCGGCCCACCATTGGTCGTAGGCTGCGCTTTTCTTGAGCGCTAGAATCATCTTGCCGATGCTGCTGAGGGGAGGGCCGGCTATGTTCAGCAGCCGGTGCATTATCAGTTCTTGGCTCACAACTCCCCTCGTCTCAATCTTGTCGGCATAATAGAAGCTGACGGGCAGCTGCCCAAGACCAAACTGCCTTGCAGCCGATACCGGGTAGTAGAACTCGTAACTTCTGGCCACTGATCGGCCCTGGTGGATTCCGGTCGGCAGGATGCAGGGGGATAGGGCAGCGGTGAACAGCTCTCTGCACCTAGGGTTGTCGGCTGAGTTGATGTCCTCCCAGTTGAAATCAGCCGGTAGCTCGAACAGTGCCTGATCCCGGTAAAAGTACCAGGTGTGGTTCTCACACGACAGCCCGTCGTACATGGCGATGAACCACTCGGCTAGCAGATTGGTCGATTGCTTTGAGCCCGCATGCACAGCCGCTTCTTCTCCATAGCTCATGCATCTAGTGGTGGTGTTCTCGTTGCCGTCTTCATCTTCGATCGGCTCCAATCTTGGGAAAGCGGCCTCAGTCAGGAGGAGCCGACCGGCTATTTTCTGGGTCGCCAGCACTAGCCAGATTTGTAGAAACCACCAGGGGCCGCCGGTGTTGACAGGGGCATTGGCGGCTATCTTTGCGACGACTTGGTGCAGCATTTGATATAGATAGCCGAGGAGGTACTTCCCTAGCGCGAGCTTATTCCCGTCGGTTAGGGATTCGGCTACGACCTGTCAGTTGGTGGTCGGCCCGCAGCTCGATCTGCAGAACAGGAACATCTCTAGTGACATCATAACAAAAGCGGCGTGTTCCCTGTTGCTGACTGATCCATCCTTCATGTTTTGAGTGATGAAGCTGCTCCACCCGCCGATGGCTTTGGTTTTGAATTGATGTTGCCCCTTTTGGCTCAGGTTTCCAGGTTTAGCCGACACCAGGATATCCAGTCCGGTCGTCATGTATACGTCGGCTAGAGTGAGCGTCATTGGCCCCTGCTGGAACATGAAGGCATTGAAGTTGTTGTTCCAAAAATACGCTGCAGCCGACATCAGCAGCTCATCCTTCTCCATGCTGGCAACGAACAGGGCCAAGCACTGAGCTATTCCGGTTTCCTCCCACTGAGCGTACTTGGCCGATTGCACCCTCTTGTACCACTCAATCCAGGCGGCGTCTGTGGTCGGCCACGACTTGAAAGTCCCATTCCAATGGGCTAGGGATGGCTTCCTAGTGTTTGTAGGGGATTCTGTTGGTTTCGGCTATGATTACATCGGCTGGGTCAGAGTTGCCTATGGGGCCGAGAAAGTACATCTTTTCTTGAGTCAAACTTGGGATGACTACTTGATGTGACAGGTGCTATAGTTTGGAAAAGAAAAAATTGCTAATCAAGAGCAGCTGAAGGCATGATGAACTCAACAACACTAGGAGGCATGGCTGGAGAGGAAATTTCAAGAGGAAGAGTTTTAAACCGACGGGCGTACCTCGGGGAACTCGGCGGTGGCGGCAGCCGGTGCAGCGGCCGCAGCCGGTGTGACGGCGGCGGCCAGTGCGGCGGCGGTGTTGGAGGCCATTGGGGTCTTCGGAGATGGATCTGGGTCTTGGTTCGCGAGGATTGCCGGTTTGTGATGAAGAGCGCCGGTGAATCGCCGGAGAGGAGAGAGGAAAAGAAAGCTTGTTTGCGAAGTGTTTGATTGCGCTTTGAAGGCGTGATCGTTTCAGTCCAGGTAAAGGACTATTTAAAGGGCATTTGGGGCAGCCGAAATGGTTTAGGTTAGAAAAGAGCGGGAATTTGAACAGGCAACAAATCCGCAACATTTCGTATCACGGACTTGAGGGGCATGTGTTAACGCCTAAATTTGGTAACCGAACCCCTAAGTTCTAGCGAGGTTAAAACAGAATCGGATCGGCTGGGCGGGGGCTGCGTTGGCTGTGCTCAAATCGGGTGAGTAACGATCGGCTACGGGGTCAATCGGCTGAGGTTGGATCAGATGAGGATAGCCAATAGCCGATGCTGAGTCAGAGGAGAAGATAAAACCGTTTCTGATGAAAGTGCTTGGAGATAAAGTGAAGGATTCGGTTATCAGTTTGCGCGTTAAAGATATTGCCATCTATGGATAGAGTCCTGTAACGGCAATTGTATCTGTAAATTAGGAGTTTGTTTAAACTGTTTATTGTAATGCGGCATGGGTCCTTCCCGAGATATCGTCGTATTTTAAATAGTAGTTTAGATAGAGTATAGGGTCTGTACAGATAATGTTATTCTTGGGTATAAATAGGACCCAAGACCCCCTGTAATGAAAAGACAATCAATCAAACAACCTTCGGCGCATCGCCAACCCTTTTCTTCATACGAGCAATTGATTTGGCTCTGGGCTGCATCGTTTTGATCCCCAAATCCTGGTAAATGCTCGTCATTAGTGGTATGTTCTACTGATTCTAGTGCTTCGATCATAATGACACATTAGATTCAAGGGTTTATACTACGCTATTTACCATATATCGCATATAAACTGGAGCAATGTTTAGAGCTGTCCTGCCATCGGCCAGTTCTGTGAAGAACCCGTAGCCGATAGGGTTAGATCTAGAGCTTGAACTAGTTTATATGTGGTATCCGCCGTCTCGAGAGGTATAAATCAGCTATAACAGATCAGGTTGTTCTTTTTATACTTAATGCTACATCAACATTGAACCATTAAGTCGTTTTTAGAACCTCCAATGATCTGTTCAGTTAGATTTATATGTTTAGAGACAGTGCCTGGGTTTCAGCCGACCTTACCTGCCCTGATATATTTGTGGTATATTTATTACTAGATTTATGTTAGGACTGCCTCTTATATTAAGATCCCATTCTTGTCGGACCTCATAAGCCAAAATCGGCCCGCTAGCAACAGCCGATTGCCGATTTCCTAGGCTATATATCTGGTTCAAGAATGATATATTTTCATAAGAATCATCGACTTACTAGCCGATCCATAGTTAGCTTTCTAGTATCGGCTAGGTTATCAAAACATATATTTATCATCCTTTACTTGTATTTGGGTTAAGCGGGCGTCTTTGTCTCGGTATAGCCGATCCATTCCGATCACGTGGCTTAAATATATTTTAGGATAGCATATATATGCTCATGGATTCCCTCAGCCGATCCAGTGGGGATCTAACCTAACACTTAATGCATCTATCTTGTTTTTCTTGTTGGTTAACGAGATCAAACCAGCGGCACACCACTGTACTACATAGGCGGCCAGAGAAGGACCTGCTTGGAGCTAGCGGATCTCTCGAGAGCCAGCGCGTGAGAGAAATTTCTCATCAACACCTGCACTGTTTGAGTTTCGCCAGCAAGCCAGCCTCTTCTTCTTCGAGTTGGCCGATCTTAGTCTGTGTAGCCAACGACCCAGCCACCAGTTCATCCAACTTGTCCTTCTCAGCCACTATGTTCTCCACGGTGGCATTGATCAAGGCCGCTAGGTCGGCTTAGGCTCGTCGGTCGACCATTCTTTGTACAGCCCTTTTCAGTTTGAACCGGTGCTGGTCGATAAAGACGGCTCGAAAGATCTTTTTGGCCAACTCGTCGAGGAGCTGACCACGAATATCACTAAAGCGTGCTCGGGCTGGCCCGCACTCCATGACCAGTTGATCTACATCGATGCTGTGCCGACGATGGATGTCTTGAAGCTTCTTCTTGATGTCGTCGACTATGGTAGTCTAGTCTTAGCTAGTGGCCTCTTCTTCCTCACTGACAAACTCTTTGATATCAAATGGAAGCAAATCGGCTAGAGTCTGCAGAAAGAGTTTCATAATTAAAACAAAGCATGACAGCCAATCCCAAACTTTTGAGGAAGAAGAGAAGCAAACTTACTCGTACAGTAGGGAGCAGGCGCATGCTTCTTTCTTGTGATGGCAACCCGTGGCCAACAAAGTTCACTCTTTCGATACATGGGGGGCAGCCGATGGAGACCGAGGGGGCTGCAAAAAGCATAAGTGTTAGTACGAGTCGGTCAACGCAAGCATAAGTAAAAGGATAAAGGAAGAGATAAGTTTAGAAATTACTGGTGAAGCGGGACGAGGAGGTCAGCTAGCTAATATCTTGAACTACAAAGAGGATTTGGTCAGGGTTTGAATGATTATAATTTAAGGGCCGGATTAGAGAAAACAAGATGCTTACCGATCGCTTCGCGGCGGGAGGGCTTGGTGGAGTTGGATCATCGGCGGTGGGGCGACGGAGTTATGGCTAGAGCGCTCAATTCGACATCTTCTTTAACGGCTTCCGAGATCTCCTCATCCATGACTTCTGAAGGGCTTCGTCAATGCTGGGATTGAGTGAAGGCAGGTTATCGGTTGGTGCAGTCGGCCTTGGTTTCCTTTGCTTCTTCAAGGGGGAAGCCGACGGTGTCGCAGCCGATGGGGCGACTATTTTCTGAAGGGTTACGTGGAAGCTACGCTAGCCAAAAACAAAAACTTTTCTACCGCGCAAACCAGGAACACTTGCAAGTAAGGGCCGATAGATCGTTACCGATTGGAGTATGTAGCGGAAATAGCCAATCGGACTATCCGATCCAGGAACAGTGTAGCCGATTCCAGCAAGCCGACAGCCGATTCCTGGAGACAGCCGATTCACCAATCAGCCGATTCGCCAATGTAGCCGATTCGCCGAGTCGTCTGACCGCGTTCTCGCGCCTCGCTCCGATGCGCTCGACGCAGCCAATCTACCGTAGCCGCCTTGCTCAAGTACCACAACCGATGAACGGCGCGCAACGTAGCAGCACTGCATGCGGTATCCACACGTCGGGGACGAACGCCGAACACCCTGTGCTAGCACGCGATGCAAGGCTAGGGTTTGGCTCGAAAGTGAGGAGGGTTTCCGTGGAGATTGATCTCGGCGACTTTGCGGATTCGGTTCAAAGCGATGCAATTGACGTGCCGCAGCTCTCCACCCTCCCTCCTTTATATAGAGTTGGCCGACTGGGACTAGTGGCCGATCAGGACTCTATTTTGAATCGGATCTCATCCGTATCTCATAGAGTTGGCCGCCCACACGTCGTAAGCCCATAGGACTCTATCCGATCGGATCCCTATCCGATCGAGTCGTATTCGAGTCCAACTCGAATGCAATTCTTATCCTCTTAAGCGTGCGACCACGTAGGTTCAGGTATACTCGGTTTCGGCTATAATCTAACTTAGCCGATCGTCGGCTTGAGTCCAACTCAGCCGACCTATCAACGGCGCCTAGCAGCACATATTGACACCATAGTATACAAGAATATAATATCGGCTCGAACCTGTAATGTGTACACAAATCCCTTTGCCTCACGATACCGGTTAAGCTATAGGCAAGATGTGTGCCATCCCTTCAATAGCTTAATCATTCACTCGAACCATATTGGATTATCGTACGTTGATTGACTCCTCAATCAACTTAGCATGGTCATGCATTTTCATAATCCATTACCTCGAGGGCCCAGAGATATCTCTCCAAAGGAGGGGCAAATTCTATCTTGATCACTCACATCCCACTCCATGTTTCATAGCAAACCCGAAAACTACCTTTATAACTACCCGATTACGGAATAGCGTTTGGTAGTCCCAAAGTAGGCTACTACACATGTTGGAATCCATGGTGATCTCGGGTCTAAGGACTTTGTACCAACACTACACGAGACCAACTAATGGCACATTAATTCCGTAGTGTCTCATGGTGGGTCTATCCAACAATGTGTTCTCCAACACATGTGTCCATGTTTATTGATTTGGTATCTCCATACCCATGATCTACGAGACATGATCATCAATCAATAAACATGCCGATCTTAGAATCATATTTGTTCCAACAATATGACATATGATCGAGGATCGTTTAGAAATAGATTCATATATAAAGAGTCTCATAAATAAGTCACGTACTTATTGATCAATACAAGATGTCTATTTCATGGAACCGAATAACACTTTATTCATTTATACATAAGCATTGACGTGATATCCAACATCTTCATGTTGCCTCTAGGGCATATCACTAACAATCTCCCACTTGCACTAGAGTCAATCATGTAAGTATCTAATACCCATTGCTCTTGTGTGCGCCTCATGCTTCGGTGAGGGAGAGGTTTTGTCGGCGGATCGGCTATGTTGAGATCCGTTTGCACTTTGCATATCTTGACATCACCTCTGTCCACAATCTCGCGGATGAGATGATATCGCCGAAGTATGTGTTTGGACTTCCGATGTGACCTCGGCTCCTTGGCTTGCGCAATGGCTCCACTATTGTCACAATAGAGAGACATTGGACCGTCGTACTAGTCATCACACCAAGCTCGAAACGAATTTCTTGATCCAAACAGCCTCCTTTGCAGCTTAAAGCAGCAATGTACTCGGCCTCCGTTGTAGAATCAGCAACGGTATCTGCTTGGAACTCTTCCAGTGATGCGCCTCCGTTCGAGGCGAAACACGAACCCAGTTGCGATCTATAATCATCCTTGTCTGTTTGGAAGCTAGCATCGGTGTAACCACTTACAACAAGCTCTTCCTCACCTCCATAGACTAGGAACATATCCTTAGTTCTTCTCAAGTACTTAAGGATATTCTTTACGGCGATCCAGTGACCTTCACTGGATCGACGTATCTGCTCGTAGCACTCAAAGCGTACGAGACATGCAGGCGTGTACAAAGCATGGCATACATGATGGATCCAATTGCCGAAGCATATGGAACCATACCCATCTTATTCCGCTCATCATGTGTCCGAGGACACCGATTCTTGCTAAGATTGATGCCATGTGACATAGGCAAGAAACCTTTCTTGGAATCATGCATGTTGAACCTTTTCAACACCTTGTCAATGTATGTACTTTGGCTTAATCCAATTAGCCTCTTGGATCTATCTCTATAGATCCGAATGCCCAATATATATGCTGCCTCCCTAAGTCTTACATGGAAAACTATTTTTCAATGAAGACTTGACGGATTCAAGCATAGGGATATCATTTCCAATCGCAATATGTCATCCACATATAAGATTAGAAATACAATTGCGCTCCCACCGACCTTTTTGTAAACACAGGCCTCTTCTTCATTTTTGATGAAACCAAACCCTTTGATTACTTCATCAAAACGAATATTCCAACTCCGAGATGCTTGCTTCAATCCATAAATGGATTTACGTAGCTTGCATATCTTTCCGAGCGATTCTGGATCGACAAAACCCCGAGGTTGTATCATCATGTATACATCCTCGCTTAGGTTTCCATTCGGAAAGCCGTTTTGACATCCATCGCCATATCTCATAATCTAAATATGCAGCAATCGCTAGGATAATCCGAATAGATTTAAGCATTGCGACGGGCGAGAAGGTTTCATCATAGTCAACTCCTTGAATCTGTTTAAAACCTTTCGCCACCAATCGCGCCTTATAGATGCGAACATTTCCATCCATATCGGCCTTTTCTTAAAAACCCATTTACACTCAATGGTTTTGACACCATCAGTGGATCAACCAAGTTCCAAACTTGATTGTCGTACATGGATTCTATTTCGGATTTCATGGCTCCAAGCCACTTGTTGGAATCGGGTCCCACCATCGCTTCCTCATAGGTCTTAGGTTCATCGTTGTCCAACAACAATATATCACGTTGTTCCGCACTGTGTACATCGGGTGCACGACGTGATCTTTCGTACCTCCGTGGGGCTGGTGTATCTACAACCGGTGGCGCAACACTTTGCACCTCCTGTTGTGGTTACGTGGTCGCCGAAACATTTTCCGGTGTTTCTTGAACTTCTTCAAGATGCACCCGCTCCAACTAACCCTTCTTGAAAGAAAACTCTTTCTCCAAGAAGACACCGTGTCGGGCGATAAACACTTTGCCTTGTTCCCGATTATAAAAGTAATATCCCTTAGTTTCCTTAGGATATCCCACAAAGAAGCACTTGTCGATTTGGGTGTGAGCTTGTCGGATCAAACGTTTTACATAAGCTTCGCATCCCCAAATTTTGAGAAAAGACAAACTAGGGGTTGCCCTGTCCATATCTCATATGGTGTCTTTTCAATCGACTTAGATGGAACTCTATTTAGTGTGAGCGCAGCTATTTCAAGAGCATATCCCCGAAGGATAACGGAAGATCACTTTGGCTCATCATCGACCGCACCATGTCCAACAAGGTGCGATTTCTCCGTTCGGACACTCCGTTCCATTGCGGAGTTCTGGCGGAGTCAACCGTGGAACAATTCCACAATCTTTCGATGATTACCAAACTCTTGGCTCAAGTATTCTCCTCCACGATCTGATCGTAGAAACTTGATTGTTTTCCCTAAATGATTCTGTACTTCATTCGGAATTCTTTGAACTTTTCAAAGGATTCGGACTTATGCCTCATTAAGTAGATATAACCATATCTACTAAAGTCATTGGTAAAGGTAATGAAGTATTGATAACCACCTCAGGTTGAGCTCATTGGTCCACATACATCAGTATGTACGAGTACCAATAAGTCACTTGCTCTCTCACTATGTCCCGTGAAAGGTGCCTTTGTCATCTTACCAAGTAAACAAGACTCACATGTCTCAAATGATTCAAAATCAAAAGAGTGAAGCAATCCATCCTTATGGAGCTTCTCCATGCGTTTCTTATTTATATGGCCTAAGCGACAATGCCGGATAAACTTGGGGTTTATATCATTAGAGAGTTGCCTTTCGTATTAATGTTATAGATGGGAGACGCTTCCAAGATTCAAAACGTATAATCCATTCACCAACGGAGCATGAAAATAGAACATATCTCTAAGATATATTGAACAACCATTGTCCATTGATCTAAAATCATATCCTTCCGCTTGCAAACATGAAGCGAAATAACGTTTTGACATAGTGTTGGAACACAATAACAATTATTCAATTCCAAAACTAATCCGAAGATAGATGAAGTGGTACTCGTGCCGACAGCAAGCGTAGCAACGCTTGCTCCATTGCCGACGTGCGGTTCACCTCGCCCCTTCTCAATCCTCTACTTCTTCTCATTCCCGCAACGATTTGCAAATATGAGCTACGATCCGGTATCAAATACCCAAGAGTCGTAGGTGAAGTAGCGAGATTAATGTCCATAACATTAATACCTGAAGCGAGTCGTACTTTGCTTCTTCTTGAGATCCTCCATGTACTTCTTGCGTTCCTTTTCCAAAGTGGCTGTCTCCTTGCAGTAGAAGCAAACGGCATCGATGCCGCCGACCCTTCTTGCCCTTCTTTGCATTGGAGGCACTCGCGATCTCATCGGGAGTTAACTTCCTCTTGGTGCAAAGTTTCTTGACAGTGGTTTGCGCTTTGCCTTCGCATCATCATCACATGATGACCGTTTTTCTGGATACTCTCCTCAGTGTCTTTAGCATCCCATGCAATTCAGCCAAGGTTCTATCCATATTGTTCATATGATAGTTTAATATGAATGGCTCGAAGCTCGGAGGGAGCGGCGGAGAATCACATCGGTAGCCAACTCTTGGCTAAGGGAAAACCTAGTTTTCCGGACTCTCGATATAGCCAATCATCTTTATCACATGCGGATGACGGGATTCCCCTCAACAAGCTGCACGCAAACAAGGACTTTGAGGTGTTGAACCTCTCGGCCCGAGCTTGGTTCTCAAACATGCCACGCAACCCCTGAATAATAGTGTGAGCATCGTTGCTCTCATATTGCTTCGAAGCTCGGGGGACATTGTAGCAAGCATGAGACGCTTATATCTAGGGCATCATTAGTGTGCTTCTCATAAGCCCTCCGTGCGGTTGCGGTGGCATTATTTGGCAAATCCTCGGGATAGGGTACTTCAAGAACGTACTCCTTACGCGCTTGCTTGAGAACAATTCTCAAGTTGCGATACCAATCCATAAAGTTTGTTCCATTTAATTTTTCCTTTTCGAGAATAGATCGCAAATTAAAGGTACTTGGGTGTAGTATTAGCCGCCATTTATTCTATAACGAAAAAGCAAATTTTAGCATAATGTTTATGCTATGTCTATTGTTAAACAATTTAACATTAGACTCCCATTACGTATTTTCCACCTTCCCTTTAGGTTACGTATTGGGTCAAGATCCACATGTTAATTAATTTTCTAGTGAGCTTTGGCATCACTTGCTAGAAAATTAGTAACATCGATAAGCAACACCTTGCTAATCACATCTCTATGTGACTCTTGTTGTTGGTGTGACATCTCCATGCCCCGGCGCCAACCTATGCCCCAAGGCCCAAAACTGTTTTGATAGCCTTGTTAAGTAAACCAAATGCTCCTGCATGTATATGTCGACATATACCCCTCGTGTTATGATAGAGAATGGCACTCTGCTTTGGCGGACCCACCATTGACGAGCATAACGGTGACGGTGCAACATTTGGAAGGGCATCATTACTACTTAATTTTGAGAGGGATGCTATCCTATCAAACAAACATATCACATATGAAAGCAAGAAGAATAGCATATAATGAAATAGTATGGCCCCCTTCACATGGTGATCTCCATCTCCATGTCGGCGCCGAGGATCTCCATCTTCGGCACCATCTTCCAAGTGTCGAATGCTTGATATCTTCAAACTAAGCTACTACTATAGAAGCTCTAATTGAAGATTACATCGACTCGCAGGTCGTGAAAGAATATTACAAGCATTGCACGTATGAAAGAATATTACGGGGATTGCACAAATGAAAGAATATTACATGCATCACATGCATCTCATACATACAATAGGGCCATACCATCTCAAAGCATTCTCTGCAAAAACAAGTTAGGCGTAGAAACGTTTTCTACCTATCGCGAGATACGGCATCGAGACGACCTATAAGGGGGTACGCACACGGCGGTCCCGCAATTATACCGTTCCGATACACTATCAACAAAGTCGGACTACGAGATAGCTTCGGTATAATCACATTATACCGTTCCGATACACTATCAAGGAACGCTATCTCGAACCCAACTCAAACCGAGTTATTTGGAAATTGCTTCGACGTAATCACATTACGTCGTTCCGATACACTATCAAGGAACGCAATTACCATCTACTCTCCTCAACAGATCCCGTAAAACCGATTGATCTAATCAACCCGTGCGCAAAACTTGTTCCAGATCAATCTAAAACCCGAACTAAGCAAGATTAGCTCGATACCACCGAAGGGTTACGCGGAGGCTACGCTAGCCAAAAACAAAAACTTTTACCGCGCAAACCAGGAACACTTGCAAGTAAGGGCCGATAGATCGTTACCGATTGGAGTAGAGTGCAGCGAAATAGCCAATCGTGGCAATCCGATCCGGAATGTGTAGCCGATTCCGGAGACAGCCGATTCGCCAATCAGCCGATTCGAGTCGTCGCGCGTTCTCACGCCTCGCTCCGATGCGCCCGACCGCAGCCCGATTCCACCACGCCGATCGCTCCGATGCAGCCGATCCAAGCCGATCAACGGCGCACAACGTAGCAGCGCCTCTACCGGTATCCACATGTCCGGGGACGAACGCCGTACGGCCGTGTGCTAGCACGCGATGCAAGGCTAGGGTTTGGCTCGAAAGTGGGGAGGGTTTCCGTGGAGATTGATCTCGGCGACTTCATTGCACGCGATGCAATTGACATGCCGCAACTCTCCACCCCTCCCTCCTTTATATAGAGTTGGCCGATCGGGACTAGTGGCCGATTAGGACTCTATTTTGAATCGGATCTCATCCGTATCTCATAGAGTTGGCCGCCCACACGTCGTAAGCCCATAGGACTATCCGATCGGATCCCTATCCGATCGAGCCGTATCCGAGTCCAACTCGAATGCCCGTTCTTATCCCCTTAAGCGTGCGACCACAGTAGGTTCGGATATACTCGGTTTCGGCTATAGTCTAACTTAGCCGATCGTCGGCTCGAGTCTAACTCAGCCGACTGTCAACAATGGCGCCTAGCAGCACATATTGACACCATAGTATGCAAGAATAATATCGGCTCGAACCTGTAATGTGTACACAAATCCCTTTGCCTCACGATACTAGTTAAGCTATAGGCAAGATGTGTGCCATCCCTTCAATAGCTTAACCATTCACTCGAACCGTATTGGATTATCGTGCGTTGATTGACTCCTCAATCAACTTAGCATGGCCATGCATTTCCATAATCCATTACCTCGAGGGCCCAGAGATATCTCTCCAAAGGAGGGGCAAATTCCATCTTGATCACTCACATCCCACTCCATGTTTCATAGCAAACCCGAAAACTACCTTTATAACTACCCGATTACGGAATAGCGTTTGGTAGTCCCAAAGTAGGCTACTACACATGTTGGAATCCATGGTGATCTCGGGTTTAAGGACTTTGTACCAACACTACACTGAGACCAACTAATGGCACATTGATTCTGTAGTGTCTCATGGTGGGTCTATCCAACAATGTGTTCTCCAACACATATGTCCATGTTTATTGATTTGGTATCTCCATACCCATGATCTATGAGACATGATCATCAATCAATAAACATGCCGATCTTAGAATCATATTTGTTCCAACAATATGACATATGATCGAGGATCGTTTAGAAATAGATTCATACATAAAGAGTCTCATAAATAAGTCACGTACTTATTGATCAATACAAGATGTCTATTTCATGGAACCGAATAACACTTTATTCATTTATACATAAGCATTGACGTGATATCCAACATCTTCATGTTGCCTCTAGGGCATATCACTAACGGACCGTGATTCTCTGAGCTACGAAACTCTGATGACTCGCATGTACAAGATATTTTCATCTGGGATTGCAGTCGAGCGCAGCCTCACGCTGCCGGTTCTCCCGTATAACTTGTATCGTCTTCCTCCTCCGGTAAGCCGACTCAGCTTCTTCACTGTCTTTCAATCTTAATGTAGCACCTCTCAGTGTACAAAAAATCTCTCTTGCAGGAAAATGCCTTCATTATCTCAAAACTGTACAAAGTGCATCATGATGATGCCCCAGCTCGGCCTACCAAGAAACCAGCCGGCGGCATCAAGATCTAGAGTGATCCAATCGGCAAAAGGGCCAGTACCAGCGAAGATATCAGCAAGCGGGCGAGTAAGAGGAGGCTGGTGATTGATGACTCGGATGATGATGTGCCAGCCCCTCAGGCCGAAGTGACCCCTCTGAGTCCATCCCCCAAATCTGTACCCAAGATTCAACGATCGACCAGGTATGTTTCATTACTAAAGTCACGCCTTTGTTGACAACTTCCCAGCCTTGGTCTCGATTGCTCCCATCTTGTTCCTTGCAGGAGGCCTCAGAATATAGGCCCCACTGGGCAAAGTGAGGGCCCAAAGTCATCTGCAGTGGTCGAAGCAACAAGGCCTGTAGAACAAGAATCCCGGGGCCCTCTCCCGAGTGAGAGCGCTCCGGGTGAGAAACCCCACCTCCCGGTGAGGATGTCCCGAGCGAGAGGAGCCCCCGACCGCGGGAAGGCCCGGCGGAGACCAGTCGATCGAAGAAGAGATCCCGGCTTCTACCCATGGGACCCGGCGAGAACCGTCGGGTAAGAACCAAGAAAAGAAACGCAGCCGGGAAGTACCAGTCAAGGACTTGGCTACCGAAGCTGGTAAGCCTTGAAGCAATCTTCCGTTTTTAATCTTCAATATGTTTTTTCTTTGTCTTCATTCATCCTCTCTGAATCGATCAGCCAAAGTAGAGGAGATCCCCAGGCTGCAGTCCTCTGAGACATGGGTCCCTCCAATCAAAATTGAGTGGCGCAACTCCGAGGGCTTGAAGCAGGGCATCATCCTGAACAAGCAGAAGGAGAATGAAGAAAGGGACATGCTCGTCGACAGCCTGAACGAAGCTACTCGGCTGCTAAACGTAAGTTTTGCTCTTTTCTGTCATAGCCTTATGATTGCTTTTCAGTTGACCAACTCTGAACTCGCGTGCAGAGGGTGTATTGCCGATCAATGGCCAAATCCGATGCACTCGAGAAGCTGGTCCCACACTTGAACTCCCTGGAGAACATCCAGCAAGAGCTAAAGACCACTCGAGAAGAAGCTGCATCGAGAGAAGCCGCTCTGAGGAGAGAGATAGCCGCGCTCCGGGAGGAGAAACTTGACCTCCGGGGTTCAGTCGGGAGTAAGCTTAATCCTCTCGGTCTTTTTATGCCTTCTATACACAGTCTGTTTTGATCTTGGCATCAATAACTTTTCTTGTTGCAGAGAACTCGTCGAAAGTCCACACGCTCCAGACCCAGCTGGAAGAAGCTAACGCCAGCAAAGCCGAGCTGGAGTCTGAATTCAAAGGTAAGCTCTTTCAAGGTAGCATTCTTCATTTTGCTTCATCTTCGAATGTTTGTGTGATCATATGTTTTTGGCAGCTTATAAAGTCAAAACCCGAGCACCATATGATGTCTTTGTTGAAAGGGTCCGAAGGGCCGAAAGCGTAAGGGACGATGTTGCTAACGCGGCGACACCAATTCTCTTGTCAATGTTCCATCATGGGCTCGGGACTAGTTCATTGGACACCGTTGAGGTCTTCGACAAACTCAGGAGGACCCCAGATCAGTACATGGCCAACATCTCAGAGGCAGCCATTATGGGAGAAAATTTTGCCCTTGCGCAGGCCAAGTCACTCTATCCTCGGATAGATGTTGACTCAATCGGGGAGGGCTTCGCTGATGGTACCTCAGACGAGCAGACCTTGGAGTTGATTGATGAAGCACAGGAGTCGGCCATGAAAGTCGCTGCTGATGTAGCCAATAACTTTCGCTCCTGATAATTTTGTAGACATTTGTATGTAACTTTCTGGTATGGATTTGTACATATTTAGCTTATTTATGTTAATGCTTTGATCCGAGTCTTTGTGTCAAATTTCTTAAGTAATTTTTGTCCGACTGTTACCGAGCCTAAGCTTGGTTAGGTCATCAAAAAATTCTCAGTCCTTATCAATTGAACTCGAATCAAAACATTAAACAATGATAAAACAAACAAGTTGCGGCAGAAAACCATGCTTTATTGACACGTATGCAGCCCCTGACTGTTAACTCGAGAAGTCATCTTGCTTGAGGTTGGTAGTCGAGAATAGCATAAAATATTAAGCGTAGTATCATCGAAGATATTCGATGTTCCAAGAGTTCTCCACCATGGATCCATCTTCACGCTTTAGTCGATATGCTCCTGGCCGAGTCACCTCAGCAATTATATATGGCCCTTTCCATAGTGGAGATAATTTGTGACGGTCCTTGGTGGTCTGGATTTTGCGTAGAACCAAATCGCCGACAATGAAAGCTCACGCCCGAACATTACGACCGTGGTATCGTCTAAGACCTTGAAGATATCTTGCCGACTGGATCAGGGCTGCCTCACAGGCCTCTTTCAATCGGGTGAGGTCATCCACTCAGTTTTGATCGTAGCGCTCGTCATTGAAGCTGCGGACTCAAAGAGATTCGTACTCCATTTCA
Source organism: Oryza australiensis (assembly GCA_019925245.2). Lineage (NCBI taxonomy): Eukaryota > Viridiplantae > Streptophyta > Magnoliopsida > Poales > Poaceae > Oryza > Oryza australiensis. The sequence goes on along the minus strand of JAIFGZ020000545.1, from coordinate 1,380,914 downwards.
TTCGGCAACATGGCTTCTGCCCCGTAAACCAGGAAAAAAGGAGTTTGGCCGGTGGCCCGACTGGGCGTGGTCCATAATGACCATAGAACCGAGGGGAGCTCTTGAACCCATTTGCGAGCATAAGGACTTAGCCGGTCAAACACTCGGGCCTTGATGCCTTGAAGAACCATGCCATTGGCACGCTCAACTGTCGCTTGCTTTTGGGGTGCGTGACCGATACGTAGCATTTTTATGCCGAAATCTTCACGAAATTCCTTGAAAATGCCTCCAGTGAATTGAGTCCCATTGTCGGTTATTATCCTGTTTGGGACGCCAAAATGGTGCACAATGTTGAGGATGAAGTCTCGCGCCTTGTTAGCGGTGATCGTAGCGACCGGCTTAGCCTCAATCCACTTGGAAAACTTGTCAATTGCGACGAACAGATGTGTGAATCCTCCTGGAGCCTTCTTGAAAGGACCAACCATCTCCAAGCCCCATATCGCGAATGGCCAAGATAATGGAATCGTTTGTAGCTCTTGGGCTGGAACATGGCTCTGCCGAGCGAAGAACTGGCAACCTTCACACATTCGGCCCACTTTGTCGGGGTCGAAGACCGTCGTAAGCCAGAAAAACCCTATCTGTAGGCTTTGCCTACCAGGGTGCGTGCTGCCACGTGACTTCCGCATATACCCGAGTGGATACATCTCATTAGTTGCCGTCCTTCCTCAGGCGTGATACATCTCATTAGGACTCCAGAAGGGCTCCTCTTGTATAAATCAGAGTTGATCATGACATAAGCTTGACAACGGCGTCGGACTCATTCCGCCTCATCCCGGTCTTCCGGCAGCTCTTGCTGAGTTAAAAATTTGATGAGTGGTGTCCTCCAGTCGGCGTCAAGCATGGCAACTTGGTTTGCAGCTTGCTCGTTGGGAGTTGGTTTTGCTGCAACAGTCGGCTCATAGAGATGCTCTACGAAAACGTCTGTTGGAGCAGCTTCTCGCTTGGACCCGAACTGCGCCAACTCGTCAGCTGCCTCATTGTTATGTTTCAAGACATGGTATAGCTCTAGTCCGTCAAACTTGTCTTCAAGTTTACGAACTTCTTGCCGATAGGCTTCCATGATGTCGTTCAAACAGGACCAGTCTTTCATCACTTGGTTGATGACGAGCTGGGAATCTCCTTTCATGACCAACCGTCGTATCCCAAGTGAAATAGCAAGTCGCAGGCCATGCAGCAGGGCTTTGTACTCGGCGACGTTGTGTGAGACGGAGAAGTGAAGGTGAAGAACATATCGTAGCCTTTTCCCAGTCGGGGAGATCAGCACGACTCCTGCTCCCAAGCCAGTGATCCTCTTGGATCCATCAAAGTGCATGGTCCAGTATTGTAGGTCTTCTCAAGGTATATCTTCTTGTTGTTCGGTCCACTCAGCCAGGAAATCCGCCAGGGCTTGTGACTTTACAGACGTCCTCGCTTTGAAAGTTAAGTCCAGCGGCATCAGTTCCAGGGCCCACTTTGCAATGCGCCCAGTCGCCTCTCGGTTGTGGATGACATCGCCGAGTGAAAAGGAAGTGACAACGGTGACCGAGTGACCCTGAAAGTAGTGCGCCAATTTCCTCGCGGTTATCAGAACACCATATAGCAATTTTTGTACCTGAGGGTAGCGAATTTTGGCTCCTGCCAGCACTTTGCTAACGAAGTAGATTGGCCTCTAAATCTTCTGGACTCGTCCTTCTTCTTCACGCTCAACGACGAGAACCGTGCTGACCACTTGGTGGGTTGCTGAGACATATAGTAGCAGAGGTTCTTGGAGGTTGGGGTGAGGCTAGGACGGGCGGCGTCGTGAGAAATTCTTTAAAATCTTCAAAGGCCTTGTGGGCTTCGGTAGTCCATTGGAAGTCATCGGTTTTCTTCAGTAACCGGAAGAAAGGCATGCCACATTCGCCGAGTTGGGAGATGAATCGGCTTAGCGCCGCCATGCAGCCAGTAAGTTTCTGGACATCTTTCTGGTTACTTGGGGGCTTCATATTCAGGATAGCGTTGATTTTCTCTGGATTAGCTTCAATGCCATGATGGGACACTATGAAGCCGAAGCGGTTTGCCTCGATGGCACGCCGAAAGTGCACTTCTCCGGGTTCGGCTTCATTCCAAGGCCCGAATGTTTGCAAAGGTTTCTTCTAAGTCGGCAATCAGGTCTTCGTTCTGCTTGGTCTTGATGACAACATCGTCGACGTAAGCTTCCACGTTTTTTCTGATCTGTGTTTGAAAGCATCTTTGAATCATGCGCCGGTATGTGGCTCGGCGTTCTTCGGCCGAAGGGCATCGTGATGTAGCATAGCTCCAAACGGCGTGATGAACGATGTTTTCAGCAATCGGGTTCCTTTCAAGCTGATTTGGTGGTAGCCCGAGTAGCAGTCCAGGAAACTCAAGAGCTGGCAGCCGGCTATTGAGTCCATGACTTGGTCGATTCTAGGCAATCCGAATGAATCTTTGGGGTAGGCTTTGTTGAGATCGGTGTAGTCAACGCACATGCGCCATTGCCCCGTGTTCTTTCGGACCAGGACTGGGTTAGCTAGCCAGTCAGGGTGGAGAACTTCTTTGATGAAACCGGCGGCTAAGAGTTTTGTAAGTTCTTCCTTGATGGCATCTTTTCGGTCCTGAGCAAAACGGTGTAATCATTGTTTGATAGTTTTCGCGTCATCTTTGATGTGTAAAGTGTGCTCGATTACCTCCTTAGGAATTCCAGGCATATCAGATGGTTTCCAAACAAAAACATCTTTATTATTTTGGAGGAAGGTGACGAGCGCGCTTTCCTATTTAGGATCTAGCTCAGCGCCGATTACAGCGGTTTTGGAAGGATTAGATGGGTCAAGGAAGATTTTCTTCGTTTTGGCGTCGCCTTGTCCCGACTTGTCTATCTTTTTTGCGGGGATTTCGCCCTCTCCAGAAGTTGATGCAGCCAGTCGGATCTCTTCTGGGCCACATGATCTCTCACGAGATTGGGCCATATCGCAGCTTTCCTTGTCGCAAGTGAAGGCTTGTTTGACGTCGCTGCGCAGGGTGATGACGCCGTTGGGGCTAGGCATCTTCATGCAGAGGTAGGTATAGTGAGGTACCGCCATGAACTTGGCGAGTGCAGGCCTTCCAATGATTGCGTGGTAGGCCGTTTCGAAGTCGGTCACCTCGAAAGTGATGTTCTCTGTTCCGAAGTTCTCCGGAACTCCAAAGGTGACTGGAAGGGCGATGTGCCCGAGTGGCGTGGAGGACAGCCCCGGGATAACTCCGTGGAAGGGGGCTAAGCTTGCCTTCAACTCGGATCTTGGAATCTGCATCTCGTCCAGAGTCTTGGCGAACAGGATATTGAGGGCGTTGCCCCCATCAATGAGGACGCAGTTCAGCTTGATGTTGCGGACCACCGGGTCTAGTACCAAGGGATACCGCCCCGGGTGAACCACTCGGTCAGGGTGATCCGAGCGGTTAAACGTGATGGCCACCTCTGACCATCGTAGGTATTGTAACTTCGGGTTATGCTGCGTTGACCTCGCGGTCGGTTAGCTTTTGCTTCCTCTTGGACTCATAAGCTTGCGGCCCCCCGAAGATGTGATTCAGCTCACCCACGGGGTCTTGGAAAGCCTCTGAATTTCCAGTCGGGTCGCTCTTCTTGGTTCCCGATGGACCGGCTTCGTCAGTCGGCTTTTTGCTCAGCTGTGCCGCATATTGTTCAGCGAACTGTTTGTAGATAAAGCAGTCATTGGCCGCATGCTTGTGGTTTGGATGATGCGTGCACTGAGCGTTCATGATCGCGTCGTAGGCTGCGACTCGGGGACGGCGTTGGGAGTTGGATGTCGTGGCAACCAGGTCCTCAGGCCGACGCTTGCGATCTTTCTGGCCTTTATTGTTGTTACCATTATCCTTCTTAGGATGCCGGCTTCCTCCCGACTGCTTGTCGTCCCTTCTGTCAGACCGATCTTGCCGCGCCACCTTGATTGCATTGTTGGATTTGGCATAGGAGTTTGCTATCTCGAACATTTGTTTCACCGTCTTCGGTGGCTTACGCCCAAACTTTTTGATTAGCAACTCATCACGGACTCCCTTCTGGAAGGCGGCTATGATGATGTCATCGATGATGTTGGGGATCTTGTTGCGCTTTTTCGAGAAGCGCCGGATGTAGTCCTTTAGTGGCTCGTCTGGCTTCTGGATGACGTTGTAGAGGTCAAAGTGGGTCCCAGGCCTTTCAAAGGTGCCTTGGAAATAGGCGATGAAGTGATCCCATAGTTCGCTCCACGAGCTAATTGAGCCTCTCGGCATGCTCGTGAGCTAGTTCCTAGCTGAGTTGGCGAGGGCGACAAGTAGGTAATTGGCCATGGCCTTGTTGTCACCTCCTGCTGCGCGGATGGCGAGGGTGTACACGGTCAGCCACGACTCGGGGTCGATCTTTCCATCGTACTTCTCGATTCGTGTCGGCTTAAAACCACTCGGCCAATGCACTCGGCACAGGTCCCGTGTGAAAGCAGGTACTCCATCGTCGTTGCTGTCGGGTTATCTCCTTCGATCTTCGCGGGAGCGTTGATCTCGTTCTTGATAACGCCGGTCAAGGACTTCCCGCAGATCACTCGGCAGGGTCCTTGGTAGGCTGCTTCGGTAATCGGAGTTGTTGCTGCGGCGGACCCGGTCGTCGACGGGTGGTCGTCCATGCCGCTTTTCACGGAAGTCGGCCGATTGTTCTTGATGCTTCCGTGTGGCCTCATGGCGGGGGTCTCTTGACCTAGTGGCCGTCCGATCTTGTTCGGGCCTCCTGCAATCCTTCGACCGCAGTGGCAGAAGTTGGCTTCTATCGGGCGTTTCTGCCACGGACTCAGTCGGCCTCCGTGCTGAGGTGGAGGGAGAGCAGTTGGCTGTAGCCGCGATGATGGTCTTGATCTTGTCCATAAGGGGTGTTACCGTACCGGGAGCCATTTCAATAACGGTGTCGAGGAGGGTGAGGGCGGCGACGGCATTCTGTTGAGGCGTCGGAAAGATGTTGGTGTTGTCGACTCGCGTCTGAAGTATGGCCTCCTGAGTGGATCGTCCGGTCGCCTTCAGGTCTCGCTTTCTCCTGTCAGCTTCCTCCTTGCGCCTATTCTCGTCTTCTGCCAGCTTGCGCCCTTGCTCAAGCCTGGCTTGTTCTTCCTCTGCGACCTTGCGGGCCATGGCTGAGTCGGTCTCGGCCACCTCAGCCATGAGGACGTCGAAACACTTCGGCTCGTAATCCTTGTCACAGTCAGAGTCGTTGGCCTCGTCCGAGGAGATGCCGTAGAGATCGTCGAAGCCTGAAGAGTTGAGGTACTCATCGAGCTCCGTCGATGAGCATGACCCGAACGGTTGGAGGATGACGGTGACTTCCCTTGAGCCTGGGTTGCTTGAATCTGGATCGCTCCAGTCCGGGTTGTAGCTTGATGACGGGGGTTCCTCCGAGTGGGTCAATTTCGACTCGAAGGATAGAAGTTTCCAATAGATCTCAGCGGCGTTTGGTAATCCAAACAGTGCCAAGAGGATTTCTCCTCTCGAGTGGATTGATTCCGACGGGGAGGTCAGAAGACGGCTGTAGATCTCAGCAGCGTTCGGTAGTCCGAACGGCGCCGAGTGGATTCCTTCTTCCGAGTGGATGGACTCCATCCTGGAAGTCAGAACTTTGTCGTAGACCTCAGCATTGTTCGGCAACCCGAACGGTGCCGAGTGCATTACTCCTTCCAAGTGGGCGGAACCCAATTCGGAAGTCAGGACCTTGTCGTAGATCTCGGCATTGTTCGGTAGCCCGAACGGCGCCGAGCGGGTTCCCCCTCCCGACTGGTTCGAATCCGAGTCCGGGAAGGAGAGCTTGTTGAATTCTTCGGCGGTGAAGTCGTCGATGCCTGATGAAGATCCCATCGTGCTTGCCGGCGAGATTGAAGAAGAAGTCTTGACGCGCGGGCCCCTACCTGGCACGTCAACTGTCGAAACTTGGTTTCGGCAATAGAAATTTGGGAGTGCAGTCAAGATCGCCAAGTTCGATGGGTTAAGTGAAAAACAAGACTTAGACAAGTTGAGGCCCTCTCGTGAGGTAATTCCTACTCCTGTTTCGGGGATTCAATCCGCCAAGTGTTTATTGATCTCAAGATCTGTTGCTCTTATCTTGTATATGTCTGATTCTAAAAGCTGATATCCTTCAAGGGACGTCCCTTACCCCCCTTATATAGTATTGAGGAGCGGGCTTACAAGTCGGAAACCCTATCTTACTCTAAGTCGGTTTTCTCAATCTTACCAAGTTATGACTATGAGCCGTTGCATTATCTAATCGGCAATGTAACACGCAAGTCATAGTCGGCTTACATAATTAGAAGGTATAATCTATCCCTATTATCAGTCGGATAAGCTTGTCATGTGAGTATTCGATTGTCATAATCTCCACACGAAAGCACATGAAGAGGAGAGCCACGTGTGGCGCGATTGTGCGTGAGAAGGTTGAGGGATTTCAGTTTCTATTGATGGGGTGGGCTCACTTTTTGTTATTAGGAGTTAGTTTTGATATATCTGTTGGAGAGAAGAACCAATTCATATCCTTAAAATATGATTCCGAATCCCAATAATAAATTTTTCGGGAGGGATTTTCAACTGATCGATCACAACCTATCAGCCTTCTCTATCTAGCCTTGACTGATTGGCCTCGTACTCTGCTTCTGTACGGGAGAGTGCATATAATAACAGCAGAATGCTGAATTGAATACTAAGCGCATGCTATGTCACGAGCATATATTTTAATTTAATCGAGGCAACTAAGCGTGCATACATAGAAAGTAACAACACAATACTACTTTTAAAACTAACATCATGATATGTCACCAGCATTTTTAATAAAGATAATTATCAGCAGAAGTTCATACATGGCAAAATTGAAATGTTACGAACATCTATGCACCGATATGGTGACTAGACCCTTTTTAGTATATTTAGGTTTAGTCTTATTTGACTTTTAAACTTTTAAGATGATGTTTTGGTTTATATATTTTATAAGCTAATGACTTTGAAGCCTTATGCACTACTAAAAAACTCCTAAAGGTGCCGGTTAGAAAATCCTATTAGGTGTCGGTTTTCCCAACCAGCAGTTTGTTGGCACCTATAAGAAATTTAATAGGTGCCGGTCTAACAAATCAAAAAAAAATTTTGCAACGGCTCGTCCACAAATCTCGGCTCGGCTCATCCACAAATCTGAGCTCATCCAGATTCAATCCACATCACATAATCCTCATATCCATCCACAATAATCCATTCACGAAACAAAAATTTAACTAACGGTTCATCCATATATCCATCTCTAATCTAGCGATCAATACATCACAAAAATCACCAAAAAATCCAAGACCCACAGATCACAAAAATTCACATATCCATCTTCATTCCACACCATTTCATAGATCAATACACCACAAATCACATAAAAATCAAGATCCACATATAAAAAAAACCTTCATCGTCGTCGTAGTCGCACATCCGTCGTAGTCGTCGTCGCACGCCCGTGCGCCGCCTCCTCCCACCGGATCGGCGGAGGGAGCGCCTCCGCGGCCACGCTGTCTCCCGCACGGCCGGCGTCGACTCCGCGGCCGGCGCTGCTCTCGCGGCGCGCCTCCTCCTGCGCGGGCTCCGCCTCGCACGGTCGCGTCGCCTCCTGCGCGCGCCCTCTCCCGCGCGGCCGGCGCCACCTCACGCGCCGGCGCCACCTCCCGGGCGGCCACGTCGCCTCCCGCACGGCGCCGCTTCCCACGGCCATGCCCCCTCCCGCGTGGCCGGTGCCGCTCCCGCGCAGCGCGCCATCTCCCCATGCGGGCGCGCCGCCTCCCGTGCACGACTAGCGCCGCCTCCCGTGGCCCGTGCAGCCGCCCCACACGCCGTTTGGAAGAGAGGAAGAGATAAGATGGAGAGGAACAGATAAGGAGAGAGGAAGAGATGATGGATAAGATGGGAATATAAACAGCTGCTCGGATAAAACGGCTCGGCTCAGATTTTTTGTGCCAGTTTTTTAAAAAAACGGTACCTATAATATATTATAGGTGTCGGTTTTTTATTAACCGATACCTATATTATATTATAGGTGCCGGTCTATTTAGAAAAACCGACACCTATACTATTGGTGTCGGTTTTTCTCAAAACGTTTAAAGGTGTCAGTTTTCGAATTTTTGGTCTGTGAAGATGTGAAAAGCACTATATGTGCCGGTTTTAGATGTTCCGGCACCTATAGTGCCGATCTCTATGTGTATTTTTGTAGTAGTGATGTTTAAATAGGACCCGTGCATTCGCGCGGTATGCAATTAGGTTGTTTAAAAACAATCCTAATAAATTAAATTTAGATTAAAAGTAAGATGGTTTCCTTTTTTAAATTAAATGTTCACACTCTTTTCTCTCTTTTTTTAAAAAGAAATATTGAAAAGGTTTTATTGCTAAATGCTGATGGATGTATCCATCATGCTAGTGCTTCATTTTCAGTGGCGCCAATTTTGAATGTCTTGTACATATAAAATGTAGAAAAACTTATGAAGCTATGAAGCTATCCTAGTTTTGTGACTTCATATATTTATTATTGGACTTAATATCTTGACATTTGTTGAATTAAAATTTGACTTGACGAAGATAAATGTTAAAATGAAAAAAGAATCATTAGGACGTAAAATAAGTTTTTTTCTATATCTAAAGGAGTAAATTGGTTCAATGTTACTTTGTGTGTTAAGTGCTTCATTAGATTGGTTTTATGCGTAAAAAGCATTATAAAAACTATTTCCAAAGGCATTCCATTATTTTGAGGCAGCCCCTCGCTTTACCACAAGCGCGTGCATATATATATTTGAGCCGCGTGTGGAACGAAATGCGCCCTAGAGTTTACAAAATCAATAATTATGCAGCAGTGTGATGAACGTAGTTGTTTGAACAATTAAAAAAAATCAGATAAGTGGCTTAAAATTATCTTTGCACAATAATTATTGATAGTCCCTATGTGATGTGAATAATGGTACGTATATCGATCATTGTATATAGTTTCTTTTTACGTAGCAAAACTGGCCGGATATTTCACAATTTACTATGTCCATTTACTTATGATGCACCTACTTTTTTTTGAAGTACTGGATTTTCTAGTTGCATATTAATGGATGGTTTGTGTGAATGTGACACTATATCTACTCTAAATGAAAATTTTGGTTGTGTGAAGTCTAATTTGATTTCGTAGCGTGGGAGACGTCCCATCTGTAATCACTACTGGAGTTTTGATTTTTTCTCGGATGAGACCCCCAATAATTTCTAGACGGGCTATAAGTGGTCACGCAGAAAAACCGGTCCGAGAGGACGGGTTGTTGGACCGCATGGGAGAATGCATTATCTCATGTGATCCACTTAAGTGATCGCACGGGGTATTATCCCGTGCGATCACTTAAGCCGATCGCACGGGATAATGCCATTATCCGTGTGTGGCTCACTTAAACGCCCGCACGGAATAATTACGCATTATCCCGTGCGGCCCACTTAAGTGTCCTTACGAGATAATGCATTTTTTCGTGCAGACCGTTAAGTGGGTCGCACGCGAAGATGCACCATAAAACAACTATCCAACCCGACAGTGTCACATTTAACATGGTGTTTTTCTCTTCAAAAAAGGCAATTATAGGGGAAAGGTTTTCAACTTGAATGCTTCAATTGGAATCAATACAAAAGGTAACATGTCGATCTTCTCTTCCATTTGGTTCAATTTTTAAAATTTTTATTGGTTGAATGCAAAGATATTTGAAATTTTTTAACTCAGCTTTCTCTCTTCAAAAATAGGCAATTTTTTGGTGGGAGGTTTTAGACTTGAAATCTTATATTGAAATCAATATAAAAGGTAACGTGCTTGATCATCTCTTTTATTTGCTTTCGTTTTTGTAAAATTTCATTGGTTGAATGCGAAGATATTTAAACTTGGTTGAATTATCATTTTGAGCTATTTTTGTAATTTGTAGGTCAAATATTTTTTAACCATTTTTGGTAATTAATATTATCTCGGTATTATTATTTGTGAATGAGGTTTTAGTTATAAAGTAGGATTTAGGTTTAATTTGTTTATTTAGAAAACACCAGCAATATAATATTAATTTTATGTTGTGAATTTTTTTAGATGGATCGGACATGGATGTATGAGACACGGAGAACTCATCCGGAGTTTATGAGAGAAGCATCAACATTTATTGATAAGGCTAAGGCACACGCTTTGAGGGAGAATAGGAAGGATATTTTTTTGTCCTTGCGGATTGCAAGAATTAGAAGATGTGAAAAGATCCGAATGTAATTATGGGACACATAATTCGGATTTATGGAGAAATACACAGTTTGGACTTATCAAGGGGAAGTCACCCTTCTTGAAGAGATTCCTGATATTTGGTTCGATGAGGCAGAGAATTTTATAATTGAGGACATGTCCCGTGAAATGACGGGTGATTTTGGCGGCTCTGGTTTTGACGATGCAGAGGTTGATATTGATCTTGATCTTGAGGATATATTGCGGCACGCTGAACCCAAGGACCTAATAGAGAAAGTAAGAGATTTAAATAATTAGGAGGCGTTGCGAAATCAGCGAAAGATCTTTTGTACGATCAATCAAAGGGATGTGACATGGATTATACGGTGTTGCGGTCGGTGCTAGTACTTCTTACATTGAAGGGCAGGCACGGATGGTCTGATACTAGTTTCAACGACTTGATGGGTCTCCTGAGAGCTATGCTTCCTAAGCCTAAGTTGTTGCCAGCTAATACCTATCAAGCCAAGAAACTGACATGTCCATTATCACTTGGTGTGGAAAAGATCTATGCATGTATTAATCAGTGTATTATTAATCAGTGTATGCTTTATCGCAAGGAATACGCTGACTTGGACAAGTGTCCAACTTGTGGGGCGAGTAGGTACAAAAAGGATAACGGTGCCGCCGATAGTGATATTGCCGAACCAAATGCATTGGTCGAGCCAAAAAAAGATTCCGGCCATGGTGATGTTGTACTTGCGGTGAAAGATCACATGAAGCGATTGTTCTCGAACACCACAGATGTCGAGTTGATGAGATGGCATCAAGAGGGTCAAAAGACGGATGGTATAATTCGACATCCCGTCGATGCTCAACAATGAAAAAACTTTGATTTGAAGCACCCAGAATTTACAAATGATCCGAGAAATATCAGGTTTGCGTTGAGCACGGATGGAATGAATCAGTTTGGTAACCTAAGCAGCTCGCACAACACTTGGCCTGTTCTGCTCACCATGTATAACCTTCTGACATGGTTATGTTAGAAGCGAAAGTATATTTTGTTGACTATCCCTATTCAAGGGCCAAACAGCCTGGCATCGACCTAGATGTGTTTCTTGAACCTTTGATGGAGGATATGCGAGAAATATGGGAAGAGGGTCTATGATTGTTTGATGCGTACCTCCAGGAGTATTTTACTCTGCGTGCTATCATATTCGTTACTATAAACGATCTACCAGCCAATTTTTTCCTCTCTAGACAGATTAAAGGAAAGATCGGATGTCTGATATGTCTGAACAACACAACTTACATATACCTGACCTCGTCAAAAAAGCTAGTTTACATGTGTCATCGTCGTTTCTTACCACAGAAGCATAGGTATCGTGCGATGGCTACCTTTTTTGACAAAACTATTGAGGAAGGTACTACCCCCGAAGCAAGGGATGGTTCCACGGTGTCCAAGCTAACAAAGAACATAAAGGTCGTGTTTGGCAAGGGAAAGATAACTTCAGGCAAGAGGAAGAAAGAAGTGGTAGAAAACATGCTGCCCTTCAAGAAACATTCAATCTTTTTCAAGTACCTGACGTACTGGAAAGACCTAGAGATTCGTCATGCCATCGATGTCATGCACGTCGAGAAAAATGTGTTCGACAGCACCATCAGGACTTTACTTGACATCCCTAGTAAAACAAAGGATGCGTTGAAGTCATGTAACGACCTGGTCAGTTTGGGCATAAGGAAAGATCTCCACCCGATAGAGCTACCGAATGGTAAGATTGAGATTCCACCGGCATGCTACTCAATGACACTAGAAGAGAAAAAAGCTTTCTGTAAATGTCTTCGTGGTTTGAAAGTGCCGACTAGATTCTCATCGAATATCCAGAAACTAGTATCAATGAAAGATTTGTCGATTTCTAGATAAAATGCTCACGACTGTCATAAGATGCTTACCGTATTCCTCCCTATCGCTATAAGGGCGGAGAAGCCAGTGCACACCAAGGTAGTGATAACAAAGTTGTGCTATTTTTTAATCGAGTTTCACAGAAAGTTTTTGATCCAGAAGAATTAGGACCCCTTCAGAAATTCGCAGTCGAGACTACTTGCCAGCTAGAGATGTTTTTTCCTCCATCGTACTTCGACATGATGGAACATCTCATTGTTCACATTGTCCCCCAAATTATTGAACTTGGTACTCTATACCTACATCAAATGTGGGCATACGAGCGATACATGGCTGTTCTGAAAGGGTATGTCCGTAATCGTGCTCATCCGGAGGGCTCGATGATAGAGGGTTATACAACTGAGGAGGTTGTCGAGTGTTGCCTAGATTATATGAAAGATGCCAACCCCATTGGGATACCAGTGCCTCGACATGATGAAAGGTTATCTGGGAAGGGTACTGTAGGAGGAAAATTCTTCTACGACAACGATTACAAAGCGGTATCAGATGCACACAACAGTGTTCTTCAACAACTCGCCATCGTTGCACCCTATATTGAGCAAACACACTTCCGAGATCAAAGCATGCAATCCGGGCGATCCGACGATTGGATTTCGAAAGAACAGAAGCACACTTTTCCCCAATGGTTGAAGGATCAAAAGCTATCATCTGGTTAATCACTCGAGGAAAAAATGATAGAAAGACTTGCAGCTGGCCCAACAAGCCTTGTGACCTCATGGCAAGGGTATGACATCGGCGGATATTCTTTTTACACAAACAACAAAGACAGGAAAAGCTCAGCGCAGAACAGTGGGGTTCGTGTCGAAGCGTTGGACGCAACAGGGCAGAAAAATCTTACTATTGGATCATACAAGAAATATGAGAACTTGACTACGGTTTAAACATTCAGATCCCTGTTCTCAGATCCCACAGTACATATGCCCAGCAGTGTCGGGTCAGTTGACACCACACCTTATCCAGTAGATACCATAACTGCTCCGACGCCGTGCAGCCTCCTTGTGCCGATAGGAAGGGCCGGGATGAGAAAAGAGGTGGGTACAGGACTTGCTATACCAGGGCGACAATTTCACAACACGCCAATCCACGAGGAATATGCAAGGGTGCAAGTGGCCAAGGTGCATGCAGAGCATAACAACTTAGAGATAGATATTCTGTAACACCATGGAGACTTAAAAATCGAAACTTAAAATCCGGAGCTTACAAAAACTTTTGAATTGTTGCATCTTGTTGAATCTTACTTCTTCTTATTTGCGAGTTTCAGTTGCATATTATGCATAAGAGTTTATTTAATAGTTGGAAAAGAAATTAGAAATGGTTTTTGAATCCCTAAAATGAAAATAGTTTGCACAATATTCAAAATAAAAGTGTATATTTTGGAAAATCTTAGGTTGGTGGAAACTTACTTTTAAAATCAAAAGTTATTTTTGTGAAGATATCTAGGTTATTAAATTGGAAGTCAATAGGTGATTGAACAAAATATTTGGGATTTTGGACTGACCGGAAGCTCCGGGTGGACCCAACGGAACTTCCGGTAGTCGGTCGACCGACCGGTGTCGCGCGCATGTCATGCGCACGTCGCGCATGTTGCCGCGCCGCCACACGTCACGCGCGCACGTTCTGGCCCCTTCCGTCGTCAACGCACCACACGCCCACGCCGCGCCGCGTGCGCCGCCACGCTGCGCCGTCGCGTCGCCATGCCGCCGTCGCATCACCGCACGCCACACCGCACCGCCGTCCGCCTATAAAAACCCCTAGGTCACTCCCCCACCACCCGAAGCCATTCCCCTTCCTCCCCGCCTCTCCCCGCATCGCCATCGCCGCCGCGCCATTCGAGCTCGAATCGCTCGCCGGAAGTTCCGGTTAAGTCGGCCAGGGCGTTCGGTCAATTCTCTCCGTCCGAGAAATCGGAGCAACCGGAAGTTTCGATCCAAACCGGCCGGAAGTTCCGGTGCCGTCGAGTGCTCAACCCCTCGGGTGATTTAATCTAGTTTGGTTTCAAAATCAAACAAAACCTAATTTATTATTAACCATTGCTTTTGGTATATACCTTCCTTTCTAAAACTTAGATTTCCAAATTATTTTAGTATCAAGTTTTAGAGTGGTTCATTTCAAATTTAAATTAGTTTAATCCTCGGGTTATCGTTTCAATAAAATTTGGAAATATAATTATATCTTGTTTATCTTTTGTTATAATATTTTGAAGCATTGATTCTTATATTTCTAAAAACTTAAATTATTTTAACTTGGGTTCTTGTCACCAATATATGTATAATAAATTTGGTATAATCAAAACCTCTCCCCCTTGTTTTCAACTTGGATTTTGTCGATTTCGAACCTAGAATCGTTTAAAATTATACATTAGTCTTAGGCAATGCTCTCATGATTTTATTTGGCATTTTGATGGTTTTTATTGAATTCTAATCATGTCTTTCGCACGTACGTATAGTGTCCAAGGAAGCGGTTGATTGCGTCGAGGATCCCGGTCAGCAAGGTTGCGAGCAAGGCAAGTCGTCAATACCTTTGAACATATTGAAGCTATTTGTGAACTTGTGTTGATTTTAAAATTAAAATATGCATGCTATACAAAGAATTCCTATTCTTGCTATGTCATGATTGACGATATTGAAGCTATTTGTGAACTTGTGTTGATTTTAAAATTAAAATATGCATGCTATACAAAGAATTCCTATTCTTGCTATGTCATGCCTTGATATTGACTACCTGTAGATATATTCTTTGTAACCGATGACACGATATGTTCGAAGAAAATCTTCAGTAAATGCTTAGCCATGCTAAACTAGATTCATGCATACTCATGTTTACAAAATGCTATATGCTTGGGCAACTACCTTAGGAAAGGTAGTTGAGATACGACATGTGGAGACATGAGCGCCACATTGCCTTGAAAATGATGAAATGAGTTTTGGATGAAAATTGAAAAGACAAAACCAATGTTTTAGACTGGGGCGGCTGGGAGTTTTGGGTGGATTTTGGAAAAGGCAAGTGTCGTCCCTGGTCAGATAAGGACCGAGCCATGAGACTTTTAACCTGGAATGAGCCAGTACAACCGTACTTCTCGAATGGGTATAGACCTAGCGGAGTAGATAGCCAAGCGGAGGCAGTATCCCTGCATAGTGATTCTTATGATTGTGATGAGGCTGCGGGCCTATGTGTGGATTGATGATTGAAAATCGAAATTAATTGCAACTTAAAGAATGAGTTTTCCCTTACCCTAGGAGCGCCAGAACTCCTCGCACTTCTAGGAAAGGACGACTAGAGTGCAAGAGGACTCAAGTTCATGGAGTGTGTACTACCAAAGTGAGGTTATTGAAAGGCTTTACCGTGACCGTCTCATATGTTGGGACGTAGGCTCATTTGTTGGGCAGTCACAGAGTACGGGTAAAGTGTACATCCACTACAGTGTGAGTAAATCAATCTATTCGAATAGTTGTGCTCGCGGATATGGAGCGGCGTGACAAGTTTCTCTCTTGGCTAGACTCATAAGTTTTAAAATGATGGGATGGTACACATGATGATTTTATGTGCTAGTGGATCAACTTCTCGAGATGCGAGAAGGGATAGACTCCCCAGAAAATCATGACGATCTGGTGGCGGGAAGCTATCCTTGGGATCACAATGGATGGTGGACGAACCATCGCCGATTTAATGAACTATGGAAATAAAACTTGTTCGGCTAGATATTAGGCTTGTGAAAAGAATTACAAAACGGCTTTGCGCAAAAGAACCACAATCATCCTTTGAATATCACCTGTCATATGCGTACGGTTGGTACTCACCCTTGCTATACGCACAAACCTTCAGATGGAGGCAACGAAGACATGGAAGACCCGTATGCCTACTACCAGGAGGGTAAGGAAGACGAATGCGCTCAATAGGTCTTAGACTCCGGTCGTTGCCTGTGGCAATGGCATGCCGCTGCCTTCTCTCCACTGCCTTATCTAATTTATGCTTTTGTTTGTATTCCGGACCGTTCGATCCTATGTTTTAGACATTGCCTTCGGGCCTATATTGTAATATTATGTGTAAGACAATTCATGCACGCGCACTTGATAATTCAGTACTGTATTTCGTGGGTACCAAACTACTCGATGCAGGGAAATGGTACTATGAACATGAATGATTCCCATTATGAAAACGGGGGTCTACATATTCCAGCACCTGAAGGGATAGAATTGCTTGGGGATGCGGTGAAGCAGTTCATTCTATGGCATCGACGAGATATTCTGCTGGTTGGTCCACAGTCAGCATCTCCAATCGAGTCGATTCCTCAGATTGCTGCAGCGCCTGCACCGCCTTCTCCACCAGGGCCAGATTTGTCACCTAATCGGCCTACTTCCCCACCTTCCTCCCTCCCTAAAGATAAAGGTCCTGATTCGCCAAAGCTGTTAGCCCCTGAAATTGCTGCAGAACAACCTCCAACCGATGTCCAAGATATTCATCAATCTCCTCCGACACCACAGTCAGAGTTGGCGCTACCTGAAAGGCCTCTTCTGAAAACAACAAGTGTTCCAAGTCCGAGCAATCTTGAACCTTGTTAGCTTATCCCAAAAATGGTTAGATCAACCTATGATAAGAAAGAAATGGTCGTATACAAGGAGAACTTAGTGTTCCAGGCTTTCAGGGGGAGATCGTCGACTGACAAGAAGCAAGATCAACCTACAAAGTTATCGGATTCACAAGAATCAGTGAAAAACCAAGTGGAGGACCTGCAAAACTGGACTTCGGACGAAGTGCCAACAAAGTACGAGTACAGCAAGCCGTTCCTGGCGTGGCACATCATGGAAGACATGCCCTGGGAAATTAGGCTAATGCACGACTGGACCTAAAGGCGTCCAAAATGGGGCTCAACATGATTACTGTGAAGGTCCCGGATAACGCTTTCACCAATGGACCAAATGGGATGCTGGTAATCGATTTCAACGACTTTCATGCATTATTCAAGATGGAAAAAATGGATATAAATCTCGTTGCTGCATTTTGCCTGTAAGTATCAATCACACTTACTGTCATTAATGAATTCATTTGCAAACTAACTTCTGAATAATTACCCGCTGTATTACTTAGGATGCAATTCCATGACGCTTTCATGTTCGTGTTCCACGATGCTCCAGTTGGATACATTAACCCAACAAGCATATGCTGAACGGAACACGAGGTTCATGTTTGTGCAGATTGCGATGAGCTCAAAGGCAAAACGAAGTCCCAAAGAGACACGACCATCAAAAAAATGCAGGCGAAGATGGCCGCGGTAGCATTGTACTTGGGCCAAGCTATGATCGAGCACAAAGACAAAAATGTCCTCATGGTCCCTTATGCGTGGTACGTAATATTCTTCCGTACAACCGATAGTTTACTACGATATCACCTGCAGTTAACATATCTCTTCTATTGCAGCGATCACTACATACTTTTTCTGGTATATCCGTGGGACCACTTGGCTATAGTGCTTGATCTGGCACACTACAAGGAGGATACATTCAAAGAGTTCCTCGTCTTGTTAAATTTGTAGGTACTATCATGCACCATTTAATAAGTTTTGTCTATTGTTACTCTCGAAGAAACAATTGACTAAAACAAATTATTTTGTCTACATAGAGCACACGCACATTACGTAAGACACGGTGGACCGGTCAAGGATCCACAAAATGAAGAAGCTTATCGTGAAGACACAATGGCCGGTAATTATATACATGCTCGCATATGCCGATATTTTATACTATGTTTAATTTCAAATATTGACGTATATATACAATTTTATTCAACACAGTGTTATAAGCAACCTTTAGGCACTAACCTATGCTGCTACTACGTGTGCGAGATGCTAAGAATCTACGGGAGATACACTACAAAGTTTGAACAAGTAAGTTGAGAGAAAATATCTATCTACACGTTAAGATCGGTCTTGTATAATTTTTCTAATCGTATCTCTGTGTATTCCTTCTTAAACAGATCGAGTCCGTTCCAATTGTAGCGAACCGGTTCGACAATTAAACCATGCTCAACTTGGTTCTAGACATTTGCTGCTTCATCCGTCACGATGTCTGCAACCATTTGGGTGATTTCTACGATCCGGAGAGAGAGTGGGAAAAAGACTTAGAGAGGGAAAAAGACCATAAGTAATCTTTTGTAATTATGTCTATTTTTATGTGGTTTCAAACTATTTTAAATTGTGAGACGAAATATATGAACATGCATGATGTGTACATAATTTATATCTTTTTTATGAGAAAATAATAATTAAATGTCTTTTATTCTTGTGTGAATAAATATATATATATATATACATGCATTGTCTCGATCGACCGATAATATTAATGGGAGAGAGAGGAGAGGAGAGGAGAGAGAGAGAGAGAGAGAGCTACAAGCTAAACACATGCAGCTAGTGCACATAAAATAATGCGCACGGGATGCAATCTTTCCGTGCGGTCAACTTAATGACGGAAGATCGATTATCCCGTGCGATCGGGTTAAGTGGCCCGCACGGGATAATAGAGCTTCTCGTGTGGGCGGCTTAAGCCGACCGCACAGATAATCGATCTTCCCGTGTGGTTGGGCCGCCCGCACGCGAAAATGGTCTTTTTCCAGACCTTCTCGCGCGTGCGGGCAGGCCTTCCGACGGGAATATGCCTTTCGGTCCACACGGAAAAATCATTTCTCCAATAGTGAATGCTTCGTGCAGTTGTGCGAGGCTCTATGTAGCATTACAGGAATATGATTTGGTAGCTAAACATAACCGTGCAAGCTCATTATTTTATGAAATGTCGGTTTTCTATGATTTCATCATGATCTTAATATCTTTCTCTAAATTTTATGATTAAACATTAGGAATTTCTATATGCCAAATCACTCTTTGTAATTTTGTTTTAGCTAGCATGCATTGGGCATGAAGTAAATTCAGATTACATAATCTTTCATGCGAAGTCTATAATGCCTACCCTATTTTGTCCTCTTTATGGGAAAAAATTAGGCATTTTTATAATCATGGTTATTTATTATGTCCATTGCTATAGTTATTTTATATTTCATGTAATTTGATGTTTGAAACCATAATTAAATGTTAACTTTTATATTTCCAAAATTAAAATTATTTGGTAGCAACAGTTTTCTTGCATCAGCTACAAAAGTAAGCCTATCCAAGCTTCGCTGGCCGTAATTTTGTCAGAGTTGCGACATGATCCAATATAATCTTTTTATGTTGTTAAGTAGTTAATCTTAGAATTTATTATAGTTTAGTACATCATAAAATGCAAATGGATTTTAATCAACATGCTCATAGCCCAGTATTATTCATATATAGGATTATTCGTACCCTCTATGATGTATTAAAATAACAACATTCGTTGCTATCCATTTATGATATACATTCACGCATATCCATTTATGATGTATTAAAATTTTGTTAAAACACCTCTAAGTTTATTAAATGGAAATTCACTATATATTTTATAGTACTTACTGAAAGACCATTTAATTGCTCCTGTCAATTGACCACATTTCAATTAAATTGTTGCATCCAACTGAAGATACAATCACTACTGGAGAAACCATCATTGGTTGAAGTGACAAAAACTAGAGTAGTCCTGGTTTGAGTTGCATCCGGGACTAGAGATGATCTCTAGTTCCGGTTTAAAAAGTCTACGGCTCTTTCTAGGAACATTAGTCCCGGTTCGTGTCACGAAACGGGACTAAAGATCACCTCTAGTCCTGGTTCAAATGTTGTCGAGCTGTCGAACGCCGGACACCTTTAGTCCCGGTTCGTAACACCAACCGAGACTAGAGATACTATCTTTAGTCCCGGTTGGTGCTACCAACCGGGACTAAAGATGCCCGGCGCTCCGACGTGTTCCGACAGCTCGACACCATCTTTAGTCCCGGTTGGTAACACCAACCGGGACTAAAGATGCTATTTTTTGTGCCGGTTGAGATTACCAACCGACACTAAAAGATAATTTTGATCTTTAGTGCCAACCGGGACTAAAGATGGCTTGCTTTTTATATACTCCTTCTTTCTCCTCCAGCCCGAGCTCGCTACACTTGTCTTCAAAATTTTTCTCTAGCTAGAGGGAGGTGCTGCCAAAATTTTTGTGATTTTGTTTTGGTGATAATACACAAATCTTTGCTATCTACAAGGTTAGCAACTTTTTCCTCTTATGATCTATGCTTAGCACTTTCTATTTTACGGTTGTTTTCTATACATTAATCATCTCTAGATTTTTTTGTAAACATGAGGAGAGAGAAAATTTGTTTGGACTAATTATTTTGCTAAGCACATTATATTGTGTTGAGAAAAAGTTGGGGAAAATAAATAGGAAGAAAAGTAAGCTTAGCACGTCACGCTTATAGGAATTTAGTCCGTACAATTTTATCTCAAAAATATTTATGGAAAATGATGAGAGAGAATCTTTTGGACAAAAAAATTATAAAATAGATGACAAAGGACCTTTTAAAATAGATACAAAATAATTAATTAATTTTATGCTTATCACTTTAAAAGACCTTTTAAAAATAATTCTATTTTTTTAGAACAACACATTACGTATATTGGATTAGTATATAATAACTATCTGATTATATATAAGTATTGATGTGATATTTAAATGATTTGAATTTCGTGGAATTTTCTTACGATTTTTGTGCATTCCATGTAGATGGATCGGCAATGGATGTACAACGCGGATCGACGGTCGAGAGAGTTTATTCAAGGCGTCCATTATTTTTTGAGTGTGGCCGATGCCAATAAGCATAAGGGTTTCATACGTTGTCCATGTAAAAAGTGCAAAAACGAGGAGTATTCTACATCAAGAATTATTCATACCCACTCGTTTCAGTCGGGATTCATGCCTCACTACAATTGCTGGACATCGCACAGAGAGGTGGGGGTTGCAATGGAAGAAGATGAAGAAGACGACGATAACATTCCGGACTGTGGTCAATACGGTGGGTTTGAAGAGAATACAGTGGGCGAGGCGGGCGGGGATGCTGAAGAAAATGACGGTGCCGATGACCTTGGTCAGATGTTGCGCGACGTACAGGGGGACTGCGAAGGTGTAAAGGAAGTGCAGAAATTGGAGCGTATGTTGGTGGACCACAAAGGTCCTTGTACCCAGGCTGTGAACAGGGGCACAAAAAGTTAGGTACCACGCTGGAATTCTTACAATGGAAGGCCAAAAATGGTGTCAGTGACAAGGCATTTGGCGAGTTTCTAAAACTCATGAAGAACATTCTTCCAGAGGGAAACGAATTGCCGAAATCAACGTACGAGGCTAAGAAGTTAGTCTGCCCTCTAGGACTGGAGGTACAGAACATACACGCATGTCCTAACGATTGTATCCTATACCACGGTGAGGAGTACGAGAACCTAGAAGCATGTCCGGTTTGTAAAGCACTTCGATACAAGATCAGACGAGATGATCCAGGCGAAGTTGACGGACGGCCCTCGAAGAAAAGGATTCCTGCTAAGGTGATGTGGTATTTTCCTATAATACCACGGCTGAAGCGTTTGTTCAGGAACAAGGAGCATGCAAGAATGATGCGTTGGCACGCGGAAGAATGCCTACAAGATGGCATGCTGAGACATCCCGCCGATGGGTCGCAGTGGCGAAACATCGACAGAACATTTGAAGACTTCGGCGAGGATGCACAAAACCTAAGGTTCGGCTTAAGCATGGACGGCATGAATCCTTTTGAAGAGATGAGCAGCGGGCATAGCACTTGGCCTGTGACGATGTGTATCTACAACCTCCCTCCTTGGCTATGCATGAAGCGAAAGTACATTCAGATGCCGGTTATTATTCAAGGCCCGAAGCAACCTGGTAACAACATCGATGTGTACCTGACACCGCTGATCGAAGATGTAAAACTGTTGTGGAATAAAGAAGGTGTTCCCATGTGGGATGAAGATAAACAGGAACAGTTTAAACTACGAGGGTTGCTGTTTGTTACCAGCAATGATTGGCCTGCACTTGGCAACCTATCCGGACAGTCAAACAAGGGGTACAACGCTTGCACCCACTGTATGGATGAGACTGAGTGTACGTACCTGAAACATTGTAAGAAGGTAGTGTACATGGGCCATCGTCGCTTTCTTGCTGCAAGCCACCCTGTTCAGAGAAAAGGGAAACATTTTGATCAAAAGGCAGACCATCGTTCTAAACCAAAGCATCGCAACGGAAAGGCTGTGTTTGCCATGGTGAAAGACCTCAAAGTAGTATTTGGAAAGGGACCCGGCAACCAATCTATAGCAAGTGAAGGTGGTCACGCGGCGATGTGGAAGAAGAAGTCAATTTTTTGGGAGTTGCCCTACTGGGAAGTCTTGGACGTCCGCCACGCAATCGACGTGATGCACCTCACCAAGAACCTTTGCGTAAACTTGCTTGGCTTCCTAGGTGTATACGGAAAATCAAAAGATACACTTGAGGCACGTAACGATCTGAAACATATGGCACAACGCGACGGCCTTCACCCGCAACCAAAGGATAAAGGAGCCCAATACCTAAGTCCAGCCAGCTACACTCTGAGCAGAGCAGAGAAGGAAATAATGTTTGAATGCCTGGAGAGCATCAAGGTACCGTCTGGATACTCCTCGAATATAAAGGGAATAATAAGCACGAAGGATAAGAAGTTCACAAATCTAAAGTCCCATGACTGCCACGTGCTGATGACACAGCTGCTTCCCGTTATAATTCGAGGTATCCTTCCCGATAATGTCCGGGCAACAATAACAAAGCTATGCACTTTCCTGAACGCAATTTCACAGAAGATCATCGATCCAGACAGACTAGAAGACTACGGGGGAAGGGAACTCTTGGAAGGAAGGCAATAATGAACATAGACAATGACTTGTACAGGAAAGCACATTGGACCGTGCTGCAACAATCTTCATTGGTGGCTCCTTACATCGAGGAGCACTTGGCGATTGTTCGCTCGGAAAACATCGGTAAGACGGATGCCTGGATTACACGCCATCACATCGATGCATTCCATACTTGGCTGCGACATCGTCTCATGGGCAACGCGAGCATTGACCAACAACTAGCCTTCTTGGCGAGGGGTCCATCTTGCTCGATCACCACATTCCAGGCATATGAAATCAATGGGTACACATTTTACACACGGACCCAAGACTTAAAGAGCACGAATCAGAACAGCGCTCTCCGCATTGATGCCGTGGGATACGACGGTACGGCTAGCACATGTTACGGCAGCATCGATGACATATGGGAGCTGGACTATGGACCTCTGAAGGTCCCTCTGTTTCGGTGCCAGTGGGTTAGGCTCAGAGGTGGAGGCGTAACCATTGATGCAAGTGGGATGACAACGGTCGACCTGAGCAAGGTTGGATACTTAGACGAACCTTTCGTCCTTGCCAATGATGTACGACAAGTTTTCTATGTCAAGGACATGGCTAGCAAATCAAAGAAGGGGAAAGGGTCCGACGAGCCAAAGCGCCACGTGGTTCTCCTGTGCAAAAGGAAAATCGTGGGAGTCGAGGATAGAACCGACGAAGATTACGATCGCTTGATGGGCAACCTCCGTTCATGGTGGCGGTTGACCCGAGTATCCTCCTATCAAATGATGACACCCCTTACTCACGCAACGATCATAACGAAGGAATAATTGTACGGAGAAAGTACGTGAGGACAAATGTTATATAGATAAATTTATGTATGGACGATGTAAATTAAATTGAATCATTGAATATTATCCCTGTCGTCCACTTGACCTTATTCAAGATCTATAATTACATCAAGAACCTTGGTACGTACTATCCATAGAATAGGGCATTATATATAAACACCGATCTTTTATCAAACACCATGTTTATTATATATAAACATATGTTAATTATATATGAATATAAAATATATTAACATATAAACATTATAATTATATATGAATATAAAATACAATAGAATAGGGCATTATAATAATTAGTCCTAGTTTGTTACAAAAACCGGGACTAGAGGTGAATTTCATTGGGCGGGAAAACATCTTTAGTCCCGGTTTGAGCCACCAACCGGGACTATTGATATCCACCTACCTGCGCCACGTGGCTGCCCCGCAATCTTTTGTCCCGATTGGTGGATTCAACCGGGACAAAAGTTATGATCTTTACTCCGGTTGAAGCCACCAACCGGGCGGACATCTTTACTCCCGGTTGGTGGCTTCAACCCGGACTAATGTTCGTATCCGTTGTCCCGGTTGGAGCCACCAACGGGGAGTAAAGAATCTTCTCTACCGGTTGTTGGATTCAACCGGGACAAATGACGCCGTGACTATATATAGCAAGGACCTCACTGGGGATCCAACACTTAGCTGTTTTCGCACTCGAACCGCATCGTCTTCATCTTCGTCGCCGTCGCCGAGCCCTGTGTCGATGCCGCAGCACGCCGTCTACGCCGTCTTCGTCGCCGGAGGACCTCCGCTCCGCCGTCTTCGTCGCCGTCGCAGTTAGCGCCGCCCCCCTAAGATTTCCCGAGATTATGCGCTAGGGTTTGGCCGTCGTCCGATGCCATCGCCATTGCGGCCATCGTCGCGGTTGCGGCGCCGCCGCCCCTCCCCACGCCACCCACTCCCTTGCGCCCTCCCCACGGCCCCGAGCCGGCCGGCCCCTAAACCCTAAACGGTCGCGCGCCGCCTCCACCCACGCCGCGCCGCCGCACCCACCGCATCCTCGTCGCCGCCGCCACCGCACTCTGTGAATGTTAATATATGAATTTTGAGTATATGTGTATTTTGAATATATGTGTATTTTGAATATATGAATTTTGTATGTATGGGTATTTTGAATATATGATTCTTGTATGTAAATGGACTGTTATATGTAAATGGACTGTTATTAGACTGTTGAGAATTTTGAATTTTGAATATGTATTTAAATATGAAATTTGAATGTTTATGGGAATTGTGAATTTTGTATTTTTGAACGAACGAGAACGCTAAAATCAACAAATGGTCGTGAACAAACGAACGGACGGACGAACGAACGAACGGACGAACGGACGAACGAACGTGGACGAACGGACTTCTCCTTTCCTCAATTTTTCATTTCCTCTCCACTTCATCTCCCATCCTCCTTATCTCCCTCACATCATTCTCCTCTCTTTCTCTCCTCTCCTCTAGATGAACATACTCACGGACGTGAATGATATAACCGAATAATTTTTTTTCAGAATTCTTTGATTAAGTCCTCAACCCACAACAATCAAATGGCGGATTGTAACGAGGAACAACTTCTCCATCAAATGGCGGATCGCATGAGATCGTCCTCTAATTTGGAGTCGATTTTTAAAACAGCCATAACTTTCGCATACGGACTCCGATCAAGATGTTCCATATATGAAAATCAATCAAAAAAAATTTAGATGCGTTCGTCTCGTAGCTTTGCCGCGTTTAGCGATTTCATTTTCCCTAAAATGGCTCAGAAGGTTGTCTTTTTGAGCCCAGAAGTTCCTTTTTCAATTTTGAGCGTAGCTTTTGAATTTTCCACCGTCCACATCTTTCACTTGTTCAGGCTCAAATTTTCTGTGGTTATCTCTCATGTGCTCCTAAGTCAAGAAAAAATATAAAAAAAATTAAAAAAAGTCAAAATTTTCCTGTCTTGGTCAACAGCAGATCAAAAGGGAAAATAGAGAGGGGCAAAACAGGAACATCAATGTCTAGGATTACCTATATTTGATTAAATTTTAATGCATTAATTATATATACTCCTGGATCTTTAGTTCCGGTTGGTGCCACCAACCAGGACTAAAGATGAATTGGAAATAGCGGAAAATTATCTTTAGTCCCGGTTGGTGGCACCAACCGGGACTAAAGATCCAGGGGTATATATATCCCCAACACATATCGTCTTCTCCACCGATCCCACACTTAGCTATTTTTTCCAGATCTCTCTCCCTATCCTCTCAGCTCCCTCTCTCTCTCTCCCTCTTCTTCTCCTTCTCCCTCTCCCTCTCCCTCTCTCTCCCTCTCCCCTCAGCTCTCACGACGGCAGGGGGAGGAGATGGCGGCGGCGGGGAGAGATGGCGACAGCGGGCGCCATTTCCTTGGCGGGGTGCCATTTGTTCACCGGCGGCGGCGGGGTGCCATCTCCTCACTAGTGGCGGCGAGCGGGAGCCGGTGGAAAGAAGGAATTTGGCGGCGAGCGGGAGATTGTGTTGTTGTTGCATTTTGTTGTATATATGTGTGGAAGATTTTGTTTATGTGTGGACAATTTTGTTGTATATGTGTGTAAATAAATTTGTGGACGATTTTGTTGTTTGCATTTTGTGTATTCGAAATAATTTTGATGTTGTTGCATATCCATGTATGTTATGTATTTATACATATATATGCATATATATATGTATAAATATATATTTATAAATATATATATATATATATGTAAACAAGCAACAAGCGAGTAACAAAGAACAAATTAAAAAAAAAACCTTTAGTCCTCGGTTGATAACACCAACCGGGACTAAAGATGACGGAGCCACCACGTGGCACCGTCATCTTTAGTCCCGGTTGGTGTTATCAACCGGGACTGAAGATGCATCTTTAGTCCCGATTATTTCAGACGGGACTAAAGATGCCAATCTTTAGTCCCGCTTTCGTAGTCCCGGTTCGAGAACCGGGACTAAAGGGGGTTATGAACCGGGACAATAGTGGGTTTCTCCAGCAGTGTGTTCGTTTTATTTATATCATTTCACTTACTCCCTAGATAAATGATTCTCTTCTGTGGAAATTTATTCGTAGTTACAATGTCAACATATGCAACTAATTAAGTCACACTACTAAAAAATGCGCATAGGTATCGCCCCAAAAGGTATCGGTTCAAATAAATCTGGCACCTATTATATCTATAGGTGTCGGTTCAAATAAATCTGGTACCTATTGTCTCGAATAGGTGTCGGGTGTTGAGAAAAACGACACTTATTGTATAGGTGTCGGTTTTTATTATGAACCGGCACCTATTCTTTCGAATAGGTGTCGGCTCAATAGAAAAATCGGCACCTATACTATTGGTATCGGTTTTTTAAAAAACCAACACCTATAATATATTATAGATGTCGGTTTTTAAAAAAACCGGCACCTATAAAACCGACCGAGCCAGAGCCAAGCCGTCGGGTTGTTTATATCCTCTAGATCCCTTATCTATTTACATCTCATTTCTCCCTTATCTTCTCTCTCTCGTCTGTCGAGCCAGTCGAGCACGCAGGGGCGAGGTAGGCAGCGGGCTCGGCAGGGGCAGCGGGAGGAGGGGCGACGGCGCGCGGCGGGAGGAGGGGCGGCAACAGGCGGCAGCAGGCGGTAAGGGTAGGCAGCGGCGACGGTGGAGGAGCACTCCCATCCGCCAGATCCGGCGGGAGGGGACACGGCGATGGCGACGGCGATGGAGGAGCCCTCCCTCCGCCGATCTCGGCGCCCGAGGGAGGTGGTTGCAGCGGGCGGGCGACGGTGGATCCGGGCCGGCATCGGTAGCGGGCGGAGGGGAGGGGCGTTCTCCGGCGCCACAGCCACGCCGCGCTCCCGCCCGCCCGACCGCCCGTCCTCCAGCGATCTCCGTCATCCGGCTGCCGCCGTCCTCCAGCGACCTCCGTCTCCTCGGCCGCCCGTTGCCCTCCGGCTAGGAGAAGCACACAATCCTTCTTCTCTCCCCCTCTTCTTGGTAAGTTCTTGCCACTCTCTAATACATGTGGTAGTACAACAACAGCAAGCACGGTTGACTTCTGAATCTGTTCTCTTCTGAATATTTTAACTTGTGGTAGTAAAGCTTCATTCACCTGTCTATTTCAACTTGCACATCCAGGATATCCAGTCCGGGTGTTGCAAGATGTGATGGATAATAAACTGGGGATGTAATAACGAAAAGGAGGATATCCATTCCGGGTGTTGCTAGATTGATGGATAATAAACTGGAGATGCCATAACAAAAAGGAGGGTTTACTTAGTTAAGTGAAAGTGTGAAATAGAAAAGCTACTGATGTGTGAACCTATTTCATAGAACTACATATTAAAGTTGTGTCACTAAGCTACTGATGTAAACTGAGTAGTAAAATACAATGCATATATAGAGAATCACCTTTAGATATTAGAATCGAATAAAATACTATCGTTGTAAAAGATTCAAAATTGTTTTCATAACAAATGAAAAATGCTAAGTTATTTCAGTTTGACATATCCATATAGAACCACCTTTAGATATTAGAAAAGCGAAAACAAGATCCCATGTTGAGTTGTATGACAGGATGAAGCATTTTACACTGTTTCATGATTTCAGGCTTACTCCCTACGTAGTTAATGCTTAAATACTTAAATATAAATTTATGGCAATACTGGGTACAATTTAAAACTTTTGCTTTAGGGTGATCGGTGTTCTGAAAAGAAAATAATTCTGTTATGTGCTTGGGTTTCTCTAATAATTCTTGGATCTGCATTGCTAGGCTTTATTCTGGTAATGTGTTTATGATCTTGAGTGCTATGCTTTATTTTGGTAATGGTGTATTTGTTTATACATAGATTCATAGCGCCTTTGTACTTTCTAGTAAATGATATGTCATTTACCATGCATAGTACAATGCATAAGGTATAATAAAAGGTCACAGGTTTGTATCCATGGCATAAATGTGATTTTTTTATCTATTACTGTCAAAATATTTGGAACCCAACCATGGTTCTCTACTGTCTCTGCTGAAAGAAAAGTTGTAGCAATAGATCTTCAGGAATCCAGCTAAAATGTATATAAAAGTTATCCTTTTTAGAGTTATCAATGACACTTTTACTAAACTTCTCTCCTTTAGGTATTCAATATAGTCTTGTTTATGTCAGCTAATTTACATTCCAAGTATGATACCTTTAGGTTGTGGAGGCACCCTCGGACTCCACAGATGGTGCAACTCTCTCTGCATATCAGTACTTCACTAGAGTGCGCATGCCGAAACAGTATGTATCTGTCTATAGATCTTCTTTCTTTGTAGGTAAATTTCTTTACTTTGTAGTAATCTTTACCTTCTTGATTGTAGACTACTCCAGACTCCATCAGAATGCTTGTCCAAACCAGAATTTGAGCGTCGTACTGCAAACCAGAATGAATTGGTATGTTTCAGTTCATCAGTCTTGCAAATTCTGCCTTTTTTAGTTACCTTTTCGTTTTGGCTGTACTAACTACATGTGTCGAACCACTAACTGAGAATTCTTTATAGGTGAAACATGCTTTGGATCCTAATGATGATAAGTTGTTATCCAGAGCAGATACACCACCAGAAATGGAGTCAACTTGTACATGCAGTACCGGGAACGTATGTACCTTTTGTCACTGTCAGTTCTGAATGTGCTCTAGTGAATAACCATTACCAATTAGACATATATAACATTTTCTTACAAAAGTATCTAACTTACTCTTATAAATTGTTCACCTTGTGAAGATGGATGAAGAAGACCACACTTCTGTGAGTATGAAGGAAGAGGTCAGTGCTGCTGTACTAGTGAATGGTGAAAATGTGGTAGAGCATATACAGGCAAAGCAAAAAGATAAATATTTTGATCAGCAACAGAAATGTATCGAGGTATTTTTAAAGCTAGATGTTCTCTTTTGAATTTAACTCTTCATCCATACTATATTTGAATGTTTGTTGACAATTTTCTGTAGGACTTGAGAAGTAATCTTGCCACTATGAAGTGTGTGGAAGTGTATTTCATCTGCGAAGGATAGTTAGCTGCGAAGGATAGTTAGGGTAGTGTATGGAAAGGTCCTTGCATAAGTGTATTTTTTTAGCAAATATTTCAATATTATTTTTTTATGTTTTTAGGGCAATAGATGCCGGTTCTTGTAGAGAACCGGCACCTATTCGGCCTTATAGGTGTTGGCCACAATATAGGAACTGGCACCTATTAGGCATTATAGGTGTCGGTTCCTATTAAAACCGGCACCTATTAGGTGAATAGGTGCCGGTTCTCTATAGACACCTATTCGCCTCAATAGGTGTCGGTTAAAACCGACACCAATGACTTTGGTCATTGGTGCCGACTAATAACTGTCGGGTCCAAAACCGACATCTATTGAGGGTTTCGAATCGCCACCTATTAGGCTTTTTAGTGTCAACTGTCATACCGTACGTGACCTATATCAATCGATCAATGATATATACAATCTTGTTAGCACGATACGCATCACATGATGTGAGATCACGTGGAACGAGCGTGATTAATAAAATTCACTTCTTATATATCACTTCCCATGCATGTGCTAGCTCCTATACCATCACCAGTTATCACCTGGCCATGCATGCTTGGCCTATAAATAGGAGCTAGACTAAGCGGCAATAATCTCATCAATCGCAAGAGAGCCAGCAGCTGCAGAGGCAAGTTTCGTCTTCCTGTACGTAGAACACCTCAGCTCAGCTGCCACCCTAGCAATGGCTTCCAGGGCGATGGCCACCGCACTCATGTTGCTTGTCCTGTCGGCGGCGGCGGCGGCGGAGGAGGAGGGGCGGCCCCTAATTCAGCAGGCGCCATGCATTCCTTTCCCTGCCTGCGGATCCATGTGCGAAACTCCCTGCTTCAAGTTTTGTTTCATGAGGTGCATTCTCTTCCTCAACCTCGGCGCGGCGCTGTGCCAGAAGCAGTGCACCACGTTCCCGGTTTGGTGCGGCGGTTTCAGCTGATCAGGCCACCGCCGTGAGAAGCTAGGAAGACCTGAGATCAACACGGCACTAGATTTCGTTTGATGTGGCATCTCCATAACTTTGATGTGGCGATATCGCTCCACGTACGGAGAAAGATATGTATTTCCTTTTCAGTTATCATATGTATCATGCATGCTTGTAACGGTGAAATACTGGTGTTCTATAACAGTAGTACCGTCGTATCGAATAACTCGTGTGGAGCCTTTTTGGTTTCAGAAATTCCTTCCTTGGACACTTTATTCGGTATTATTATGTGTATAAACTTCCAAGCACTACTGGAGAAACCATCATTGGTTGAAGTGACAAAAACCACAGTAGTCCCGGTTTGAGTTGCACCCGGGACTAGAGATGATCTCTAGTCCTGGTTTAAAAAGTCTACGGATTTCTAGGAACATTAGTTCCGGTTCGTGTCACGAACCGGGACTAAAGATCATCTCTAGTCCCGGTTCAAATGTTGTCAGAGCCTGTCAGAGCGCCGGGCACCTTTAGTCCCGGTTGGTAACATCAACCGGGACTAGAGATGTTACCTCTAGTCCCGGTTGATGCTACAAACCGGGACTAAAGATGTCCGGCACTCGATAGGTTCGACAGCCTCTCGACACCATCTTTAGTCCCGGTTGGTAATACCAACCGGGACTAGAGATGCTACTTTTTCTCCCGGTTGGTGTACGCTAAAAGATAATTTTGATCTTTAGTGTCGGTTGGTAACACCAACCGGGACTAAAGATGGTTTGCTTTTTATACTCCTTCTTCCTCCTCCACGCCGAGCCTCGCTACACTTGTCTTCAAAGTTTTTCTCTAACTAGAGGGGAGGTGCTGCCAAAATTTTTGTGATTTGGTTTTGGTGATAATATACAAATCTTTGCTATCTAAAAGGTTAGGAACTTGTTCCTCTTATGATCTATGCTTAGCACTTTATATTTTACTGTTGTTTTCTATACATTAATCATCTCTAGATTTTTTTTAAACATGAGGAGAGAGAAAATTTGTTTGGACTAATTATTTTGCTAAGCACATTATATTGTGTTGAGAAAAAAGTTGGGGAAAATAAAGAGGAAGAAAAGTAAGCTTAGCACGTCACAGTTATAGGAATTTAGTCCGTACAATTTTATCTCAAAAAATATTTATGAAAAATGATGAGAGAGAATCTTTTGGACAAAAAAGTTATAAAATAGATGACAAAGGACCTTTTAAAATAGATGCAAAATAATTAATTAATTTTATGCTTATCACTTTAAAAGACCTTTTAAAAATAATTCTATTTTTTTAGAACAACACATTACGTATATTGGATTAGTATATAATAATTGTCTGATTATATACATATAAGTATTGATGTTATATTGAAATAACTTGAATTTCGTGGAATTTTCTTACGTTTTTTGTGCATTCCATGTAGATGGATCGGCAATGGATGTACAACGTGGATCGACGGTCGAGAGAGTTTATTCAAGGCGTCCATTATTTTTTGAGTGTGGCCGATGCCAACAAGCATAAGGGTTTCATACGTTGTCCATGTAAAAAGTGCAAAAACGAGAAGGAGTATTCTACATCAAGAATTATTCATGCCCACTTATTTCAGTCGGGATTCATGGCTCACTACAATTGCTGGACATCGCACGGAGAGGTGGGGGTTGCAATGGAAGAAGATGAAGAAGACGACGACAACATTCCGAACGTGGTCAATACGGTGGGTCGAAGAGAATACGGTGGGCGAGGCGGGCGGGATGTTGAAGAAAACGACGGTGTCGATGACCTTGGTCGAAGTTGCGCGATGTACGTGGGGACTGCGAAGGCGTAAAGGAAGTGCAGAAATTGGACCGTATGTTGGCGGACCACAAAAGGTCCTTGTACCCAGGCTGTGAACAGGGGCACAACAAGTTAGGTACCACGCTGGAATTCTTACAATGGAAGGCCAAAAATGGTGTCAGTGACAAGGCATTTGGCGAGTTACTAAAACTTGTGAAGAACATTCTTCCAGAGGGAAACGAATTGCCAGAATCAACGTACGAGGCTAAGAAGTTAGTCTGCTCTAGGACTGGAGGTACAAAAGATACACGCATGTCCTAACGATTGTATCCTCTACCGCGGTGAGGAGTACGAGAACCTAGAAGCATGTCCGGTTTGTAAAGCACTTTGATAAAAGATCAGACGAGATGATCCAGGCGAAGTTAACGGACGGCCCTCGAAGAAAAGGATTCCTGCTAAGGTGATGTTGTATTTTCCTATAATACCACGGCTGAAGCGTCTATTCAGGAACAAGGAGCATGCAAGAATGATGCATTGGCACGCGGAAGAACGCCTACAAGACGGCATGCTGAGACATCCCGCCGATGGGTACGTACCTATTACAGAATCAATTTTTGCATACGACCAAAATCAATTTTCACGAGTGGTAGGGCGGCCCGCATGCACCTAGCTGTTTGCGACAATCAAGTTTTCCCATGAGGCCAGTGCAAACCACATGCGAAAGATTTTCACATGCAGCCACCTATATCGACCACATGTAAAAATAATTTTAAAAAAAGTTAAAAGTTCCAAAACAAAAAACCGGTCGAAACCTTAGCCCGTCGCTGACCGAAACCCTAGCTCCCCAAGGTGTTGTCGTCGTCACCATCATCGTCATCCGTCCCTCCCAAGAACGGCAACACCAGATCCGCCCCTCTCGAGGACAATGGCGCCGGATCCACCGCCCTCAAGCTCGGCTAGGAGAGAGTTCCAATGGGATTACGACAGAGGACCAGAAAAGTGCTTGGAGAGAGGCTAGGAGATGGAGGTCTAATTCATATCAAGTTCGATTCGACCTTAGAATCCAAAGTAGCCCGCACTAATCGTCGCCTAGATCTCATCCGGACCCGGTTTTTCAACAATCCATGTATGTATGAAAAGCTCACGAGATCACCTTTCCAATGGGCCTGTCTCACATCAAAATTCTAAGTCAATGGGAATCATCGAAACAATTGGACATTTAGAATATGTCCAGGTGCTACATCATCGTCTTCTAGGCCGTTGGTCCGTATATCATGTCGGGGTCCATTGAGGGCGCGTCCAGGGTTTCCTGGTTCATCCTAGACCCTTTATATTCAGTAGCCATTGTCGAGTTAGTGTTGCGTTTGCTAAGATTATTTCTGCAATTGCAGTTTTGCCACTAGTTTGGTTTGTGGAACACCAATTTGTGAGATTCATCATATATTCACGATATATTCATATTGCATATTCTACTCTCTTGCTTGTGTTCTCGATTTGCTTACAGGAAATAGCCTTATTGTCAAGGTCAACCATGTTTCGGTTCAATTGATGACCAATGACAGAGTGTAGTGATTGCGAGGGGTTAGATAGTTATGATCGAAGCCTTTGGATCATCAACGTTGAGCCTCTACAATCAACCTATCTCGTACATTTCGAAAGATTCGGATCTAGTTCCGCATCACATGGCTTAAACCATATGTGATCTCCCTCGTCGGAGATGCAGTCTCAAGGCTTCTCACCAATGGTTCCATAGTTATATACATTGGTTTTTTAGATGAATTTTTATGTAAAGTCAGATAAATACAAACATTCTATTAAAATTATACAGCTTGAAAAGATCTTCAACTTTATAGTTGACGACTAGTTTATTTTTGATGACTTACATGTGAAGTTCTTGACATATTTTGAAAATCGAATTTTTTTATTTCCAAAATGACCTGGAGTGGAAACATGATCTATATAACTCAACATTCTACAACTTTGTAGCTGACAACAATTTTATTTGGACATCATTTGCATGTCCAAATGTACATAACAATTTTTGAGATTATTATGAATAACATTTTTTGAACTTTCCAAATGACCTTGGATGCCAACACTACAACGGTCACCCTCATCTTAATTAGGCGGCAACCCTCATCTGTGTCGGGTACGGCGTCCGTCACAGTGCAAACGTCACTCATGTGAGAAGTCATCTCTATCAGGCAAAAGCCCATCACCGCTTTAAATTATCTTTCTCGGGCCTAAACTTATGACCATCACTGATAGGTTTGACCCAGAAGACCAGTCAAACAAGGGCCCGACATAAATGATATAATCTCAAACATGCCCCAATTAAAGCCCGTCACAGATGACTAACTACTCAATCGGGCTTTAAATTAAGCCTGTCACATATGACTAACAACTCAATCGGACTTTAACTTAAGCCCGTAATGGATGACAAACATCTCCATCGGGCTTAAGTTAAAGCCTGTCATCGATGAGTTTTTTTCCAAAAAAATATATTTTTTTTGGCTAGCCTCAGGCCTTTGCTAGCCATGCCCGCCGCAAAAATGAGAGAAACAGAGATATATTCCATGTCCCCTTTGCATCATCCCCTTTCACATACATTCACATACATCTGACATTCACAAACATTGACATACATCTGACATTCACACATCTATTCACATACACATCCATTATTCACATATTTCACATAAACACATTTGACAAAATTGTAATTTACAATAATATCATAATATCATTTATTGTTTATTGGATCGAGGTCCAGCCATAGTCCTTTGTGGTCGATCGACTCTAATCCTTAGTATTTATCATTGATCGACTGTCTAAAGTATCACTAGGGCCGCCAGCTTCAAGGAAAGCCATTAGCCCATCTGGAGCTCTCGAAACGTAATATGCGCCGCTTGACGAGATGACATATCGGAAAATGAATCCATAGAGTTTTTCAGTGAGGGCGAAGCAAACATGTGGCAACAACTTACTTTTCGGGAGATCTAATTTTTGCAAATGAAAGGATTGGATATGTGAAAACGTACTATGTGTTTAGAAACATGTATTTATGTCTTAACAAAATTGGCGAACCTCAGAATCCGAAATGTTCCAGTTGCCGTTCTCCAGCAAAATCCACATAAATTTTATCACGTATAAACCACATGTGCTCATGCCTGGATCCTGATGTTGGCACCAATGGTGGCAGCAAACCCGAAATGTATCAGCACATGGAGCATGTCGAATACACTTCTTTTTATACTTCACAAGTGCCTTGTTTAGGATGTCAATGACGGATTGGAAAGCTTATTGTGGTTTCCTTAATCCATCCATGAAGGCAATCTTGTAATCATTTAAATGGATGGCAAGAAGGATCCAGTGATGGCTGCATTCAAAGGTAAAGAGCAATTAACACCTTAAAGCATAAATGGCAGGTACAACAACAAATGCTACACGGTTGGTGTGAATTTTTTTTACACGCACTGGCCTAGGAGATCTGCTTAACTCCAGTGCAGGTCCAAAATTGGTCGCCTTTCGTGATTGAGCGGACGTGCCAGTTGGTTTGATCCTGTAACCAACAAGAAACCAAAAGACAGGCGTTTGGTTAGGGTTAGATCTTACTCGATCAACTATGGATATTAATAAATATACAATTGTTATCCCAAAGCACATTTAGATTAAGTGATTGGGATAGATCGGTAGCATACCGAGACAGTATAAATCACTTAGATCCAAAAGTACATTAGGACCACAATTATATGTATTCATAACCTAGCCGATGTCACAGATCTAATGTAAATCGGCTAATACTCCGATATGTTTTATAAAAAGACATTAATCTGAATCAAATGTCCTAAACTAAGATCAATCGGCTGTTAGTATAACCTTAACACATTTAAGTAGATTAAGATCTCAATATAAAAGGCAATTCTAATACATCTATCAGTAGTAATACATAAAAATGATTAGAATAGGTAAGACCGGCTGAAACCCCGGTACTATCTCTAATAATAAGCATTGAGCCGAATAGATCTGTCTAGCTCTAAGAGCGACTTAATAGATCAACTTGATGCAGCATTAAGTACAAAAAGAGGTACGAGATCTATTTAGGCTAATGAGAACTCATCGAGATGGTAGATACACCATATAACCTAAATCAACCTCTGTCGGCTGCTATCTTCAAAGAGATATTAGCTGATCGCGAGATAGATCTAGACATTGATCTAGATTATATGCCGCATATGATAAAATAAGCAGTTTATAACATCAGAATTAGACTATCATGACGATGGAAGCATTAACCCCGACGATACAAGCCACTTGTAACAAGAAATTACCTTCCCTGGAGATCGAAATCGATGCAGCCCGAGAGCAAAGCAAGAACTCGTCAAGAAAACATAAAATAAAAAGGTTGGCGATGCGCCGAAGTTGTATTGATCTGTGTGTTCTTTTTTTACAAGGTCTCGGGTCATATTTATACCCGAATATACAATGAGTCCATAACGGACACGACTCCTACTACAGATTAAATTTCTAAACAAACTGACATTATCTATAAAGGAAACTATACAAAATATCCTAACTTAAAGATATAATTATCATTGTAGGACCTTATCCGTAGATGGCAATATCTTTAACACACTTCTGGAAACCAAATCCAATAATTTATCTTTAAGCTTTCCTTTCGGGATTGGCTCCACCTCCGTCTCCAATCGGAATCGGCTATCGGCTATCCTGGTCCGACTCGGACTCAGCCGACTGGCTCCGTAGCCAATTCGGACTTAGCCGATGTGGCCTCTTTTTTCTGTGGATTGCACGTTTCCTTCAATTTTGCTCCAATTTCTACTTCAAACACGCTTCAAACTCAGGGGTTTGGTTACCAAATTTGGTTGTTAACACATGCCCCCAAGTCCGCAACATTGAAAATGTTGCAGATTTTATCCAATCCTATTTCCAGCACAACCCTAGGTTGAGTTTGTTTCCGCCATTATGAAAACCCTTTAAATAACGCCTCTCCACACCGAACAACTCACGCCGTCAACACGATCCACAAACCAGCAAACGTCCTCAAGTTCCCCGACGACCTCTTCAGCTTCCTCAATCCCGCCGTGGCGATCCCATCTCTCCGGCGAACTCAACCGCAGCAATGGCGACCCCCGCCGCTCAACCAGGCTCTCCACCCGCCGAGTTCCCCGAGGTACGCCCAATCGGCCAACCCTTTTCTTTTCCCACCTTTTAGCCGTAGGACTGAATTTTAGGTTTTCCAAATCTGAAATCCACCTATTTTTTGGATTGTAGCATCTCGCGCATCAAGTAGCAATTCCAGGCCTAGTCAGCGACAAGAGAGATTACTTAGGGCCTATCGGCAATAAGGATCCCACTGAGTTCATCATAGCCAAAACCAACAGAGTGTCCTATAGAATGATGAACCCAAACCTAGGCCACAAGAACAACACCTTTAAATCTTGGCCTTCAACTAACAAGTCATGGCCGTCATGGTACAAAAGGATGCAGGCCAGCAAACAAAGTCACTGGGAAGAAATCGGAATAGCCCAATGCCTCGCCTTATCCATAGTCGACATGCCCAAGGACGAACCATTAGTGTCGGCTGCCACATATTTTTGGAACAACACACTAAATGCCTTTCTTTTCCAACAAGGTCCCATGACCCCAACTTTAGTCGATGTCTTTATGCTAACGGGTCTTGACATCATGTCATCGGCTAACCCCAACCAACTGGACAGCAAGGGCCAGTTTTCCTTTAAGACCAAAGCAATTGGGGGTTGGAACGAATATGTGGCCATGAACATGGGAACTGGGCCTATTAATGCCAGAGAGCATACTGCCTTTTTGATGATGTGGCTGGAGAAGTTCATATTCTGCAGGTCAAGTTGCGGTCCCATAGCCAACTGGCAAGTACTAGCCGAGGCTTTGGTTGATAAGAAAAAACTCCCGTTAGGCAAATTCCTCCTCGGCTACCTTTATCAGCTATTGAGCCAAGCCATGTCCAAGATCGCAGCCAAAGCCACTATTAGCACTGGAGGCCCTTGGTGGTTTTTGCAACTCTGGTTATGTTGTTAACCCAGAAAGTATCTGGTCGACCGAGAATAGCCGAAGCCCGCTTCCCCCTCCTGGAGCCGATTGAAGATGATGATGGAAATGAAGTGGCTACCAGAAGATGTCTGTCCTTTGGGAAAGCCGTAGCCACTCACTCTGGATCAAAGCAATCAAGTGAGCTGCTGGCCGAGTGGTTCATCTCCTTCTATGACGGCCTGGCCAAAAACAATCAGACTTGGTTCTTCTATGAAGACCGAATGGAATTTGAGTTGCCGATTGATTTAAACTTGGATGAGATCAACTCGGACAAATATCCCAAGTGTAGAGAAATCTTCACCACAACACTCACTCCATGTATCTTGCCGACTAGAGTACATCAAGGCCGCAATGTAACAAAGACCTACTAATTTTACTACCCAATGTCGGCTGGAAGACAGCTTGGGCTTGGACAACTGTCGATCGGCTACTATTACGCCGACATGATAGAGACCCGAGGGGTGATGGACTCAAATTTGGTGATGAACAAATTAATGGAGATAAAGAGCCCACCCCTCGGCAACATCGGGATCCTAGAGTTGGCCCACAAGAGGAGCGTGGCCTATGACAGGTGGTGGGTGGAGATCAAGCAACACATCTTCCATCAACGCGCCTCCATGTACCTCACCACCCTCCTGCCAGATGAAATCCCCTCTGTAAGTATTTCCATCCTAACACATCTTTTCTTTTTGAGCAATCGGCTGTCGTCTCTTGCTAACACTCTCAACATTTTTTCCTTTTGCAGACGATAGATTCGGATCCCCCAAGGTGAGCAACTCTGGCATCGCCATTGAATATCGTCTAGGCATTCTCGCGAATGGATGCGGATACGCTTCGTCAGCCATCGGCTGGGACGCGCCGAAACAGAAGACCTTAATGCACGGCCAAACTCGCCAAGCAGTGACAAGGAAGAAAATGTTAGTGATATGCCCTAGAAGCAACATGGAGATGTTGGATATCACGGTCAATGTTTATGTATAAATGAATAAAGTGTTATTCAGTTCCATGAAATAGACATCTTGTATTGATCAATAAGTACGTGACTTATTTATGAGGCTCTTTATGTATGAATCTATTTCTAAACGATCCCTGATCATATGTCATATTGTTGGAACAAATATGATTCTAAGATCGGCATGTTTATTGATTGATGATCATGTCTCGTAGATCATGGGTATGGAGATACCAAATCAATAAACATGGACACATGTGTTGGAGAACACATTGTTGGATAGACCCACCATGAGACACTACAGGAATTAATGTGCCATTAGTTGGTCTCGGGTAGTGTTGGTACAAAGTCCTTAGACCTGAGATCACCATGGATTCCAACATGTGTAGTAGCCTACTTTGGGACTACCAAACGCTATTCCGTAATCGGGTAGTTATAAAGGTAGTTTTCGGGTTTGCTATGAAACATGGAGTGGGATGTGAGTGATCAAGATGGAATTTGCCCCTCCTTTGGAGAGATATCTCTGGGCCCCTCGAGGTAATGGATTATGGAAATGCATGGCCATGCTAAGTTGATTGAGGAGTCAATCAACGGACGGATAATCCAATACGGTTCAAGTGAATGGTTAAGCTATTGAAGGGATGGCACACATCTTGCCTATAGCTTAACCGGTATCGTGAGGCAAAGGGATTTGTGTACACATTACAGGTTCGAGCCGATATTATTCTTGTATACTATGGTGTCAATATGTGCTGCTAGGCGCCGTGTGCAGTCGTGCGAGTTAGACTCGAGCCGACGATCGGCTAAGTTAGACTATAGCCGAAACCGAGTATACCTGAACCTACGTGGTCGCACGCTTAAGGGGATAAGAACAGGCATTCGAGTTGGACTCGGATACGGCTCGATCGGATAGGGATCCGATCGGATAGTCCTATGGGCTTACGACGTGTGGGCGGCCAACTCTATGAGATACGGATGAGATCCGATTCAAAATAGAGTCCTACTCGGCCACTAGTCCCAGTCGGCCAACTCTATATAAAGGAGGGAGGGGTGGAGAGTTGCGGCATGTCAATTGCATCGCGTGCAACAGAAGTCGCCGAGATCAATCTCCACGGAAACCCTCCCCACTTTCGAGCCAAACCCTAGCCTTGCATCGCGTGCTAGCACACGGGTGTACGGCGTTCTGTCCCCGGACGTGTGGATACCGGTAGAGGCGCTGCTACGTTGTGCGCTGTTGATCGGCTTCAGATCGGCTGCAATCGGAGCGATCGGCTGTGGTGGAATCGGCTGCGGTCGGGCGCATCGGAGCGAGGCGTGAGAACGCGGCCGGACGACTCGAATCGGCTACACTGTTCCGGATCGGATTGCCCTGATTGGCTATTCCGCTGCACTCTACTCCAATCGGTAACGATCTATCGGCCCTTACTTGCAAGTGTTCCTGGTTTGCGCAGTAAAAGTTTTTGTTTTTGGCTAGCGTAGCCTCCGCGTAACCCTTCAGGTCCTCCCGATTGGGATCCCTCTCGCCCTCGTATTCGAATGCGGGCTTGGACCTCTCTTTGATTGGCGCTAGTCGGTTCTTGATGAAGTGCCGAGTTATTTGCTCTCCCCAAAGGCCCTTCTTCTTCATCTCCAAGATATTTGCCAAAAGCTTGTTGACTTCATCCCAATCTTGGGCTACTGGCACGGTGCTCCAGTTAGGCCTTGGGACTGGAGGGAGGCCGACGAAGTTGGCAAACTTGGTTCAAGATTTGCAATATAGAACCAGTTCGCATGCCAACCCTTGTTAGAGGACTTCAAAGGAAGAGAAAAGTAATCTCTACGAAGATATCCACGGAGCTGGAAGCCGGCCCCACCGACAACGCAGGGCTCATCCTTGTTCGGATGCGGCTTGAGATAGAACATGCGGCGAAAGAGCTGGAAGTGGAGAAGGATGCCAAGAAGTGCTTCGCAAACATGGATGAAAAGAACAATGTGGAGCATGGAGTTGTGGTTCAGATGGTAGAGCTGAAGACCGTAGTAATCAAGAAGACCCCGGAAGAACTCAGAAGAAGGAAGGCCGAAGCCACAGTAGACAAAGGAGGTAAAAACCACGATCTCACCGGTGTTCGGAGTAGGGAACTCCTCGCCGGCTGCCGGGCGCCAGCCGACGATCTCTTTAGGTGGAAGAACCCCGTTCTTCACCATCTCCTTAAGAGTCGACTCCTTGACGTCTGAAGTCGCCCATTGCTCGAAAGGGATTTCCTTCTCTCCCGCCATGCATGCGGTTTGGGGGAAGCGGATCTGGCTCGGGAAATCGGGATTTGAGGAGGGGATTTTGGGAGTTGGATGCGGGGGCTAGCCTGTGGTGAAGCGCGAGCTACTGGATCGATGGATTTGGGCGCGCGCGAGAGCCTAGGGTTTTTCGTTGTGAGCTGGTGAACAGTGCTACGAAAGGGGAAATTTTTTGGGAAGACGAAGTGGCGGGGATGACCTCGAGGCTTCGTGTAAAGATTTGAGGGTTTTGCTAAGTCATCTCGCGAGTGGGCTGAGCCCATGAAACACTTGCGGCCCAGCTAAGGTGTGGCCTGACGCGTGACCTTAGGGACTTAAGTGGATGGACTTAAGCAGATTTGCCTTGGCAATATGCACGTGTCTAATTGCCCAGTACCTTTAAAATCCTTTCATACCGCGGTTTGCTCAACTTCGTGAGAGGTTGGCACGATACAATTTGAAAGGTGACAAACAGCTAAGCTTTTCATGGCTGTCTTGATAACAGGAGCTTTTTAGTTTTTAAGCAGTTGATTAAATGATTATATCAATGCTATTTTTTCCACCTTGGTGAAGATCTTTTTTAGATTAAGGCCAATATTATGGCAAGAGCTATTTAATATTTTGGTCGTATTTTTTCAGATGATTGAAAGATTTGTTTACCCACGAGGGTTGATTAAATTATTTGTTCCGAGATGACTCGGGCAGATCCACTCGGATAAACATGAGCTTACCGAGTGCTTTTCAACCGCGAGGGTTGATTGAGTTATTTGTTCTGAGATGACTTAGGCAAATTCACTTGGATAAGCATGAGCTTGCCGAGTGATGATGATTTTTATGGTTGCTTTAGCTTAAAGTTAAAATATGATTTTTATAGTTCTTGACTATATGCTTAGCCTATTTTTGACTAACCACATAGTCAGGGGCTACACCTAATTAGGTGCATCACGAGATGCACCTAGATATTTATTTTTGAGAATTTTTAGGTCCTTCATAGTCTTTGAAGCCACTCGAGAGATTCAGGCAGAGATGATGGAACCATTCGGTGCCAGAAGCACTCGGCCAAAGAGTTGTTTGGCTGTGTGTTATCTTGGTTCCAAGCAAAGTTATCTCGTCGATTGCAAAGAACTCGGGGGCTACTGTGGAGATTATGGCAATCGGATACCCACATGACAAGCTTATCTGACTGGTAATAGGGATAGGTTATGCCTTCTAATTATGTAAGCCGGCTATGACTTGGGTGTTACATTGCCAATTGGATAAGGCAACGGCTCATAGTCATAACTTGGTAAGATTGAGGAAACCGACTTAGAGTAAGATAGGGTTTCCGACTTGTAAGCCCACTCCTCAAGACTATATAAGGGGGGTAAGCGGCGTCCCTTGAAGGATATCAGCTTTTAGAATCAGACATATGCAAGACAAGAGCAACAGATCTTGAGATCAATAAACACTCGGCGGATTGAATCCCTGAAACAGGAGTAGGGTATTACCTCACGAGAGGGCCTGAACCTGTCTAAATCTTGTTTTCCACTTAACCCATCGAGCTTGGCGATCTTGACTACACCCCCAAGTTTCTATTGCCAAAACCAAGTTTCGACACTTCGTGTGCCACCCATCTTTCTCTCCCCTTCCCACATGGGACCGATAGGATTGGAGCGAGCATGCCTATGTAGAAGTGGAGAGCGAAAACAATAAAGTGGGGGTTCCTAAGATTTGGTTTTCTTATGACGGCACTATTGGATCTAATTTTTTTTACCAAAACTCATAAAAATTAGGATTGTGATCTATTTTGGGCATTGTTGGTGATGCTCTCCTAAAATAGACCAAACCCGGTGCGTTGCTATGGAAGTTTATTATAAAAGTAGTAAAAATAACGTGTAAAATAGCTAGACGGTATAAGCTTATATAATTTTCATCTTTGTGGATCATTGCTATAAACCAGTAAGTTGATTTGATTTATGATAAAATCAAATCACACATTTCTCCTTGAAGCATATCGAGCTTAATTTATAAAATATTTTACCATTTACAAATA
The DNA here is from genome assembly GCA_019925245.2 of Oryza australiensis. Classification (NCBI taxonomy): domain Eukaryota; kingdom Viridiplantae; phylum Streptophyta; class Magnoliopsida; order Poales; family Poaceae; genus Oryza; species Oryza australiensis. The sequence continues at coordinate 1,336,946 of JAIFGZ020000545.1, read as the reverse complement.
AATTGCATATTTTACTAATTACACAGAATTTAGACTACCTATCTGTTTTTCTTGTGCGCCACTAGTGCAGAAAGAGCTATTAGTGCCGGTTTAGAGCCCCAATAGATGCCGGTTTTTGACCCGACACCTATTGATCGGCACCAATAACCAAAGTCATTGGTCATTGGTGTTGGTTTCTTAACCGACACCTATTGGGGATTATACCGACACCTATTGGGGGAGATAGTGTCGGTTCTCTACATGAACCGACACCTATTGCGATTATAGGTATTGTTTAATAATAGGAACCGGCATCAATAATTGTCACATAGGTGTCAGTTATTTATAGGAATCGGCACATATAGGCCTGTGAAGACAAAAATAATTTTATAGCAATTATAAGTGTAATGTTTTATAGCAATTGTTTCATAACTCTGCAATGTGACCAAACTATGTAACTTAATAGAAGATCGAAGTAACTCATAATCAGATAGTCTCATAGCTTAGTTGAGTGTGCTGTTTGTTGAAATAGGTCTCTATTGAGCTTTTTAATGGTCTCACAGACAGATTGATCATTTAGTATAACTCATATGCGCCCAGTTTTATAATGCTTCATACAAAGGCCAGTATCTAATATGTGTGAGTATAACTATTTCATGCACCATCACTTCTTCCATTTTATTAAATGTAATGAAGTATATATGAAACAGCCCAGATATATCTGAACATAATATCAAGCATGCATCATAGTTTGTTTCTAATCTTACTTTTCTTTTAAGCAGCCATTTCTAATGACAACTCTGTTTTTATTCTACTCTTCCAGTCTGTTACACCATGCTTAGATGATAGGTTTCTTGTTAGTACAAACCTACTTGTGAATTCTGACATTAAGCTGCTGAACCGACTAATAAGTATTTACAGAACATGACTGTGACTCAATTTCTTTTTAAGTGACAAGGAGCAGACCACCAAAAGCAATTATTAATTTATAATTAATTAGTCTCGCAAGGCATAAAACCCGAAGCTCGAGTAGAGAACATAGGAGATATTGCTGAGACTTAGCGTACAGTTAACTTTAGCCTGAGACGCGCCCATCAAACCACACGAAGGCGGCGACCAGAAATATTACACATCTCAGGAGACTTAACAAAAATTCGCTTGAGCTCTACAACATCTCAAATGCTCTAAACTCATACTCATATGAAAATTTTAGTTACACATGCTCACCTGTTGCTTACAGGGACAACAACGACGATACCGGCCTCATCCATGCCACATCCAGTTGTGAGATCACCTGTTGCTTTGAGAGATGAAAATATTAACTAGAAAAACTTAACACATGATTAGATAAGTGTTCAAGAAAACAAATAGATAAACATTTACAAATTAGATAAACTTAATTCATGTTTGAGACATCAATCCAAATAATCGATCTATAAGATAATTAGAAAGGTATGTTCTGCATACTAATTCTTAGCACGTGTATCCTTTGTCGTTGAACGACCGTCTAAAGTGTCACTAGGGTCGTCAGCCTTAAGGAAACCCACTAGCCTATCTGGAGCTTTTGAAACGTGATATGCACCGTTCGATGAGATGACATGTTAGAAGATGAATCCACAAAGTTTTTCAATGAGGGAGAAGCAAACATGTGACAACAATTTACTTGTCGGGAGCTTTAATTTTTGCAAATGGAAGGATTGAAGACGTGAAAATGTACTGTGTGTTCGAAACGTGCATTTACGTCTTAACAAAATTGGTGAACCTCATAATCTGAAATGTTCTAGTTGGCATCGTCCATGAAAAGTGTCACGCCCGATTTTTGTTCAGAATTAAAAATCATTAAATAATTCATTTTCTGGAAATTAAATAAAATGAAAGGAAATTAATTAAGTAAAGTTAATAAGGAAATAAAAATTTCCTTTAAAAATCATGGCTGAAAATATTTTTGAAATATTCTCCATGCCCTAAAGTATTCTCCAAAATTTTCCGTTAAATTTGGAGCTCCGAAATAATTTTAATAATACAAAGAGCACTTAAATAATTATTTAAATAAACAAATTAATAAGTAAATGATCTGGTTAATTTTTTATTAAATACCGTGAGTGTCCATATAATTTCAGAATTTTTCTTGGAATTATTTGAGCATTGGAAGTATTGATAAAAATTCAAACAAGTAAAAGTCTACGTTGTTTCCTGCGCTATGTGGTTGTCTTCAACCTCCACAGCAGCGCGTGTAATTACCAAATTTGGTAACCTAATCCCCGGGTTTGAAGCGAGAAATTGAAGCGGAATCGAGAAGGTGTTTGATCCGAGAAGAGACGAAACATAATCGGCCGAGTCCGAATCGGCTACGGAGCTGGGCCGATCGAGAGTGAATCGAACTAGGGTAGCCGATAGCCGATTCTCGAGTCGTGGTTGAAGTGGGACCAATCCCGATGGAAAGCGTGGAGATAAGGAGTTGGATTCGGTTCCCAAATTGCGCGTTAAAGATATTGCCATCTATGGATAGAGTCATGTAACGTTAATTGTGTCTGTAAATTAGGGGTTTGTTTAGATATTCCTATTGTGATGCGATGTGGGACTGTATCCCGAGATATTGTCGTATTTTGAATAGTAGATTAGATAGAAACTGTGGTTCACACGGATAATGCTATTCTTGGGTGTAAATAGGACCTGAGACCCTTGTAAATATAATAATCACAATCAATACAATCTTGGCGCATCGCCTCTCATTTTCTTTTAGACGAGTTCTTGATCCGGCTTCGGGCTGCATCATTTTGACCCCCGATTAAGGTAAATGCTTGTCATTAGTGGTTTATTTCGTCGAATCTAGTGCTTCCATCATCATGATACTCTAGGTTTGATACTTTAGACTGTGCAAGTTATCATATATAGCGTATAATCTAGAACAATGTCTAGATCTATCTTGCCATCGGCTTGTCTTCTCAGGAAGCAGCAGCGAAAAGAGCTAGATCTAGATGTTGGCCTAGATTATATGTTGTATCCACCGTCTTGAGGGGTTTACATCTGTCTATATAGATCCAATGCTATCTTTTTGTACTTAATGCTGCATCATCTATGATCTGTTTAGTCGCTTTTAGAAGTATTATGATCTATTCGGCTAGATATAAATCTGTAGAGACAGTGTCGGGGTTTCAGCCGGCCTTACCTGTTTTAATATTTCTTTTAGTTATTTGCTATTAGATTTATTAGAGCTGCCTCTTATATTAAGATCTTAATATGGTTAAATACTTTAAATTGGTATCAATCTGTCAGCACTAGCTGACAACCGATTGATCTAGGTTTAAACTCTTTTAGGCTAGATTAATATCTTTTCATAAGAAGTATTGGAGTAGTAACCGATCCACAATTAGGTCTACAGCATCGGCTAGGCCATGAACACATATATTTATTATCCTAGTGTATATTTAGATTAAGTGATTTATATTGTCTCGGTGTAGCCGATCTATCCTAATCACTTAGTTTCAATATGTTTTGGGATAGCAAATATATGTAGGTTTATTTCCTTAGCCGATCCGGTAGGATCTAACCCTAAGCTTAACGCATATCTGTTTGTTTCTTGTTGGTTGACAGATCAAACCAACTGGCACGCCTGTTTACATCAGACAGCCGAGAAAGGGACCTGCACTGGAGAAAGGGACCAAGCATCGGACGTGATGGTTAACATCAAGAACTCCGAAATCACTGAAGAGAACGTGACTCCAATCACGATGGAACAACTGTCGGCTGAACACCAGGTCGACTATAAAAAAATGGTAGAAGAACTGCAGCCCAATTACCTGCGATTGTTCGTCCAGACCCAATCTGGGTCCATCCTCCAAAAATACAAATTCAGCATGGACGATTTCAAGGCATCCTCCTCAAGCGATACGAAAGGCAAACACAAGATGGAGAAGCCGAAACAGGAGCAAAACGATTTGGAACTGCATACCTTGCAAGATCGAATCGATTCGGCTGTGCATCATGCACTCATCAATCAGAGCGGCATTTTGGTCAACACCTTGAACAACATGATCGCCACTGTGGTTGATTCGAAGATTACCGATCAGCTACAGAGGGGGCCAACCTACTTTTGACGGACGGCGGTTTCCGGCTACGGGACTTTGGTCACCCGAATCGGCCGATCCACCACCGAGTGCAGCTAGGGCCGTCGGGAGGAGTCCCCGATCCAACCCAATCCTTCTGGATCGGCCTCAAGACAGCCGATCACTATGCTCAACCGGCAGCAACCCCTTCCACGAGATCAGCTGGCCGACATGTTCAATAACAATCGGTAACAAGAGCCAATTGCACATATCGGCCAGGGAGGATAGTACAATGCTGGTGGCCGACAGCTTTTTCCGGATCCGCAGACGCCATCGCAGGCGAATCGGCCGCCTCCTGCTGGAAACCTACTCCATTACCAGTACCAAGAAGGTCATCACGACTTGCATTACCGCCCTCAAACACCGTCGCCTCAGTATCGGCAGGCACCCATGCAATATGAACAATATGAGCCGATACAGCAGGTTCAAGACAATAGGACTTGGGCCGATTTGATTGCCGATGTTATACGCGATCAATTCGGCCTCAAGCCGAAAGATTCTAGGAACATGTATCGGTACCCCTATCCTGAATGCTTCGAGCGGATTCCACTGCCCAACCGATACAAGGTCCCGGACTTCTCCAAATTCTTAGGACAGGATAATGTTTCAACATACGAGCACGTCAGCCGATTTCTGGCACAGTGCGCCGAGGCATCGGCTACAGACGCCTTAAGGGTTCATTTGTTCCCTCTTTCACTTTCGGGATCGGCCTTCACGTGGTTTTCCTTGTTGCCCTACTGAAGGGTTACACGGAAGCTACGATAGCTAATAACAAAAATTTTCTACCGCGGAAACCAGGAACACTTGCAAGTAAGGGTCCATAGATCGTTACCGATTGGAGTAGAGTGCAGCGGATTAGCCAATCAGGAGCAATCCGATCCTGCACGTGCCGGCCGATGACACGATTTTCGATAGCCGATTCCCGCAAGCCGACGGCCGATTCCTGGGAACAGCCGATTCAGAGCCGAGCGCACCGCAACGTAGCGCCGCCTCTACCGCATCCACACGTCCGGGGACAGAACGCCTAACACCCGTGTGCTAGCACAAGATGCAAGGCTAGGGTTTTGGCTCAAAGGTGGGGAGGGTTTCCGTGGAGATTGATCTCGCCGACTTCTGTTGCGCCAAATTAGATTGATTCGGTTCAATGCATACATCAGCTCTCCACCCCTCGCCCCTTTATATAGAGTTGGCCGACTGGGTCTAGAGGCCGATCGGTACTCTATTTTGAATCAGATCCCATCCGAATCTCTTAGAGTTGTCCGGCCGGACTTCGTAAGCCCATAGGACTCTATCCGATCGGATCCCTATCCGATCGAGCCGTATCCGAGTCCAACTCGAATGCTTGTTCTTATCCCCTTAAGCGTGCGACCCTGTAGGTTCAGGTATACTCGGTTTTGGCTATAGTCCAACTCAGCCGATCGTCGGCTCGAGTCCAACTCAGCGGACCGCCCAGGGGCACATATTGACACCATTGTATACAATAATATAATATCGGCTCTGAACCTGTAATGTGTACACAAATCCCTTTGCCTCACGATACCAATTAAGCTATAGGCAAGATGTGTGCCATCCCTTCAATAGCTTAACCATTCACTCGAACCGTATTGGATTATCTGTCTGTTGATTGACTCCTCAATTAACTCGGCATGGCCATGCACTTCCATAATCCATTACCTCGAGGGCCCTAGAGATATCTCTCCAAAGGAGGGGCAAATTCCATTTTTGATCATTCACATCCCACTCCATGTTTCATAGCAAACCCGAAGACTACTTTTATAACTACCTAGTTACGGAATAGCGTTTGGTAGTCCCAAAGTAGGCTACTACACATGTTGGAATCCATGATGATCTCAGTCTAAGGACTTTGTACCAACACTACTTGAGACTAACCGATGGCACATTAATTCCCGTAGTGTCTCATGGTGGGTCTATCCAACAATGTGTTCTCTAACACATGTCCACGTATATTGATCTCGGTATCTTCATGCCATGATTTATGAGACATGATCATCAATCAATAAACATGCCGATCTTAGAATCATATTTTTTCCAACAATATGACATATGATCGAGGATCGTTTAGAAATAGATTCATACATAAAGAGTCTCATAAATAAGTCACATACTTATTAATCAATACAAGATGTCTATTTCATGGAACCGAATAACACTTTATTCATAAATACATAAACATTGACCATGATATCCAACATCTCCATGTTGCCTCTACGGCATATCACTAACAAGTCTCCCACTTGCACTAGAGTCAATCATGTAAGTATCTAATACCCATTGCTCTTGTGTGCGCCTCAAGTTTCGGCTGAGGGAGAGGTTTTGTCAACGGATCGGCTATGTTAAGATCCGTGTGCACTTCGCATATCTTGACATCACCTCTGTCCACTATCTCGTGGATGAGATGATATCGCCAAAGTATGTGTTTGGACTTCGATGTGACCTCGGCTCCTTGGCTTGCGCAATGGCTCCACTATTATCACAATAGAGAGACATTGGACCGCTTCACTGGTCATCACACCCATCGAAACAAATTTCTTGATCCAAACAGCCTCCTTTGCAGCTTTCGAAGCAGCAATGTACTCGGCCTCCGTTGTAGAATCAGCAACAGTATCCTGCTTGGAACTCTTCCAGCGCGCGCTCCGTTCGGCGTAACACAAACCCGATTGCGATCTATAGTCATCCTTGTCCGTTTGGAAGCTAGCATCGGTGTAACCACTTACAACGAGCTCTTCTTCACCTCCATAGACTAGGAACATATCCTTAGTTCTTCTCAAGTACTTAAGGATACTCTTTACTTAGTTCAGTGACCTTCATCCGGATCTCGAGTATCCGCTCGTAGCACTCAAAGCGTACGAGACATCCGAACGTGTACAAAGCATGGCATACATGATGGATCCAATTGCCGAAGCATATGGAACCAGCCCATCTTATTCCGCTCATCATATGTCCGAGGACACCGATTCTTGCTAAGATTAATGCCATGTGACATGGGCAAGAAACCTTTCTTGGAATCGTGCATGTTGAACCTTTTCAACACCTTGTCAACATATGTACTTTGGCTTAATGCAATTAGCCTCTTGGATCTATCTCTATAGATCGGAATGCCAATATGTATGCTGTCTCCCTAAATCTTTCATGGAAAAACTATTTTCCAATGAAGACTTGACGGATTCAAGCATAGGGATATCATTTCCAATCGAATATGTCATCCACATATAAGATTAGAAATACAATTGCGCTCCCACTCGACCTTTTTTAAACACAGGCCTCCTCTTCATTTTTAATGAAACCAAACCCTTTGATTACTTCATCAAAACGAATATTCCAACTCCGAGATTCTTGCTTCAATCCATAAATGGATTTTTGTAGCTTGCATATCTTTCCAGCGATTGTGGATCGACAAAACCCTCAGTTGTATCATGTATAAATCCTCACTTAGGTTTCCATTTAGGAAAGCCGTGTTGACATCCATCTCGCCATATCTCATAATCGAAATATGCAGCAATCGCTAGAATAATCCGAATAGACTTAAGCATTGCGACAAAGCGAGAAGGTTTCATCATAATCAACACCTTGAATCTGTTTAAAACTTTTCGCCACCAATCACGCCTTATAGATGTGAACATTTCCATCCATGTCGACCTTTTTCTTCAAAACCCATTTGCACTCAATGGTTTTGACATCATCGGGTGGATCAACCAAGTTCCAAACTTGATTATCATACATGGATTCTATTTCGGATTTCATGGCTCCAAGCCACTTGTTGGAATCGGGTCCCACCATCGCTTCCTCATAGGTCTTAGGTTCATCGTTGTCTAACAACAATATATCACGTTGTTCCACACCGTGTACTCGGTGCACGACGTGATCTTTTAGACCTCCGTGGGGCTTGTGTATCTACAACAGTGGCGCAACATCTTGTTTCTCCTGTTGTGGTTTTGTGGTAGTTGAAACATTTTCGGTGTTTCTTGAACTTCTTCAAGATGCACCCTGCTCCCACTAACCCTTTTGAAAGAAACTCTTTCTCCAAGAAGACACCATGTCTGGCGACAAACACTTTGCCTTGTTCCCAATTATAAAAGTAATATCCCTTAGTTTCCTTAGGATATCCCACAAAGAAGCACTTGTCGATTTGGGTCCGAGCTTGTCGGACCGTAAATGTTTTACGTAAGCCTCACATCCCCAAATTTTGAGAAAAGACAAACTAGGGGGTCGCTCCGTCCATATCTCATATGGTGTCTTTTCAACCGACTTAGATGGAACTCTATTTAGTGTGAACGTAGTGTTTCAAGAGCGTATTCCCGAAGGATAACGAAAGATCACTTTGGCTCATCATGGATCGCACCATGTCCAACAAGGTGCGATTTCTCCGTTCGGACACTCCATTCCATTGTGGAGTTCTTGGCGGAGTCAACGTGGAACAATTCCACAATCTTTCGATGATTGCCAAACTCATGGCTCAAGTATTCCCTCCACAATCTGATCGTAGAAACTTGATTGTTTTCCCTAAATGATTCTCGTAGTTCATTCTGGAATTCTTTGAACTTTTCAAAGGATTCGGACTTATGCCTCATTAAGTAGATATAACCATATCTACTAAAGTCATCGGTGGAGGTAATGAAGTACGATAACCACCTCGTCGTTGAACTCATTGGTCCACATACATCGTATGTACGAGTGCCAACAAGTCATTTGCTCTCTCACCGTGTCCCGTGAAAGGTGCCTTTGTCATCTTACAAGTAAACAAGACTCACATTCTCAAATGATTCAAAATCAAAAGAGTGAAGCAATCCATCCTTATGGAGCTTCTCCATGCGTTTCGATTTATATGGCCTAAGCGACAATGCCGATAAACGTGGCGTCTCTTTGTATTAATGCTATAGATGGGAGACGCTTCAAGATTCAAAACGTATAATCCATTCACCAATGGAGTATGAAAATAGAACATATCTCGAGATAAACTGAACAACCATTGTCCATTGATCTAAAATCATATCCTTCCGCTTGCAAACATGAAGCGAAAATAACGTTTTGACATAGAGTTGGAACACAATAACAATTATTTAATTCCAAAACTAATCCTAAAGATAAATGAAGTGGTACTGTGCGACAAGATCGTAGCAACACTTGCTCCATTGCCGACGTGCAGTTCACCTCGCCCCTTCCGAAGCCTCTACTTCTTCTTGTTCCCGCAACGATTTGCAAATATGAGCTACCGATCCAGATCAAATACCCAAGAGTCGAGGTGAAGTAGCAAGATTAATGTCTATAATATTAATACCTAAAGCGAAGTCGCACTTTGCTTCTTTTTGAGGTCCTCCATGTACTTCTTGTAGTTCCTTTTCTAGTGACCTGTCTCCTTGCAATAGAAGCAAATAGCACCCGATGCCGCCGACCCCTTCTTGCCCTTCTTTGCGTTGGAGGCACTCGCGATCTCATCGGGAGTTAATTTCCTCTTGGTGCACAGTTTCTTGACAAGTGGTTTGTGCTTAGCCTTCTGCATCATCATCACATGATGACCGTTTTTCTGGATACTCTCCTCGGCCGTCTTTAACATCCCATGCAATTCGGCCAAGGTCTTATCCATACTGTTCATGTGATAATTCAATATGAATGGCTCAAAGCTCGGAGGGAGCGACCGGAGAATCACATCGCAGCCAACTCTTGGCTAAGGGGAAAACCTAGTTTTCCGGACTCTCAATGTACCAATCATTTTTATCACATACGGACCGACGGGACTCCTCAACAAGCTCGCACGCAAACAGGGGACTTTGAGGTGTTAAACCTCTCGGCCCTAGCTTGGTTCTCAAACATGCTACGCAGTCCCCGAATAATAGTATGAGCATCGCTGCTCTCATATTGCTTCAAAGCTCGGGAGGACATTGTAGCTAGCATGAGACAGCTTATGTCTAGGGAATCATTAGTATGCTTCATATAAGCCCTCCATGCAGATAGCGTAGCATTACTAGGCAAATCATCGGGATAGGGTACTTCAAGAATTTACTCCTTGTGCTCTTGCTTGAGAACAATTCTCAAGTTGTGATACCAATCCATAAATGTTGTTGCATTCAATTTTTCTTTCTCGAGAATAGATCGCAAATTGAAGGTACCGGTGTAGTATTAGCCGTCATTTATTCTACAACGTAAAAGCGAAGTTTAGCACAATGTTTATGCTATGTCTATTGTTAAACAATTTAACATAAGACTCCCATTACGTATTTTACACCTTCCCTCTAGGTTACGTATTGGGTCAAGATCCACATGTTAATTAATTTTTAGTGAGCTTTGGCATCACGGCTAGAAGATTAATAACATCGGTAAGCAACTCCTTGCTAATCATATCTCTATGTGACTCTTGTTGTTGGTGTGGCATCTCCATGCCCCGGCACCAACCTATGCCCCAAGGCCCAAAACTGTTTTGATAGCCTTGTTAAGTAAACCAAATGCTCCGCCGTATATGTCCGACATATACCCCTCGTGTTATGATAGAGAATGACACTCGCTTTGTGCACCCACCATTGACGAGCATAACGGTGACGGGTGCAACATTTGGAAGGGCATCATTACTACTTAATTTTGCGAGGGATGTGTCGAAACTTGGTTTCGGTAATAGAAAATTGGGGGTGCAGTCAAGATCGCCAAGCTCGATGGGTTAGGTGGAAAACAAAGATTTAGACAGGTTCAGGCCCTCTCGTGAGGTAATACCCTACTCCTGTTTCGGGAATTCAATCCGCCGAGTGTATATTGATCTCAAGATCTGTAGTTCAGAATACTCAGAAAGCATATCCCTCAAGGGACGCCTCTTACCCCCCTTATATAGTCTTGGGAGGCGGGCTTACAAGTCGGAAACCCTATCTAACTCTAAGTCGGTTTCCTCAATCTTACCAAACCGTGACTATGAGCCGTTGCCTTATCTAATCGGCAACGTAACACCCAAGTCATAGTTGGTTTACATAATTAGCAGACACAACCTATCCCTATCTCCAGTCGGATAAGCTTGCCATGTGGATATCCAATTGCCATAATCTCCACAGTAGCCCCCGAGTCCTTCGCAGTCGACAAGATAACTTCACCTCGAACCAAGATAACATACAGCCATACAACTCTTTGGCCGAGTGCTTCTAGTGCCGAGTGATTCCAGCACCTCTGCCTGAAATTCCCGAGTAGCTCCAAAGACTGTGAAGGGCTGGAAAATATCCAAAAAATTCTCAAAAAATAAATATCTAGGTGCATCTCCTGATGCACCTAATTAGGTATAGCCCTCGACTATGTGGTTAGTACCAAGGAGTGGTTAGCCACCTGGGTCTAAGCTAACAACCGACGATTTCAAGGAGTGGTTTGATCATCTGTACAGTGGTTTCCCAAACATTTCCAAGATCAGGTTTGCCTACGGAAATTTTGATAAGTTTGAACAACCAGACAATCTTCGGCTAGATGAGCTTGACTCCGAAGAATATACTGCGCCGAGGGAAATATTTTTCACAACCATCACCCCATGCATCCTTCCCGTCGGCATCCACCAGGGGCGCAACATCACCAAGACTTATGAATTTTATCACCCAATGGTGGTAGCAAGACAACTCGGAATGGGTCAGCTGCTGATCGGCTTGTACTTTGCCAACAAGATCTAGCCGAGGGGAAAAATTGACGGCAGTGTTATGATGCATCGGCTCCTCAACATCCCTGGTCCTCCCTTGGCCAGCATCAGCAGAATTGATTTGGCAGTGACCAGATCGGCTATCTTCGTTGAGGCAGTGCTTGATGAGGAAGTGGATAACGAGGAGATGGCAGATGCGGTCGACTCAGCTGCAGTTGAATCGAGCTCTGAAAGATATGCACGGACCCCATCAGCCGACGAGGCATCCATCCAAAAAGCACCAAGTCCTCCAAGGCGTCTTGTTCGTCCGATGGCGGTACATGACCTCAACACTGAACAAACTCGTCCGATACAAAGATAGATCCCTGGTCTGTTGTTATGGTTTGAGGAACGCCAAATCGGTATATGATATGCTCCTTGACAAACTCGATTACGTCCTTTGAATCAACTTTCTTAAGAGGAATTACTTCCACCCACTTCGTGAAATAATCTGTTGCCACCAGTATAAATTTATGTTCCTTACTTGAGGGTGGATTGATCTGGCCGATCATATCCATTCCCCAACCTCAGAACGGCCAAGGCTTTATTATTGGGTTCATAGACGATGTTGGTGCCCTTTGTATAGCCCCGAATTTCTGACAATCCTTGCAGCCCTTGTAGTACTTGAAGCAATCCTCCAACATCGATGGCAAAAAATACCCTGCTCTCCGCAGTAGCCACTTCATCTTATGAGCCGATTGATGTGTGCCGCATATTTCTTCATGCACTTCTCCGATAGCTACCTTGGCTTGATCGGCACTGAGACACTTTAGCAGCACGCCATCAATCGTCCGATAGTATAAATTTTCATCTAGCAAGACATATCTCAAAGCCTGGAAGCCGATTGAGAAGGGTCTTGTAAATAATTGTAGACTTCAAACCTCCAGTCATCGGCTGTCATGGCAGCAACCTCTATCTCAATATCTTTTGTCATCGGCCGATAACCCGATGCCCCTTGAGCTAAATCATTGGCTTCTGTGTTCTACTCCCTGGGGATATGCTTTAATGTGACTAGCCGAAAGTTGTCCATCAATTCTCGGCATCGTTGATAGTAGATCATCAGCGCATCATTTTTGCACTCATATTCTCCCGACAACTGGCTGATGACCAACAATGAATCCCCCATGATCTCGACGGTGTCTGCTTCAACCTCTTTGAGAAGATGCAACCCCTTGAGCACTGCTTCGTATTCAGCTTGGTTGTTTGTGGCATGGGGGTTGATTGAGAGTGCAAATTCAAAGCTTGCCCCCCTTGGTGATATAATTACCAAACCGATACCACATCCATTTGTGCAGATCGAGCCGTCAAATGTTAAAGTCCAGGGCATGATTTCCACTGAGCCAATTGAATCATCTCTATGTTCCACTTTGAAATCGGCTATAGCTTGTCCTTTAACTGCCCTGGGTGCTTGATATCTTAAGTCAAACTCTGTTAAAGCAAAAATCCATTTTCCAATTCGTCCCTTTAAGACTGGAGCTGATAGCATATATTTGACTACGTCAGCTTTAGAAAATATCGTGCACTCATTGGACAACAAATAATGCCTTAACTTGGTACATGAAAAATACAGGCACATACATAATTTCTCCACAGGTGAATACCTTGTTTCTGCATCCAAAAGCCGTCGGCTAAGATAAAAGATGGCCTTTTCCTTCCCTTCGACCTCTTGGATCAAGACTGAGCCGATTGACTTATCGTCGGCTGCCAGATATAATTTGAATGGTATCCCTTTTTGTGGAGAAATTAGAACTGGAAGCGAGCTTAAATAATTCTTGATATTGTCTAATGCTTTCTGTTGCTCTGCCCCCCAAGTGAATTCTTGATCGACCTTAAGCCAAAGCAAAGGTGTGAACGGCTCCATACTTTCGGAAAGATTTGCTATGAATCACCTGATGAAGTTGATTTTGCCGATCAGAGATTGCAGTTGCTTCTTGTCCTTCGGAGGTTGTATTGTCTTAATAGCATTGATGCTCCTTGGTGTAACTTCGATCCCTCTCTCATGAACAAGAAACACCAAAAATTGCCCGGCGACACGTCGAACGCGCACTTCAGTGGATTCATCTTGAGGCCATACTTCCTTGTTCGCTCCAAAACTTGTCTAGGATTGGTTATGTGCTTTTCTGCTTCCCTGGACTTGAAAACGACATCATCAATATAAATCTCTACCAGGGAGCCGATCATATCATAGAAGATGTAATTCATGGCCCTTTGATAAGTTGCTCCAGCATTCTTCAAACCGAACGTCATAACAACCCACTCGTACAAGCCGATTGCTCCTGGGCATCTAAAAGCAGTCTTGTGGATGTCTTCTTCGGTCATAAAAATCTAATTATAACCTGCATTACCATCCATGAAACTAATAATCTTATGGCCTGAAGCAGCATCCATGAGTTAATCGGCTATTGGCATCGGGTACTTGTCCTTAGGAGTAGCTTTCTTTAAGTCTCTGAAATCAATGCACACCCTAAGTTTACTGTTATTTTTCATTACTGGAACAATATTTGAGACCCACACAGCATATCGGCAGGGCCGAATGAATCCAGCATCGTATAGTCGAGTGATTTCGGCTTTGATTGCATCATACATATCGGCTTTGAACCTCCTGGGAGGTTGTTTGAATAGCCGATAATTTGATTTAATAGGTAGCCGATGCACAACAATTGACGGGCTAAGACCAGGCATCTCGAAATACTCCCAAGCAAAACAATCTTTATATTCCTTTAATAAATCAATGAGCTGGGATCTACAACGAGGAGACAAATTCTTGCTAATATATGTCGGCCTAGGCCTGTCTCCGGAGCCGATATCTATTTCCTCTAGCTCGTCGCCCCACATAAAACCTTACCCAAGTTTGCCATCATCGTCATCCGCGGTGTCTTTGCCATAGACACTCGAGCCCTCCACGACGCCCTCAAAGCAGCAGCTGTGGCTCCTCGTGTCCGATTGGCTGTATGGCAGAATCGGACACTTTAAGAAAATCGGCTTGCCAGATTTTCCCGAACAAACAATCGATGTCATCTATTTCCCATAATGGCAAATCGGCATTGGCGATGCTTACTGACCTGTCAGCTGGCACAATCTCGATCTTGTCGCCATGCCATTGGATTAGGCTTTGGTGCATGGTGGAAGGGACACAACAATTGGCGTTAATCCAGTCCCTCCCAAGCAGTAGGCTATAAGATCCCTTTCCATCGATGACAAAGAAAGTTGTGGGCACAGTTTTGCTGCCGACGGTCAGCTCCATGTTAAGTACACCCTTGGCCTCCGATGGATTGCCGTCGAAGTCTTTAAGCACCATGTTTCTCTTGATTAGATCTTCGGCTCCATTGCCCAACTTACGAAAAGTGGCATAGGGCATGAGATTGACTGCAGCCCCCCCATCGACCAGCATTTTGGACATCAGCTTTCCATTAACGAATCCCTTCACGTAGGGTGGTTTAAGGTTCCTATTCTTGGTCCCCTCTGCTTTCTCGAAGATAGATTGATCGGGGGACAGGGCCAGCTTTGCCAAGGTGTCTTCGACACTATCTGCATCGGCCTCAAGAGCGCCGAATTCGACTGGCAATATGAAAACCATATTGACTGATGCAGAAACCTTTTCCTTTTTCCTCCACTGTTTTCTGCCCTGTCGATGGCGCTGATGCTCGATCAATTGCCGGACCTCTTCGTCCTGTCCTTCGCTCTTCAACCTTTGAATTCTTCTTTTTTGCGTCTTGGTGAATAGGTCAGAAGGGCACCATTGGGGGTTAGCCGATTGCTCGTCATCGGCTACTTCTTTGTCGCATTCTTCATTATTGTCTTCTTCATCTTCGAAGAAGTCCTGGTGAATCGGCCCGAGCTGATCGTGCACCGACTATTGCCGTTGGTTCAGCTGCACGGCCCTAGGGATGGAGCAAGGTTGCGCATTGGTGGGTCCCTATACTCATCCTCACGATATTCACTGCAGGCCGGGCAATTATCTATCGTCGGCAGCCTCATCCCCGACTCTCAATAGAATCGGAAAAACTCGCATCGCCAGTGCGGATCGCAGTCACTATGATGCCTAATGTAATGGAAGCCTGTAACCTCGGGCTCCCTCACATAAGGCCTGTTGCGCCGGGCTTCTTCTTCCCAACAAAACCGCTGTTGAAAGCAGTGTTGGCTGTCCATGCGGATCGGCCGTTGATCAGTCGATCGGCCAGCAGGACGCACCATGTTGATTGGCACGGCTTGGTTTCCAGTCGGGCTATTTTCTGCCTTGATCCCCTCGAGAGTTTCAGCTAAGCTGTACGCCACTCCGTTCTGTCGATCAGCATGCCTGGGGCCAGCCTGAACCTTGTTGATCGGGAAGGGGTTTCCATCTACTTTCATCGGTCGAGGTGAATCGGCAAACTTGAGCTTCCCGGCCTCAATTGCCGACTGGATTTGCCGCATTAAAACTTTACAATCATTAGTGCTATGAGAAGTGGAATTGTGCCACTTGCAGTACTTCTTCTTTTTAAGTTCCTCAGCCGATTGGATCGTGTGGTTGGGCGGAAGCTAAATCTGCTTCTCCTTTAGCAATAAATCAAAGATCCTATCGACCTTGGTGATGTCAAAGTCGTACTTCTCTTCCTTAGCCATTTTCAGTAGCCATTGGCAGACGATTGCCTTTTTGTTTTTGGTCCATTCGACTGCAGCAACTTCTGCGTCATTGTCACTTGTTTCTGAATCAGATTTGACGATGACGTGGGCAACCTTTTTCACGACCTTCCTTGATTCTTGAGATCGCTGCTCGTGGGCCGTCACCTTCTGCGCCAAGTAGGCTAAGCTATCAAAATATTGAGCCAAAAACCTTTCACGGATCAACGGCAGCAATTTATGGAAAGCTAAGTCGGCTAACTGGGAATCAGACAACACTAGGCTGTAGCATCGGTTCCTCATCTCCCTGAACCTCTGGATGTAGTCCTGAACTGATTCTTTGTCATTCTACCTGATGGTTGTCAGGTCCGACAATTTCATCTCGTGATTGCAGGTGTAGAAATAGCTATGAAATTGCTTCTCGAGATCGGCCCAGCTCTGGATAGAGTTATAGGGCAATGAAGAAAACCAAGTGAAAGTCGATCCCGACAGCGAGAGTGGGAATAGACGAACTCTCAGGGCGTCTGTAGCCGATGCCTCACCACACTGGGCCAAGAATTGGCTGACGTGCTCGTATGTTGAAGTGTTGTCCTGCCCCGAGAATTTGGAGAAATCTGGGACCTTGTACCGGTTGGGCAACGGTACCCTCTCAAAGTGCTCTGGATATAGATACCGATACATGTTCCCAGAATCTTTTGGTTTAAGGCTGAATTGATCGCACATAACATCGCAATCAAATCGGCCCAAGTCTTGTTCTCTTGAACTGTTGCATCGGCTCGTATTGATCATACTTCATGGGTGCTTGCCGATACTGAGGTGGCGTTTGAGGTGGATAGTGCCGATCTTGATGGCCTCCCTGGTACTGATACTGAAGTGGGTTGCCAGCGGGAGGCGACCGATTCGCCGGGGGTGTCTGTGGTTCTAGGAAGAGCTGTCGGCCACCAGCATTGTATTGCGCTCCTTGAATGGGATTGGCAACCGGCTCTTGCTGCCGATTGAAATTGAACATGCTGGCTAGCTGCTCCTGGGGATGATGTTGTTGCCGGTTCACAATATTGGGCGATGGCCTTGAAGCCGATGTAGATATAGTCGGCTGATTGAGGACTCCTCCTAGCGGCCCTGGCTGTATCAGAGGCGGGATCGGCCAGTTCTGGGTCGCCAAGACCCTGTAATTGGGGAACTGACCATCTGTAAAGTAGATTGGCCCCCGCTGTAGCTGATCGGCAATTTTGGAATCGACCACAGTGGCAATCATGTTATTCAGAGTGTTGACCAAGATGCCACTTTGATTGACGAGTGCATGGTGTACAGCCGAATCGATCCGGTCGTGCAAGGTGTGCAGTTCCGAATCGTCTTGTTCTTGTTCCGGCTCCTGCATCTTGCATTTTTCCTTTTGTATCACCAGAGGAGGATGCCTTGAAGTCGTCAATGCTGAACTTGTACTTCTGGTGGATGGCCCCAGACCTGGTCTGGGCGAAAGATTGCAGATAATTGGCCTGCAGTTCCTCCACCATCTTCTAGTAGTCGGCCAATTGCTCGACCGACAGTTGTTCCATCTTGATAGGAATTGTGTTTTCTTCACTGATTTCAGGGCTCTTGACGTTAACCATCGCATCGGCTTTGTCGAAGTGCTTTAACCGAGTTGATGGTCCCACCAGGCGTGCCAAGAAGCGTGTTGATGAGAAAATTCTCTCACACGCTGGCCTGGGAGATCTGCTTAGCTCCAGTGTAAGTCCATCCTTGGCTACCTGTGATGATCTAGGCGTGCCAATTGGATTGATTTGCTAACCAACAAGAAATAATAAACAGATTCATGTGTTACGGTTAAAGTTAGATACTACGGGATCGGCTCAGGAAACCAACTTGCATATAGTTGCCTTCTCAAAGCATATTTAAACTAAGTGACTAGGATAGATCGGCTGTGCCGAGACAGTATGAATCTCTTAATCTAAATATACATCAACATAACAAATATATGCGTTTATAACCTAGCCGATGCTGCAGGTCTAACGTGAATCGGCTATTACTCCGATGTATCTTATGAAAAGATATCAATCTAACCAAAATGCATTAAACCTAGATCAATCAGCTATCGACTGATGCCAAGGGACTGATACTGGCTTAAGGCATTTAACTAGATTGTGATCTTAATATAAGAGGTAGCTTTAATATATCTAATAGTAAACAATGCTAAAAGATTATTAAAACAGGTAAGGCTGGGTGAAACCCCAGCACTGTCTCTACAAGCAAGCATCCAATCGAATAGTTCTAAATACTTCTAAAAGCGACTTAACAGATCATAGATGATGCAACATTAAGTACCAAAAGATAGTATTAGATCTATATATACTGATGTAAACCCTTCAAGACGGTGGATACAACATATAACCTAGTCCAACATCTAGATCTAGCTCTATCGGCTGCTGTCTCCAGAGAGAAACGAGCCGATGGCGAGTTAGATCTAGACATTGTTCTAGATTATATGCAGTATATGATAACTTGCATAGTTTATAACATTAAACCTAGAGTGTCATGATGATGTAAGCACTAGATTCGACGGAATAAACCACTAATGACGAGAATTTACCTTATTCGGGGTTCAAATTGATGCGGCCCAAAGCCGGATCAAGAACTCGTCTAAAAGAAAATAGGAGGCGATGCGCTGAAGTTGTATTGATGTATGATTGATATTTACAAGAGGTCTCGGGCCCTATTTATATCCAAGAATAATACTATCCGTGTAAAACACGGTTTCTATCTAATCTACTATTCAAAATACGACAATATCCCGGGACGTGGTCCCATGCCGCATTACAATAGGAATATCTAAACAAATCCCTACATCACAGATACAATTGCCGTTACAGGACTCTATCCATAGTTGGCAACATCTTTAACGCGCAATTTGGGAACCAAATATACCATTTATCTTCAAGATTTCCATCGGAAACAGTCCCATCTTCTTTTCTGAATCGGAATCGGTTATCGGTGTTCTGTCTCGATTCGGCCTTAGCCGACTGGTTTCCCAACCGATTGAATCGTAGTCGATGCGGCCTCGCTTCCATGCGATCACTTTCCCAATTTGATTCTGCTTCAATCTTGGCTTGGACTCATGGATTTGGTTTCCAAATTTGGTCGTTAACACCCATGCCGCCTCTTCTCGCCATCGTGCGCATGCCGAGCTCCTTTCTCCCTCTCCGCCACCATCCTTGCCTGTTGTCGTCATCCTACTCTTTTTCCTGGTAAAAATAATTAAAAATTACGTAATAAATCAATTTAATTTCTAGAGTTCATTTAAATGGTCCAAAACTTCTAAAATTCATATCTAATCCATACGAACTCCAAATTGGGCCATTCAAATTGCAAAATTCATCTCAAATTAAGCTCTACATGTTTGTTTACTTTTCATGTACTGTTTATTTGGTTTTTATTAGAGTTTTTCCTTATTTTGCATGCCAGCGTATAGAGTTCGTCATTTCGGAGGTTCGCGCTTGCGAGGAAAGAAGATTTGTTCGAAGGAGCAAAGCAAGTCATGTCATTTTGATCATATTGCTATCCTAGTTTACAAACTTATGTTTATTTAAATTATTGCATTTCGTTTTATTAAATTCCCATGTTCATTACTATTTTATTTAGCCTTACTGATTCTCCTTGTTATAGACCTATTACTTGTATTATTATGATCCTTGATAACCCTAGAAAAAAAACTAATGAACACTTTATATATGTGGTACTCACTAGCAAACTTAGGAATATGCTTAGCCCTGCTTGAATAGAAACAATTAGATGTTTTCAATAATTAGACTAAGGAATAAATTGTAAATGATGGAGTTTTGGCTATTTAGTCGTGGCAATAAATGTCCCCTTCAAAATTCCCCAAGCATGTTTTTGGCTGGGCTTGGGGTGCTTGGTTTTGGTAGTCGCATCTCGGCCGTCATAAGGACCGGTCTTCAGGCCTCTGTTGCAAAGCATATTTCATACTACCACTTGTCTAATGGGTAAGGCTTCACACGTTGTTTAGCACGGTCCTGAACAGAAAAGACACAGATAGTGATGGATGAAGCCCTAGGAAGGGTAACGTCTCTAGCAAGTGAAGGCTCAGGACGAGTCGAGATGCCTGGGGGCATAGACTGTCTGCTCGACCGAGGGCGCCTCGCAGGGGAGGTCTATGTCGGTCTTTTTTTGTTTAGGGTAGTACTAAGCAGGTTATGCAAAACCGCAAAAACCACTGCGGTTTTCATGGTTTTCGCGCGTACCACGGCGGTGCGGCATGACATCCCCACGATTTCGTTTAAATAATTTCGTGTGAATTCAAAAAATTTGAAAAATATCATTTTATACCATATATATATTATCAAAAAAAATAAATTTTGCATGGTTTCCCACGAAAACCGTGGTATGTGGCATGGTTTTCGTGCGGTTTGAACAAAACCGCGACACGACACGGATTTGAATTTGGTTCAAATTCAAATTGCGATTTTCATGGTTTTCGTGGCTTCCATCGTGGTTTGTGCGGTTTTCGTGGTTTTGGCGTGGTTTTCATGGTTTTTGGCATGGCTTTCGCGTGGTTTAGACGAAAACCACGGTACAGCAAAACGTCGCGAAAATTACTATTGATTCCGTCGCGGTTTTCGTGGTTTTCGCGCGAAAACCGTGCTACCGCGGGGGGAGGGCGGCACGGTAGAATTAAGTGCACGAAATAGAAAACCCTGGTACTAAGCGATGAGTTATTTCATGGCTTCCGTCCGTATGCCATGGTGGCATGTGGCACGTCGCAACACATGAGGAAGATATGTCTGGTGGGTAAAGATGTACACCTCTGATTAGAGTTTAATCTATTCGAATAGCCGCGTCCTCGGTTATGGGCAAGCCAAGCAATGTACCCAAGCTAGAGTTTAATTCTATTTCAAAACTGAAAGATTTGGAGTTAGCACTTGTTGGCCTGAGTTAAGGCAAGATCGCGATGGAGCGAGGTTTGATAAAATATTGACTAGAGATAGGCTTGTGTTTGTCCTAATGCCTCTAAATATTTAAATGCTTGGAAATGCTGTTTTTTTATAGAATACCCCTATATATGAATTCCATGTACTCCCTTGCATTATTATTTGCATTCTGCCGGCATGGCTTGTTGAGCACGGTGGTTATACTCAGCCTTGCAAATTCCATCCCCCTTTCAGAAGTGTAGTGCTTCTGAGTCGAAGACGGTGTTAGAGGATCAAGGCTCAGACCCCAGTTGAGTTTGCTTGTGGAGTGGAGCTGAAGCCCTGCTAGGATCGTCTTTTTCCGCTGCTGTCGCTTTCTTTTGAGTGAGAGGACTAAGTGCCTCTTTTCCTGTAAGTATTTATATGCTTTAATTTCCGTTCGACCTGTGTATTGATTTGTCATTTTTTGTACCCTGGTTGGTCCTGGACAGGGATTTAATACACAAAATAGTCTAGAAATTTAGGATAAATTTCCGGGCGTGACAAGTTGGTATCAGAGCCATCTCGACTGTAGGTTGAGCCAAATGGTCAAACCCTAAAGACAAGTTTGTGAACCCACCTAAATTTCATCAAGTAGAACCCACATGTGCTCGTGCCCACATCCTAGCATGAGCACCAACGGTAGCAGCAAACCCGAAATGAATTTGCACATGGAGCGTGTCGAATACACTCTTCTTATACTTCATAAGTGACTTATTTAGGATGTCAATGAGGGATTGAAAAGCTTCTGGTGGTTTCCTTAATCCATCCATGACGATAATCTTGGAATCGTTTAAATGGATCACAAGAAGGATCCAGTGAGGTGGCCTACATGCAAATGGAGAGAGCAATTAATATCTGAAAGTACAAATGGGAGGTACAATGATAAATGTCATACTTACTTAAAGTTGTAGGGAAAAAGGATCATATTCATGTCCTGGAACTTGACAATGAAGTTATACAAGTAGTCTAGCACACTTTTTTGGTACTTTGGGCAGTCATCAATCTAAGTGTAATTGACAACCGCTGGATCGAGGAATCCTACTTTGTTATGGGTTGCTCTACACCCAAGTGTCCCCATTCTGCATAAGGACACAAATTAGACATCAATGAGGATATCAACATAGAAAAACTAGCAAGGGGTCAAGTATGCTTATAATGCCCATAACTTAAGTAGCGATATGTCTAGCTCCCTCAAATTGTATAGCTGAAATATTTTTCAAATGGGACCCAAATTACACCATCCTCATGATGTAAGTCCTCGTCCCTGTAAAAGACGAGGAACGTCTCCTTACCCTCCTTTGCCATTTGTAAGTACCAATCTTCTATCCTTCTCAGCTGAGTACAATTGCCAACGACGTTGCGATATTCATCGATAGTCAAAGGATCACAAAACTTGAACTTAGCTGCCAATGGGACCATCGGATATTGTCCATATCAGACAAACTCTTCTCATTCTTCTTGGCCTTGTCTTTCGCAAATTCTTTCCTGGAAAATGCTCACTATTTCTTTTTTCTGATCGTGCGTTGGAAGTCTGAAATAGGTTGCTTCGAGGCTGGTGGCCTTGCCATGCGAAGGAAGTGGTCCTGTACTGCAACTGGCACTTTCAAGGATGTCTCCGACATGTTAGAAAATGTCGCCTTGTTGGTCTTCTTCAGAGATGGTTGTTCAGACATCTATGAAGATTTACATAGGAACCCCCTCTTTTTGGCTGGTCTTCAGAAGCTAAGTTCTGATGTGCTGCCTCTGGAGGAGATCATTGCCATGCGAAGGAAGTGATCCTGTACTACAACGGGCACTATCAAAGATGTATCTGACATGTTAGGAAATGTCGCCTTCTTGGTCTTCTTCAGAGATGGTGGTTCAGACATCTCTAAGGATTTACATTGACGCCCCCTCTTTTTTTGCTGGTCTTCAGAAGCTAAGCTCTGATGTGCTGCCTCTGGAGGAGATCGTTGTGCTGGTGGAGCAGACGGGCTCTTATGTGGCAATGGTAGTGGAGTTAGCATCCTTCGGGGGGAGACAACAAACCCTTCAGAGCTAGACCCGCCATCGCTTATCTCGTCATCACCATCTCCTGAAGGAAAGACAATGAAACGCTTGCGCCACATGATAATGTTATGCACAGCCTCTCCAAGAGTGTTCACCCCCTCCTTTGAAGAAAATTCAAGCTGGAAAGCCCTGTATTTGCTCGACACGTCCTCCACTTCGACCGTTGAGTAGCCACTTGGTATCTGATTACCGTGTATCCTTCCCCCCTCCATTGCAGGATGTGCCATACAGCGTGCCACCTCTATAGTGTGGTTCTGAATTGGCACATCCAGCCTACATGCAGTACATAGGTGATGACGTCCACAGGGTAATGAGTCGTGTTCGATTCTTCAGAACCTTAGTGTCACACCCTAAAAATCGATTAAATATAAATCGTTATGAGAAAAGAATTTTTAGAAATTATTTAATAATTAAAAACTGTTTGAATAAAATCTATGAGAAATTGAACATCAAATTGAGCATAAAAAATATCTATAATAAATTTTATTAATTTGTAGGTGAAGTAAATATAAGAAATAGAATTTCTTAATTGGAACATGGGTGGATTTAATTTTTATTAAATTCTCCATGATGAAATATACTCTCTTAAATTTTCTCGAATTGTTAGAGCTCAATTATTAATTTTAATAATACAAACAGCATTTCAGTGATTATTTAAATAAATAAATTAAACATTAATTGTTTTGGTTTTATTTTTATTAAATACTTTGAGTGTTCATCTATTTTCATAATTTTTCTTGGAATTATTTGAGCATTGGAAGTATTTATAAAAATTCAAAATTGTTAGGATAGAAAAGTCTAGATTACACCTCTGCTACAGTGCGTCTTTAACATCACCTGTTACTGTCCATCTCGAACAGTACCCGAACTGTGTTTGTTTCTTTCCCTTTCCAAATCTGGCCCAATTCTTTGCCCAAATCAAAAATTAGTTTCGGTAACAGATTTCTCTCGATCTTCTCTACTTTTCTCCCAAGAAATCCTGTTCAATCTCGTGCTAAATCCCACGGATTTCGGCCATTCTTATCCCGACAAACTTAGGATGAACTCCAATTTTTCCATCGCGAAATCCCGTCGTATCCGCATCAATCTCTTTCTCCTCCTCCTATATAAAGGATCCCCTCGGTCTCCTCTTCAGTTTCCCCACATTTCCCGAATTTTTCCCATGCCGTAAAGCCACCGCCACGCTCCTCATCTCTCTCCGCCGTCGCCGCCAAATACAGCCACGCGGCGCCGTCGCCCTGGTTGCCGCCATTTTCTACACTGCCACCACCCTCGGCACTGCATCAGCCATGCGAAGTCCGACAGCCACCTCCTCGAAGCCGCAAGCAATCGAAACATCGTTGTCACCGTGAACCCGAGCTCTGCGGCCGCGTTTCAAGCTCCAACCACCGACCCTGTCAACGCCAAGCTACGTCGTTGCCACCGTTGAGTTCGCACGACGAAGGAGGAGCTCGAACACCCCTTTGTTGCCTCCGAAGATCGCCGAAATGTCGCCATCACCATGAACCCGTGCGTTGCCGCCTCTGTTCGAACTCCGACTGTGCCTCGCCGCCGACCCGTTGTCAACAAATCTTCTCGAGGCTGTCATCAGCATCGCAGCACCCCGGAGAAGCCCGTCCATCCCTCCTTTTCCTCGGAAGGTCGCCGAAGAGTCGTCGCCGCCGTCAACCCGAGGACCTCCGCTGCGTGAGATCATCGCTAGCCATCTCCGCTCGTCGTTCGTCGTTGTTTTTGCGTCGGTAAGGATCACCGCAACCTCCAATCTCTTTTGGTGTCCTCGGTTCTCATCATCGTGTCACCGTTCACCATCGCCGCCACAACCCCGAGCTGTCGGCCGTCATGCCTACGTGGTCGCCGTGTCAGCGCCATGTCATCGCCACCTCAGCGCCGTATCATCTCCTCTATGCCACGTGTCCACTGACGTGTCTCCATCCTAAATCCCTCCAGATTCAACCTTGTCCGTTGGATCTGATCAGTTAAATCCCAGTCGTTCATCTTTATAGATTGATTCGGTCTAATCTGAGCCATCCATCCTTATTCCATTCAATCTCAGCTGTCCAAGCCCTGTGAACCTGTAGACCATCTCACCCGTAGACCATCTCGGTGAACTTGGTCTATGCTAGACTGATCAATGGCTGACATCATGAATAATCTTTTCCTTCTCTAAAATAATTAAAAATAATGGAATAAATCTTTTTAGCTGTGTTCTTTTTAGGTTTAATTCAATTAAAACTTCAAAAATTCATAACTAATTCATACAAACTCGGAATGAGGTCATTCAAGTCCCACAATTCATCTAAAATTAAGCTCTACCAATTTATGAACTTTAATTGTACTATTTATTTGGTTTTTATTACTGTTTTTTCTTGTTTTGTGTTCTATGTTTATATTTCGGTAGTTTCGGAGCATCGTTCGTTCATTCGTCGGAGAAGTTGCTGAAGATGAATTG
The DNA here is from genome assembly GCA_019925245.2 of Oryza australiensis. Lineage (NCBI taxonomy): Eukaryota > Viridiplantae > Streptophyta > Magnoliopsida > Poales > Poaceae > Oryza > Oryza australiensis. The sequence goes on along the minus strand of JAIFGZ020000545.1, from coordinate 1,311,149 downwards.
AAGACCAAGTATTGCAAGGCAAGTCACACAGATCATAAACACAATTCCTTTGAGCATGTTGATCCTCTCTATTTATTTCAAATATGCATTTATTTTTGAACGACATTGGTTGGTATGAATCTATTCCTTTGTTATGGCCAATTTGCATTTATTACCCTATACCTTGATACCTTGGGTTATAATTAGACTAGTTAAACTTTATATAATGGTTTAACTAGAAATTAGGGATATTTGCTTAGCCATGCTTAGAAACTTTAGCGTCATTTCATGTGGGATAATTAATGATTCACGTGTATCCTCTTAATGGATAATTAATGATAGCTCATGATGGATGATCAAGATTAATTAATGAATTAATGGTGAACTAAAATTTGATTAATGGTGGATGGTGAGCACATGGTTTGATGATTTTTTTATGGTGCTCATGGCAGTTAAGGACCAGATTCACCTTGATTAGTCCCACACTACTCATTAATGATGATAATTTGGTGATGATAACTTGTTAGCTCCTGTTATGGAGTTTAGATCTCGCATAACCGGATTGGTTGTTTAGAGATTGTTGGGCCTGTGCAGCATCGGGATGTCGTTCGTGTTGGTTAATATTGATGACTAATTACTTTACTGTTTTACAAATTCTCAAATATTTGCTAAATGTTGCCTTTGCAAACGAAACCCTAGCATTGCTATCCTATTATTGCTAAATGTTACATACTTGCTGTGTAGCTTGTTGAGTATTCCAGGTACTTATTCTTGCAATTACCAATCAACCTCAGTTGAAGAAGGCATTCAAAGGAGAAGACCTTTTGGCTTAGATCCCATTGAGCGCCTCTGTGGAGTGGTGCGTTTCGATAGATTTTCTTTTTCCGCTGGAGTTTTCTTCGTGGTGAGGACTAAGTACCTATTTTGTAAGTATTTATCGTATTAGTTTATTTGATGAATCGTATATTAATTTGTCGGTTTGTGTACCTCGGTGATTCCTAGACGAGGATCGCATGCACAAATTGGTTCACAAATTACTAGTGAATTTCGAGGCGTGACAAGTTGGTATCAGAGCCATCTCGACTGTAGGTTAAGCCCTTAAGGACATGCCTTTGCTAAAAATATCTATTTGCAAAAAATCTGTTTTCCTCCTTATTCCATTGCTTCTTGCAAAAGTTTTACTCAAATCTCTCTCTCCTCTCTGGTTTTCAACTTATTCTAGATGGATCCCTATAAGGAGAAGTTGGATAAGATGATGGTTCGCTATGACCTGCTGTTGACGCCAGATCCGTACCGCCGCCGTGGTGCAAAAATATGTGTGACGTCAAAGCACACGCTAGCCTGGGAGATCTGCTTAGCTCCAGTTCAGGTCCTAAAATCATTGAAGCGCGGGCGTGCCAGTCAGTTTGATCCTGCCACTGACAAGATATGCAAAACAGCAGAACAAAAAGCATATCGGCCGATAGGCCGATAAATGAGACAACCGATCTGTTGGTAGCTAATCGACTGATAAGCCGATAGCGTCATTCTAGCTGATGCCGATGTTGACCGATGCAGTTAGGGTTTTGAATAGTCGGCTATATGTCCGATGTAGATTCTGACACTTGTGTAAACAATGATATAAAGGTAATCGACTAATAATAATGTAATAAAGTAACAAACCAATCGGTAGATAATGTGATGAGGACATCACCTACTCAGATACAACCACAGTGGGAGCTTTTGATTTAAAGGTGAATGAATTCTTTATCCAGATTATATTTGACGTTTTTGATGAATTGATGTTGCACCATGATGTGTGTTCATTTACATTTTCAGAAATACATAAGTGGATTAAAAAGAGTGTTAAACACACATGGAAGGCATGGAGGACAAAGGAAATTGATTGGGGGGCAAATCCAAGTATTCCCCACGTCACTTTTGGCCTAAGGAAAGAAAGAGATCTAATCTAACACGTTTTGGTGCTGAATTCGGACTGTAGGACAACGCTGAATTCAAACGGCCGCCAAATATGCATACGTGCTCTGATTTGGGTCCATGAGTACTTGATGGAAAGCTCTCGGAGTTCTCTTTTCAACGGATCCTTCCTCATCTCCAAATTCTATCCCAATCAGCCGCAATCACAGAAAAAAGGTGTTGCATCACCTATAATGGGCCTTTGCGCTTGTAACTTCATCTGGGATCCCGGCCCAAGTGGGGCCTAAGTGGGGTGCGCCCCAACCTGGTGGAGCACGACTCTAGGCAGCCCTAGGTCGTCCTCCCACCTATATATATATCTCATTGCCGCCATAGAACAACTCGGGTTTTGTTTATATAAGTTTAGCTATCGCTACTTCCTGATAGACGCGTGTCGGCTAGACCATCTGTTCTATTTGATTCGGAACCCCACCTTTTCATTTGTATTCAATTCCTGTATGCAATTCAGATTGCTTTTATCTTGTTCTTGCTAATTTCTTCGATTTGCTTGCGTGAATAAGGTTGATCTGCGCACCGGCAAGTTCAACAACCCACAGAGAGGTGTATCGATTGCTAAGGCGCAACACAACATCTCGTACGGTTGTAGTCGAACCGTCAATGTTTCTTCCAAATCGTAGTTATCATCAACTCACTAAAAGATCGAGACACCCTAGTTCACATCAGGTGGTATCAGAGCGCCAAGTTGATCGGTGAGTTTTTATCTACCTATAACCTAAAAAAGCCCAAAAAAATTGCATCCATTACCTAGCCATATTTGTGCCATTGCATTGTTCTTTTCAGTTTTTGCTTTGTTGAGTTTTACATTGCATCGTCACGTCGTGTTGCTGGTCTTAGTGTTTAGTTCGTTTAGAGTTTCAAGTTCTTGTCACGTCAGTACCACAGTTGTCGCTGCCACCATCGTGTTGCACGTGAGAAATAGCAGATTAGATTAGATTGGTTTTATTTCAAGAAAGAAATAGTAGATTGGATTGGTTAAAAATCATTTTTTGTTTTTATCTCCTGCTCCAACCGAACTCCTAGCCATCCACCCCCACAAGTTTGACTCGCACTACCCCTAATCACGTACATCTAAGTTTTGAGTCGTGTCAAACACCTTGGTAAAATTTTGTTTTATATCGGATTCGAGATTCGTTTGGAAAAATGGAACGGCATAACGTCGCATTCCATTTTTATATAGTTCTAATTTTATGGTTTGGACTTTTACATTTGAGTCCCCGTAATTTTTTTATTTATATTTGAGTCCCTATAATTTTACATCGAGGTCCATAAGTTGGTTTTTGCTGAAAAAAATCAAAACAAAAGAAAAAAGGCAGAAAGGTGCTTTAAAAAGAGAGGAAAAAAAGCCGCACCAAAAAAAGAAGAAGAAAAAGCGAAAAGAAAAAAAAGAAAAAGAAGGAAAAAAAGAAAGAGAAGAAAAAGGAAATTTAGTTGTTGCTTTCATTTATGAGAGCTATGCATAGTTGTTTCTAGTGCAATCTTGTGGTACTGTTTGTGTCTAGGCTCGCGTTTCTAGTATTAACTGTCCTAGGACGAGCACGGTACTTGACTTTGAACAGTTATTCAACTTTGCATTTTCTGATTTGAGCATTTGGTATTCCTTTGCTACATATTTAAGCCTATCCAGAGCTCCACTGATTTGATTGCAACCGTACAACAGGTGTTTGTCGAGGCATCGATACATCCAACCTTCATTGGGGTGTTTGGTTAAGTCAGTGTATGTCACCATTCTCTTGCCATGGTAAGAACTTGTAAGAGCTTGGCTAAAAGCTTGAGAGTGTGTGATATTTGAGCCTCCACTACCTAGTAGTTGATAGGAGCGTACATATATTTCTATGTTTGTTTCTTATTTTCTACTAACAATGACAGGAATACGCAAAAGAAATGGGAATAACTATGCTCAACATCGACATCTTCGTCGAGACATGAGGAGTGATCAACATGATGCATATGAGGTAAGTGACATTGTTATTGATAAGATCAAATCTGCACTACCTAATTTTGAAGGAAATTATGATCCTCATGCTTATATTAAGTGGGAGCTAGCAGTTGATAAAGAATTTAAAAAGCATGATTTGTTTGAAAAACAAAACGTTATGTGTGCCTCTAATGTATTAATTAAATATGCTTCTGATGAATGGAAATATCTTTGTAGGCATAACAAAATACCTCAATCTTGGAAAGACCTAAAACGATATTTGAGATATGCTTATGTTCCCATGTCTTATGTTGATATTCTATTCAACAAACTGCAATGTTTAAAACAAGATACCAGAACAGTTACTTCGTACTATCATGATATGCATGAGTGTTTATTACGTTGTGGTTTAGATGAATGCGAAGAAGCTACAGGGTTGAGATTTTTATGTGGGCTTAACAAAGAAATTCAGGATATGCTTGCTTACCAAAATTATAGATCTCTCTCTCATTTGTTAGAACTTGCTTGTAATGCTGAATGTAAAATAGAGGACATGAAGAAGCAACAAGTTGTGCTTGTACCTCCTACTTTTCCATGTAATGATGATGTACAAACTTGGAAGGAGAAATCTTTTGTGTCTCCTGTTACTAACGCTTTGTAGGAAGTTCAACATATTCACCAAGAGGAGGGGGACAATGTTCTTTAGAAGAAAGGTGAGAAGCATGAAGCACCTAAAAATATCTATAGAAAGTTTACAAGGTAAAATAAATGGTGTTGAGGTAAATGAATGTGAGTATTCTCAAGCTAAGCTATACATATCCACTTTACATGCTATAGTAGAGCAACCATTAGTGGAACCAACTGCTGAGATTCCTTTGTCACAAGTTAATTTAGTTTATGTTCCTTGTGATAAAGAAGAGTTGTGTGATAATGTTTCACTTATATCAATGCCACAAGTAGTGAATGAACATGCTATTTCTAGTGTTAGTTCTTTATACATTGATTTTAAGCATGTGGTTCACATTTGTAATGAAGTTGAGGAGCGTGAATTGCTATTTTCTTTAAATACTTTGGGTTATGTTCTGTTTGATGATCTTTGTGAGCTCAATAATTTAAAGGAAAAGTTATTTGCTAAGTCTGATTTGCCATGTCCAACTAATGTTATTTTTCATATCTTTGGCGAATATAATTATAGAGAAACATATTTGGTGCATAAAGCTTATATTTGTTCTAATCTGAAATATTCTTTTGGGCAACAATACTATGACCAAATAGGGGGCTACACTAACACTAACAATGTCATGCAAAACATTCCTAGTTTTTCCCCTATGCAACAGGGTAAGCCCAAAGAAGAGGAGCATTGTTGGTCTTGGTCGTGCAGCATAGCCATCGCTCCGTGTTGCAACGTCAAACCAACCACCTCTGAATGCCATTGGAGCAAGTCAGGGACGACAAGCAGCCAAGAAGGGGAGAATGATGAGGACATCACCTACTTGGATCCAACCACATTGGGAGCTTTTGATTTAAAGGTGAATGAATTCTTCATCCAGATTGTATTTGATGTTTTTCATGAATTGAAGCTGCACCATGATATGTGTTCATTTACATTTTCAGAAATACATAAGTGAATTAAAAAGAGTGTTAAACATGCATGGAAGGCATGGAGGACAAAGGAAATTGATTGGAGGGCAAATCCAAGTATTCCCCACGTCACTTTTGGCCCAAGGAAAGAAAAAGATATAACCCAACACGTTTTGGTGTTGTATTCGGACTGCAGAACAGCGCTGAATTCAAACGGCCGCCAAATATGCATACATGCTCTGATTTGGGTCCGTGAGTACTTGATGGAAAGCTCTCAGAGTCCTCTTTCCAACAGATCCTTCCTCATCTCCAAATTCCATCCCAATCAGCCGCAATCATAGAAACAAAGTGTTGCATCATTTATAATGGGCCTATGGGCTTGTAACTTTATCTGGGACCCCGGCCCAAGTGGCGCGCAAGTGGGGTGCGCTCCAACCTGGTGGAGCACAACTCTAGGCAGCCCTAGGTCATCTTCCCACCTATATATATCTCATTGCCGCCATAGAACAACTCGGGTTTTGTTTATGTAAGTTTAGCTATTGCTACTTCCTGATAGACGCGTGTGTCGGCTAGACCATCCGTTCTATTTGATTCGGAAAACCCACCTTGTCATGTGTATTAAATTCCTATTTGCCATTCAGATTGCTTTTATCTTGTTCTGGCTTGTTTTGTTGATTTGCTTGCAGGAATAAGGTTGATATGCACCGGCAAGATCAACAACCCACGGAGAGGTGTATCGATCGCTAAGGCGCAACACAACGTCTCGTATGGTTGTAGTCGGATCGTCAATGTTTCTTCCAAATCGTAGTTATCATCAACTCACCGAAAGATCGGGACACCTTAGTGCACATCATAATGGTATGATAGAATAAATACTGATCCGATGGGCAAAGCACACATCGGCTGTAGGTCCGATGTCATTAAATCCAAAAGATTAGGTAGACATTGAAACCTTTGCTGCAATTGGCTAAATCCAACTTGTATGTAACCCTTCTAAGCCGATGCAACATCCAGATAACTCATCGGCTGAAACCCCGATGAAACAATGATTGATGCCTACTGACTTAAATAAATCTAACAAATAACCATAACCTCATAGGTCGGACCTAACCGATGCAGCATAAGGTTGATGACTGCCTGATAGATTTAGATCAGCCGATATGACACCGATCAAAGTGGTCATGTGTTAAATTTAACTAAGAGAGCAACACTATCAAAGGAAAATTTAACACATCAGATAAGATCGGCTAACCCTCCGATGAAACATTAGCATGAACCTATCTGCTTAACGAGACTTAGATTATCAACAACAATCTAGTAGGTCGAACCTAACCGATGCAGCACGAGATTGTATATGATAATGTAATACTCAATGAGTCGATAGATCTGTCTAATGTGATGGATATAACAAATCTATCTAAAGCGATATTATGTTTAAAGAAACATCAACTTGATCAGAATATCGGACCTAACCGAGAAAGTCCTAACTATGCTGATGTGTCTATAAACAGCAATGGAACCAAAGATACAGATGAAATACAAGATAGGCAACACTTGCGTCGGCCCGATTAGAATATTGGACTCAACCGAGGAAGTCCTAGCCACGTCAACGCAAGCAAAGATGATGAAACTCACTTCTTGCAGGAGGTCAAACTCAATCGATGTAGCCCATGCTCGAAAACAAGAACTCGTTAAAATAAAACCTAGAAACTAGGGTGGCGATGCACCAAATTGTATTGATCGAGATTGACGTCTTACATGAACCTCATGCTTACTTATTTATACTCGTACGCTGACAAAGATTCTAATAGATTACAATTCAAACTTTTCTAAAGATAAAAGGAAACAAACCGAGTCCTTATTGAACACTAACACGCTTTCCTAAATATAAAATAGAAAGCTAACAAACTCTTCCTAATTAATAGATACAAGCCGCATCCTTCCTGAACTCGGTCTCTTCTGAATCGAATCTAACAAGAATCTGAGTGCTGAGGATGTTAACAGAAAACGCTCATTGGCTGATGCAGAACTCTAAGCCGATTCTAGCTTTGAGCCGATATGAACACTTAGCCGATGGGGACACCGGGGCTTACCAAATTCTGGAGTTAACACATGCCCCCCAGTTTTGGAGTATTAGAAGTCATGCCTCAAAATTATCTTTGAATTGATCACCCCAAAACTGATTCTTCTCTTCTTATCGACATCGGCTCTCGTAAGCCGATACCTTCTGTATTAGATGAGCCAGGCTGTCAAACTCATGAAAGAAAAATTTAACTCTGATTGGCATTGATAACCCTTTGAATGCGAGCTCTGCCAGCTGCTCATCACTTAAATTCAAATTATAACATTGGCTGCGGACATTACAAAACCTTTGAATATATTCCTTAGTCGATTCCCCTTCTTGTTGTTTAACTGATAGTAAATCTGCAAGGTTCAACTCATCAACCCTAGCAAAGAAGTACAGGTGAAATTGCCTCTCAAGATCGGCCCAACCTCTGATAGAATTTGGTGGCAATGATGAAAACCATGTGAAGGCCGATCCAGTTAAAGACAATAGAAAAAGTCTAACTCTCAGAGCTTCTTCAGCCGATGCCTCACATTGAGCTAAAAATTGGCTAATATGTTCCATTGTAGATACACTCTCTTGCCCTAAAAACTTCGAGAAGTGTGGAACCTTGTATTGGCTTGGAAATTGTGTTCTATCAAACCACTTAGGATATGGCAGCCGATACACAGAAGTTCGATTTTTAGGTTTAATTCCAAACTGTTCCTCCATTACTGTCGCAATTATATTGGCCCAATCTTCTTGAGATTGATACTTTTGAGTTTCCTCTCGCTGCTATTATTGTTGTGGCCCTTCATGCTGATATTGATCAACTTGCCCCCTGAGCCAATATTGTTGTTGCCGATGATGTTGAAATCGCTCATTAATTACCTTGGGAACCATCTCCTCGATCAAACCACGTAATGTACTTGTCAAAACTCCAAATTGATCGATCATAGCACAATGAACGGTTTTATCAACCATCTCTTGAAGTGTGTTGTCGTCCATCGGCTCGATAGATTGTTCCCTTTCTTCATTCATCGGCTTGAGAGGTTGTTCTTCCTCGGCCTTGACTTCTTTATCGACATCTTGTTGCGATTGTGGGTCCCCGAGCCGTGTAAAACAATCTGTTGTCAACAAAACTGTCCCACCAGGCGTGCCAAAAAATGTGTTGACGCCAGATCCGTACCGCCGCTGTGGTGCCAAAAGATGTGTTGACGTCAGAGCACACGCTGGCCTGGGAGATCTGCTTAGCTCCAGTGTAGGTCCTAAAATCATTGAAGCGTAGGCGTGCCAGTCAGTTTGATTCTGCCACTGACAAGATATGCAAAACAGCAGAACATAAAGCATATCGGCCATTAGGCCGATAAACGAGACAGCCGATCTGTTGACAGCCGATCGACTGATAAGCCGACAACGTGATTCCAGTTGATGCCAATATCGACTGATGTAGTTAGGGTTTTGAATAGTCGGCTATATGTCCGATGTAGATTTTGACACGTGTAAACAATGATATAAAGATAATCGGCTAATGATAATTTAATAAAGTAATAAACAAATCGGCAGATAATGGTATGATAGAATAAATATTGATCCGATGGTCAAAGCATACATCGGCTATAGGTCCGATGTCATTAAATCCAAAATATTAGGTATCCGTTGAAACCTTTGCTGTAGTCGACTAAATCCAACTTGTATGTAACCCTTGTAAGCCGATGCAACATCCAGATAACTCATCGGCTGAAACCTTGATGAAACAATGATTGATGCCTACTGACTTAAATAAATCTAATTTACAACCACAACCTCATAGGTCGGACCTAACCAATGCAGCATAAGGTTGATGACTGCCTGATAGATTTAGATCATCCGATATGACACCGATCAAAGTGGTCATGTGTTAAATTTAACTAAGACAACAACACAATCAAAGGAAAATTTAACACATCAGATAAGATCAGCTAACCCTCCGATGAAACATTAGCATGAACCTATCGGCTTAACGAGACTTAGATTATCAACAACAATATAGTAGGTCGGACCTAACCGATGCATCACGAGATTGTATATGATAATGTAATACTCAATGAGTCGATAGATCTGTCTAATGTGATGGATATAACAAATCTATCTAAAGTGATATTATGTTTAAAAAAATCAACTTGATCAGAATATAGGACCTAACCAAGAAAGTCCTAACTACGACGATGTGTCTTTAAACAGCAATGGAACCAAAGATACAGATGAAATACAAGATAGGCAACACTTGCGTCGGCCCGATTAGAATATTGGACTCAACCGAGGAAGTCGTAGCCACGTCAGCGCAAGCGAAGATGATGGATCTCACTTCTTGTAGGAGGTCAAACTCAATTGATGCAACCCATGCTCAAAAACAAGAACTCAGTAAAATAAAACCTAGAAAACTAGGGTGGCGATGCGCCGAATTGTATTGATCGAGATTGATGTCTTACATGAACCTCGTGCTTACTTATTTATACCCATAGGCTGACAAAGATCCTAACAGATTACAATTCAAACTTTCTAAAAGATAAAAAGAAACAAACCGAGTCCTTATTGGACACTAACATGCTTTCCTAAAGATAAAATAGAAAGCTAACAAACTCTTCCTAATTAATAGATACAAGCCGCATCCTTCCTAAACTCGGTCAATTCTGGATAAGATTTTCTCAAACCAAATCTAACAAGAATCCGACTACTGAGGATGTTAATAGAAAACCCTCATCGGCTGATGCAGAACTCTAAGCCGATTCTAGCTTTGAGCCAAAATAAAAACTTAGCCGATGGGGACACCGGGGCTTACCAAATTCTGGTTTTAACACCTGCCCAGGAAGATCGATAAGTTTAGTGAAAGTATGGCAGCACAAGAACATAAGGCATTGTTTAAAAAGGAAGCCGAGCAACATAGAAACTTTGACTTTACAAGTGAGCTCTGTCATATGGTGTATAATCTTGATTATGATGTTCCACCGAAGCACATTAAGGTATTCATTCATGTTGGAAATCAATCTCATTACAAGGCAACTATTACTCTTATCTCAGACAAGGAAGATTTTCCCTGACTCTCATTCAGTGGTGAAGGTGACTGTTTTCTTTATGCTCGTGAAGAAGTCACGTATGAAGCATTGTGTCGTCTCCATCATCATTTCAAGGATCGTCTGGAGAACACTGTGTATCACTACCATCCGAAACATGGTGACGACTTTTGGATGAATGGTTACGTGCATACTCATGGTGAAGAGAATCAGACAATTATGCATATGAGGACAATGTTGGATGCTCTTGATGACCTCTACCCTGACTGCAAGACCCAAGCTATGATTCAGAAGCAGGCTTTACAATAGAAGATTGTCAGGTAACAGAAGATGGTTGAATGAATGAGAGACAAGTCTCAGCCAGAAGATAATGACAGCCGATATTCTGGAATGCACTGAAGCTCGTTTTGCGCATTTTCGAAGGACACTAATCGTAAGCTTGTTCTTCATCAGAAAAAGGATCTTTGAATTAGAAGATGAATTAAGGAAGTTAACAGGAGAAATTTCTTCGGATGGAGATGAAGATGCGAAGCCTACTTAAGTTGTCAAGCGTCTTTGCACTGGAGTTTTTCTCTTAGGATCAGTCTTGGTGAAGATGAGTCAGATAAGAAGCCTCCAAGACCAAAGGTAGATTGAAGAAGTCTCTGGAACTTATGGTAGAACCTAAGCTTTACCCTCTAGAGTAGTAGCATGTTGGTTAGTTAGATCGTTGTGTTAGCTTGTTTGCTTAAGTTTTTTTTGTGCTTGTGTGGGTGTTAGCATATGAAGTATATCAAGGGGTGGTGATATAACCATACTAGTTTAAGTGTTCGGTCCAGTGTTAAAGGACAACTTATTTCACACCAATAAAAGTTAATGGTTAGTAAAGCAGTCTGCTCCTTTCTAAGTTCTCATGTCTCCTTCCTTTTCTCTTTCTGTTTCCCCCTTACCTTACTCCCAAGTCAAGGAGTTCAAAGAAAGGAAGTTTTATGCTCACAGTGCTAGTGGTTCAAAACAACAAGTTAATGGTCAGCATACTCACAACCAAGTTCTTTCTGCTAAGGATCAAGAAATCATAATGATGTTACCACTGCCAATCTCAAGAGCCCTACCTTTTACTTCAAGTTCTGTCCAAGCAAAAAAAATAACTGAGCGCAACATACAAATCACCTTACCAGAGTTCTGAAATCCAGTTCCATGTCTTGATCAAGTGGTTACCATTCAGGCTAGCTTAAGAAGAAAGAGTGTTAGTGGAATGCAACTCTCAACTTACAGCAGTATGATGTGATTTTAATTGATAAGTTAGAATTCAGCCCTTAAGTCAAAACCCAGTTAGTCTAAGGATACGGTCTACCATCCCTACTCGGAATCAAGTGGTAGTAAGCCAAGATAGTTCATTGTAGAATTATGAAAAAAATGTTATTTTGAGATCCAAGCATTTATAAGCCAAGTGTCCTAAGCAAGGTTAAAGGTCAGAAGCTCAATGGACACCATTGTAGTGTTAAGAAAAATTATTCACGGTCGGTCCCGCACATAGTTTGAGGTTCAAAGTTTGCTTTGGGGGCAGAGTCACAAAAGGAATGAGAAGGCTGAAAGTTTACTTTCGAGACATCAGGATGATCATAATCGCTACACTAGGGTTTATAAGGGATGAGTTTTTAGGTGTTTGAAAGGATGATTTCTTTTGACACTATACGTGGATCAAGTTAACAAGTTAATAGTGTCAACAAGACAAGGATCTTCCACAATAAGGAATCTGAAGAGATGTTGTTTCCGTAGGAAGAAGAAAAAATTTTAAGTCTTCAAATAGTAGAAGATGGAATGTGGAGTTGCATTATTTTGGAATAATGGGAGCTTGACGTAATTGTACTTTTAACGACCAAATTTGGTAACCAAATCTGCAGGTTCGGAGCCAAGATTGAAGCGGAATCGGAGGAGAAGCGGTCTGCGAGGAAACAGAGGTTTTCATCGGCTAAGTCCAAATCGGCTACGGAGCCAGTCGGCTGAGTCCGAGTCGGACCAGGATAGCCGATAGCCGATCCCACGTCAAGATAGAGCTAGGGCCAGTCTCGAGTGGAAATTTGAAGATAAAGTGTTGGATTTGGTCTCCAAATTGTGCGTTAAAGATATTGCCATCTATGGATAAGGTTATGTAACGGTGATTGTATCTTTAAAGTAGGAAGTTGTATAGATATTCCTTTTGTAATGCAGCATGGGACTGCGTCCCGAGGAATTGTCGTACTGTAAATAGTAGATAAGGTAGAAACCATGTCCTATACAGATGTCGTTATGCCTGGGTATAAATAAGACCCGAAGGCTCTTTGTAAAGATATCAACAACAAACAATCATTCAACTTCGGCGCATCGCCACCCTTTTATTTTCTTTTCGACAAGTTCTTGCTTTCGCTCGGGCTGCATCGGCTTCGATCTCCGAACAAGGTGATTCCTTGTCCCAAGTGGTTTGTGTCATCGGGGTTAGTGCTTCCATCGTCATGATAATCTAGCTTCAATGTTATAAACTACGTAATCTATCATATGCGACATATAATCTAGAGCAATGTCTAGATCTATCTCGCAATTGGCTCAATTTTCTCTGAAGACAGTAGCCGATGGAGCTAGATCCAGAGGTTGAATTAGATCATATGTCGTATCGACCGTCTCGAGGGATTTTCTTTAACTTATACAGATCTAGTATTTCTTTTTGTACTTAATGTTGCATCTAATCGACCTACTAAGTCGCTTTTAGAACTATCAAGATCTGTTTGGTTTAATGTTTATCATTAGAGACAGTGCCGGGGTTTCAGCCGACCTTACCTGTTTTAGTTATCTTTTAGTGTTAATTGCTATTAGATATATTAAAGCCGCCTTTTATATTAAGATCTCAATCTATTTAAATGCCCTAAGCCAGTATCAATCTGTCAAGTTACATTGACAGCCGATTGATCTAGGTTTAACACATTTAGATTAAATTAATATCTTTTTATAAAATGTATCGGAGTACTAGCCGATTCACATTAGACCTGCAGTATAGGCTAGGTTATCAATGCAAATAATTTTTATTCTAATGTGCCTTTAGCCTAAGTGATTTATACTGTCTCGGTATACTACCGATTTATCCCAATCACTTAGTATAAATGTGCTTTGGGGTCGTGGGAGTGGAATATATGAATGTACTGCTGGAACATGAAGAGTTAGCAGGCTGGAGGAGGAATGACATGGAAGGCGTTAATGTAGATGCATCTGTGATTGACAGGTTGATTGTGGCCTCTGGAGATGAACCAACTGAATCTCAGTTGCCTGAGGATGAAGAGGACACTGACGACACATATGTTGGTGACGGCTATGTTGCACCGCTTAAGTCTGTGGGGCAAGATCCAGATGATGAATTTTTTGTTTAATTTTTCCATCAAGCCCAATTCACCTATACAATAGCAGTCTAGGAGCACTGAGTAGGTGGTAAACATTTAAGCATCTTTTAAACAAAGAGTAAAATGGTTCCGCTTTTAGATACCTATTTTTTAGCTGAACCGAAGTTTCCATAATGAAATGGTTGCTGTTTTTTAGTTGAAAACACAAGTAATAATGTTATACAGTAGTGAAATGGTTCCTATTTTCAGATACCTATTTTTTTAGCTGAACTGAATTTTCCATAGTGAAATGGTTCTTGTTTTTTGAGTTTTAATTCAAGTGGACATGCACTGCTCAATCTTTGTATGCTACCGTTTTTTGCCCGCTTCTGCTTCCGGCCGCTTTTTGTATGCTACTGTTTTTTGCCCAAGGCATTAAGCCAAGGTATTTGTTTATGTTCTGGCAGGTCTCTCAAATGGTGGAGTGCAAGGGCAGCTGAAGAAGGGGGCAAAAGTGATCAAGAGCAACGCACTCTACTATCACAGGAAGATGGTGCTCCGATAAAGGGACTTACAGATGATCACATATGCTGGAAACGTCTAGTGTCTGTCCTAATGTCAGTCTGTTGGCTTTGGGGGTGATGTCCCCAGGCACGGTTTCTTTGTGTTGTCTATCTTTAGCTATGTGGGGCTCTGGAATTTGGTTTTTATTGTTTCTTCTTTAGAACTTGGTGCTGCATGTCGGCTGGAGGCCTATGCACTCTAGGACATGACTAGCAGTTGTGCTTTTGGTTTCACCCCAAACATTCTGAACTTAGTAATGAAATTTGGTGAGCCGTTGTGGAAAAAATGTAAGGTTTTGAATCTCTGACGACATCAATATCATTTGGAATGTATGCTGGCTGTTGATATTTTACAGCAACAGGGCTTTCGGGTTTATTGTAGCATGAGCTAAGTAAAAGAAGCATTTTCTGTTTTTTTGGTCACGACAGATCCAGTGATTTAACAAGTAATATATAATCTCAACAAACAATCTTCCTTCCTGAGATTTTTTATATATGTTTATATTTATAAAATCATAACTTTACAACCAAATAAAATATTGTATTTTTATTTTGTGCTATTTTTTGTAGAGTTATTTTGTGCTATTTTTACAACCAAATAAAACATCCTGCTACGACAATTTTTGTTGCCTTTTTAGAGTTTTGCAACCAAATAAAAGTGTTACCATAACATATCTTATTGCAACAACATAAATGGGTTGTCATATTATCACTTATTGCAACAAAGTAAATTGTGTTGTCATGTTATAACTTATTGCAACTAAATTAACGTGTTGCAGAGGAAGATGCTCATCCTACTACGCCGGAAAGATGAGATACATACAAAAACTGATGAAACCTAACACTCCACCTAGCCTAGTGCAGCGGTAGTTGTGATGAGTACTACTTTAGGCATCGTGGGTTCGATTCCATGCTGCGGCAAAATTTTTTCACTTATTATGTTGTGGTATTATAACTTATCGCAACAATATAAAAAAGTTGCCATAATATCTCTATCGCAACCATTTGAACGTGTTGCCACAATCTATCTATTGCAACAACCTAAACGTGTTGCCATAATATCTCTATTACAACCGTTTGAACGTGTTGCCACAACCTATCTATTGCAACAACCTAAACGTGTTGCCATAATATCTCTATGGCAACCATTTGGACGTGTTGCCATAACCTCTCTACTGCAACAACAAAATAATGTAGCAATAATATCTCTATCGCAACCATTTGAACGTGTTGTCATAACTTCTCTATTGCAACAACATAAACGTGTTGCCATAATATCTCTATCGCAATCATACGATTAAGTGTTGCGATTATACATGTCTATTGCAACACAAAAAAACTTTCACAACACCACCAAAATTGTTGTAAAAGCCCCCCATATTGCAACAATTTCACAAACTCGTTGCAATAGAACAGCCTATTGCAACTAATTGTATGACGTTGGCAAAACTTTGGTTGCTATAGGGTGAAAACTACGTAGTGTAATTATATGTTTATTGATGTCTTCAGCCGATCTGGTTGGATCTAATTATAACTTAATGCCAATTTCTTCTTTTCTTGTTGGTTACAGTATCAAACCAACTGGCACGCCCTTGACGACACCAGAGGCAACAAATTTGGACCTGCACTAGAGTAAAGCAAACCTCTCAGGCCAGTGCGTGGGAATCGAAATTCTCATCAACACGCTTTTGGCATGCCCGGTGGGACCCATTTGCACACTTCCAAGATCGACGCGGTGGTTAAAGCCAAGGACCCAGAAATCAACGAGGAAAACGTCATCCCATTGACGTTGGAGCAACTGTCGGCTGAACAACTAGCCGACTATAAACAGATGGTTGAGTAGCTGCAGGCTAATTACCTGCAATCCTTTACCCAGACCAGATCTAGGGCTGTCCTCCAGAAGTTCAAATTCAAGCTAGAAGACCTCAACACGTCCTTCGAGGAGGACAGGAAAGGGAAGAAGAAAATGGAGGATATTAAACAGGAACAAGATGATTCAGGACTCCACACTCTACAGGACCGAATCGACTTGGCTGTCCATCACACCCTCATCAACTAAAGTGGCATACTGGTCAATACCCTCAACAACATGATAGCCACTGTGGTCGACTCGAAGATAGCCGAACAACTGCCAAGGGGGCCGACCTATTTCACTGACAGCCAATTCCCGGGCTATAGGACGCTGTCAACTCAGGGTCGGCTGATCCCACCATTGGGGCAGCAGAATCCACCCGGGGGAGTCCCAATCCAGCCGAATGCACACGCATCGGCTTCATGGCCGCCACCCTCATCCTGAGTCGACAACAACCTCCTCCCCAGGAGCACGGCGCCCGAACGATGACCCAAGAGCAAGTAGATAACCTGTTCAACACCAATCGACGACCACTCATGTCTAACGAGCCGGTTGGCAACGTCATTCCAGGGCCGCACAATAACGCCGCCGACAATCGGCTACCTCCTGAGCAGTCGCCGCCACTTGCGCCTCGACCGTCCCCAGGTCCAAACCAATACCAATATCCGGGAGGCCAATATGATCAGCAGTATCGGCCACAGACACCACTGCCATTTCAGTATCGGCAAGGACCCATACCGTATGAACAATACGAGCTGATACCTCAAGCTCAAGACAACAGACCTTGGGCTGATCTGATTGCCGATATGATGCGCAATCAGTTCGGCCTCAAGCCAAAGGACTCCGGCCATATGTATCGGTACCCGTATCCAGAGCACTTCGAGAGGGTACCCCTGCCAAACCGGTACAAAGTGCCAAACGTCTCCAAATTCTCTAGGAAAGACAATGTGTCTACCTACGAACACGTCAGCCGATTCCTGGCTCAATGTGGGGAGACATCGGCTACAGACGCGCTCAGGGTTCGCCTGTTCCCGCTATCACTCTCAGGATCGGCCTTCACCTAGTTTTCTTCGTTACCATACAACTCAGTTCAAAGCTGGGCCGATCTTGAGAAGCAGTTTCACAGTTACTTCTACTCCAGCAACCACGAGATGAAGTTGTCGGACCTAACCGGCATCAGACAAAAGCACAAGGAATCGGTCCAAGACTACATCCAATGTTTCAGACAAATGAGGAACCGATGCTACAGTCTGGTATTGTCGGACTTCTAGCTAGCCGATCTAGCTTTTCATGGGCTTTTGCCGCCAACCCGTGAAAGGTTTTCGGCTCAAGACTTCGACAGCCTGGCCCACATGGTCCAGAAGGTGACGGCCCACGAGCAAAGGTTTCAAGAATCAAGGAAGGCCGTCAAGAAGGTTGCTCATATAGTCTGGAAACAAATTCGGATACAAGCGACAATGACGCTGAGGTAGCGGCAGCCGAGTGAATGAAGAACAAGAAGGCCATAGTCTGCCAGTGGCTTTTGAAAACAGCTAAGGAGAAGAAGTACGACTTTGACATAACCAAGGCCGGTAGAATCTTTGATCTGTTGCTAAAAGAGAAGCAAATTCAGCTTCCGGCCAACCACGTCATCCCCTCGGCCGAGGAGCTCAAAAAGAACAGGTACTGCAAGTGGCACAATACCACCTCCCACAGCACTAACGACTGCAAGGTGTTCAGGCAGCAGATCCAGTCGGCTATCGAAGCTAGGAAAATAAAGTTCGCAGAATCGGCTAGGCCGATGAAGGTTGATGGCAATCCTTTCCCGGTGAACATGGTCCAGGCCGGCCACAGGGGAGCTGATCGGCAGCACAGAGTGACGTACAGCTTAGCCGAAACATTAAAATCAGTCAAAGCTGACCCGAAGCCAATTGGAGACGAAGCCGCACCAGTCAACATGGTGCATACCACTGACCGATCGGCTGAGCGTCGGCCAATACGAATGGATAGCCAACGCCGGTTTCAACTGCGAGTGCAACCAGAAGAAGAAGATCGGCGCGGCAGGCCATACCAGAGAGAACCTGAGCGGGTAGGATTGCGATATGTCAGACGCCACAGTGACTGCGATCTGCATTGGCGCTACGAATTCTTCCGATTCTGCTGGGAATCGGGCATGAGGCTGCCACAATCGAAGATTGCCCGGCGTGCAGCGAATTTTGAGAGGGCGAGTACAGGGACCCCCCAGTGCAAAGTCCTGTCCGATTCGTCCCCAGAGCCGTGCAGCTCAATCACGAAGGCTTCTCGTGCACGATCGGCTGGGGCCGATTCATCAAGATTTCTTCGAATACGAGGATGAGGAAGAAGAGGAAGCCGACGAAGAACAATCGACCGGTCCATAGTGGTGTCCCTCCGGCCTTTTCACCAAGACGCAAAAAGAAGTATCCAGAGGCTGAGGAGCGAAGGGCAGGAGGAGGAAGTCCAACAAATGATTTAGCACCAAAAACGTTGGTAGGGCAGAAAATAGTGGCGCCCCAAGAAAAATACCACCCCAACCGATGAGAGCCCAGCCGATCAAGCAAGAAGGGGGCCAAAGGAAAAGGAAAAGCTTCTGCATCGGTCAACATGGTATTTGTGTTATCAGCCGAGTTTGAGGCCACCGAGGCCAATGCAGACAACGTCGAGGAGACCTTGGCAAAACTAGTTCTGTCCCCAGAACAAGCTATCTTCGACAAACCTGATGGGACTGAGAATCAGCATCTAAAGCCACTATATATAAAGGGATTCGTCAATGGCAAGCCGATATCCAATATGCTGGTCGACGGAGGGGCTACTGTCAATTTAATGCCCTATGCAACTTTTCAGAAGCTGGGGAAAGGAGCTGAAGACCTGATCAAGACAAATATGATTCTCAAAGACTTTGGCGGCAATCCTTCAGAGGCCAAGGGAGTTTTAAATGTCGAGCTGACCATCGGCAACAAGACTGTGCCCATTACATTTTTTGTCATCGACAGGAAGGGATCATATAGCCTGCTGCTCGAAAGGGATTAGATTCACGCCAACTGCTGTATCCCTTCTACAATGCACCAAAGTCTGATCCAGTGGCAAGGTGACAAGATAGAGATCGTGCCAGCCGACCGGTCAGGTAACGTTGCTAACGGCGATTTGCCACTATGGGAAATCGATGATATTGATTGTCTGTCCGGCAAAATCTGACAAGCCGATTTTCTAAAGGTGTTTGATTTCGATATACAGCCCATTGGAGACGAGGAGCCTCAATTACTACTTTGAAGGCGTCGTGGAGGGCTCGAGCGTCTACAACAAGGACACCGTAAACGACAACGACGGAAAACTCGGGCAATGGTTTATGTCGACTGACGAGCTAGAAGAGGTTGATATAGGTCCAGGAGATAGGCCTAGGCCGACATATATTAGTAAAAACTTGTCTTCTCGTTTTAGGGCCAAGCTTATTGATTTATTAAAGGAATATAAAGATTGTCTTGCTTGGAAGTATTTCGAGGTGCCTGGTCTTAGCCCATCAATTGTTGTGCATCGGCTACCTATAAAGCCTGGATATCGGCAGTATAAACAGTTAGGGTGATGGTAGTAACCATTGCAAAATTTCCATTAGTTGGGATAAGCAAGTACTGTCAAAAGTGACCAAAGGAAGTATTGTGGACTAAGGCTCAACTTTTATCTCTAGTTCATTTGAGTAAGAAGATTGCTAACTAAGAGGAACATACCCCATGCCTGTTGGGGATTGGTATATGTGAATTGTTTTGAGTCAAGATGTTATGTCAGATCATGTGACAGATCCAGTGAAGACTGACCAATTTCAGTAGTAAGACATGGAGAAGTTATGTGGTAATGTAAAAGAAGCTATGGACTAAGAAGTGGTTTTGACAAATCCAATTTGGTTAGTCGCAAGATAAGCATATCAAGGAAGTGGTTTATTAGCCAAAGATATACGAGATGCATATTTTTTTCTAAGGAGTTTCCGTCCGTTTAAAATCGTGAATTCAGTTGGATGGAACTATTGCTGGGTAGAATAGTTATGGAACCAAGTTAAGTGATACTACCATCAGAGGTCGGTATAATTGGACTTTAACAACCATCAGAGGTTGGTATAATACCCATGTCAGATAGATGTTTATGGTCACTCAAGAAAATGCGAATAATGATGAAGTTGGGAATAAGCAAGGATATACAAATTTGTGATGGAAGTTTCTTATTTCAGTGGTTATGTGGAAGCATTAAAGCCAGTGTGTTACTCTAGTCATGGGGCACAAGGTCATGAATGTACTGTTTCTGATACATCATTGCGCAAGTCTTGACGAATGACTACAAAGTTTTGTATGAGTTAGCAGAAGAATTGTTTTACCGGATACACATACGATCTAGATACAAGAATGAGTGTGGATAATATTATTGTGTCGATCTGAAGAAGGAAAATAGACTAAGAAATCTAAAGTATGAGGATGATAAGTCAGTGGAGCTATAGGCAAGTGGTTCTTATCAATTAGCTTTGTAATTTAAGAATCATTTGAAGTGGATCATTATTCATCAAGTCAATTTGAGAAACAATAAGGATCAAGTAAAGTATGGAGTGCTATCTTACGATATCTTGAAATTGAAAAGGTCGTAATAAAGGCGATATGATTACTAAGAAGTAACCTATGAATGGGGCATTAATTTGATAGTCTGATTGACTGATGGTCAAACTATACCGGGAGCTCAGGAGTCTGAACAGTTAAAAGTCCTAATTATGAGAAACAACTTCAGAGTGTCTGAGATACCGACACAATATTTTACTTTCTACAATAAATGAAGGTTAGATCAAGCAAGATGTTTTGGGTTCAAATATCAATTGGAAAACTATGAAGCTAGATATGATAAAGTTTCAGTATCAAGTTAATTTTAATTAAGGGATAGCTATTGTTATTTTCGTGAATTAAAAGAAGATCATCTACCATAGAAGCTGGGATTGGAAAGAATGTCAAATATATTTTTTTCTCAGAGATATGACAACATGGGAAATAATTTGACTCTAGTGTTAAGAAAGACTTCTGTGGATTTGTTTGACTCAAGGATCTACAAAGAATAAGTTAGATCAGAGCTCATATCGGATACCACTGTAATTATGAATCCCAAAACAAAATCTGATCAAGGTTGGAGTTAGGTCAATATCAGAAAGGAAAAACAAGAAAGCACCTAAAGGTGGATTAAGTTTGGGAATAAATTCTTTCTGGAAGAGGAACATAGTAAGAGGATTGAAGAGTCTGTCAGATTAATCAGTTAATTCTTAATCAGTCAGTTCTTGAGAAAGATGCATCAGCGAAGGTTTTCCCTACCTAATTTCATGCTAGCCGTTCCAAATCTCAGGACGAGATTTCTATAAGGGGCTGAAGTTGTCACACCCTAAAATCACTTAAATATAAATCATTGTGAAAAACAAATTTTTAAAATTATTTAGTAGTTAAATAAAGTGTTTGAATAAAATCTATGAAAAATTGAACATCAAATTAAGCATAAAAATATCTATAATAAATTTCATTAATTTGCAGGTAAAGTAAATATGAGAAATAGAATTTATTAATTGGAACATGGGTGGATTTAATTTTTATTAAATTCTCCATGATTAAATATACCCTCTAAAATTTTCTCAAATTTTTCGAGCTTAATTATAATTTTAAAAATAAAAAGAGCATTTTTAGTGATTATTTAAATAAATAAATTAAACATTAAATGATTTGGTTTTATGTTATTAAATACTTTGAGTGTTCATCTATTTTTAAGATTTTTCTTAGAATTATTTGAGCATTGGAACTATTTATAAAAATTCAAAGTTGTGAGGACACCAAGTCTAGATTACTTCCCTACAGCGCGTCTTTAACCTCCAGGCGCCCGTTACTGTTCATCCTGAACAGTAACCGAACTCTGTTTGTTTCTTTCCCTTTCCAAATATGGCCCAATTCTTTGCCCAAATTAAAAATTAGTTGCGGAAACAGATTTCTCTTAATCTTCTCTACCTTTTCCCCAAGAAATTTCGTTCAATCTCATGCTAAATCCCACGGATTTCGGCCGTTCTTTCGACGAATTCGGGATGAACTCCAATTTTTCCATCGAAAAATCCCGTCGTGTCCGCATCAATCTCTTCCTCCTCCTCCTATATAAAGAATCCCTCGGTCTCCTCTTCCGTTTCCCCACTTTTCCTGAATATTTCCCGTGCCGTAAAGCCACCGCACGCTCCTCATCTCTCTCCGCCGTCGCCGCCAAATCCAGCCATGCCGCACCGTCGCCCTGGTTGCTGCCATTCTGCGCTTCCACCACCCTTGGCACTGCATCGGCCATGCGAAGTCCGGGAGCCAACTCCTCGAAGCCGCAAGCCATCGGAACATCGTCGTCACCATTAACCCGAGCTCCACGGCTGCATTTCAAGCTCCAACCGCCGACCCCATCAATGCCAAGCTACGTCGTCGCCACCGTTGAGTTCGCACGACAAAGGAGGAGCTCGGCCACCCCTTTGTTGCCTCAGAAGATCGCTGAAACATCGCCATCACCGTGAACCCATGCGTCGCCGCCTCTGTTTGAACTTTGGTCGTGCCTCGCCGCCGACCCCGTTGTCAACAAATCTTTCCGAGGCCGTCATCGCATCACAAAGCACCCTGAGAAGCCCGTCCAACCCTCCTTTTCCTTGAAAGGTCATCGGAGAGCCATCGCTGCCGTCAACCCGAGGACCTCTGCCGCTTGGAGCTTGTCGCCGGTCGTCTTCGCTCAACGTTCGTCATTGTTTCTGCGTCGGTAAGGATCATCGCAACATCCTCTCTCTTTTGGTGTCCTCGGTTCTCATCGTCGTGTCGCTGTTCGCCATCGTCGCCGCAATCCCGAGCCGCCGGCCGTCATGCCTACGTGGTCGTCGTGTCAGCGCCATGTAATCACCACCTCAGCACCGTGTCATCTCCTCTGTGCCACGTGTCCGCTGACATGTCTCCATGCTAAATCCCTCTAGATTAAACCTTGTCCGTTGGATCTGATCAGTTAAATCCCAATCGTTCATCTTTATAGATTGATTCGGTCTAATCTGAGCCATCCATCCTTATTGCATTCAATCTCAGCCATACAAACCCTGTGAACCCATAGACCATCTCGATGAACTTGGTCTACGGTGGACTGATCAATGGATGACATCATAAATAATCTTTTCCTTCTGTAAAATAATTAAAAATGATGCAATAAATCTTTTTAGCTGTGTTCTTTTTAGGTTTAGTTCAATTAAAACTTTAAAAATTCATAACTAACTCATATGAACCCGGAATGAGGTCGTTCAAGTCCCATAATTCATCTAAAATTAAGCTATGCCAATTTATGAACTTTAATTGTACTGTTTACTTGGTTTTTATTGTGTTTTTCCTTGTTTTGTGTTCTAGGTTTAGTTTTTGGTAGTTTCGGAGCGTCATTCGTTCGTTCGTTCGAGAAGTTCCTGAAGACAAATTGAAGACTAAATATTGCAAGGCAAGTCACACAGATCCTAAACACAATTCCTTTGAGCATGTTGAACCTATTTTTAAATTCTCTATTTATTTCAATATGCATTTATTTTGAATGACATTGGATGATATGAATCTATTCCTTTGTTATGGCCAATTTGCATTTATTATCCTATACCTGATACCTTGGGTTATAATTTGACTAGTTAAACTTTATATAATGGTTTAACTAGAAATTAGGGATATTTGCTTAGCCACGCTTAGAAACTTTAGCGTCATTTCATGTGGGATAATTAATGATTCACTTATATCCTCTTAATGGAAAATTAATGATAGCTCATGATGGATGATCATGATTAATTAATGAATTAATGGTAAACTAAAATTTGATTAATGGTGGGTTGTGAGCACATGGTTAGATGATTTTGTTATGGTTCTCATGGCAGTTAAGGACCGGTTCTCAGGAAACCCTGGAAAAAATTACCGTGCATACCACAAGCCAGCATGGGTAATGGTTGGATCTATAGTATAGCTGTCTCTAGCTGACGTACCCTTGTGAGGGTGGGCGTGATGGAGTTGGGTCGGCCCCAGTTAAAAGGGTTGATCGGCTATCGGATTCACCGCGACATGCGGAGGTGCTGTCCATTGCCCTGATGGAAGTGGGGGCAAAACCTTGGTGTGGTATGATTGGTTAGATGGAGTTATGTGAAGGGTCCTATCACGGTCCCTTTCCGGGGTATCATGGTGGTACACCCGGCACGCGGAAACGTGTCGTGGGGCTGTGTCTTGTGGGTACAGTTGTACACCTTTGATCAGAGTAAAACTATTCGAATAGTCGTGCCCGCGGTTATAGGCGATCCACTAGATTCACTGTGATTAGTCCCACACTACTCATTAATGATGATAATTTGGTGATGATAACTTGTTAGCTCCGGTTATGGAATTTAGATCTGTACAACTGGGATTGATTGTTCAGAGATGGTTGGGCCTGTGCAGCATGGGGATGTTGTTCAGTGTTGATTAATATTGATGACTAATTACTTTATTGTTTTACAAATTCTCAAATATTTGCTAAATGCT
Organism: Oryza australiensis; assembly: GCA_019925245.2. NCBI lineage: Eukaryota > Viridiplantae > Streptophyta > Magnoliopsida > Poales > Poaceae > Oryza > Oryza australiensis. The sequence continues at coordinate 1,286,316 of JAIFGZ020000545.1, read as the reverse complement.
GCCTTTACAAATGAAACCCTATTATTGCTATCCTCTGTATCTCTGTGCACTTGCATACTTGTTGTGTGGTTTGTTGAGTATTCCATGTACTCATTCTTACAATTACCAATCAACCTCAGTTGAAGAAGGCTTTCAAAGGAGAAGACCTTTTGGCTTAGATCCTAGTTGAGCTGCCTGTGGGAGTGGTGCTGAAGTTTCCTTAGATTTTCTTTTTCCGCTGCAGTTTTCTTCGTGGTGAGGACTAAGTACCTCTTATTTATGGCATTAGTTTATTTGATGAATCTGTATATTAATTTGTCGATTTGTGTACCTCGGCTGTTTCCTAGACGAGGATTGTATGCACAAATTGGTTTGGAAATTACTAGTGAATTTTCGGGCGTGACACTCAGTTGATGCGCAACTTCTTTTCTTCCCAGCTGGACTGGTTACATGGCCAGTAGCATCCCCATCCTGCCTTTCGATCCCCGACGCCATTAGTAGTGCCTCCATCCTCACCATTTGCTCCTTCAATTGTCTTATCTCTTCTGATTGGTCTATGTAATTTGTATTACTCCGAGACCGGTACCTATATCTGTCTTCAGGAAAACCTTCCCTCCATGGTACTAGGCCTACTCCTCTTGTGCGTCCCGAATGCTCAGCGTTCTGCAATGCAAGTGTGAGCTCATCTTTCTCCCTGTTAGGAACAAAAGAACCCTCCGAGGACTTCTGATGCGCATCATGGAGCCTTCGGGACACTTCTTCCGAACGTGGACCCTTGTGTACCAACTCGCCTGTATCCGAGAGTGTTGCCCCTCAGGCATATTGAAAATTCTTGCCTCGTTGGCACCAATCCTTTGTCTCAATCTCGATTCCCTTTTCCAATAGCTCATCTTCTCTTGCTTGCCATTTGTCTACATTCTTAGCATATCCGCTAGGGCCGAGATGATGAGGGTACAAGTTTTTGGCCGCATTGGCCTGGTTCATTTTGCTAACCTCCTTTGCCTCATCTGATGTTCTGTATGCCACAAAGTCATCCCAGAAAAGGTGACACCTTCGATAATTGGGATCTTCAAAATTTGGTGTCAGCCCCTGCTTCACAATCTTCCTGGTAAGGTCCATCATGAACTTCCTGAAGCTGACGCTCATCCTCTCAAGGGCCCTCTGCTTTGCGAGTTCTTCTGAACCCGTGGGGAACTAGAATATCCGCTTCAACTTTTCCGAAGCAAGGTCCTTGCTTTTGTCTAGTACCTTCCACTCCAATTGATCTGAATCACTGGTCTTCCAGTATCGGTACTTGATTGGGATGTCATCCTTCACAATGATACCTATAGCATTGGAATATGGGGTGAGTGCCGATGCGGAAGCTGTACGGTTCTCATATGGATCTAACGCTGTGATAGTGTAAAGGCCCGAGGGCATCCTGGTTAGACCTCACAGTGGCCAGTATCCTTCTTGTCGATGGCGTACTAGTATCCCCAGAGTTCACAGTGACCGAAGGATTAACCTCCTTTAGAGAACAGTATAAATTAGTCTTTCAGAACGAATATATGTATAGTTAAGGTCTTATTTGTTTCGGATAGGCGAATTTGCCTCCACGTTATCGTGGTTATCATCAGCCTAGTTTATGTTTAGAAAGCCACTTGGGCTAACATTATCACCATCGTTTTCTTAAGAATTTGCAGGCCTATTTTTATCTTGTTCCCGTGACATTTTCTAAAAAATAATGATCAAATAACAAAAATGACAAAACAAGAAAAAAATAGCTCAATTTTTAAGATTAGCTCCTGATCCCAGTCCATAGTGCTATCACTGCCTTCCTATGACATTTTGAAACCAAACTGTAAGGAAAATACATATAGTTGATCACCTAATTATACAAATTTTGCACCAGTTACGAGTCCTCACTATAATTGTTCATTTCCCTCCTTTGGTTCCAAGAAGCTGAGGCACGCAGAAAACAGTTCAATTTGCACGGGAATATGGTTGGATGTTTGAAGCTATAAATGGTGCCTGAATTGAAGTTGCATGTTTCAAGGAGCTGGTCATTCCTAAGTGGCTGGAACAAGCAGGTGTCAGGATTCTAGGTAGAGCCCACAAAAACATAATAGGACTTCAACTTGTGCATACAATAAATCTGTTTATATGAAATATCCAGATTGTAGAACAAAACAGCAGAACTGAATTTCCCATTGATTGAAGGAGTAATGGCCAATCAATAGATACAAGCCTATATGTATTTAGAGTGAAGTTAACATATCCTTATCATTGTACTCATTGACGAATACCAGTAAACCTGTACCATTCAAATCATATACAAAACTCCCTAGCCAGTTATACTCTACAGATTGACCCATCATTTAGATATAAAACACTACAACAGCTAACTAACTTTCCCAGACTTCATGATATTTTTTTCTGCAATTAAACAGAAAAGCTTTGTGATCACTTAATGGATTAAGAAGACACCAAATGAATATATGCTGCAGTGGTAATCTACCGGGGCAAATCTTTGGCTATTCTGCGTTAGCAGCTTTATGCGAAACCTCGAGTTCCGCTGTTTGCAAGCGGCCGGGAACAGAAAAAGGAGCTGAAAGGAAACCTAATGGCAGGCCAAAAGTGCTATGATGATAACCTACATTGATGGGAAACCACCAAACATTCTCTTGCGCCACTAATGGCCATGGACAAAAAGACAGAGAGCAACACATCAAGCAGTCGTCCAGGTTATTACAAGCAGCTAACACCCATCATAACCAACCTCGCTGATTGGCAGGAGCTGGTCACTACACAGTGTACACACAAATTGCGAGTCCTTCTAAAACCCATTGATCCGAACACGGATCAATGTAGAACAGAACGCCGGGAAATTTCACTATTTACCATTATAGCAGGTGCAACTATGCCAAGAGACATCATATCGGATGCAATACAGAAATCGTCACGGAGTGCTAAAAGATGCTACGAAATTACCCAAAAAAGCCAGCGAGGCATGCCACGTATGCACTTGACGCCGAGCGGTGACGCCTTTAACACGGCTATAACGGCAGTCTCCGTCTACCGCCCCACCGCGCGCCTTCACCATGAACTCGGTGTCGCCGTCGCAGAGACAACGCCGGTAGGGTCGAGCTGGCAATGCAAGACTTCTCCTGCTTCGGCGACGCCGCCGTCAGCCTCGCGGCTGCGACGGCCACCTCAGTTGCCTCAGCCGGGGCGGGCGCCGTGCTCGACCGCTCGCCCCAGCGGCCACGCGATCGTCTACAAGGCCGCCTTGTCTTCGCGCAAGGAGATCCTCGTCGTGGTCATGTGGACCAGAGCTGCGCCCGGTGCTACCGGCCTCGCCATCGCCGTGGACGAGGCCTCCCGGTCGTCTCCCTCGTCTGCTGTTGTTTCAGCCATGACGCGTCGGTCGACCGTCACGCTGGCAAGCTCGCCACAGTTCCCTGCACAAGAAGCGTGGGACCCAATCGTTGGTCATCGAGGCCGAGCACGGTGGTGGCCATCTACTAGGACACCACGGGCGCCAAGTACCCGGCTATCGGGTCGTCGTCCCCGGAGCTGACGCGCGACTACTACCTTGGCGTCGTCGCCGACGGGGAGCTCACGGTCCTCCTCAGCGGGGGCGAGGCGGCGCGGGAGCTCGCACGCCGCTTCGTCGTGGCGCCACGCCGCGCGTTCCTGAGCCGGTGGGAGCAGCTCCGCGCAGCGACGCCTTCCCCGATGGCGGCCACGGCGCTAGCGCACAACAGGCAGTGGAAGTTCCGGGAGGAGGGGGCGGAGCACGAGGTGGCAATGGCGTGCCGCGGGGAGGACTAGGGGTCGAGGGACGGGGAGGTGGCGGTGAGCATCGACAGGAAGAAGGTAGTGGAGGCGCTGTGGGTGAAGTGGAACTTCCATGGGAACAGGACGGTGGTGCTCGGCGACGACGCGATGGTGGAGGTGATGTGGGATGTGCACGACTGGTGGTTCGCCGGCGACGGGGGAGGTGGGGCACAGTTCATAGTGAAGGTGCATGGTGGGGCGATGCGACGGAGACAACCGTTGCCGTGTTAAAGGCGTCACCGCTTGGCGTCAAGTGCATACGTGCATGCCTCATTGGCATTTTTTGGTAATTTCGTAGCATCTTTTAGCATTCCGTGGCGATTTCTGTATTGCATCCGATATGGTGTCTCCTAGCATAGTTGCAGCTGCTATAATGGTAAATAGTGAAATTTTCCCGGAACACCGAGGGAATCTTCCTTGGGAAATTTTTGTCAACTCTGGTGATACCCACAACAAGATTGAAAAAAAACAAGAGAGGAGTGGATACCTCGGATTCGACGCGGACGCGGACAAGGACAAGGACGGGACACGGACAGAGATGGGGACGGCGACGACGACGGCGCTGGAGGGTGATGGAGGGCGACGGAGGGCGGCGGTGGCGGCGCTGGACGGAGGAAGAGGGCGATGGTGCTGGACGAAGGAAGAGGATGACGGCGGTGGCATTGGACAGAGAAAGAGGTCGACGACGCTGGATGGAGGAAGAGGGCGATGGCGACGGCGCTGGATGGAGGATGAGGGTAACAGTTGATCTGGACGGTGGCAGTGCTCGAGATCGACGACGGTGGAGGATGTCGTTGGCACTGGCGGGCGAGCGTTGGACGACGCCTGCCTAGGAGCCCCGGGTGAGGGTAGCGAGTAGCGGCGACATAGATCTAGGCCGACGACATAGATCTGGGCCGACGGCGGGGACAGTTGCGAGCAACGAGGAGACGACGATGTAAGGCGACGGCGATGGCGAGAGAGGGTGTCGGTGGTGGAGGAGTCAGGGGGGAATTTGCAATAATATAGAATCTAGGGTTTGGCCGACATATATATAAAATCTACATAGGTATAGGTTCTAAATAATAACCGGTACCTATAGTGATAATAGGTGCTGGTTCTTATTTAGAACAGCGGTTCCTATTCTGTCACATAGGTATCGATTCTAAATAAGAACCGACACCTATTACCACTATAGGTACCAGTTATTTTTTAGAACCAGTACCTACGTGGATTCTAGGGAATACACATAAATCATACATACTGACATAATTTGTCTAATTATTTGTAAATTTTTATTCCTTAGAAATATATGATCCAAAATGTTTTTTTAATTATTTGAACATTTCTACTTACGCATATAGTACGCATGCACATTTATTTTAACAACACATAATTATAGTTAAACATTAGGTTCCAAAATAACACATTCCTTTTGACAACGCATAATTATAGTTAAAAACATTCAGTTTCAAAATTACATGTTCATGTTTGTTACAATCAAATTCCAACTTGTAAGTCGATCACAAATACTCCTTCATGATCACTGCGAACATATGGGGCTTTCTTCCCGTCTTCGTCTTCGTCTCTGTCTTCTTGACTTTCTTCACATTCTTCTACATCTATTGCGAAAGGTGGTAGCTCATCGATTTGATCATAGCCTTCCTCGTCAATGATATTGTCAACTCCAACAATGCTCCGCTTTCCATGGAGAACCACGTGGTGGTCAGTTACCGACGAAGGGTCTTTGACATAGAATACTTGTGTTACAGAGTTTACGAGCACAAATGGTTCGTCTTGATTACCCATATTGTTTACGTCCACGATGAACATTTTATACTTGTCTATCTTCAAACCACTTGGAATTTTGACCCATTGACATTGGAAAAGTGGTACCTTCAGCGATCCAAAATCAAGCTTCCAGATTGCCTCCATATAGCCATAGTACATTTATTTTACACCATTACTGTCGAAGGCCTCTCTGCGGACACCACTGTTTTGATATGAGCTCTTGGCATCCTGCGTTCTCGTGTAAAATGTATACCCATTAATGTCATACCCTTGGAATGAATGAATTGTGCTCGCAGGCGCCCAAGACAAAATGTACAAGTGGTCACTATCAGGATTCGTAGCCATGATATGCTTCTATAACCAATCACCAAAATTTAGCCTATGCTGCTTAGCGATCCATGCCTCTGATTTGCCTGAGTTCTCGGTATGGGGTTTGTTGTAATGCACATCAACAAATGGAGCCACCAAGGCCGACTGCAGGAGCATTGCAAAATGTGCTTGCCGTAATGTTTCAAGGCTAGGAGCGAATATTACTTTTTGTCCTAATGTCCCTTTCCCTCATAGCCTGCCCTTGTGTCAGGACATCAACACACCAATGGGATGCAGATCCATGTAGTCGATACAAAACTCAACCACCTCCTCTGTTGCATAACCCTCTACGATCGAGCTCTGTTACGCACATATTTCTTTATGATCCCCATGAACCTCTCAAAAGCACACATGTTATGTAGATACACTGGGCCAGGAATCTTTTTCTCTTTCACGGTATGTAACACTAGGTGAACCATTATATGAAAAAATGATGGTGGAAAACATATCTTGAGTTGGCAAATGGTAATGATTGCATCTGTTGGAGCTTGTCTAGTGTGCTTGGATCGATCACCCTCTGATATACAACGTTGAAGAACGAGGTCAACTTTATGATTGGGTTTCAAACCCTGTTTGACAAGATGCCTCTAATCGTAACAGGGAGTAGCTGTGTCATCAACATGTGGCAATCATGTGACATTATGCCCACTATTATCTTCTCTTTCATGTTGACAAGTATTTTAATGTTAGTGGAGTAACCAGACAGGACTCTGACACTCTATAGCCACTCCAAAAGGCTTATTTTCTCAGCAGCAGTGAGGGTGTAGCATGCGGGAGGGAGGTACTGATGGCCATTGGGACGTTTTTGAGGATGTAGCTTGCAACTAATGTTCATGTCTTGTCATGTATGTTCAACAATACTCCCATCAAACTCTTGCACATATTTTTCTCAACGTGCATCACGTCGATTGCGTGGCGGACATCCAAATCTTTCCAATATGCTAGTTCCCAAAAGATAGATTTCTTCTTCGAAAGAGACTTCTCACCACCCTTGCCCATCATACTTGTATTGCCATGCCCCTTATGTTAGTATTTCTTACATCACAGATAAATCCGCAAGTGCACGGACTACCATTGTAGCACTTCACTCGGGAGTATTCCAAGGGTATCGAATTCACGAGGAACGGTGTCGATTATCTAAGGGTCAAGCTCATCCAAGGACACCAAGAATAGGTAGACGAGGGTATAGAGAGGATTTCTATGGTTGTGGCTCTAGATAGTTGGTAATTGCTTTACTTTAATTACTTACTTGCGTCGGCTTACACTCGGCCTGTCGAGTGACTTCGACCTACAAGCTCTACGACGTACCCGAACATTAATGATTACAAAGGACGGACAGGGCTATCACCACTTGTAACCTACTTCTACAACCTGTGGAGTACGCGGCAAACAAAGCTAAACTCTAGCCTACACACCACGTCTACACTATCGAACACTACTCTAGTCTTAGCCAAGAACACCCGTCTTCATCAGGGGTCTTAGACTAGAGCATCCACGAATGGACGATGATCCCGTAAGTAAATGCAGTAAAGTAATCACTCAATGTAAAGTAATGCAACCATAGTAAATCGTGAACACTTACTTTATTAGAAGAAGCATGCGCCGAGGTACAAAGTCGAAGGTCGGTGCCGAGATCCCCGGCACTCCTCCGAGCTACCCCTCACTCTCTACCCTATTTTCTAAGCACTAGAGACCTAGTACTACACCTTTGGAGTGGAGCTTTGATCTTCTTGAGGTGTGTCGATTGAAGTGAAGTTCCCTCCTTAAATAGCTTCTAATGATGGTACCTGCCTAACCGCCATTGTGAGAGCCTGTGAGGGTGCCACGTGGTTGGTGGAGGTGAGAGGGGGTAGCCATTGTTCGGCCGAACCCTGGTTAGCCCCTCTCTCCACCGCCTTTCACTGGTCTCTTACATGTGGGCTCCTAAGGCGGTTCCCGGGTGTTTGGCCCCATTTTAAGTTGGTTTCACCTGACTTGTGGGCCCTTCGATCCGCGAGAAGCTGACGTGACGAGCGTCGATTGGTTGGGGTTGTATTTCTTTGCCACGAAAGCGTACTTTCACTTCATTTCAATGTGTTATATACATGCATACAAATAATCACCAACACTCATGGAAAGAGTTAATAAATAACCCTACCGCTACGTTGATGTGCATCTTTTGTTCAGTTTATGCAGAGATTGACGGTCCGATTTTGGCAGTTAAGGACCGTCAACACCTTACCAAAGATATGTTCAATATCTTTTACTCTTCAAAAATATCTCTGCTTGTACGGTGTATTGGAGCTATCCCCTTCTCCACTATGGCATCAAAATCTCTTCTAGTGCTACAGTACTTGTGGCCGACAGGAAGAAACCTCCGCTGGTGCATGTACACAGTCTTTCTAGAGTACCTCAGCCACCTATACTTGTTGAGTCCCACAAGCACTACACACATGCACAACTACCTTTCACTGTTTGCCCAGATGTGTTGCCAGCCGCAGGATAATCTTGAATGGTAACGAAAAACATTGCCCTTAAGGTGAAGTACTCTCTTTTGTACGCATCCCACATCTGCACACCCTGGTCCCATAGTAACTTAAGATCGTCTACTAATGGCCTGAAGTAGACATTGATAAAACTGTGTTTTTGAGTCCTCCACCATGGCTTTGAACTTCTCGTATTGCTTGTCATTGCTGTAGGTTGTCTCCCCATCGCACAACATCTGATCCAAACCATCTGATTTGCCATTGTCATATTCACCTTCCTCAGCAAGCAACTCCACATTTTCTTCATGCATTGCATCACCGTGATTGTCCATACTGTCATTCTCATCTTCACCATTATTGTCCTGACATGTGTGATTACACATAAAACCTCTTGTTAGTAGATGCTCGTGAACTTTTCTTGCAAGAAACTATCTCTCGTTCCTGCAATCAACACATGGACAATGCAAATGTTTCATCATGCTCAACGAGTGGGAACTCGTGGCCGTGATCACGAAGTTGGTTACTCCCCTGGCATACTCCAAGGTACCGCGCTTCGCACCGTTCATTCCTCCTTCGTCCATCGGTCCTACAAAAATTCTTAAATTAAACGCTAACATATATATGTGTATTAAATCCATAAATTAATCAAAAATCATCATTACTAATCTTTCATATCTAAAATACTCGATGATTTAATACTCTCTACATTACTCAAATCGACAAGTAACATATTCTCTATACTTATTGAAAATGTAATATATATAAATCAAAGGTACATTATATTACGCATAGACAACTAATCTCAAAATTACTCCAAAATTAATAAGTCATTATATTTTCTCAAATCACCATCTCGAAACAAATAATATTCAAAATATTGGTCCAATTCAAAAGGAGAAATTACAAAAATAACTTGGCAAAACATTGTGTACTGTCGTCTACATTATCCATCACAAATGAGAAAAAAATACCACAAAGAATCACACAAATGAAGAAGACTTGCATAGAGAATCAAGATGTACTAACCTTTAAACATTAAAACTTGCAAATCTCTTGATGTTTCTGAAATTTTTTGGCAAAACCTCTCCCCCCGTTTGCATGAGCACACGAAGACACCCTCCAAAAATGAGCTAAGTGCTGAAAGGGGGTATATGGTGCCCGCGATATAGGTGTCGGTTCGTAATAAGAACCGGCACCTATAATAGTTCCTTCTGTCGTAAGGAACGGATTATAGGTGTCGGTTCATATTACGAACCGACACATGTTATAGGTGCCGTTTTTTAGTCTATAGCCGACACCATTTCAAGTGTAAGGGCCGTTGGAGAAGGCAAATAAGTGTCAGTTCTTGTTATGAACTGGCACCTATTCTTTTCTTCGCCCCAAACCGGCACCAATTACCTATCGTAGAGGTGAGGAACACCTAATAGGCGCCGTTTTTTTGAACCGTCACCTATTATGCTGATACCTATGCATATTTTTGTAGTGTTTACTTGATATCCATTTTTTGTCGAACCTCGGTGATAAGTTGACTAGCTTGGGTCACTTATGTGATCTCGCTAGAATTATATATGCTTAACCTGGCTTAATCACCACTAGCTTACTTAATGGGATAATCATATTATCATTTTAGTATTTGACGAGCTGCGAGCTCAAGACTCTTAACTATATTTTATTGGTTGTAATTATCCAACTAAAATATGTCTTAATGGTGGGCTATAGGTGCATGATTTTGCTTGTCGCACCCATGACAATTAATGACTGGTTTGCGAGAAACCCTGGGAGACTCGCCATACTTACCATAAGTAAGAATGGTCAACTACTATACTTGTAGTATAGCTCTTTGCTTTCTGACGTACACAGTAAAGGGTGGGCGTGATGGAGATCGGATGGACCTTGTGGCAGTCTATGCGGCTGCCGGATTCACCTTGGCACAAGGGGGACTGTCCACCCAAGCTTAGGGGTGGTGGTGAAACCTGCAGTGTGGTGCGGTTGGTTAGGGAAAGTTATGTGAAGGGTCTTGTCATAATAAATCGTATGGTGACGTGTCCGGCCAGACACGATGACATATGGTGGATTGTGTCTTGTGGGTACAGTTGTACACCTCTGGCCAGAGTAAAACTATTCGAATAACCGTGCCTGCGGTTATGGGCGATTGACCAGCTTCACCATGATTAGTCCCACACTATTAATTAACCTGGCTTAATAAACTAGTTTAGTTCAGGTGAAATGGTCGGGCCTATAGCGTTGTTCAGTGGAGAATTAACCTTAACTTAATTAATCAACAGTTTTCCTGCAATGGGACTAGTACAATGCAAATGTTGTGGAAGCGTGTACTAGCCACTAATCATGGGACTAGTACGGAGTATGCTCCACGTATTCAGGAATTCCATCCTCGGTGCCGACAATTGTCTAGCCTGAACAAGCCCCATCCTTAGGCACGCACACATGTGGGGCATGTGTCGCCTCTTGTCGTGCCGTATTTGTATTTCCTAATAGAATGACTGTTTATTTATCTCTTTGCTATTGTAAATTGTTTGTTGTCTAAATTCAATCACAAAGTAGTGGTGAAATAACTATTTCCATAATAAATTGGTGAACACATTTGTAAAACCATAAAACTACACTCATGACATTTTACCATGCTGCATATGACTGTGAAAACATCTGATAGATTAGTTTTGTCTCTGCATAGTTTGTATAAATTTACCAACATGAACACTTTAGTTTGTATAGTATCTATTGGTACAACCACACTCTAGACATTGAATATAGTCTATAGGTCACAGTGAAAGCAGATAAAATGTTAAACCCCGCCGTTACACCTGCGATGGTGAGTGCAAGTACAAAGTAGGAGACCGCAGAGCTGTTAGGTATGTAGAAGGGCACAATATCTTAAACCTAATTCCATAGCAAAACACCGGTTTACCCTATGGGGCATACCATCGTATTGAACACGCGTATGCTGCAACTAGATAGCCTTTCTGTATTAACACCTGTCGTGGCCGTACACCACCGACGCCGACGAGCGCAGAAGATATGAGTGCGAGGACGCCGGCCGCTCTCGCGCCGGCTTCCTCTTCCCCGTCGTGACGACGGAGAGAGCAGCAGGGAGATGAGAACTAGGATGATTCTATTGCATACTGACAACGAAAGAGTTCAGTTCCTTTTACATGATACGATATTGGCAAAGCATAACTAACACATGACGCACACGACCCACACGATGCCCATGACCTGGCGCTCGCGTCCACAACTCAATTCGAAGTTGCCGCGCGTTCCCGCACGACTCGCGTTCCAGCTGCATCCGTTCCTCTTAATTCGCTTTCACCCTTGCACTTGTTGTTGCCGACAGCGGCGTCGCCTGTAAGACAGACCGACCATGACACACCTTACTGCATTAGCCCAACAAAATGCGTGGTAGACAATTATCAACTTAATAACTAAGGGCAACAACACTAGGACACGATGTTGCACTGTAAATAATAGTTGGTAGCATAGATCTCGGTCCTTAATCAACTAAGATGAGCACTTTCTCTATTGGTGCTCAACTTCCACCATATTTGTATCACTTACACCCCACTACAGAAGATCCCCTGTTTGCCGAGTGCCTGGGACACTCGGCGAAGGCTTTAAAACACTCGACGAAGACTTCGTCGAGTGTTGCACTCGGCGTAACTCACACGGTGAATTTTGGGTCGGCAAAGAGCTCTTTGCCAAGTGTTTTTCATCGGGCACTCGACGAAAACTTTGCCGAGTGTCCCTTCGACACTGCAAAAAAAAGGTACACGTTCGGTTGGGTGGATGGTGACGGAAAATTTCGCCGAGTGCAAAAGAACTCTCGGCGAACGTCTTACTTTTGCCGAGTGCCAACACAAAAACACTCGGCGAAATTACCTTCTTTTCCGAGTGCAAAAAACAAAACTCTCGACGAAATCAACTTCTTTGCCGAGTGCCAAAAACACTCGGTGAAATTATAAACTTCACCGAGTGTTTTTGCAAAAACTCTCGACGAAGAGGGAACTTCGCCGAGTGCTTTCTCAATGCACTCGGCAAAGAGGGTACCTAGAACCCCTTGTTTGCCCTCTTTGCCGAGTGTTTTGGCCATTGCACTCGACAAAGGCCCTCTTTGCCGAGTGTTACACTCGGCAAAGTGACAATTTTAACCGTATTTCATTTGTTCAGTGGCATATTTCATAAATTTTCAAAATATACATCACATTCACAACCCCAATCATTCCACAACCCCATAAGCATCATTCCACATCCCCAATCACAACCCCAATCAGCACAACCACATCGACAACCACAATCACAACAACCTTAGCCACAATCCACAATCCACAAGACATAAATATAATCTACAATCATAGTCACAGTCACAATCCACAAAACATAAACATAGTAGTTCACAGTAGGTAGTCCACAATTCAAAATCGAAATTCACACGGTAGTTTGGACCACAATTACAATCGTTTGAAGAAAATTACCGAGGTGGAAACGGCGGCGAACATCCGTGGTCATTACTGGGGTTATTCGATGCTGCCGACTGAGGCTGCACAAAAGGAAAAGAGAATAGTATAGGTTGTCAAGATAGTAACATTCGCAAATAAGAAAATTAAATGTGAGGTTGTCAAGTGACTCATCAGAGTGCCTACAACAGGCTGTGGAGGAGTGAATACCACAGGCTATGGCGGTACGACAGGAATACCCATGTTCTGACTGATTGTTTGCACGTAGTTGTACATCTTAGTCATCCTCATCTCAATCTCCCGCCATTTCCTTCTCTCCTCTTCCAACTCGTCCTACAATATTCCATCCCAATGTTACAAAGCGAAGCAAACAATTAGTAAATATTAATGAATTGAGCAAAAAAAAGAAATTTCTAACACGCCGTTTCCTTCTCTCCTCTTCCAACTCGTCTTACAATATTCCATCCCTATGTTACAAAGCGAAGAAAACAATCAGTAAATATCAAAGAATTGAGCATAAAACCAAAAAATTATCACCCGGAGTTGCTGCACTTTGACTCGTGAAGCGCCGGCCATGTGCATATGGCCGGGCATTCGCTCATGCTCCTTGCTCGAAGCTGGGAGAGAGCGGGTGTACTGGCTGTGTCGAGGAGGTTGTCGCCAATCCAGTACCGCCCATGCTTCTTGCCTCCTCCCACCCTCATGACGACTTCTCCAACAACATCCTGGGTGGTAGGATCGAAATCTTCACCATGAAGCTCCCTTGCCATCGTGGTGTACTGACTGAGACGGCTATGGACGGTCGCATTGGTGCACGTCGAGGGCCCGTCCTCTGGGTTGTAGTCGATGTCGGACGTCGCCTTGCCCTTGTGGGCCAAAGCCCATGCCTTGAACTGGGAGATAGGTTGCCCATCATGCACGCCGACTGCGAATAAAACAATAGTATGATTATGAACTATTGAGCCTTGGTCATCGAAATGAAAAATAGAATTCACGTACCCATCTAGCTGCATACCGGTTGAGGCTAAGGCTGCCTTGGTGGTGTGATGCACCTGGCATCATCAAACGTCGCTCCCGGCAAGCGGAGTGCGTCTCCTGCCACTCGGCAGTGCACCACCTATCCACCATGCGCTCCCAGCAATCGAGAAGCTGGCCGAACCACCAAACAGGCACCTACACGTCATCAAGTATAAGATATATACCTAGATCAAATCAAATATACTTAATCATTCAAAAATCCGATGTTATATTTACCAGCATGTATTGTTCCTTTGTCAGAGTCGTGGTTCTTGCTTCGGTTTTGGTGACCTTCAGGTTGTTGTATGCAGCGTTGTATACAATGATGGCTTGGATGCGCGCCTCATAATGCATGTCAGTCACGAGTTTGCGACAGGATTTGTCAGCCGCCGCAGCCGCTCTGGCCTCGTATCCTGTCTGGCATCTAAAAAATCCTGCATAAACACATGATGTATTGAGCCATTGTTTCAATAATGTGCAATGAATGTGATGTATTGAGGGATGTGGTTTGACAGAAGACTTAGCCATAACTCAGCCTTCACCCGCTTCGCCCTATTGTTGAATATCCTTCCATCTCGATCAGGAAAATCGAGGACGATGACGTAGTGGTCAAACATGTAGGCAGGCTCCGACTTTCCGGCATACTGAACAAGGCCAAAAAAGTGTACTCTACACAGAAGACCCAGGATGCCGTTGACATGGCGTTTGTGATCACCTCCTCTGATCACAGTCCAACACCTGCGAAGTGAAAATAAAATGAATTATTAGTTTTAGTTGTGATTTTTAACAAATCAAATGGAAAAGTATTGACAACATCCAAGGTTACTTACCGAGTCCCTTCAGGCTGAATCAAGCGGGCATCTCTCAAAAGGTATCGGTCGTCGTGGGAGGGTTGAAGGACCTCGCAACCAAACAGTCGGCAAACCCCCAGCGGAAGCAAAACCCCCAGCGAAGGCAGACCCCCTAGCCTCCTGCTCCTCCTGCTCCTCACCAGAGGTAGTAGAACCCCCAGCCTCCTGCTCTGCCTGCTCCTCCTGCTCCTCGTCACTAGAGGAAGCTACAGGGGTGGGTATCACCCCTCGACCCCTGCCAGCACAAACCTTGAATTGACCCTGCCGCGACTCCTAATGGATCCCTCAGTTGCACTGGACCCTCGAATGGCATCGGCCGCTCTCCTGAACAGCGACACGCACTTCCTCAAACCACGCACCATCTTTGTTGAATCACATGCACTTAGAAAGAGTAAACCAATTAGCATAGATATATACAAAAATACGGAGAGAGAGATGCAAAATAAACAGAACATAGATGCAAAATAAATAAAACGTAGATAGTACGGTTGCATACATGTATTAGAAATAGTCATCATGGTCGGGATTAGCTGGATCATAATTGTCATCATCACTATCAGCCATGTCGATATAATCATTAGGTTCCTCCTCGAAAGGAGGAATGTTGTCGTCCCTCTCATTTCCTAAATGTAACCACTGAAGTAATTCTAAGTCCTTCACATTATGAACCTCATCTCCAATGTCCTCGTCAACAACCATTTCATTGATTACATCCATCCCCATCGCTTCGGTTAAGTCTATCTCAAAACTTCCTTGTAGCCCATCTTCTTGAAAGAACTCTTCGTCATATGTGTTTGGGTCCATGTTGTAGTCTTCGTTGTTTGGTATAGGTAGTTTACCGTGTGGCGATACCTTGTACACGACATCCCAACCCTGAAGACGGTCGTCTGTTTGGCATGGATATGACAGATAATAATCTTGTGTCACCTGTTGAGCAATGATATACACATCGTCTCCTGCTAGGATGGTTGACTGTCGAATTTCGACTAGCCCAAGATTAGGAGTCTGTCTCACTTGAGCAGGATCAAACCAATGACATTTGAATATAACAGGATTAAGAGGTCTACAACCATGAAACTCGAGTTCATATATTTCTTCTATTCTTCCATAGTAATCAACCCCATCGAGCCCTGGAGTAAAAACTCCAGTATTTGTGGTTCTTCGATTGGGTCGACTCTGCTCATGGCTTGTTGTGTGAAAGCGATATCCATTCACATCATAACCGGAAAATGACTTAACCCTATAGGAACAGCCACAAGAAACTTGTCTCAACTCAGCACTCATAAACACATCGTTTTGGCCCTACAAGTTAATGCAGGTTGTAAAGTCAAACTTCTAAATTTCAAGAAAAAAGATTAATCATAAGTTTCGATAGTACCTTATTTTTGAACCAAGAAATGAAATCGAGCATTCCATTTGTCGCACCCTGCCTTAGAAGGTTTTCGACTTCTTGCGGGGTAGGTTTCCTTGGTTGACACTAGAATTGATGTTGAAATTCCCTGTACGAACGAGAACAAGGGGGTTGAACAACGAGAATAGTGACTAATTGGTAACAAATTTGTTGAGAACTTACCGCATGTACGGCTCCACTTTATCGAGGTTGGTCAACACGTATAGCATGATGTTGCGCCACTCATGATGATTCAATGTCTTGTTGGTCGCTTCACTCGCACTTCCAAGTTGCCCTCGGAAAAGACTTAGGTTCAATTCATCTTCGCCAGCATTGTAACGAGGGGGTGGATTATGCACGCTAGGAAGGTTGTCAGCATAGTATTTTGATGTGAAATTTGAAACCTTCTCCAGAATGTATGCCTCTGTAATGGAAGCTTCAATCTTGCATTTATTTTTACATTTCGTTCTAATAAACTTCAGACATCTTTCAATTACATAGCATCAATGACACTGCACATGCCCCCCATTCGGCACTCATGCGGGAGGTGCAGAATCAAATGCTGCATCGGATTGAAGAAGCCGGGAGGAAAGATCTTCTCTAACTTACATAGCAACATAGGCCCCGTTCTTTCCATTTTGTCAATCACAGTCAGAGATAACTCCTTAGCACATAGCTGGCGGAAGAAATTGCTCAACCCTGCAAGGACTAGCCAGACATGCTCAGGGACATAGCCACGAACCATCACCGGGAGAAGCCGCCCAATCCATATGTGGTAGTCATGACTCTTGAGCCTGTTGATTCGTATGGTAGATAAGTTCACTCCCCTCTTCAAATTGGCTACATACCCATCAGGGAACATCAACGTTTGGAACCATTCGAGTACTTCCCTCCTTTGGGCCCTCGCCAGAACAAAATCGGCCTTAGGCTTTCTCCATGACTTGCCGCCTCTGGGAGGCGCCATGTCTAACTTTGGTCTATTGTATAACATAGTTTGATCCACTCGAGCCTTTACGTTGTCTTTTGTCTTATCAGGAATATCTATGATTGTACAAAAAAGTGCCTCGGCGACATTCTTTTTGGTGTGCATCACATCAATATTATGTGGAAGAAGAAGATCTTGAAAATAGGGAAGCTTCCACAATAGGATACATACGTTTGGACAAGCATGTATCTGCTCATATGGCATCTTAAGTGCACGAAGGAGTTTTTGTGCCTCATACATGCTCTTTGACAGAAGGTGACCATTCGGAAGCAGGCTACCAACAACTGTTAGCATAACATCAAAGGCCTCTCTACTCTAGCTAAACTGGGACTTTACGGCCATTAGCCGTGCAATGGCATCCAGTTAAGAAACCTTTGTATGCCCATGAAGGGGTTGTTGTGCCGCAAACAACATGTCGTAATACGCCTTTGCGGTAGGCTCCGGCTCCTCCTCCCTACATCCTTCATCGAAGTGTGCTTCATCATAGTCATTTAACATGTCTCCTACCCTGGCATCAGAATCAAACTCCTCGATGCATTGTCGGACGATCTCGTCTCTCCCACGATAGGCTTCACCATGGAACATCCACCAGGTATAATCAGCTGTAAAACCATTCTTGCAAAGGTGTTTGCCCATGATCTCTTTTGTTTGTCGCTTCATGTTACCACAATTGCTACAGGGACACCAAGTGGTACGCGCTCCTTTAACCTTGGCAAATGCAAGTTCCAAGAAAGCATCGGTCTTCTCGATCCATTTATCGGTCAACGAACCATGACTTGAGCGGCCCATATACATCCACTCACGGTCATCCATCCTCTATCATATCGAAGAATCATATAAATATTATTTGTATCTACCGAGTGCCTATACTGTCTAATAGGTAAAGATAGGTACTAATCCCACCCGAGGATGTGTAGATGAGTTTAGTTCCCATGCTCTAGTACTCCGCTCCGAGACAAAATTTTGGCAGCACCTCCCCGTTGTTCTCCAAATACACATCCCGACAGGGAGATTGTGTATCCGGAGAACAATTGGGAGATACTGCCGAAATTCTGAGTCGGATCGGAATGCTAGATCATGGAAACTAAACTCATCTACACATCCTTGGGCTGTCCAAAAAACGTGAACAATTCAAAACAGATACAGTTAAAGATATGCAAGAAGACGCACATTTTCATCCGTATCTCATTCAAACGGGAGACGCCTAAGGTTACGTTATACACAGCTATCCTTCCATGTTCACGCAGCGGCACCTGCAAAATAGGGAAGCACGGCTCGATGGCCGACACACAAGCGACGGCATGGCTGCACGATGCGACTCCATTCATCATCTAAAAAAAAGGCTTCGAATATTCACAATATTTCCTACTCAAAGCAAAGAAGATAGACGTTTCCTACACAATATATTTTGCCATTGTTTTCTTACACAATATATTTTGCCATTTCCTACTCAAATCGATATTTCTACACAATAGATTTTGCCATTATTTTCCTACACAATAGATTTTGTTATTTCATACTCAAATCAACATTTCCTACACAAATCAACATTTCTTACACATTTTGCCATTTGTTTTGTATGTATGAAAAAAAGAGAGAGACGTTTACCTTGTGACGACGCCAAAAAGGTGCGGAGGAAGGAGGGAGTCGGGCGGGAGGGCGGCGTCGACCGAGGGAGTAGGGGGCGGTGTCGCCAGGAGGAGGAGAGAGGGCGTCGGCCGCGAAGGGGAGAAGGGGAGGGCATTGGCGGGAGAGAGGAGGGAGGGGGCGCCGGGAGGGGGAGGGAGTCGGCCGGGCGGCGTCGCCGCTGGGGAGGCGGCCGGCCGTGCCTTGCCGGGCGGCGGCACGGAGGCGGGCGGCCGCCGGGAGGCGGGCGGTTGCGGTGAGCCTGTTAGTGATATGCCCTAGAGGCAACATGGAGATGTTGGATATCACGTCAATGTTTATGTATTTATGAATAAAGTGTTATTCGGTTCCATGAAATAGACATCTTGTATTGATCAATAAGTACGTGACTTATTTATGAGACTCTATATGTATGAATCTATTTCTAAACGATCCTGATCATATGTCATATTGTTGGAACAAATATGATTCTAAGATCGGCATGTTTATTGATTGATGATCATGTCTCATAGATCATGGGTATGGAGATACCAAATCAATAAACATGGACACATATGTTGGAGAACACATTGTTGGATAGACCCACCATGAGACACTACAGAATTAATGTGCCATTAGTTGGTCTCGTAGTGTTGGTACAAAGTCCTTAGACCGAGATTACCATGGATTCCAACATGTGTAGTAGCCTACTTTGGGACTACCAAACACTATTCCGTAATCGGGTAGTTATAAAGGTAGTTTTTGGGTTTGCTATGAAACATGGAGTGGGATGTGAGTGATCAAGATGGAATTTGCCCCTCCTTTGGAGAGATATCTCTCGGCCCCTCGAGGTAATGGATTATGGAAATGCATGGCCATGCTAAAGTTGATTGAGGAGTCAATCAATAGACGAGATAATCTAATACGGTTCGAGTGAATGGTTAAGCTATTGAAGGGATGGCACACATCTTGCCTATAGCTTAACCGGTATCGTGAGGCAAAGGGATTTGTGTACACATTACAGGTTCGAGCCGATATTATTCTTGTATACTATGGTGTCAATATGTGCCGCTAGGCGCCGTCGTGACTGTCGGGAGTTAGACTCGAGCCGACGATCGGCTAAGTTAGACTATAGCCGAAACCGAGTATACCCGAACCTACTGTGGTCGCACGCTTAAGGGGATAAGAACAAGCATTCGAGTTGGACTCGGATACGGCTCGATCGGATAAGGATCCGATCGGATAGAGTCCTATGGGCTTACGACGTGTGGGCGGCCAACTCTATGAGATACGGATGAGATCCAATTCAAAGTAGAGTCCTAATCGGCCAATAGTCCTAGTCGGCCAACTCTATATAAAAGGAGGGAGGGTGGAGAGCTGCGGTATGTCAATTGCATCGCGTGCAACGAAGTCGTCGAGATCAATCTCCACGGAAACCCTCCCCACTTTCGAGCCAAACCCTAGCCTTGCATCGCGTGCTAGCACACGGGTGTACGGCGTTCGTCCCCGGACGTGTGGATACCGGTAGGCGCGCGCTACGTTGCGCGCGTTGATCGGCTTCGGATCGGCGCGGTCGGGCGCATCGGAGCGAGGCGTGAGAACGCGGCCGGACGACTCGAATCCGGCGATTGGCGACCGGCTGTCTCCGGGAATCGGCTACACTGTTCCGGATCGGATTGCCCTGATTGGCTATTCCGCTGCGCTCTACTCCAATCGGTAACGATCTATCGGCCCTTACTTGCAAGTGTTCCTGGTTTGCACGGTAAAAGTTTTTGTTTTCGGCTAGCGTAGCCTCCGCGTAACTCTTCGGGTATCGAGCTAATCTTGCTTAGTTCGGGTTTTAGATTGGATCTGGAACAAGTTTTGCGCACGGGTTGATTAGATCAATCGGTTTTACGGGATTTGTTGAGTAGAGTTGATGGTAATTGCGTTCCTTGATAGTGTATCGGAACGGCGTAATGTGATTACGTCGAAGCAATTTCCATATAACTCGGTTTGAATCGGCTTTGAGATAGCGTTCCTTGATAGTGTATCGGAACGGTATAATTTGATTATGCCGAAGCTATCTCGTAATCCGATCTTGTTAGCTGCCTCGCGCCTACGCAAACCATCTCCCTTGATAGTGTATCGGGACGACATAATATGATTACGCCGATATGGTTTCCGTAAGCGATTTCATAGATTGGATCTATGAATTTCGTGTGGTGTTCTGGCGCTGCCCGAAAGCCCGTGAGGGGGCGGCTTCCCCCTCGACCCCTTATAGGTCGTCTCGATGTCGTATCTCTGCGATAGGTAGAAAACGTTTCTACGCCTAACTTATTTTTGCAGAGAATGCTTTGAGATGGTATGGCCCTATTGTATGTATGAGATGTATGTGCAATCCCTGTAATATTCTTTCATACGTGCAATGCTTGTAATATTCTTTCACGACCTGCGAGTCGATGTAATCTTCAATTAGAGCTTCTATAGTAGTAGCTTAGTTTGAAGAAATCAAGCATCATGCACATTGGAAGATGGCGCCGAAGATGGAGATCCTCGGCACGGCATGGAGATGGAGATCACCATGTGAAGGGGGCCATACTATTTCATTATATGCTATTCTACCTGTTTTCATATGTGATATGTTTGTTTGATAGGATAGCATCCTCACAATATTAAGTAGTAATGATGCCCTTCCAAATGTTGCACCCGTCACCGTTATGCTCGTCAATGGTGGGTCTGCCAAAGCGAGTGCCATTCTCTATCATAACACGAGAGGGTATATGTCGGACATATACAGCAGAGCATTTGGTTTACTTAACAAGGCTATCAAAACAGTTTTGGGCCTTGGGGCATAGGTTGGGGTCGGGGCATGGAGATGCCACACCAACAACAAGAGTCACATAGAGATGTGATTAGCAAGGAGTTGCTTCCGATGTTATTAATCTTCTAGCGGTGATGCCAAAGCTCACTAGAAAATTAATTAACATGTGGATCTTGACCCAATACGTAACCTAGAGGGAAGGTGGAAAATACGTAATGGGAGTCTAATGTTAAATTGTTTAACAATAGACATAGCATAAACATTGTGCTAAACTTTTCTTTTTCGTTGTAGAATAAATGGCGGCTAATACTACACCCAGTTCCTTTAATTTGCGATCTATTCTCGAAAAGGAAAAATTAAATGGAACAAACTTTATGGATTGGTATCGTAACTTGAGAATTGTTCTCAAGCAAGAGCGTAAGGAGTACGTTCTTGAAGTACCCTATCCCGAGGATTTGCCTAATAACGCCACCGCAACCGCACGGAGGGCTTATGAGAAGCACACTAATGATGCCCTAGATATAAGTTGTCTCATGCTTGCTACAATGTCCCCGAGCTTCGAAGCAATATGAGAGCAGCGATGCTCACACTATTATTCGGGACTGCGTGGCATGTTTGAGAACCAAGCTCGGGCCGAGAGGTTCAACACCTCAAAGTCCTTGTTTGCGTGCGTGCTTGTTGAGGGAATCCCGTCGATCCGCATGTGATAAAAATGATTGGCTATATCGAGAGTCTGGAAAAACTAGGTTTTCCCCTTAGCCAAGAGTTGGCTACTGATGTGATTCTCCAGTCGCTCCCTCCGAGCTTCGAGCCATTCATATTAAATTATCACATGAACAATATGGATAGAACCTTGGCTGAATTGCATGGGATGCTAAAGATAGCCGAGGAGAGTATCCGAAAAACGGTCATCATGTGATGATGATGCGAAGGCAAAGCGCAAACCACTGTCAAGAAACATTGCACCAAGAGGAAGTTAACTCCCGATGAGATCGCGAGTGCCTCCAATGCAAAGAAGGGCAAGAAGGGGTCGGCGGCATCGATGTCGTTTGCTTCTACCGCAAGGAGACAGCCACTGGAAAAGGAATTGCAAGAAGTACATGGAGGATCTCAAAAAGAAGCAAAGTACGACTTCTGCTTTAGGTATTAATGTTATAGACATTAATCTTGCTACTTCACCTACGACTCTTGGGTATTTGATAGGATCGTAGCTCATATTTGCAAATCGTTGCGGGAATGAGAAGAAGTAGAGGATTGAGAAGGGGCGAGGTGAACCCGTGCGGCGGCAATGGAGCAAGCGTTGCTACGCTTGCCGCTCGGCACGAGTACCACTTCATCTACCTTCGGGATTATTTTTGGAATTAAATAATTGTTATTGTGTTCCAACACTATGTCAAAACGTTATTTCCGCTTCATGTTTGCAAGCGGAAGGATACGATTTTAGATCAATGAACAATGGTTGTTCAATATATCTAAGAAATATGTTCTATTTTCATGCTCCATTGGTGAATGGATTATACGTTTTGAATCTTGAAGCGTCTCCCATCTATAACATTAATACGTAAAGGCAACTCTCTAATGATATAAACCCCACGTTTATCCGGCATTGTCGCTTAGGCCATATAAATAAGAAACGCATGGAGAAGCTCCATAAGGATGGATTGCTTCACTCTTTTGATTTTGAATCATTTGAGACATGTGAGTCTTGTTTACTTGGTAAGATGACAAAGACACCTTTCACGGGACACGTGAGAGAGCAAGTGACTTATTGGCACTCGTACATACCGATGTATGTGGACCAATGAGCTCAACGGCCGAGGTGGTTATCGTACTTCATTACCTTTACCGATGACTTTAGTAGATATGGTTATATCTACTTAATGAGGCATAAGTCCGAATCCTTTGAAAAGTTCAAAGAATTCCAATGAAGTACGTAATCATTTAGGGAAAACAATCAAGTTTCTACGATCGATCGTGGAGGGGAATACTTGAGCCAAGAGTTTGGTAATCATCGAAAGATTGTGGAATTGTTCCACGCTGACTCCGCCAGAACTCCACAATGGAACGGAGTGTTCGAACGGAGAAATCGCACCTTGTTGGACATGGTGCGGTCGATGATGAGCCAAAGTGATCTTCCGTTATCCTTTTGGGGATGTGCTCTTGAAACAATTGCGCTCACACTAAATAGAGTTCCATCTAAGTCGGTTGAAAAGACACCATATGAGATATGGACAGGGCAACTCCCTAATTTGTTTTTCTCAAAATTTGGGGATGTGAGGCTTATGTAAAACGTTTACAATCCGACAAGCTCACACCCAAATCGACAAGTGCTTCTTTGTAGGATATCCTAAGGAAACTAAAGGATATTACTTTTATAATCGGGAACAAGGCAAAGTGTTTGTCGCCCGATATGGTGTCTTCTTGGAGAAAGAGTTTCTTTCAAGAAGGGTTAGTGGGAGCAGGGTGCATCTTGAAGAAGTTCAAGAAACACCGTAAAACGTTTCGCAATACCACGTAACCACAACAGAGGAACAAAGTGTTGCGCCACCGGCTTGTAGATACACCAGCCCCACGGAGGTCCGAAGATAACGTCGTGCGCCGACAGTACACAAAGTGCGGAACAACGTGATATATTGTTGTTGGACAACGATGAACCTAAGACCTATGAGGAAGCGATGGTGGGACCCGATTCCAAAAGTGGCTTGGAGCCATGAAATCCGAAATAGAATCCATGTACGACAATCAAGTTTGGAACTTGGTTGATCCACCGATGGTGTCAAAACCATTGAGTGTAAATGGGTTTTTAAGAAAAGGCCGATATGGATGGAAATGTTCACATCTATAAGGCGCGATTGGTGGCGAAAGGTTTTAAACGGATTCAAGGAGTTGATTATGATGAAACCTTCTCGCCCGTCGCAATGCTTAAATCTATTCGGATTATCCTAGGGATTGCTGCATATTTCGATTATGAGATATGGCGTATGGATGTCAAAACGGCTTTCCTAAATGGAAACCTAAGCGAGGATGTATACATGACACAACCTCGGGTTTTGTCGATCCAGAATCATCACTGGAAAGATATGCAAGCTACGTAAATCCATTTATGGATTGAAGCAAGCATCTCGGAGTTGGAATATTCGTTTTGATGAAGTAATCAAAGGGTTTGGTTTCATCAAAAATTAAGAAGAGGCCTGTGTTTACAAAAAGGTCAGTGGGAGCGCAATTGTATTTCTAATCTTATATGTGGATGACATATTACTAATTGGAAATGATATCCCTATGCTTGAATCGTCAAGTCTTCATTGAAAAATAGTTTTTCCATGAAAGACTTAGGGAGGCAAGATATATATTGGGCATTCGGATCTATAGAGACAGATCCAAGAGGCTAATTGGATTAAGCCAAAGTACATACATTGACAAGGTGTTGAAAAGGTTCAACATGCATGATTCCAAGAAAGGTTTCTTGCCCATGTCACATGGCATTAATCTTAGCAAGAATCGGTGTCCTCGGACACATGATGAGCGGAATAAGATGGGTATGGTTCCATATGCTTCGGCAATTGGATTCATCATGTATGCCATGCTTTGTACACGCCCAAATGTCTCGTACGCTTTGAGTGCTACGAGTAGATACTACCAAATCCAGTGAAGGTCACTGGATCAGAAAGAATATCCTTAAGTACTTGAGAAGAACTAAGGATATGTTTCTAGTCTATGAAGGTGAAGAAGAGCTCGTTGTAAGTGGTTACACCGATGCTAGCTTCCAAACAGACAAGGATGATTATAGATCGCAACTGGGTTCGTGTTCTCGCCCGAACGGAGGCGCAAACCGGAAAAGTTCCAAGCAGATACTCGTTGCCGATTCTACAACGGAGGCCGAGTACATTGCTGCTTCGAAGCCGCAAAGGAGGCAGTTTGGATCAAGAAATTCATTTCTAAGCTTGGTGTGATGACTAGTACGATCGGTCCAATGTCTCTCGTTGTGACAATAGTGGAGCCATTGCGCAAGCTAAGGAGTCGAGGTCACATCGAAGTCCAAACACATACTTCGACGATATCATCTCATCCGCGAGATTGTGGACAGAGGTGATGTCAAGATATGCAAAGTGCACACGGATCTCAACATAGCCGATCCGCCGACAAAACCTCTCCTCACCGAAGCATGAGGCGCACACAAGAGCAATGGGTATTAGATACTTACATGATTGACTCTAGTGCAAGTGGGAGATTGTTAGTGATATGCCCTAGAGGCAACATGGAGATATTGGATATCACGTCAATGTTTATGTATTTATGAATAAAGTGTTATTCGGTTCCATGAAATAGACATCTTGTATTGATCAATAAGTACGTGACTTATTTATGAGACTCTATATGTATGAATCTATTTCTAAACGATCCCTCGATCATATGTCATATTGTTGGAACAAATATGATTCTAAGATCGGCATGTTTATTGATTGATGATCATGTCTCATAGATCATGGGTATGGAGATACCAAATCAATAAACATGGACACATGTGTTGGAGAACACATTGTTGGATAGACCCACCATGAGACACTACAGAATTAATGTGCCATTAGTTGGTCTCGTAGTGTTGGTACAAAGTCCTTAGACCTGAGATTACCATGGATTCCAACATGTGTAGTAGCCTACTTTGGGACTACCAAACACTATTCCGTATCGGGTAGTTATAAAGGTAGTTTTTGGGTTTGCTATGAAACATGGAGTGGGATGTGAGTGATCAAGATGGAATTTGCCCCTCCTTTGGAGAGATATCTCTGGGCCCTCGAGGTAAAGGAATATGGAAATGCATGGCCATGCTAAAGTTGATTGAGGAGTCAATCAATGCATGATAATCCAATACGGTTCGAGGGAATGGTTAAGCTATTGAAGGGATGGCACACATCTTGCCTATAGCTTAACCGGTATCGTGAGGCAAAGGGATTTGTGTACACATTACAGGTTCGAGCCGATATTATTCTTGTATACTATGGTGTCAATATGTGCTGCTAGGCGCCGCTGTGATGTGCTGGCTGAGTTAGACTCGAGCCGACGATCGGCTAAGTTAGACTATAGCCGAAACCGAGTATACCTGAACCTACAAGGTCGCACGCTTAAGGGGATAAGAACAGGCATTCGAGTTGGACTCGGATACGGCTCGATCGGATAGGGATCCGATCGGATAGAGTCCTATGGGCTTACGACGTGTGGGCGGCTAACTCTATGAGATACGGATGAGATCCGATTCAAAGTAGAGTCCTAATCGGCCACTAGTCCTAGTCGGCCAACTCTATATAAAGGAGGGAGGGTGGAGAGCTCGGTATGTCAATTGCATCGTGTGCAATGAAGTCGCCGAGATCAATCTCCACGGAAACCCTCCGCACTTTCGAGCCAAACCCTAGCCTTGCATCGCGTGCTAGCACACGGGTGTACGGCGTTCGTCCCGGACGTGTGGATACCGGTAGAGGCGCTGCTACGCTTGCGCGCGTTGATCGGCTTCGGATCGGCTGCGGTCGGGCGCATCGGAGCGAGGCGTGAGAACGTGGCCGGACGACTCGAATCGGCTGATTGACGAATCGGCTGTCTTCGGGAATCGGCTACACTGTTCCGGATCGGATTGCCCCGATTGGCTATTCCGCCGCGCTCTACTCCAATCGGTAACGATCTATCGGCCCTTACTTGCAAGTGTTCCTGGTTTGCGCGGTAAAAAGTTTTTGTTTTCGGCTAGCGTAGCCTCCGCGTAACCCTTCAGAGCCGACGGCGCGTGATGGTTTGGGGAAAAAATGTCTAAGTGCGAAAAGCTTGGGCGTGGAGGAGCAGCCGTATTTAACAAAATTCGCCGAGTGTCCTGTATGCCGAGTGTCCCGATCCGGGCACTCGGCAAACACTTGCTTTGCCGAGTGCCATATCAAGGGCACTCGGCAAAGAAGGCCCCTATGCCATGTGCCGACACCGACACTCGCAAAAACAGACTTTGTCGAGTGCCCTACACCGGCACTCGCAAAGTGTTCCTCCGGGCTTTTTTAAAAATTTTCTTGTGTGTATTTTCTTTGCCGAGTGCTACTCTCGGCAAAAAACATTATATTTTACGCTTTTAATAATTTAAAAATTATCAAACTGATTCGAAAAACTACCAAATTTTTTCATAAACTAATCTACGCTAATTATTGACTATGGAAAAATTTTTGCAAACAACAATTCGACCATCACTTTCTCTCCGAATCTTACTAATCCTTCTTAACACTTATAATTTTCTTCGGAGAATCCTCGGTTTTCTGAACGTTGTACCTGATAAAATATTCAAAACCTTCTCAATTTTTTACGAGAGCCTCGACGTATAATATCATGACATCCGACAATTTTTATGATTTTTTGACTTCGTTTGCTATTTTTATATTTTTAAAATCATTCGGTGAATAGGTTCCTAGTCATGTTCCGTGAAGGAAATTTTTAAATTTAATGACTCAAGCGGGTCTAAATAACATCAAATATAATTTTTCTACTTATTTTATTCAATTTTTTTATCACTTGCGCTTTAAATTTAACACTTGGCAAAAATTTATGAAAACAAAATAAATCAAATATATATAGCAAAACCAATTATAAAATTACCAAATTTTATAATTATGATTGACATGTTTTATTTACATATTAGAGAAAGTTTGAGGGTGAGGGAGAAAAATTTCAAATTTTTGCCGAGAGTGCGAGGAAGACACTCGGCAAAATTGCCCTTTGCCGAGCGTCTTTGAAAATGTAGCAAAATTTGTATATTTTTATTAGGTTCAGTTAAAAATAAGCACATTCACTTTTGTCCCGGTTGGTGTTACAAATTGGGACAAAAGATTTAAATGATCTTTAGTCCCAGCCGTAACACCAACCGAGACAAAATGAGATCTTTAGTCCCGGTTGGTGCTATAAACCGGACTAAAGAGGTCAGAGGCTATCGTAACCTATCAAAGCGCCGGCATTTTAGTCCCGGTTGGTAACACCAACCGAGACAAAATAGCATCTTTAGTCCCAGCTTGGTGTTACCAACCGACTAAAGATGTTCGGTGCTCGACAACCTCTCGATAATATTTGAACCAGATTAAATATGATCTTTAGTCTCGCTTCGTGTCATGAACCGAGACTAATGTTTCTAGAAATCCGTAGACTTTTTAAACCGGGACTAGAAATATTTTTTTAGTTCTGGGTACTATTCAAACCAGGACTATTATGGATTTTGGCATTTCAACAAAAAATAGTTTCTCCAGTAGTGAAGAAACATTTTCCATAAATACAGAGTTCATTATGGTCAAAGTGGAACATGGTCACTCTCTTACTCGTTAACAAATTCGTCTTCTAATAAAATTTAACACGAACATGAATAAATTCTAAATATTAAAAATTCAAAAATGTTCTAGTATGCATGCCATTTGCACAGTGGGTTGATATTGATTTTAGATGAATTTGTATAAAAGAATTATGATTTTATCATTAAGCATGTGAAAGTTGTAAGTACTCAACATTCCTATACGTCATCTCTACAGAGAACCTAGTAGTGGTGATGAATCTACCATCGGTCAGAGTTGGTGCTAGATAAATATATCTTGGTGTGTGGCTTGGTTTTTGGTTTGATGTTTTTGACAAATACAATTTCTAAGTCAAGAAGTTCAGATATATCTTTTGAAAATCCATTGCAAGGCACAAGTATTTTGCTATTTCATACAATATACTCATTTTAAAGGTATTTTGAGAGGTCAATTTGTCAAATTTTACTTCAAAAATTAAAGATCAGAATTTTATGAATATAACGAAATTTGGTTCACCTCATTTGGAGCAAAATATAAGTTTCGTATGAAATTTTTAGTTTCAGTTCAACAATAATTGCTTTAACCATTTTCATTATATCTATCTGTAGCTATATTAATTGGGGCTATCATGTTAATCAGAGAGATCTCACCATTTATCAGATAAATCATCTATAATCATAGCCATTGATATATAGTTGATGATCTAAGGCCTTTTAAAGCCCATCTACTCTAGGTCTTCTGGATAGGCCCATCTTAATCCTCTGGATACGCAGACTAATAGATAAGGAAGATCCTGATCAGCAGAGATTTAGGCTCCATCCAACCAGAATCGCGAGCACGTGAGACTTCGCCAGCGATGTCAGCTGCTCCAATCGGCGACGATTTGGACATCCATCCGACCAGGCTCCAGTTGCCCTTTCATCCCAATCGACGCCGATTTGACGGATTTCTCCAGCTTAGGTGCTATTTTTGTTATCAAGATTAATTTCTCTATCGGTTGTTTCGTTCTCTCCATGTTTTGATGCAACACATGTTAGATCTTATGGAGGAGAAAACAAACAGAAGAGATCACCGTGAAATTGTTGCAAGAGTATTCACGATGAAGCTAAATGAATTTATGGATGATACAAACAACAAAAATATATTTGGATCGATGAACAATTGCATGTAAGTTTTTCCTTCTACATATTTAATCTTTTATTAGGGTTTCTTATAATGGACGAATCTTACTGAACTGCCAACTTATGCAAATGATTTTGTCCACTTTCAGTCTACGTTATTGTATACACTACCGGAAAACGGCACTTTTATCGAGTGCCCCAAGCACTCAGCAATGGGTTTGCTGAGTGTAATACTCGACAAAAAGAATACGGTAAATCTTTAATCAGCAAAAGTGAGTTTGCCTAGTGTTTTTCGTCGGACACTTGGCAAAGACTTTGCCAAGTGCCTGGGCACTCGGCAAAGACTTTGCCGAGTGCCCGGAAAGCACTCGGCAAAAAAAAAGATCCCGGCCGAGCCACCAGACGATAATCGTGAGGCTTTGCTGAGTGTCACATCTTGACACTCGAAAAGTCTATAATCTGATTTTTTTAAAAAATACCTACCAGGCAAAAAGAGAGCCCGGCCAGCCACCAGGACGATAATCGTGAGGCTTTGCCGAGTGTCACATCTTGGCACTCGGCAAAGTCTATAATCCGATTTTTTAAAAAATACCCAACACAGCCGAGAGGAATTTGTACAAAAATTGCCCCTTCGCGAGAGTCGAACCCGTGACCCCTTGTCGCACCTCCACCTCGCTTCCCTAGCCAACCCACCCCACGCGTTGTGTTTCTACTTATCATGAACACTCTTTGCCGAGTGCCGATCTTGACACTCCGAGAAGAGGCTCTTTGCCAAGTGCCGGATCTAGGCACACGACAAAGTATTTTTATTTTTTAGTTTTGCCATTAAGAAATTTAAAGTATATTTCTGTAAATTTTGTCGCATGTTGTTTTTTCCATGTGCTACGCTCGGCAAAAAACTCTATATTTAATGCAACTAATAATTTAAAAATTATGAAACGGATCCAAAAAATTACCAAAATTTGACATAAACCAATCTATGCTAACTATTGCCTATAGAAAAAGTTTTGAAGTCAAACCCCAATTCGACCATCACTTTGCCTCCAAATCCTATTGATCCTTCTCAACACCTCTAATCTTCTTCAGAGAAGCTTCGGTTTGTGAGCGTCATACATAAAAAAATTTGAAACCTTCTTAATTTTTTAACATGTCCTCAACGTATGATATCGTGACATCCTGACAAATTTCATGATTTTTAGACTTTTGTTTGCTATTTTTACAATTTTTAAAACCATTCTCATTCGTGATCGTGTTTCTTGAAGAAAATGTTTGAAATTTCTTTCAGATTCCCGGATAAGGCCTCAAACTGGACTAAATAACATGAATGTTATTTTTTCACTTATTTTATTTCATTATTTGAATCACTTGTAGTTCAAATTTGACACTTGATAAAAAGAATCCTATAAATACAATAAATCAATGAAATATAGCAAAACAGCTTAATAAAAATACCAAATTTTAAAAGTAAGAACCACATGTATTTAGAGAGTAGAAAAAATTTGAGGGGAGAGGAGAAAAAATATTCAAAAGTTTGCCGAGTATCGAGAAAAACACTCAGCAAAATATATATTTTGTCGAGTGTCATCAAAAGGCACTCGGCAAAGTAGCAAGTTTGTCGAGTGTTCGAGTGGGGCACTCGGCAAAGAGGCCATTTTGCTGAGTGCCTGGGAAGGGCACTCGACAAACTATTTTTTTTACAGGAAACGACAGAATGCATAACGACGTGACGGTCGTTACGCTATGTCATGTGCCACTAAGAGGCACTCGACAAAATTTATTGTTTACCGAGTGCTAAAGTGGGGAACTCAGCAAAGTGGGTTGTTTCCCGAGTGCCTGCGTAGGGCACTCGGCAAACAGCCGATTTTGACGTGTGTTCTTTTTGCCGAGTGTCCTCTCGGCAAAAAAGGTTTGTCAAGTGCCCGATTAAATGCACTCGGCAAACACTCGGGCACTCGGCAAATTTGTTATTTCCCGTAGTGACGTACGTTGTCTTAAAGGAGGTCTCCGTCATACCCATATGATAGTGGTGTTTCCACACGACTACATAGACCAACAAGACAATATCTGCAGAAATTGGAGATCAAAACAACGTACAACTAGATGACGCCGGGAAGATAATAATGCATGGGAATAAAATTGATGCTAATTAAGTATTTTCCTAAACAAATTTCAAAGATGAAGTATGAGGCAGAGGTGATGGCTGACGAGGCGAGGAAGCTGATGCGGCTGACAAACGTGGAGGACCTGTAGCATCCGTGTTACTGGCTTCTACCACTACTACGAGGAAGAGGTCAAAGGTGTCGGTTGGGAAACCCCCTTAGGTGTCGGTTTTCCCAACCAACACCTATTGGTCGACACCAATGACCAAAGTTATTGGTGTCGGTTCTTCAACCGACACCTATTCAGGCGAATAGGTGTTACGGTACTTATTTATCCGATACCTATACGGACCGAACCCCATTCAACGAGGTGCTCCTAATTTCTTCTTATGGGCCCACTCCTTTAGCCGGACCCACCATATTTACCGGACCCACCAAATTTTTCCACGCAACTACGTACCTTAATGGCGGGCCCTCTTTTGCGCCCGCGAGTTAGAGTTACAGGCATGAGCGACTGAGTCCAGCTGGCCATGCGCATGAGAGATGCATATTTAAGCTGGTGTTGGTCTTGTTCGACAAGCGGTATGGTACTAATCGAGGGAATAGTGTTTTTTTGAGAATAGGTGGCGGTTCTTATTACGAACCGCAACATATAGTATATGTGTCAGTTCTACTATTTATTCGACGCCTATTCGTGAAGAATAGGTGGCGGTTCATATTACGAACTGCCACCTATTCTTCGCGAATAGGTGTCGGATGAATAGTAGAATCGACACCTATACTATTCATCCGACACCTATTCATCCGACACCTATTCGCGAAGAATAGGTGGCGGTTCGTAATAAGAATCGCCACCTATAGTATAGGTGTCGGTTTTATTATTCATCCGACACCTATAGATATAATAGGTGTCGGATTTAATTGAACCGGCACCTTTTGGACCGATACCTATGAGCTTTTTTGTAGTAGTGTACATATTGTGCTCAGATTTGGCCTACGTGTTCCCATGTGGTCCTACTATGCTCGCCATTGAACTTAGTAAACTCAGGAACCTAAAACCATGGGGATATGGTATGATATCAAAATAATCAAGGTACTGCTTTTGGTAAACCCTAACTCAATTCCTTGGCTCAATTACAAACGCTTCTTTAATGATATTCGTCACACGCTCTTCCATATTATCACGCATTGGTTGTGAATTTTGTGGGCTAAGAGGAGTGGTAGCACAATATGATTATATTAACCATATCGAACATCATGCAGATACCCACCATAAGCATGATTAGGATTATTGTAAACATTATGTGCAGGTGGGGAAATACGTGAAATAGCATTAGCAACAAGAGCTACATGTGGATTAAGTGTTGTTAATGGTGCAAAATAGCATTATTTGGGATGGGATCAATTTCCTACACCGGAATGATTGTGTCGGTCTGACCGGACAAGCACCCAGTCTGACCAGTGGTCAGAGGCGCAATCGGACCTGCCTGAGGGCCGGTCCGACCGAAAGAGGGAGAGCCAGTCAAACCAACTGCAAAGCTAGGGTTTGCCTTGCTCTCCGCATGTTGTGTCGTGTGACTTCCCGCTCCATTAGTTTTGCTATATATGTGATACAGATGAGCTTTACTAGTACTAGGAAAAGATGATGATAAACTAGTCATGAATCATGTTCTCAACATTCGTCGGAGAGACTTTCGTTGCAGGAATCATGTTTGCCTGTTCTGTCGTCATGGCCTTGTTCTCGGCGTAAGCCAAGCAGGTGAGATCGGGATAGCAACGAACACCAGGAAGACGATGGTTCCAAGTTGAACATAAGTGAATGCCCGTTGGGTTGGATCTCCTAGGACAGGACAGTCGTAGAAGCCCTTATCGAAAAATCCAGCTCTTGAACTCGTCTCATCATAACCATGAAGCACCAAGTCCCCTACCTGGCGTGTTACTGTCGATGGGCTATACTCAAAGACGGTATTTGTAGAGTATGGGAATCGTGGGAACCAGGGTATATGTGAGACTGAGGTAAAGGAGACGACAAACATGGATTTTTACACAGGTTCGGACATCTTAACTTACAGGTAACAGCGTTATTCTTGTTGTTCGAAGCCGGTATTCCCTTTATATATGAGAACCATACAAGTATAATATTTGAGATGTCCTAATCTAATCTCTGTCGGCTTGGCGGCATAAAGCTCTCACATGAAGTTAACAGCTAATGTAGTTTTCTTTGTCAAATATGAACTCGCGAGATTAAAGATAGCTCTAGATCCCTCTTGTTGGTTTTGTATCTCTGTATTGAGTTTGTCTAAATTTGTATTGGCTTATTCCCTCTTCTCCTGAGGGTCTTGTTCGTTTCTTTCTCATACATCTTGCTCGCCATGATAGGATCATATTGCATAGTTGTTCACAAATCCATGTATCACCAAATGGGCTTTGATTCTCGATGTATCTGCCTAGACTTTTTCATTCTTGCAATCAGCTCAAAGGCAATGTATTTTCGTTGTTTTCTTACTCGAAGAGTGTGCCCTGGCAATATACTTTATCCGTATATAACATCATATATCTCACCATATGATACATCCATTGCATGTCCATGTAAATATTTCATATATAATTAAATTAACAAATTAATCTCTACATATTAAAATGCGAAAAATACCTAATTTTCATAAAAAGATTTAATTTGCTCACTGTGGGAAAGATGAATAAAAATAACTAGGGGGTGAGGAATAAAAATAAATTGGCATTGTATGATCCTTTTTCTCTTTCATAACTTGCTAGATCTACATAATCAATTTTTTTCTCTCTTCTATCTAAATCTACAAATTTGAAGTAGGCAAAATACATATTTACATATAAAAGCACCACATTTAATCACTAAGGGATGAGAGGACAACATGACATCAAATTGTATACACAGATCCTTCACAATTATAGCATAGAAAAACATAGAGTAGGTAAAAAAAATGTATACACATAGTGCTCTAACAATTTTTCAAAAATAGACTCATCACAATTAAGGGCAAAAAAAGCAAAAAACAAATGTAACAAGTGTGACATCCCTAAAATTCGTACTTTTCAAAATGTTTAAATCAACGTAGAAAATTCTTGTGATAAGTTTATTGGTTGTTCAATTTTAAAACATTTAAGTTCTTTTGATTTTTTACTTGCTTTCTTTATTTTATTTCCCTTATTTTAATTCATAAATCCTAAATTTATTAATTCTTTGCCCTTTACTTTTGAAAAAATCCCAATTTAACTTTTAATTCAAGAAAAATCCCAAAAATATAGCTTAATTAATTTTGAATCCTAGATCAATTTTCCTTTTTTTCCCCAGATTTCTCTTTTCCTTTATTTTTCTTTTACTTTCCTTTTCCTTTTTCCTTTTCTTTTTCTTCTTTTTCTTTTTCCCCTATCCTCCTTCTTCTTCCTCCTCTCCTCGCCTCCCGACCGTGGCGCCGCCGCTTCCACCCACCAAGCCGTGGGCGTCGTCCTACCCACCGGATCATGCAACCGACCTCAAGGGATCACCATCCTCTTGCACAAGTGGCAATACGTGATTGGGACGAATTCGTCATCGAACAAATCCTCGCCAAACCGACCTATTGCCACCACCATTGCTGCCCGTACACAAACCGACTTGCAAACCCTATAAATTGAGCACCCCACGCTAAAGTCCTCATACAAAACTTCTTCCTCATATTTTCTCTATCATTCCCGGGTTTTCCCAAATCTTGTGCCCGAATTCATCGTTGCCAAGCAAATGAATCGAAGAACCCTAATTTAGGCGCACTGGGCAAATCTCCAAAATTCGCCACAACCGGTTGATTTATCTCCAAATTGAATGTACCATTGTGTTCCTCTTGTCAAGAACTACTTTCCCCTAACATCCCCGAGCCAATTAGTCACCGGAGACCCATCGCCGGCGAGCTCGCCGTGAATCCTCCGCTCGGTCGCCGTCGTGCGCACGTCGCTAGCCTCCCCGTGCTTTCCCGCCAAACAACCACCCTAGTGTCGACCCTCGTTTTTTAGGACGGGGATCGTTCGTGTTCATAGTACCATTTCCCTGGATCGAGTAGTTTGGTACCCACGAATACAGTACTGAATTACTAGGTGCAAAGTGAACGAATAGTCTTACACCAAAAGTATTACAATAGTAGGCCCGAAGGCAATAACATTACATGCAGGACCTACTGGTCCAGATACAACCAAAATCAGAGATTAGATAAGATAGCAGACGGAAGGCAGCGGCATGTCGATTGCCACACGCAACGACCGGGGACTAAGACCTAGTAGACGCCTTCTCCTTCTTCGCCCATCTGGCAGTGAGCATAAGGGTCCTCCAGTTCTTCGTTTCCACCATCTGAAGGTTTGTGCGTATAGCAAGGGTGAGTACCCGGCGTACTCAGCAAGCCAACACGGAATGATGCACATGATAGGGTCATTGAAGGGGTGGCTGTGGTTTATTTGCACAAAGCCAATTTTCGCAAATCATTTCACAAACCTAACATCTAGCCAGTCAAGTTTTAGTTTCAGAGTATATTAAATCGGTGATGGTTCTGTCTGCCATCCATTGTGATACCAAGGATGGTTTCCCGTCTCCGGATCGTCATGGTTTTTTGGGGAGTCCATCCCTTCTCGCAGGTCGAGAAGTTGAGTCCACCAGCACACAAAATCATTATGCATACCAACCCATCATTTTAAAATTTATGAGTCTAGCCACGGGAGAAACTTGTCACGTCACTCATTAGCCACGAGCACGGCTATTCGAATAGATTGATTTACTCACACTGCAGTGGATGTACACTTTACCCATACTCCGTGACTTTCCAACGAATGAGCCTGCGTTCCAACACATGAGACGGTCATGGCAAAGCCTTTCGATAACCTCACTTTGGAAGTACCCGCTCCATGAACTGAAATCCTCTTGCACTCTAGCTGTCCTTTCCTAGTAGAGAGAGGAGTTCTGGCGCTCCCGGGGTAAGGGGAAACTCACAAATTTCTCATTCATTACTCAACACGTAGGCCGCAGCCTTATCTTGACAATCAGAACCACATCTCCACTCAAGAACCACTATGCAGTGATACTGCCTCCACTCGGCTATCTACTCCACTAGGTCTATACCCATTCAAGAAGTACGGTTGTACTGGCTCGTTCTAAGTTGTAGTCTCATGGCTCGGTCCTTAATTGACCAGGGACGGTTCTTGCCTTTACCGGAATCCACCCAAATCCAACCATCCGCCCTAGTCTAAAAACATAGGTTTTTTACTTTTTATTTTTCCATCAAAACTATTTTCATCATGTTCAAGGCAATGTGGCGCTCATGTCTCCACATGCCGTATCTCAACTATCTTCCCTAAGGTAGTTGCCCAAGCATATAGCATTTTGTAAAAATATGAATATGCAAGATTCTAGTATAAGCATGGCTAAGCATTTTACCGAAGATATCCTCCGGTTGTATCACATCGAGGGTTACAAAGAGTATTTCTAAGGGTAATCAATATCAAGGAATGGTACATCAAGCATGGGTATTCATTTGTGTATAGCATGCATGTTTTAAAGTTTAAATCAACATCATTTCGGAAAATAGGATCAATATGTTCAAAGGGAGTGTCGACTTGCCTTGCTCATGACCTCGTTGGCTTTAGTCTTCGACGTTCTCGACGGTTCCCTCGGACTCTATCATACGTGCAAGAAATCCAATTTGAATTCGATTAGAATTCAAATAAAATCCAATAAGATCCAATAAAAGCCAAATGAATCGCGAAAGCGGCTCCTAAATACTAGGCTATGACTCTACGTAGATTTAGGTTCGAGTTTCATAAATCCGAGTTAGAATGAACGAATTGCAATGATTCGAAGTTTTGCGTTGAATCGATTTAACTAAGTATGATGTGATATTTATTCTAATTTAATATGTTTAAAGTTTGAGAAATATTAGGGTTGATGATCCAATTAATAAAAGGAAGTGGTTATCTTTCAATCTTTATCAAAATATTCATTGGGTCGAGAAGTCCTAGGTTAATAATAATCGTATGTCGAAATATTTGATAAACCTTGAAGCTTAGATGACAAAATAAGTAATCTAGATTTTTGAGTTTAGAAAATCCATATATTAAAAATAATATTTAGGTGAATAATGGGTTTCACAATAGATAGGAATTTTTGGAGAGGGAATAGGTTAAGAAAAGTTTGAATATAAGTTCATAGTTATTTGCAAAAGAAATTCTGGAAAAGAATAAATAATAATCTCTTGAAAAGATGTAAAATTCATTCTAAATAAGGTTTAGGAATTCAAAAGAGTAAATATAATTTTTTTATGATTTTTACTATGCTTCTCCTAATTTTATTTCCTTAATAGAAATAAAATAAAAAATAAAAAATTTGCTTCGTCTGGGAGTCGAACCCGCAACCTCCTCTCTCGGCTCGGCTCTCTTTCCACCGGGCTAGCGAGCCGATCTTGTTTCCTTTTCTCTCTCTTTCCTTTTCTTCCTTCTTTCCTTCTTCTTCTTCCCCGCGAGGCCGACGGCGCGGCGAGGTTGAACGGCGACGAGGATGGCCGGTGCTC
Source organism: Oryza australiensis (assembly GCA_019925245.2). Classification (NCBI taxonomy): domain Eukaryota; kingdom Viridiplantae; phylum Streptophyta; class Magnoliopsida; order Poales; family Poaceae; genus Oryza; species Oryza australiensis. Next base: position 1,247,713 of record JAIFGZ020000545.1, on the reverse strand, counting down.
GGGGTCTATTGGTCTCTACCCCATCTACATTACACGAGGGTCTCGTTCCAAGGCACGGCCGGGCCGGAGAGGTGGCGGATTGGGCCGACGACGGTGAGGTGGTCACAGCGGCGGAGGCGCACGACGACGGTGAGCTCCGGCGGGGTTTCGACCGAACTAGTGGGTCTTAGAGCATCTACGGGACACGGGGAAGCTAGCTAGGGGCTTGGATCGGCCGGAAAGGGGCGGTGGTGGTCTGGCGACGTGCGCACGGCGGCGGCCGAAACAGAGGAAATGCGGCGGCTCGCCGGCGATGGGTCTCCGGCGGCTAATCGGCTCAGAAAACTTGGGGGAAATAAAGCTTAGAGCACGTAGATCGTGGAAATACCTTCAATTGGAGAAGAAATAGACCGAGGACGATGAATTTTAAGTTCTGCTCCGGGCGGCTGGCGCTAGGGTTCTTCGGTGTTCTTCAAAATTCGACCCGCACACTACATGACTTTTGGGGAAATTTTGGGAGGAGCTAGATGAGGTGATTACGCACAGCTTTTGTGTTTCGAGTTGTGGCCGAGGAGGCTATTTATAGCGGAATGTTTTTGGCCTGAGCTCGGCGACAATGGCGGTGCGGCATGGGGAACAGCGGGCACGCGCGGAGAGGGGCCTGGGTGAAGGGCGATGTGTGGCGCGCTCGGAGGGGGTCGGGTGCGGCACGAGACATGTGGGCGTGAGGGCGGCGGGGCCGCGCGCGAGCGGCGCGTGGGCGCGAGGGCGCGAGGCGGCGGGGTCCGGCGAGGGCGCGGCGCGTGGCGGCGCTCGAGGCGGGGTCTTGGCGCGAGGAAGGCATGTGGCGCGTGCGGGTGGCGCGGCCGCGGGGCTGGGCGCGGCGGTACGGCATGCGCGCGGGGGAGCGGCGTGGCTGACGCACGGTGCGGCGTGGCACAGGGCGAGCGACGAAACGGCGCGGTACGGCGTGGCATGGGCATGGTACAGCGGCGTGGGGCACGGCGCTGCGGGCGTGACGCGCGGCGCGCGGTGGCGAGGCGGTCCGGGGTCCTGGTACGGCGTCGAACACTTGGATGTCGATGAATAGTAGACTCTTTCATTTTTCCCGATTTAATTTCTATTTTTCCCATTTCTATTTCCCTTCACTTTAAAACTTAAAATAAAACTTAGCCCAATCAAAAAGTAGGTCTTAACCTATATTTTCAATCTTTTGCACACTTTTATTATATTATAATATATTTATATATTTTATTTAATTATTTGCCCCCTTTCCAAAAAGAAGTGATTTTTGATTCAAAATAATTTCTTATCAACTCTAGACTCCATATATATCCTTTCTATAATTTTATTATTTATTTTATTTACTGATTATTAATTCTTCCTTTCAAAAAAAATAAGGTTTTGGTCCAAAGATTGAATTCTATTAAACCTTAACCCTTTCTATTTATCTTCTTTTATAATTTCCAAATCTTTATTTTTGAAATTTTCTTTCTTTTGGGATTTTTAAATCATTTAGTTTTTCTCAATCTTTTAGATGAATTTCTCTTTATTAATTCTTATGCCACAAAGCTGGCAAATAAGAAGCAATAAACACGTCGAGATGCAAAAATATCAAAAATTTTTGTAAGTTCCGATTTTTAATTCCCGATTTTAAATTCTTTGATTTTCAGGGTGTTACAAACCTACCCCCTAACAATAAATCTCGTCCCCGAGATTTGGGTCGGGTCGCGATTGGGAGTCGGTCGGTATAAGCATATAGGATGGATCCGTTAGGACTACTTAACAGAATGACGAATAGGTTGGCTGCTCCGGGTGACGCAGGAATCTATCACTGAGTTTCTAAGGGTGGTCCACTTTGATTCTTTGTTTCAGATAACATGATGCTGTCAGCTCTTAATCCTTGGGGCATCCTTCAAGCATGCAAGATTCAGTAGGTCTCTAATTTCCTTAAGTTGTATAATAGACTTATTGTTCTAAACTGTTGGAACCTTTAGCTGCAGACGGGTGGTGATTCTGGTAGGGTTGCAGTCGTGTGATTTTGGTGGGCGACAAGAGGTTATCTAGAGAAGGTTTGGTTTTACCTAGCTTCAATATAGTGTCCAATCTGAGGGTCCAGGGTTATGTTACTCTACCCCCCTAACAATAAGTCCAAGCTTGCCTTTTTAGGGTAAGGGTTATATCGGCGTTTTCAGGCTTGGTTGGCATCTTTACCATTCCTAGATAGTGTTCAACGCACAAGTTCCTAGCATGTCCTCAAGATCTCGGCTTGCCATTTTTGGTTTATCCGTTGATCTCACAAGCTTACTTTCAATCCGTGGGTAGGAATGGTTCACCGGGTTGGGTTCTTCGTATCATATCCGGGGCTGGGTTTTCTGAGTCATTGTTTGCGATTCCTTCGCCCCTGGGTACGGTGATTTTCCTTGTGGTTTGCTCATACCTCATTGTATCTTGGTCTATGGTTATGCTCGTCGGTGAAATCCTTGGGGTGGTCATGGTGACTATCTCTTGGTCATAGGTTATCTTGTTCCCAGTCAACTAGTCCATGCTAGAGTGATAATGAGGGTCTGTGGCGGTATCATGTCGTTTGAAGAAAATACTATGTCTCTACTTCTGATGGGCATATTGGTGCCGGTATGGGGTACAGCTATATCTCTCCTGGGTGAATGTACTATTATGGGTCTCTTAAGGTCTACCAGACGTAGGTTATGTTCTGTGCTTGTTTTTGAGGTTAGGGAAGAATGCGGATTTCCAAAACCAAACAAAACTTTTATTAGTGCAGAATGGATAGAGAACATACCCATCAGCACGATCTGGTCCTCCTGAGCTTCTTCTGCACGCGCGTGGTTCACTTGGCCACGGCGGAATCTGGTGGTAGCCTCCTTCGGCTGCGGCGTTCTGAACAAGCTTCGTCCGGGCGCCGGGGTAGAGCTTCCTCTCACAACCGTGGCGTTGGCTCCAGTACGGTTGGGTGTGTTGTGCGATTTGGGACATTGATTGGCATAATGCCCGAATTCTCCGCAGTTGAAGCAATTAACATTCTGGTTTCCCGGTGCTGCCAAAGTGGGGGCCGGGGTGCGGAAAGGTGTTGCCGATGTCCTACTAGCGTTGTTGGGTGCAGAGGGACGATTGGCCGCTATGATGGCTGGTTTCCATCCTGTTGGTGCTGCTCCTTTGGGTCGCTGAGATGTCCCTTGAATTGGACGGGCCAGAGCAAGCCTTCCCTTTCGGTTGTTTTTAACCATCCTTTGGTCATGCTCAAGCCTCACGACCTTGTTGATGAGGCTTTGGAAGCTGGCGTGGTCTTGACTGATCATCGGTCCTCTCAGCTCGTCGTTCAGTCCTTCGATAAATTTATCCATCTTCTCTTCTTCGTCCGCTAGGTCACTGGTGGCGTAACGTGCAAGCTGCGTGAACTTGATAAGATATTCTTGCACCGAGGTGTTGCCTTGGCGCAACCTACGAAACTCATTCTTCTTCATCCTCATGACCGCGGCGGGTACAAAATTTTCACGGAAGGCGGCCGTAAATTCCTCCCAGGTTGTTTCTGCGGCATCTTCAGCCCGAGTCTCTTTGTAGGTGTCCCACCAGTCACTTGTGGGACCTTCCAGCTGATTGGTGGCGAAGATGACTCTGCAAGCTCCCCGTACTCAGACAAGAGTCAACTTCTTCTCTATTACCCAACCAATCTTCAGCATCCATCGGTTCTTCCGCCGTGGAGAATGTTGGTGGCTTGGCTCGCATAAACTCACCTAAGCTTGATCCTTCGCGTTGTCCTTGGTTGTTGGCAATGGCTTGAAGCAGTTGGGTTTGTAAAGCCATGACTTTCGCTAGGGTGGAGGGGTTAGGTTTCGACGGGTTTTCGTTGGTTGATGAGGCTCTGCGATGGTGCGCCATCTGAGGAATATAGACGAGGTAAGAGATTGAATCGACTAAGGTCACGATTCTAATCGATTTTTCTTCAAGTTGTTTAAGGTGATCTTTCGAAGCAAGCTTGGTGGAATAAACTCATTTAAGACATAACATGGAACTTTATATCAGTTCATAGATGTTACATCAGGGGGATACATTGGACGTGTGTAGTCCCATACAACACAATACAACATCACTAATATCGATCTAGGGTCTTCATCCATAAAGGGGAAGGGGCACGGTCATTGCTGTCTTAATTCCATCCAAAGCAAGACCAGAGTTGATGCAGACTTCTTGTCTAGTTGTTTGGGCTATCGCCCGATCTGGGGTTGCCACCTATGGCTATTGCATTGGCACTGGTAAAAGGAGGGGTGTTGTGTGGCTTGGGGCATTGGTTGGCATAGTGTCCAAATTCTTCACAGTTGAAGCAAGTCACATTATTTTTCCTTAGATGTCGGGGAATCTCATCAGCACCTTCAGGGGTACACACTGTGCTGGTGATGATCATCTTGCCAGTACCACCTGTATTCCATTTTGGTGACTTCCTCTTCTTGGGGTTAGATGGTGGCGAACTGAAATATTGGCCGGCTGTTTGATTGGATTCCTTATCCTTTCTTCCGTACTGTACCTCTCTCTCGATCGGGGTCCTAGTGTGCTTGTCCCATGTACTGTTCATTACTCCATGTCCTTGTTCCATGAAACCATAGCGGGGGTCAAGTGTTTCCTGCCATCCAAATGGCGGGCTTGGTGTCATTGCTCCCCGTGGACTTGACAGTATACTTGCGGGTGTTATCAGGGCTTGCGTCGAAACATACTGACGTTGCTCTGGGTACCAACCCTGAGTTTGCATCTGTTGCTGTTGGAACAGTCGTTGCATCTGTTGCATCATCATGACCATTAACTATGTCTGGTTAGCCACTACCTGGGCTAGGGTCGGGTTCACAGGGAAAGTAGGTGGAGTGTTCACAGGGTCGCTGGATTAATCCATGGGACTGCTGGGATCTTGATTTACTGCCCTTGGCTTTTCCCATCTATTGTCAGAGAGAAAGAGAAAAGTAAAGGTTAAGCTATGGATGGGGCCTTATTCTGTGTACTCTCATTGTTTTAGTGGGTTAAACAATCTCCCTAGTTCCAACATGGTCATAGTCCGACATCTATTTTTTGAAGATAGATTAGGGTTAGAGAAAGGTAGTGGTAAAAATCAAATGTTCGTAGAGAATTGGGAGGTCAAGGGTGTAGGGAAAAACATATTTATTTTGTAAAAATAGTTTGTATTTTCAAAAAAATCCTATGTAGGGATATTTCCCTTTTATCAGCTATAAAGGGGTGGGGCACCAGTTGGTCTTATCCTACAGTCGCACTGCTCTGATACCAGCTCTATCGACCCCCGTTTCTGAGGACGGGGATCATTCGTGTTCATAGTACCATTTCTCTGGATCGAGTAGTTTGGTACCCACGAATACAGTACGGAATTACCAGGTGCAAAGTGCACGAATAGTCTTACACCAAAAGTATTACAATAGTAGGCCCGAAGGCAATAACATTACATGCATGACCTACTGGTCCAGATACAACCAAAATCAGAGATTAGATAAGATAGCAGACGGAAGGCAGCGGCATGTCGATTGCCACACGCAACGACCGGGGACTAAGACCTAGTAGACGCCTTCTCCTTCTTCGCCCATCTGGCAGTGAGCATAAGGGTCCTCCAGTTCTTCGTTTCCACCATCTGAAGGTTTGTGCGTATAGCAAGGGTGAGTACCTGGCGTACTCAGCAAGCCAACACAGAATGATGCACATGATAGGGTCATTGAAGGGGTGGCTGTGGTTTATTTGCACAAAGCCAATTTTCGCAAATCATTTCACAAACCTAACATCTAGCCAGTCATGTTTTAGTTTCAGAGTATATTAAATCGGTGACGGTTCTGTCTGCCATCCATCGTGATACCAAGGATGGTTTCCCGTCTCCGGATCGTCATGGTTTTCCGGGGAGTCCATCCCTTCTCGCACGTCGAGAAGTTGAGTCCACCAGCACACAAAATCATTATGAATACCAACCCATCATTTTAAAATTTATGAGTCTAGCCACGGAAAAAACTTGTCACGTTGCTGATTAACCGTGAGCACGGCTATTCGAATAGATTGATTTACTCACACTGCAGTGGATGTACGCTTTACCTGTACTCTGTGACTACCCAACGAATGAGCCTGCGTCCCAACACATGAGACGGTCACGGCAAAGCCTTTCGATAACCTCACTTTGGCAGTACCCGCTCCATGAACTGAAATCCTCTTGCACTCTAGATGTCCTTTCCTAGCAGTCAGAGGAGTTCTGGCTCTCCCGGGGTAAGGGGAAACTCACAAATTTCTCATTCATTACTCAACACGTAGGCCGCAGCCTTATCTCGACAATTAGAACCACATCTCCACTCAAGAACCACTATGCAGGGATACTGCCTCCGCTCGGCTATCTACTCCGCTAGGTCTATACCCATTCAAGAAGTACGGTTGTACTGGCTCGTTCTAAGTTGTAGTCTCATGGCTCGGTCCTTAATTGACCAGGGATGGTTCTTGCCTTTACTGGAATCCGCCCAAATCCAACCATCCGCCAGTCTAAAAACATTGGTTTTATACTTTTTATTTTTCCATCAAAACTATTTTTATCATGTTCAAGGCAATGTGGCGCTCATGTCTCCACATGCCGTATCTCAACTACCTTCCCTAAGGTAGTTGCCCAAGCATATAACATTTTGTAAAAATATGAATATGCAAGATTCTAGTATAAGCATGGCTAAGCATTTTACCGAAGATATCCTCCGGTTGTATCACATCGAGGGTTACAAAGAGTATTTCTAAGGGTAATCAATATCAAGGCATGGTACATCAAGCATGGGTATTCACTTGTGTATAGCATGCATGTTTTGAAGTTTAAATCAACATCATTTCGCAAAATAGGATCAATATGTTCAAAGGGGAGTGTTGATTTGCCTTGCTCGTGACCTTGTTGGCTTGAGTCTTCGACGCTCTCGACGGTTCCCTCGGTGTCGAAACTTGGTTTCGGCAATATGATTTCTGGGGTCGCAGTCGAGATCGCCAAGCACAATGGGTTAGGAGGAGAAGAAGATTTAGACAGTTTCAGGCCCTCTCTTGAGGTAATACCCTACTCCCGTTTCGGTTGATTCGATCCGCCGAGTGTCTTTATTGATCTCGCGATCTAAAGCTGAAGGCTAAAAGTTGATCTCCTATTGGAATCTCTGATCTACAATCTGATATCCCTCAAGGAACTCCCTTTACCCCCCTTATATAGTCTTGGGAGGAGGGCTTACAGATCGGAAACCCTATCTTACTCTAAGTAGGTTTCCTCAATCTTACCAAACCGTGACTATAGGCTGATTGCCTTATCTCTATCGGCAATCGTAACACCCAAGTTATGTTTGGTTTACAGATATGGCAGGCACAATCTATCCCTACCTCCAGTCGGATAAGCTTGTCATGTAGATACCCGATTGCCATAATCTCCACAGTAGCCCCCGAGTCCTTTTCGCCGACGAGACAGCTCGCTTCGGACCAAAGCAAGACACACCAAAAATCTCTTTAACCGAGTGCTTTTGGCGCCGAGTGATTTCATCATCTCGCCTGAATCTTTCCGAGTGGCTCCAAAGACTGTGAAGGGCTGGAAAATATCTAAAAAATTCTCAAAAATAAATATCTAGGTGCATCTCCTGATGCACCTAATTAGGTGTAGCCCCTGACTATGTGGTTAGTCAAAAATAGGCTAAGCATATAGTCAAGAACTATAAAAGATCATTCCTACATAGATGCCTAGCTCATGCTAAAGCAATCATAGAAATCTCATTACTCGGCAAGTTCATACTCATTCGAGTGAATTTGCCCGAGTCATCTCAGAACAAATAACTCAATCAACCCTCATGGGTGAAAAGCACTCGGTAAGCTCAAGCTTATCCGAGTGGATCTGCCCGAGTCATCTCGGAACAAATATTTTAATCGTCCCTCATGGGAAAACGAATTCTTTCAATCATATGAAAAAATATGACCAAGTTATTAAACAGCTTATGCCATAATACTGGTCTCAATCTATAAAGATCTTCACCAAGGTGGAAAAATAAATAGCATTGATAAGATTACTTGATCAAATGCCAAAAAACTAAACAGCCTGTCATCAAGGCAGCTATAAAAACTTAACCGTTGGTCACCTTCCAAGTTGCATCGTGCCAGCTTCTCATGAAGTCAAGCAAACCACGGTATGGAAGGATTTTCAAAGGTACAGGGCATTCGGACACGTGCATATTGCCAGGGCAAATCTGCTTAAGCTCATCCGCTTAAGTCCTTAAGGACACGCATCGGGCCACACCTTAACTGGGCCGTAGATTTTCTTATGGGCTCGGCCCAATCACAAGAAAACCTAGCGCAACCCTCAAATCTTTCTATAAAGGCATGAGGTCGTCCCCGCCTCTTCATCTTCCAAAAGATTCCCCTTTTCGCAGCACTGTTCACCAGTTCACTGCGGAGAACCCTAGACTCGCGCGCTCCCAAATCCATCCATCTAGGAACTCGCTCTTTGCAACAACTAGCTTCCGCAGCCAAATCTCCCACGTTCCCTTGTCAAAAGCCCGACCTTTTCCGACCAGATCCACTTCCCATCAACACCACTCTCATGGCGGAGAAAAAGAGGATTCCGTTCGATCAATGGGCCGCTTCGGACGTGAGAGAATCCACCCTCAAAGAGATGGTGAAGCACGGCGTGCTTCCGCCAAAGGAGATCGTGGGATGGCGCCCGGCGGCGGGGGAGGACTTCCCGACCCCGAACACCGGTGAGCTCGTTGTTTTTACTTCCTTCTTCCATTGCGGGTTCAGCCTTCCCACCTCCGAGTTCTTCCGGGGTCTTTCCCACTCTACCATCTGAACCCCAACTCGATGCTTCACATCGCTCTCTTCATTCATGTATGTGAAGCCTTCCTTGGCATCCTCCCCACTTCCAACTCTTTCGGCGCATGTTCTACCTCAAACCACATCCGATCAAGGACCACCCATGCGTCGTTGGCGGGGCAGGTTTCCAACTCCGCGGATCTCTCCGCAAGGAGTATTTTTCTCTTCCCTTGAAGTCTTCCAATAAGGGATGGCATGCGGGCTGGTTCTACGTTAGCAACCTCGAACCCAGCCTGCCATCTTTCGTCGGCCTTCCTCCTGTCCCCAGTCCAACTTGGAGCACTGTTCCAGTAGCCCAAGATTGGGACGAGGCCAACAAGCTGCTCGCGAAGATCCTGGCGATGAAACAAAGGGGTCTTCGCGGGGAACAGATCACTCGACACTTCATCAGGTGCCGACTGGCGCCGATCAAGGAATGGTCGAAGCCGGCCTTCGAGTATGAAGGCGGAAAGGACCCCAATCGGGAAGATCCAGATCCACTCAACTATGAAATCTTGAAGATCCGGATGTACAAGATCTTCTCGACTGGAATCGTAGTTGAGCGGGCCCTCATTTTGCCGGTTCTTCCCTTCAGCATCCACCGACCTCCTCCTCCGGTAAGCCGACTGGTTGCTTCATAGTGTTTTTCAATCTTGACATCTTGTCTCTTAACGTTGTACACTCTTTCTTCTGCAGGAAAATGCTTCTATCACCTCCAAGCCATACAAGGTGTCCCACGATGAAGCGCCGCGTCGCCCCGCCAAGAAGCCGGCTGGCGGGATCAAGATCCAGAACGTTCCAATCGGGAAGCGGGCGGCGCCGAGTGATGACTCCAACAAGCGGGCGAGCAAAAGGAGGTTGATCATCGAGGACTCGGATGACGACGTCCCGCTCCTCCAATCGAGACCCCACCTCTAAGGCGATCGCCGCGGACGGCGCCGAAGATCCGCCTGGCCGTCCCGTATGCTCAGAATCAAGTCTCGAACTCTTTCGTTGAAAACTTTTCTTTATCTTTACCCCGCTGTGTTCACTTTCGCAGAGGCCCCAGACATAGATCCCGTCGAGGGAAGTGAAGGGTCATCCCCACCGCCGCTCCCGAGGTGCCGAGGCCAGCAGAGCCAAAGCCCCGAGCCCACAACCGAGTGCAAGCGCTCCGGCAAGCAACCTTCGCCTCTTAAGAAGGATGCCCCGAGGAAGGAGGTCCCGCCACCGGGCCGGATATCCCGACCGGAAACCGCCAACGGCCGGAAACCTCAGCCGCGGCTCGAGCGCCCCGACCGAGGGCCACTCGGCGCGAGTCGAAGAAGGAGGCCAGCCGGCCACTCCACCTAAGCAGCAAAAAACCGGTGGATATTTGTTTCAAAATACTCTTTTGCTCTTTCAATTTGAATCTTTCATGTCTTCATTTGTCCTTCTTATTTGCCAGCCACAGTGGAGGAGATCCCCAGGTTGCGCCTCCTCCGAAGCCCGGGTTCCCCTATTAGGATCGAGTGGCGGGACTCGAAGGCGAAAGGCGGGCATCATCTGGGCCGGCAAGCCGAAAAGATGAAAGGGATGCCCTTGTTGAAAGCTTGAACGAGGCGACCCGGCTGCTCAACGTAAGCCTTCGTCTTTCTCTTTGATTATACTATCATTGTCTTTCAGTTGGTCACTCTTCGCTTCGGCGAAGGAATATTGCCGCTCCATGGCAAAATCTCGAGGTGCCGGAGAAGCTGGTTCCTCACCCGAACTCCTTAGAGGACGTTCGGCGACATGACCGAAGGCCACTCGGGAGGAGGGCGCGTCGAAGGAGGCGGCTTTAAGGAGAGAGATCGCGGAGCTTCGGGAGGCGAATCTCGACCTCTGAGGATCAATCGGGAGTAAGCCCGTCTCTCCGAGTTTCTTCATGATTCTCATGTTAATCTCGGTTGTTGACGATCTTCCTTTGTAGAAAATTCTTCTGGAGGTCCATTCGCTTCAAGTCCAGTGGAGGCGCAGCCTCGATAAAGCCGAGATGGAGGCCGAGTTTGAAGGTAAGCCTCTTTGGAGTAAAACTTCTTGTGCTGCTTCATTTCCGAGTGCTTTGAATGATCCGGAGCTTTTGGCAGCTTACAAGGTAAAGACCCGAGCACAATACGACGTCTTGCTTGGGCGGGTCAAACGAAGCGACGAGATTCGGGAGGAGGTCGCCAATGCCGCTATGCCGATCTTGCTGTCCTTATTCGATCAAGGTGTTGGGGCCAGTTCGCTGGAGCCGGTAGAAATATTCGACAAGCTATGGCTAGCTCCCGACCGGTATTTGGCCAACATCACCGGCAGCCAACATGGGGCTGGTCTCGGCTCTTGCACGTACCAAGTCCTTTACCCCGAGTGGACATCCACTCGGTCGGGAAGGCTTTGCCGACGGAACGACGACGAGCAAGCCTTGGACATGCCGAGTGAGGCGCAGGAGGCGGCGAAGAAAATATCCATTGATGTAGTAAACAACTTCAAGATTTGATTTGTCTTTCGACTTTATCTTGTAAATGTCGCGTAATCGCAACGCTCTAATGTAGAACTTGTGATATATTTAGTTTATTTATGTTAATGCCTTGATCCGAGCTTTTGTGTAAAATTTCTTAAGTAGTTTTCGTCTGACTGTCACCAAGCCTAGGCTCGATTCGGTCATCGGAAAACTCTCAGTCCTTAGACACTGAACTCGAATCGAAGAACATTAAACAATGATAAACCAAATCATACATAAAAGTTGCTGAGGAAAACTTAAGCTTTATTGACGTATGTACAGCCCCCGACTGCGAACTCAAGAAGTCATCTTGCTTGAGGTTGGCAGTCAAGGAAAACATGAAGCCTTAGCCGAATTAGGCATAAAATCGTCGAAGATGCTCGATGTTCCAGGAGTTCTCCACCGTAGACCCGTCTTCACGCTTTAGCCGGTATGCACCGGGCCGAGTCACTTCAGCGATTATGTACGGTCCCTCCCATAAGGGAGATAACTTGTGTCGGTCTTTGGTGGTCTGGATCTTGCGTAGGACCAGGTCGCCAACAATGAAAGCTCGTGCCCGCACGTTGCGACTGTGGTATCTTCTGAGCCCTTGAAGGTATTTGGCCGACTGGATGAGGGCTGCCTCACGGGCCTCTTCCAATCGGGTGAGGTCATCCACTCGGTCAGGGTCGTAGCGTTCATCATTGAAGCTGCGGACCCGGAGGGATTCATATTCCATCTCGTTTGGCAGCATGGCTTCTGCGCCATAGACCAAAAAGAAAGGAGTTTGGCCGGTAGCCCGACTGGGTGTGGTCCGTAGTGACCATAAAACCGAGGGAAGTTCTTGGACCCACTTGCCAGCGTAAGGGTTTAGGCGGTCGAAAACGCGGGCCTTGATTCCGTGGAGGACCATGCCGTTGGCTCGCTCGACTTGTCCATTGCTTTTGGGATGGGCTACTGATGCGTAGCAGATCTTGATTCCGAAGTCTTCGCAGAATTCCTTGAAGATGCCTCCCGTGAATTGAGTCCCGTTGTCAGTTATGATTGTGTTTGGGATGCCGAAGCGCTGCATGATGTTGAGGAAGAAATCCCGTGCCTTGTCAGCAGTGATGGTGGCGACCGGCTTGGCCTCAATCCACTTGGAGAACTTGTCGATTGCGACAAAGAGGTGTGTGAATCCTCCTGGAGCTTTTTTGAAAGGGCCGACCATGTCCAGGCCCCATACCGCGAACGGCCAGGAAAGTGGGATTGTTTGAAGCTCCTGGGCCGGGACGTGGCTTTGTTGGGCGAAAAACTGGCAGCCTTCGCAGGTTCGTACGACTTTATCCGCGTCGAAGACCGCGGTAAGCGAAGAAGCCTTGTCCGTAAGCTTTGCCGACTAGAGTGCGTGCTGTCGCGTGGCTTCCGCATATGCCCGAGTGGATGTCTTGGAGTAGCTGTTTCCTTCTTGGGTGTGATGCACCTCATTAGAATTCCGGAGGGGCTTCTCTTGTATAGATCGGAGTCAACCATGACATATGCCTGGCAACAACGCCGGACGCGTTCTGCTTCATCCCGGTCATCCGGTAGCTCTTGCTAGGTTAAGAATTTGATGAGCGGCGTCCTCCAGTCGGTATCGGTCATGGCGACTTCGTTCGTGGTTTGCTCGTTGGGAGTTGTCTTTGCCGTAATGGTTGGTTCGTAGAGATGTTCGACAAAGACGTCTGTTGGGGTAGCTTCGCGCTTAGATCCGAACTGTGCCAGCTCATCGGCAGCTTCGTTGTTATGTCTCAGGACATGTGAGAGTTCGAGCCCGTCAAACTTGTCCTCAAGCTTGCGGACCTCTTGCCGGTAGGCCTCCATAGTGTCGTTTAGGCAAGACCAATCCTTCATTACTTGATTGACGACCAGCTGGGAGTCGCCTTTCACAATAAGCCGACGTATCCCGAGTGAAACTGCGAGGCGCAGTCCATGTAGAAGAGCTTCGTACACGGCAACGTTGTGTGAGGCGGAGAAGTGGAGGTGAAGGACATATCTTAGCCTTTCCCCGGTCGGGGAGATCAGCACAACTCCTGCTCCCAAGCCGGTGATCCTCTTGGATCCGTCGAAGTGCATGGTCCAGTGTTGGAGGTCTTCCCGAGGCACGTTCTCTTGTTGTTCAGTCCACTCGGCCAGGAAGTCCGCCAAGGCTTGTGACTTTATGGACGTCCTTGCCTTAAAAGTCAAGTCCAACGGCATCAGCTCTAGGGCCCACTTGGCGATGCGTCCAGTTGCCTCACGGTTGTGGATGACATCGCCGAGTGGGAAAGAAGTGACGACGGTGACCGAGTGACCCTGAAAATAGTGTGCCAATTTCCTCGCGGTTATTAGAACACCATAGAGTAATTTTTGTACCTGAGGGTAGCGAATTTTGGCTCCTGCCAATACTTCGCTAACAAAGTAGATTGGCCTTTGAATCTTCTGAGCCCGTCCTTCTTCTTCGCGTTCGACCACAAGGACCGTACTAACCACTTGGTGAGTGGCTGAAACGTACAGCAGCAGAGGTTCCTGAGGTTGAGGCGAGGCCAGGACGGGCGGCGTTGTAAGGAACTCTTTGAAGTCTTCAAAGGCCTTGTTGGCTTCTGCGGTCCACTAGAAGTCGTCTGTCTTCTATAGCAATCGAAGAAGGGCATGCCTCGTTCGCCGAGTCGGGATATGAAACGGCTTAGTGCCGCCATGCAGCCGGTGAGCTTACGGACGTCTTTCCGGTTACTCGGGGTTTCATGCTTAAGATGGCGTTGATCTTTTCTGGATTTGCTTCAATGCCGCGATGTGACACCATGAAGCCGAGCGGTTGCCCGATGGAACACCAAAGTGCACTTCTCCGGGTTTAACTTCATTCTGAAGGCCCGGATGTTCGCAAAGGTTTCTTCTAGGTCGGCGATCAGGTCTTCTTTCTGCTTGGTCTTGATGACAACGTCGTCGACATAAGCTTCAACGTTCTTGCCGATCTGCGTCTGGAATCATCTTTGGATCTTGCGTTGGTAGGTGGCACCGGCGTTCTTCAGGCCGAAAGGCATGGTGATGTAGCAGTAGGCCCCAAACGGCGTGATGAACGATGTCTTCAGGCAGTCGGATTCTTTTAAGCTGATCTGGTGGTAGCCTGAGTAACAGTCCAGGAAACTCAGGAGTTGGCAGCCGACTGTTGAGTCGACGACTTGGTCGATGCGAGGCAGCCCGAACGGGTCTTTGGGGCAGGCTTTGTTGAGGTCAGTATAGTCAACGCACATGCGCCATTGCCCCGTCTTCTTGCGGACCAGGACTGGGTTGGCTAACCAGTCGGGATGGAGGACTTCTTTAATGAAGCCGGCAGCCAAGAGCTTTGCGAGTTCTTCTTTGATAGTGTCTTTTCGATCCTGTGCGAATCTGCGTAATCGTTGTTTTATCGGTTTGGCGTCATCTTTGACGTTCAAAGAGTGCTCGATCACCTCCCTAGGAATTCCAGGCATATCGGATGGTTTCCAAGCAAAAACATCTTTATTATTTTGGAGGAAGGTGATGAGCACGCTTTCCTATTTGGGATCTAGGTTAGCGCCGATTACAACAGTTTTCGAGGGATCCGACGGATCAAGGGAGATCTTCTTGGTCTTGGCGTCACCGGATCCTGATTTTGCTATCTTCTTTGCGGGGACTTCACCCTCTGCCGAAGTTGATGCAGCCAATCGGACTTCTTGTTGGCCACGTAATCTCTCGCGAGATTGGGCCATGTCGCAGCTCTCCTTATCGCAGGTGAAGGCTTGCTTCACGTCGCTGCGAAGAGTGATGACGCCGTTGGGACCCGGCATCTTCATGCAGAGGTAGGTGTAGTGAGGGATCGCCATGAACTTGGCAAGCGCGGGCCTTCCGATGATGGCGTGATATGCTGTTTCGAAGTCGGCCACCTCAAAAGTGACGTTCTCCGTTCGGAAGTTCTCTCGGGCTCCGAAGGTGACTGGGAGGGAGATATGCCCGAGTGGTGTAGAAGATAGCCCTGGGATAACTCCGTGGAAGGGGGCTGAGCTTGCCTTTAGTTCGGCCCTCGGGATCTGCATCTCATCCATGGTCTTGGCAAACAGATGTTGAGGGCGCCGCCCCATCGATGAGGACGCGCTTAAGCCTCGATGTTGCGGACCACGGGGTCCGGGACGAGTGGATAGCGCCCGGATGAACCACTCGGTCGGGATGATCCGAGCGGTCAAAGGTGATGGCCACTTTCGACCATCGCAGATATTGAGGGACTTCGGGTTGAGCCGCGTTGACCTCCCGTCGGTTAGCTTCTTTCCTCTTGGACTCATAGGCTAGCGGACCTCCGAAGATGTGGTTGAGCTCCCCACTGGGTCTTGAAAAGGTTTGGCATTTTCGGCCGCATTGTTCTTTTGGTGCTCGACGGGCCAGCCTCGTCGATCGGCTTCTTGTTGAGCTGCGCCGCTGCATCGTTGCGCGAACTGCTTGTAGATAAAGCGATCCTTCGCCGCGTGCTTATGATTCGGGTGATGGGTGCACCGGGCGTTCATGATGGCGTCGTAGGCGGCGACTGGGACGGCGTTGAGTGTTGGAGGTTGCGGCCACTAGGTCCTCAGATCGACGCTTGCGATCTTTCTGGGCCTGGTTGCCGTTGTTGCCGCCATCCTTCTTAGGATTACGGCTCCCTCCCGCTTGCTTGTCCTCCCTTCTATCGGGCCGGTCTTGGCGGGCGGCCTTAATGGCGTCATTGGATTTGGCGTATGAATTCGCCGTCTCGAACATTTGTTTCACCGTCTTCGGTGGTTTGCGCCCGAACTTCCCGATCAGCAGCTCATCACGGACTCCCTTCTGGAAGGCGGCGATGATGATGTCATCGGTGATGTTCGGGATCTTGTTGCGCTTCTCGGAGAAACGACGAATGTAATCCTTCGGGGGCTCGTCCGGCTTTTGGATGACATTGTATAGGTCGAAGTGTGTGTCGGGTCTCTCGAAGGTACCTTGGAAGTTGGCGATGAAGTGGTCCTCGCTCGCTCCACGAGCCGATTGAGCCTCTTGGCGGCTCGTGAGCCAATTTCTCGCTGAGTTTGCGAGGGCCACGGGCGTAATTGGCCATAGCTTTGTTGTCGCCACTGCAGCTCGGATGGCAAGGGTGTAAACGGTTAGCCAAGATTCGGGGTCGATCTTGCCATCGTACCTTTCAATCCCTGTGGGCTTAAAGCCACTCGGCCAATGCACTCGGCGGAGCTCCCGAGTGAAGGCTGGTACTCCGTCGTCGCCGCTATCGGGTGATCCCCTCCGATCCTCCCGAGTGCGTCGGTCGCGCTCCCGTAGCGGCGATCGAGGACTTCCCTGCAGATCACTCGGCGGGGTCTTCGGCTGACTGGTTGGGTAGCTGGAGCAATTGCGGCGGGCGCGGTGGTGGACGGGTGGACGTCCATGTCGTCTGTCGCGGGAGTCGGCCGTCTGCTCCTGGTATTTCAGCGTGGACTCGCGGGGTGGGCCTCTTGGCACAGTCGTCGACCGATCGGCTCGGGCCTCTTATAGTCTCCTGACTTTAGAGGCGGGAGCCGGCTCTTGTCTGGCGTTTCGGCCACGGATTCAGTCGGCCTTCGTGCCGAGGTGGTGGGGTGGCGTTTTGTGGCGGCGACGATGGTCTTGATCTTGTCGAGTATAGGAGTCACGTTGGC
The DNA here is from genome assembly GCA_019925245.2 of Oryza australiensis. NCBI lineage: Eukaryota > Viridiplantae > Streptophyta > Magnoliopsida > Poales > Poaceae > Oryza > Oryza australiensis. Next base: position 1,230,787 of record JAIFGZ020000545.1, on the reverse strand, counting down.
GGGTGTCGTCTCCATGACGGTGTCCAAGAGGGTAAGTGCGGCGCGCGCGTTCCGCTGTGGTGTTTGGAAGATGTTGGTGTTGCGGACCCGTGTTTGGAGGATGGCCTCCCGGCGGATCGTCCGCGCACGTAGGTCCTGTTTCCTCTTATCGGCCTCGTCCTTGCGTTGTTTCTCTTCTTCGGCCGTCTTGCGCTCGAGCTCCACCTTGGCTCGCTCTTCTTCAGCAAGCCTTCGGCCATGGCTAAGTCGGACTCGTCCGGCTCGGCCATGAGGACGTCAAAGCACTTCGGCTCACGTCCATGCGGCGTCGGAGTTGTCGGCTTCGTCGAAGGGATGCCGTAGAGGTTGTCGGCCGGCGGAGCTGAGGTATCCATTGAGCTCCGAAGATGAGCAGGAGCCGAATGATGGGAGGATGACGGCGACCTCCCTTGATCTGGGTAACCCGGATCTGGATCGTTCCACCCGAGTCGAGCTTGGGGTGTGGGCTCCTCCGAGTGGGTCGCCGCCGACTCGAGGGAGAGAAGTTTGCTGAAAATCTCGGCGACGTTTGGTAACCCAAACGACACCGAGAGGTCTTCGTCTGAGTAGATCGCCTCCGTCGGGGAGGTGAGAAGATTGGCGCAGATTTCGGCGGTATTCGGTAGCCCGAATGGTGCCGAGTGGAGTCCGTTGTCGGAGAAAGTAGATTGCATCTTGGTCTTCAAGATGTCGTTGTAGATCGTGGCGCTGTTCGGGAGTCCGAACGGTGTCGAGTGGATTTCTCCTATCGTGGCGCTGTTTTTGAGGATGGGGATCATTCGTGTTCATAGTACCATTTCTCTGGATCGAGTAGTTTGGTACCCACGAATACAGTACGGAATTACCAGGTGCAAAGTGCACGAATAGTCTTACACCAAAAGTATTACAATAGTAGGCCCGAAGGCAATAACATTACATGCAAGACCTACGGTCCGATACAACCCAAATCGAGATTAGATAAGATAGCGGACGGAAGGCGCGGCATGTCGATTGCCACACGCAACGACCGGGACTAAGACCTAGTAGACGCCTTCTCCTTCTTCGCCCATCGCGGTGAGCATAAGGGTCCTCCGCTTCTTCGTTTCCACCATCTCGAAGGTTTGTGCGTATAGCAAGGGTGAGTACCGCGTACTCGGCAAGCCAACGCAGAATGATGCACATGATAGGGTCATTGAAGGGGTGGCTGTGGTTTATTTGCACAAAGCCAATTTTCGCAAATCATTTCACAAACCTAACATCTAGCCAGTCAAGTTTTAGTTTCAGAGTATATTAAATCGGTGACGGTTCTGTCTGCCATCCATCGTGATACCAAGGATGGTTTCCCGTCTCCGGATCGTCATGGTTTTCTGGGGAGTCCATCCCTTCTCGCACGTCGAGAAGTTGAGTCCACCAGCACACAAAATCATTATGCATACCAACCCATCATTTTAAAATTTATGAGTCTAGCCACGGAAAAAACTTGTCACGTTGCTCATTAACCGCGAGCACGGTTATTCGAATAGATTGATTTACTCACACTGCAGTGGATGTACACTTTACCTGTACTCTGTGACTGCCCAACGAATGAGCCTGCGTCCCAACACATGAGACGGTCACGGCAAAGCCTTTCGATAACCTCACTTTGGCAGTACCCGCTCCATGAACTGAAATCCTCTTGCACTCTAGATGTCCTTTCCTAGCATCGAGGAGTTCGGCTCTCCCGGGTAAGGGAAACTCACAAATTTCTCATTCATTACTCAACACGTAGGCCGCAGCCTTATCTCGACAATTAGAACCACATCTCCACTCAAGAACCACTATGCAGGGATACTGCCTCCGCTCGGCTATCTACTCCGCTAGGTCTATACCCATTCAAGAAGTGCGGTTGTACTGGCTCGTTCTAAGTTGTAGTCTCATGGCTCGGTCCTTAATTGACCAGGGATGGTTCTTGCCTTTACTGGAATCCACCCAAATCCAACCATCCGCCAGTCTAAAAACATTGGTTTTGTACTTTTTATTTTTCCATCAAAACTATTTTTATCATGTTCAAGGCAATGTGGTGCTCATGTCTCCACATGTCGTATCTCAACTACCTTCCCTAAGGTAGTTGCCCAAGCATATAGCATTTTGTAAAAATATGAATATGCAAGATTCTAGTATAAGCATGGCTAAGCATTTTACCAAAGATATCCTCCGGTTGTATCACATCGAGGGTTACAAAGAGTATTTCTAAGGGTAATCAATATCAAGGCATGGTACATCAAGCATGGGTATTCACTTGTGTATAGCATGCATGTTTTGAAGTTTAAATCAACATCATTTCGCAAAATAGGATCAATATGTTCAAAGGGGAGTGTTGACTTGCCTTGCTCGTGACCTTGTTGGCTTGAGTCTTCGACGCTCTCGACGGTTCCCTCGGTGTCGAAACTTGGTTTCGGCAATCTGATTTCTGGGGTCGCAGTCGAGATCGCCAAGCACAATGGGTTAGGAGGAGAAGAAGATTTAGACAGGTTCAGGCCCTCTCTTGAGGTAATACCCTACTCCTGTTTTGGTGGATTCGATCCGCCGAGTGTCTTTATTGATCTCGCGATCTAAAGCTGAAGGCTAAAAGTTGATCTCCTATTGGAATCTCTGATCTACAATCTGATATCCCTCAAGGGACGCCCCTTACCTCCCTTATATAGTCTTGGGAGGAGGGCTTACAGATCGGAAACCCTATCTTACTCTAAGTAGGTTTCCTCAATCTTACCAAACCGTGACTATAGGCCGATTGCCTTATCTCTATCAGCAATCGTAACACCCAAGTCATGTTTGGTTTACAGATATGGCAGGCGCAATCTATCCCTACCTCCAGTCGGATAAGCTTGCCATGTAGATACCCGATTGCCATAATCTCCACACTCGGACTCTATCATACGTGCGAGAAATCCAATTTGAATTCGATTAGAATTCAAATAAAATCCAATAAGATCCAATAAAAGCCAAATGAATCGCGAAAGCGGCTCCTAATACTAGGCTATGAATTTACGTAGATTTAGGTTCGAGTTTCGGCGAAATCCGAGTTAGTATGAACGAGTTGCAATGATTTGAAGTTTTGCGTTGAATCGATTCAACTAAGTATGATGTGATATTTATTCTAATTTAATATGTTTAAAGTTTGAGAAATATTAGGGTTGATGATCCAATTAATAAAAGGAAGTGGTTATCTTTCAATCTTTATCAAAATATTCATTTGGTCGAAGTCCTAGGTTAATAATAATCGTATCTCGAAATATTTGATAAACCTTGAAGCTTAGATGACAAAATAAATAATCTAGATTTTTGAGTTTAGAAAATTCATATATTAAAAATAATATTTAGGCGACAGCCTAATCTTGACAATCAGAACCACATCTCCACTCAAGAACCACTATGCAGTGATACTGCCTCCACTCGGCTATCTACTCCACTAGGTCTATACCCATTCAAGAAGTACGGTTGTACTGGCTCGTTCTAAGTTGTAGTCTCATGGCTCGGTCCTTAATTGACCGGGGACGGTTCTTGCCTTTACCGGAATCCACCCAAATCCAACCATCCGCCCTAGTCTAAAAACATAGGTTTTTTACTTTTTATTTTTCCATCAAAACTATTTTCATCATGTTCAAGGCAATGTGGCGCTCATGTCTCCACATGCCGTATCTCAACTACCTTCCCTAAGGTAGTTGCCCAAGCATATAGCATTTTGTAAAAATATGAATATGCAAGATTCTAGTATAAGCATGGCTAAGCATTTTACCGAAGATATCCTCCGGTTGTATCACATCGAGGGTTACAAAGAGTATTTCTAAGGGTAATCAATATCAAGGAATGGTACATCAAGCATGGGTATTCATTGGTGTATAGCATGCATGTTTTAAAGTTTAAATCAACATCATTTCGGAAAATAGGATCAATATGTTCAAAGGGGAGTGTCGACTTGCCTTGCTCATGACCTCGTTGGCTTTAGTCTTCGACGTTCTCGACGGTTCCCTCGGACTCTATCATATGTGCAAGAAATCCAATTTGAATTCGATTAGAATTCAAATAAAATCCAATAAGATCCAATAAAAGCCAAATGAATCGCGAAAGCGGCTCCTAAATACTAGGCTATGACTCTACGTAGATTTAGGTTCGAGTTTCAGCGAAATCCGAGTTAGAATGAACGAATTGCAATGATTCGAAGTTTTGCGTTGAATCGATTTAACTAAGTATGATGTGATATTTATTCTAATTTAATATGTTTAAAGTTTGAGAAATATTAGGGTTGATGATCCAATTAATAAAAGGAAGTGGTTATCTTTCAATCTTTATCAAAATATTCATTGGGTCGAGAAGTCCTAGGTTAATAATAATCGTATGTCGAAATATTTGATAAACCTTGAAGCTTAGATGACAAAATAAGTAATCTAGATTTTTGAGTTTAGAAAATCAATATATTAAAAATAATATTTAGGTGAATAATGGGTTTCACAATAGATAGGAATTTTGGAGAGGGAATAGGTTAAGAAGTTTGAATATAAGTTCATAGTTATTTGCAAAAGAAATTCGAAAAGAATAAATAATAATCTCTGGAAAAGATGTAAAATTCATTGTTAATAAGGTTTAGGAATTCAAAAGAGTAAATATAATTTTTTTATGATTTTTACTATGCTTCTCCTAATTCTATTTCCTTAATAAAAATAAAATAAAAAATCAAAAATTTGCTTCGTCTGGGAGTCAAACCTGCAACCTCCCTCTCTCGGCTCGGCTCTCTTTCCACTGGGCTAGCGAGCCGATCTCGTTTCCTTTTCTTCCTTCGTTCCTCTCTTCTTCTTCCCCGCGTGGCCGACGGCGGGGCGAGGGTGAACGGCGACGAGGATGGCCGGTGCTCGGGGTCTATTGGTCTCTACCCCATCTACATGACACGAGGGTCTCGTTCCTAGGCATGGCCGGGCCGGAGAGGCGGCGGATTGGGCCGACGACGGTGAGGTGGTCACGGCAGAGGAGGCGCACGACAACGGCGAGCTCCGGCGGGGTTTCGGCCAAACTAGTCGGTCTTAGAGCATCTATGGGACACTGGGAAGCTAGCTAGGGGCTTGGGTCGGCCGGAAAGGGGCAGTAGTGGTCTGGCGACGTGCACACGGCGGCGGCCGAAACAGACGAAATGCGGCGGCTCGCCGACGATGGGTCTCCGGCGGCTAATCGGCTCGAAAACTTGGGGGAAATAAAGCTTAGAGCACGTAGATCATGGAAGTACCTTCAATTCGAGAAGAAATCGACCGAGGACGATGAATTTTGAGTTCTGCTCCGAGCGGCCGACGCTAGGGTTCTTCGGTGTTCTTCAAAATTCGACCCACACACTGCATGACTTTTGGGGAAATTTTGGGAGGAGCTAGATGAGGTGATTACGCACAGCTTTTGTGTTTCCAGTTGTGGCCGAGGAGCGCGATTTATAGCGGAATGTTTTCGGCTTGAGCTCGGCGGCAATGGCGGTGACGCACAGGAACAGCGGGCACGTGCGGAGAGGGCTGGGGTGAAGGGCGACGCGTGGCGGCGCTCGGGAGGGCCGGGTGTGGCGCGAGACGTGTGGGCGCGAGGGGCGGCAAGGCCGGGCGCGGCGAGCGGCGCGTGGGCGCGAGGATGGCGGGGCCTGGGGCGCGGTGGTACGGCGTGCGCGCGGCGAGCGGCGTGGCGACGCACGGTGCGGCGTGGCACATGGCGAGCGCGACGAGACGGTGCGGTACGGCGGCGTGGGGCGCGCGCTGCGGGCGTGACATGAGGCGCGCGGTGGCGAGGCGGCCTGGGGTCCTAGGTACGGCGTCGAACACTTGGCAGTCGATGAATAGTGGACTTTTTCATTTTTTTCGATTTAATTTCTATTTTTCCCATTTCTATTTCCCTTCACTTTAAAACTTAAAATAAAACCTAGCCCAACCAAAAATTAGGTTTTAACCTATATTTTCAATCTTTTGCACACTTTTATTATATTATAATATATTTATATATTTTATTTAATTCTTTCCCCTTTCCAAAAAGAAGTGATTTTTGATTGAAAATAATTTCTTATCAACTCTAGACTCCATATATATCCTTTTTATAATTTTATTATTTATTTTATTTATTGATTATTAATTATTCCTTTCAAAAATAGGGTTTTGGTCCAAAGATCAAAACCTTAACCCTTTCTATTTATCTTCTTTTATAATTTCCAAATCTTTATTTTTGAAATTTTCTTTCTTTTGGGATTTTTAAATCATTTAGTTTTTCTCAATATTTTAGATGAATTTCTCTTTATTAATTCTTATGCGACAAAGCTGGCAAATAAAAAGCAATAAACACGTCGAGATGCAAAAGTATCAAAAGTTTTTGTAAGTTCCGGGTTTTAATTCCCGATTTTAAATTCTTCGATTTTTAGGGTGTTACACCTAGCTTGCACCACCGCACCCTATAGATGCTCTTAGACCTCTTGCCTTGGCCGTGCCGTCGTCGGAACACCACCGCGACGAGCACCGCCGCCGCCGCTGTTAGCCTAGCGTCGTCGACCACTCTCGCTGTCTCCCCGGACCGGCCGAACTCAAAAACGGGATCCCCGTGCGATGTAGATGGGGATAGACCCCCTTGCCCTCAAAGTCCGGCAGCCTTCGCCGTCGTTTGCCTCTCCCCACCGGCCCGAACCCGGAGAAGAAACAGAGAGGAGAGAGAGAAGCGAGAGAAAATATAAAAAGAGAGAAAGAGAGAAAAAGAAAAGGAGAGAGGAGAGAGAAAATTAAATAGAGACCCAAAAAAATAATTCCTAGGAAATTAGTTTATTCTTTAGTTGACCAATTGACTCCTTTAACACCTTTCAAAATTTTATTTTATAATTTTAAATTCCTCCCATGTACCTATTTTCCTTTTTAAAATATTTTTAAATATCTCTTCCAAGTCTTTTTATATTATTCAAGCCCAAATTTTAAATTTTAGAATGTAACAAATAATATTCATATTTAAACTCCAAAAATCACCTTTTAAATCCTTTTTAAATTTCCATATTTATTTGGCCTTATTTACAATTGTTCGTTTGATTTCTTTTATCGATTATCAATAGATCGCGATGTCGTGTTCATAGAGGAAACCAAGCTTGACCACAATGTCGACGTAAACGTCCTCGTTGTTGTTCAAAAAGACGAAGGCTTTGAGACCACTGACCCCAAGGCAAGTCAAACCATCCTTGATCATATGTCAAGTTTAAAAATAATTAGACGTCGTGTTTTAAATAGTATAATTAGAAATATTGCATGGGCTGGGTTACATGTAATTTTAAATATTCTTTAGATCATATATATTATTATTTCATGCACTAGAAGAGTCTTATCATTTTATGCAATGAAAAGGGGAAGTTCTATCATTTTATGTAATCAGGAATACCCCTTTTCATTATATTTGCACTACCATAATAGTTTTAGACCAAATATTAAGATATAGTGTAATAAAATGATTATTATTTCATGTAGTATCATTTTATGCACAAGTCGTAGAGAATACTATTATTTCATGTAATAAAAAGGAAAAGAGTTTTAACATTTTATATGATAGAAGAATAGAAATTCTATCATTTCATGTGATATAAGAATGGTTTTGGCTAGATGCCAGAAAATATAAAACTCGTGTGCCAGAATAAGGACATAGTTACACCCATCCGTTGGATCGGTTTTTACTGGCTTAGCAAATACATTTCTCTATCTAATCTCCCTAGGGGCTTACCTTAATGGTACGCAGAAGCCTTATTGGTAAACAACTATGTAAACAGCGGACAAAAAGCCAATGCTAACCAGATTGGTACCGACTGTTAAGATAGTCCAAGATGTTACCAAGTCACGGCAAGTGTGTGATAAATAGCTATAAAATATTGGGTCAAGCACCATCGCTGGTTAGGATTAGTGCCTATATTAAGATAGCCTACCAGTCTTATCATACATAAAGAGAAGTTAGAGTTATATAAATGCTATGTTACCCTTAGCCTTACAAACTAAGGTTAATCCTCAGGTAAAGCTGGGCAGATGCTGCAGTTGTTTGTATTCGAATACGCCGTACTCCCGGTTAATGGAGTTATGTCTATGGGTGAATCCAATATTATGGCATGAGTAATTTTCTAATGCTATTATAAAATGTGGAGGTTCATATTTAAATTATACTTGGGAAGGGTAGGATATTAAATCATGATAAGGTTAGAATTATAACCTATACATTATTTAAGGTACAATGCATGTTTATTTATGTAGTTTGATTCAGTTTGGCTTGCTGAATACCATTGGTACTCATCCTTGCATAACATCATCTTCAGGAAACTCCGAATTCGAAGAAGAAGGTCCTAGTACCCTAGTGGACTGGGAGGAAGAGTACGAGTTCTAGGTCGACTATACACTTGGGTTATCCCTGTGAAAGTGTTGCGAATTTTTGTATTGTAAAGTTTGTACTTAAACCTTATTGGTTTATAATAAATGAAGTTCTTGTATCTGTACTATCTCATGCATAACCGGACTCTTGGGAGGTTATACGGTTTTGTAGGAGTTGACCTCTTCGAAGGAGACCCCACAACAAGAGAGGGAAAGTATGGAAGATGTGATTGAAATCGACTATCTTCCCCTATATTTTGCTTGCTTTAGAAGAGAGAAACTCTAGGCGAACTATACAACGTTGGGGAGAGAGAAGACTATATAGGACAATTATCACAGGTGGACGGCTGCCTCCGAAGACATATTTTTTACAAGTGAAACCTTAAGCCATCCGTCTATGAAAATGTATTTTCACAGGTGAACGGTCATTGCATGCACTCACCAACAACCTTGTGGGTGAAAATTCAGCCTGCTTGCATAGTGATATGGGCCCGTCTATGAAAATCATATCGTTTTTCTAGTAGTCACTGCCAATTTCTCACAATTAGTCATTTTTTCAAGATATGAAAAGATTTCAGATAATTCAATTATTTTCTAACATTGTAACGCCCACCTAGACGGTTCCGCCGCTGTGTCCTTGAATTTTTTATAAATCAATTAGTCTTATAACATTGGGTTATGTGGAGATTATGGCAATCGGGTATCCACATGGCAAGCTTATCTGACTAGAGATAGAGATAGGTTACACTTGCCAAATATGTAAACCAACTATGACTTGGGTGTTACATTGCCGATTAAGATAAGGCAACGGCTCATAGTCACGGTTTGGTAAGATTGAGGAAACCGACTTAGAGTAAGATAGGGTTTCCGATCTATAAGCCCGCCTCCCAAGACTATATAAGGGGGGTAGGGGGTGTCCCTTGAGGGATATCATATGCTTTATGAGCTATTAGCTTTCAGCCTTAGATCTTGAGATCAATATATACTCGGTGGATCGAATCCCGAAACAGGAGTAGGGTATTACCTCACGAGAGGCCTGAACCTGTCTAAATCCTTGTTTTCCACTTAACCCATCGTGCTTGGCGATCTTGACTGCACCCCCAATTTTTGATTGCCGAAACCGAATTTCGACAGTTGGCGCGCCAGGTAGGGGCCCGCGCGTCAAGACTTCTTCGACAATCTCGTCGGCAAGCGCGATGGGATCTTCTTCAAGCTTCGGCGACTTCGCCGCCAACGACTTCGACAAGTTCTCCTCCTTCGACTCGGATTTGGACCGGTCGGGAGGGAAACCCACTCGGCGCCGTTCGGGCTCCCGAACAACGCCAAGATCTACGACGAAATCTTGGACTCTAAGATGCAGTCCCTCCACCATGACGAAAAAACTCACTCGGCTCCGTTCGGGTTACCGAACGCCGCTGAGATCTGCAGCGGTCTTCTCATATCCCCGTCAGAGCCAATCTATTCGGAAGAAAACCTCTCGGCACCGTTTGGATTACCAAACGCCGCTGAGATCTACGGCAAGCTCCTCTTCCCCGAGTCGAGGACGACCCACTCGAGGGAGTCCACATCATCAAGCTACGACTCGGACTGGAACGATCCAGATCCGAGCAACCCAGGCTCGAGGGAAGTCGCGGTCATCCTCCAGCCATTCGGCTCATGCTCATCCTCGGAGCTCAACGAGTATCACAGCTCTTCAGGCTTTGATGACCTTTATGGCATCTCCTCAGACAAAGCCAACGACTCCGATTGCGACAAGGACTACGAGCCGAAGTGCTTTGACGTCCTCATGGCTGAGGTGGCCGAGACCGACTCAGCCATGGCCCGCAAGCTTGCGGAAGAAGAACGAGCCAGAATTGAGCAAGAGCACAAGCTAGCGGAAGAGGAGAAGAAACACAAAGAGGAAGCCGACAGAAGGCAAAGAGGAAGCCGACAGAAGGAAGCAGGATCTAAGGGCAGCCGGACGATCCGCTCAAGAGGCTATACTTCAAACGCGAGTTCGCAACACCAATATCTTTCAGACGCCACAGCAGAACGCTGTCGCTGCCCTCACTCTCCTGGACACCGTTATCGAGATGGCGCCCCCCGACGTAACCCCAATCTTGGACAAGATCAAGACCATCGTTGTGGCTACGGCCAACGGTCATCCCTCCACCTCAGCCCGAAGACCGACTGAGTCCATGGCAGAAACGCCCGACAGAAGCCGACTCCCGCCGCTGAGGTCAAGGGATTACAAGAGGCCCGAGCCAGACCAGTCGGCAACCAGGTCAAGAGGCCCACGCCACGAGTCCATGCACAAGCATCAGGAGCAAACGGCCGACTCCCGCGAGAAGCAACATGGACGTCCACCCGTCCACCACCGTGTCCGCCGCAACAACCTCCGATTACCGAAGTAGCTCCCGAAGACCCCGCCGAGTGATCTCGCGGAAGTCCTCGATCGTTGCTACCAAGAACGGGATTAACGCACCCGGGAAGATCGAAGGGGATCACCTGACAGTAATGACCATGGAGTACCAGCTTTCACTCGGGAGCTTCGCCGAGTGCATTGGCCGAACGGTTTCAAGCCGACTGGAATCGAGAAGTACGACGGCAAGACCGACCCCGAGTCGTGGCTGACCGTGTACACCCTCGCCATCCGGGCGGCAGGAGGCAACAATAAAGCCATGGCCAATTACCTGCCTGTGGCCCTTGCCAACTCGGCCAGGAACTGCCTCACGAGCTTGCCAAGAGGCTCGATCGGCTCGTGGAGTGAGCTAAGGGACCACTTCATCGCCAACTTCCAGGGCACCTTCGAGAGGCCTGGAACCCACTTCGATCTCTACAACGTCATCCAGAAGCCGGACGAACCTTTGAAGGACTACATCCGGCGCTTCTCCGAAAAGCGCAACAAGATCCCCAACATCACCGACGACATCATCACCGCCGCCTTCCGAAGGGAGTCCGTGATGAGTGTTGATCAAAAAGTTTGTGCGCAAACCACCGAAGACGGTGAAGCGATGTTTGAGATGACAAATTCCTACGCCAAATCCAACGGTGCCATCAAAGCGGCGCCAAGACCAGCCCGACAGAGGGACGACAAGGAGGAGGGAGGAAGCCAGAATCCTAAGAAGGATAACAGCAACAACAACCAGGGCCAGAAGGACCGCAAGTGCCGACCCGAAGATCTAGTTGCTGCAACCTCCAACTCCCAACGTCGCCCCCGAGTCGCGGCCTACGACGGCATCATGAACGCTCAGTGCACGCATCATCCCAATCACAAGCACACGGCTAAGGACTGCTTTATTTATAAACAGTTCGCCGAGCAATATGCGGCATAGCTCAACAAAAAGCCGACTGATGAAGCCGGCCCATCGGGCGACAAGAAGAACAACACGGCTAAGAATGCCGATCCCTTTCAAGACCCCGTGGGCGAGCTGAACCTCATCTTCGGGGGGTCGCAAGCCTATTAATCCAAGAGGAAACAGAAGCTAACTGACCACGAGGTCAACGCGGCGCAACCCGAGGTCTCATAATACCTACGATGGTCGGAGGTGGCCATCACTTTTGACCGCTCGGATCATCCCGACCAAGTGGTTCACCCGGGGCGCTATCCACTTTCCTAGACCCGGTGGTCCGCAACATCAAGCTCAAGCGCGTCCTCATCGATGGGGGCAGCACCCTCAACATTTTGTTCGCCAAGACCTTGGACGAGATGCAGATCCCGAGGGCCGAACTGCAAGCAAGCTCAGCCCCCTTCCATGGAGTTATCTCGGGGCTGTCATCTACGCCACTCGGGCACATCGCCCTTCCGGTCACTTTCGGAGTTCAAGAGAATTTCCGGACGGAGAACATTACCTTCGAGGTGGCCGACTTCGAGACGGCTTACCACGCAATCATCGGAAGGCCTGCACTCGCCAAGTGCATGGCGATACCCCATTACACCTACCTATGCATGAAGATGCCGGGTCCGAACGGCGTCATCACCTTGCGCAGCAACGTGAAGCAAGCCTTCACTGCGACAAGGAGAGCTGCGACATGGCCCAATCTCGCGAGAGATCACGTGGCCAGCAAGAAATCCGATTGGCCGCATCGACTTCGGCGGAGGGTGAAATCCCGCGAAGAAGATAGCCAAATCGGGAACCGCGACGCGAAAACCAAGAAGATCTCCCTTGATCCATCGGATCCCTCAAAAACTGTTGTAATCGGGCTGAGCTAGATCTTAAATAGGAAAGCGCTCTCGTCACCTTCCTCCAAAATAATAAAGATGTTTTTGCTTGGAAACCATCCGATATGCCCGGAATTCCTAGGGAGGTGATCGAGCACTCTTTACAAGTCAAAGATGACACAAAGCAAATCAAACAACGATTACGCAGATTCGCGCAGGATCAAAAAGATGCCATCAAGGAAGAGCTCACAAAGCTCTTAGCCACCAGTTTTATCAAAGAAGTTCTGCATCCCGACTGGTTGGCTAACCCGGTTCTGGTTCGGAAAAAGACGGAGCAATGGCGCATGTGCGTTGACTACACCGACCTCAACAAAGCCCGCCCCAAAGATCCATTCGGGTTGCCTCGCATCGACCAAGTCGTGGACTCAACAGCCGGCTGCCAACTCTTAAGCTTTTTGGACTGTTACTCGGGCTATCACCAAATCAGCGTGAAGGAATCCGACTGCCTCAAGACATCGTTCATCACGCCGTTTGGGGCCTACTGCTACATCACAATGCCTTTCGGCCTAAAGAACGACGGGGCCACAAACCAACACATGATCCTGTTGATGAGAAATCTCTCTCACGCGCCGGCTCGGGAGATCCGCTGACTCCGGTGCGGTCCTTCTCACGCCTACAACGTGTGGGCGTGCGCTGATTTGTTCTCGCTAACCAACAAGAAAAACAAGACAAGTGTACGTTAAGCGTTAGGTTAGATCCCCACGGGATCGGCTGAGGAAATCCATGGATGTATATATGCTATTATGGGCCATATTTGGGCCAAGCGACTGGAATGGATCGGCTACGCCAAGACAGCATCAGCCACTCGATCCAAATATAGGGAAGAATAATAAATATACAGATCAATAACCTAGCCGATACTGGAAAGCTAACAGAGAATCGGCTAGTACTCCGATGAATCTTATGTGAAGATAATATTCCTGAATCAAACGTACAATTCCGAAATCGATCATGGGCTATCCGAGAGGAACCGATTTCACTAAGCAACATCCGACAGGAACACGATCTTAACATAAGAGGCAACCCTAATATAAATCTAGTAACAATCATGTTAAAAGAAACACATTAGGGCAAATAAGGTCGGCTGAAACCCCGACGCTATCTCTAGATGATATAAATCTCAGACGAACAGATCACTGATGGTTCTACAGACGACTCAAGAGTTCGAATTCGATGCAGCATTAAGTATCAAAAGAAACATCCGATCTGTTACATCCGACTTACACTCCTCGAGATGGTGGATACCACATATGAACCAGCCAACCTTTAGATCTAGCCCTACTGACCACATGTTCTTGATGAAACGAGCCAATAATGAGATAGATCTAAACATTCATCTAATTCATACGCGCTATATGATATATGACGCAGTAAAATCACCAGTTCTAATGTATCATTGCGATGGAAGCATTAGGAACAGATAATCATACCACTAACGACAAACATTTACCTGAACTTGGGGATCGAGACGATGCAGCCCAAAGCCAAACGGAGTGTTCGTCTAAAGAAAAAGGTTGGCAATGCACCGAAGATTGGATTGATTGAGTTATATCTTTTTACAGAGGGCCTCGGGTCCTATTTATACCCAAAATACAAATACTTGTAACAACCCTGGACTCTATCTAAACTACTGTTTAAAACACCATATTATCCCTAGCGGAACCTATGCCGTGTTACAACTAACAATCTAACAAATCTCCAGATTACAAATACAATTGCCGTTACAGGACTCTATCCATAAGTGGCAATATCATTTAACGCGCAATTAACAACCGAATCTTCTATTTACCCTCAAACTTCTGCATTAGAAACGGTTTCATCTCTTTCGAACCTAAAATCGGCTATCGGCTGCCTTTGTCCGATTCATCCTTAGCCGATTGGCCTTTGTTGACGATCCCTTTTTAGCCGATGCGATTCCTGTCTTCAGCCGATCCGATTTCGCTTTACCCTTACGAACTTAGAAACTCAATTACCAAATTTTAGTGTTAACACATGCCCCTCAAGTCCGTAATACGAAGTGTTGCAGATTTGCTTGCCTATTCAAACTCTTGCTTCCTTCTTAACCTAAACCGCCTCGGCTTCTCCCCAAGTGCTCTTTAAATACCCAACTCCCTCGGCCGAACCGCCCACGCCTCCAACGTGCACTCAGCCTTCTTCACGAACAAGCCTCCTGCCCTTTCTCTCTCTCTCTCCTCCGGCGACTCCATCGGTGCTCGACAACCTTCCTCACATTCTTCAAACTCATCCTCGCCCCCGAGCTTCCCAATGGCCTCCGCCGCTGCATCATGTACCTCCAACTCGCCGGCCACCACCGTCATGCCGGCCACAACCACCGCGCCGTCTGCTGCCGTCGTCACAACCGCTTCAGCCGCTACCATCGAGTTTCCCGAGGTACTTTCTTCCGATCCACGATTTTACTCCCTAATCTGCTTTTCAAACATCCTCACATCAACGATTCGTTCGGTGATTTTTCGTAGCATTTTATTCCATACTTCCATCAATTAGTACTTTTCCTGTTCCCGAACCGTAAAACACAATCATTCTTGACTAGTACTTTTCTTCCCTTCTTCGGATTGTAGCACCTGTCTCATCAAGTACTTATCCCCAATCCAACACAAGCAGAGAGGTATTTCCTCGGACCTATCGGCAACACAGACCCAACTGATGTCATCATAGCCGAAACTAATCGCATTCTTTTTAACACTGCCAAACCATCTCTCTTCCATTGGAACGGAACATTCAAAGCGTGGCCAAGAACCGATGCAGCCTGGACTGAATGGTATAAACGGGTGCGGTCAGCCAAGTATGCCCAGTGGGAAGAGAAAAAACTTGCTCAATGCCTGGAATTGTCCATCGCTGGCATGGAGAAAGACGAGCCGCTTCTATCGGCTGCGACCTACTTTTGGAATGATAGCTTTAACGCCTTCATCTTTTGGCAAGGGCCGATGACCATCACACTAGCCGATGTATATATGACAACTGGACTGGACATTGAATCATCGGCCAACCCCAGCGTCTTGAATCGAAAAGGCCAACATCAATTCAAAACCAAAGCTATCGGTGGATTGAGCAGCTTCATCGCCCAAAACATGAAGGAAGGGACGGTCGGCCACCGGGAATACACCGCCTTTCTGATGATGTGGCTAGAAAAGTTTGTATTCTGTGGATCAAGCTATGGGCCGACCGCTAATTGGCAAATCATGGCCGAAATCCTGGCCGACGAGAAAGAATTTATACTGGGAAAATACCTCCTCGGCTACTCATATCAAATGCTACACCAAGCTGCCGCGAAAATAGCTGCCAACGCCCCAATCAACATTGGTGGCCCCTGGTGGTTCCTCCAAATCTGGCTGGTGTTAGCCACCCAGAATGTAGCTGGTCGGCCCCGTCTGACAGACGCCGGATTCCCACGGCTAGAGCCAATTGAAGACGAAGAAGGTAGCCAGATTGACACCAGGCGATGCATGAACTATGGAGAAGCAGCCGCCGCCCATGAAGGTTCAAAGCAATCGACCGAGCTATTGGCCGAATGGTTCACAGCTTTTTACGATGGGCTGTCCCACGACAACTGTACTTGGTAATTCTATCCAGACCGGGGATCGTTCGAGTTGCCAATTGATTTTTCAATTGGGATGACCTCAACTCAACCGATAACCCAAGGTGCAGAGAGTTGTTCACCGCCTCTCTGCCCCCCTGCATCTTGCCGACTGGGGTTCACCAAGGTCGATCAGTGGCCTGGAGCTATGAATTCTATTACCCGGTATCGGTGGCGAGGCAGTTTGGTCTTGGGAAACTGCCCATCGGCTTTTTCTATGCCGATAAGATTGAAACTAGAGGGACGGTCGGCCAAGACTTGATGATGAATTGGTTGCTGAACATAGCTGGTCCTCCCCTCTGCGACGCCAGCGTGATAACACTGTCGATGAGGAGAAGTGCCGCTTATGACCGATGGTGGTCTGAACTTAAACGCCACATTTTCCACCAACGGCCGTCTTGCTACATCGACCTGCTTCTGCCCGACGAGATCCCCTCGGTATATTTTCGCTTCAGGCTAACAATTTTCTTCTTACAACTCATTCATCGGCTGGCCTAGCTTATTAACATTCATCTTTCGATTTTGCAGGAGACGGAAACAGAGCGGCCGACGGTAATTGACTCCGGACGCCTCATCGAATACAACCCAGGCGTTCTGGATGTGGGCGGCCTTGCTCCGTCGGCCATCGGCTGGGGGACGCCCAAACTAACATCACTGCTGCGAGGGCAGGTGCGTCAGCCGATCGCGCAGAAGAGAAAATGGCACCACCACCGCGTTCGTCGGCCGCGCCTGCCCCCAAGAGGGTAAAAAGACAAAATTAGCCACGTCGGCCGATAGCCTCCCCCCTCTGGATCCGGCCATCGAGCAATTCCTCGACGCTGCTGTCAACGAGGAAGCACCAACGGCTGTCCGGGTGGCGGCCGAACCCGGGATCTCGAGTCCTGAGTCGGTCAACACCCCAACTGATGTTCCGCCAGCCCCAAGCCCGCCGACAAGACGTCCACCGGTAAGCTTTTACTTCATTGGGCTTGGTTTCATGATGATCGCTTGCATCTGATCAGTCTGTTGCTCGCAGGTCAAGAGATTGGTTGGTCGCACTCCCCCCACGCCATCGGTAATCGTCTTCGTCACTTTGTCTATGGTAATCGATTGGCTCATCCGTTAATCCTTTCTTCTACAGTTCACGCGGTCTCCATCGGCTGCCCCCCAGGCGTCTGGCGAATGTACTACGCCTATTGGAGGCAGCGGCGACAACGCCGGCAAAGAGGGTCAGATGGCCATGGGCAACAATTCAGCCGAACCAACAGCCCTGACAACGACGCCGACGGTAAGCTGACTGACTTCGACTATCGACTTTGTCGGCCTAGCATGCCCCTGATCTTTTCTCCTTTTGCTGCAGAACATAGCCGACCTTCTCAACTTTGATCTGTCGAAGTTTGAGGAGCTTGGTGATACCAGCGACGAAGCGCTTGTAGTGTCGGTTGAGGGCTTGAGGACCACTTTAGCCGATATCGGCAATCGGCTGGAAGCTTCGCTGGACGCGCTGGTGGTCGACAGTGGCTCAATACGCGCGTGATTCAGAGACATCCAAGACCAGCTGCCGGACGCTGTAGCCGAAGCCATCGTGCCGGCGACCTTCATGGAAGCTTACCAGTTTAAGTATGAACGAGCCCGACAGCGAATAATTGATCGCCGTGAGAATCAAGCGCGGCCGGCTGCCATCCAGTCGACAAAAGAGGCCATTGTGAACCGGAAGGCCGCCTTTGACCGCCTGAAGACAGAGCCGGTGGCCAAGCTTGAGCAACTCCGCGCCCGTCGGGATCAATTAGTGGCCGATCTCGTTCAAGTTACGAACGAAATCAATGTCCATGAGGAGTACATGGCTGGTCTGCCGGCCAAGGTTGAAGCTGAGCGCCAAGGCATCAGGGCGCCTGTAGCGCATTTGCGCAACTTGGTGAGGAGCACCCGATCGGTGGCGGGGTCCGAGGCCGACGACCTTGGGGTAATCGGCGAAATCGATAAGATTAGGCGAACGGTGTTGTCGGCCATAGCCGATTTCCTGAAAAAATGAGACTGTAAACTGTCCGACCTTGAGAGGTCAGCTCGCATTTCTGTACCATACTCGTGTTCCTGTAATGCGATTGGATAACCCGTATTACCCGCGCTTATTACCCGGCTTTGACTTGTGTGTTATAATTCATCGACCTTATGTCGTTGCGCTCGTAGATACAATCGACTTTATTCGTAGGTAAGGCTGTCCCTCGGCGTGTGCGGAGCCTCGACTGTTTGATTCGAAATCGCCCCGAACCCGAGACGACGCCACGACTTTTAGTGTTATCCTCCATCCACCCGTGTCGCCGACTATCGCCGCAAATACCCGAGTGTGCCGCCGATCTGGTTTCGTAGTCCGACCCATCTGAACCCGTACCTCGAGAACCCGTGAGTCCCGGACGATAGGTACCGCCTTGCGCAGCCGCCACCATTCAACGATTCCCGACGGCTTTAATGATGACCTCTTCGACCCTCGCTTTGACTCTCGCGCTCGGCAGCGACCTTTCACATCCGAAAACCGCATCTTTTCTTTCTATAAATGGGCTCCTCCGGCCCTTCCTGAATAACTCACGGCCGAAGAAGACAACCTTCAGGAGTACAATGCCCAGCCTTCCAAATCTTCGTCCAGGCTTCCCATGGCTTCTTCGAGCTCATCAGTGAACCAGGTGATTTCCCAACTCGTCTATTCTTGCCATTTTCTCCCCTCAAGTACTCAAGAACGGATTTTCTCGCAGCCGCATCATCCACTTAGGGTGATCCTGGAGATCATGGAGACACCGTACGAACTATCGGTCAGCCAAGATCGCCGAGTGAGGGCCAACCTGAAACGCTTCAGGGAGTTGGAGGCTCGTCACCCGGCGGCCAGGCCTCCCTTCCACCTTGGTGGCATCCCGGCTACTGCCCCCATGGCGTCTTCGACGCTCGCGCGCCTTGACAGGCTGGAAGGGAGGCAAGCCCAACTCGCCAACGAGCTACTGACCACGTCCACCGACATAAGGGTCACTCGGTTGGAGCATCTGATCATGGATGCTCTAGAGATGGAGACCGCGGAGCCTATTGAACGAGCCCTGGCGGCCATTAGGGATTACCTAGCGAACATGTAATCAACGACGGCTTCGCGCCGATTCTGAATAAAGCTCGTTTTAATGTTCCTAATTTTTGCGTTGAAATCGGCGAGTTCTAGCCTGATTTTTGCGTTGAAATCGGCCTGGTTTTCTAGCCTGACTTCTGTATTGCAATCGGCCTGCTTTTTTGGTTGACCTGCGTATGTGTATGCCCCCCAAGTTTTGTTGATAGCTTTGATGTCAACAAAATTTGTGAGTTCGAGTCGCTCATTCATTCTGGTCTTCCCTGTCGGGCAATCATGAGCCGATCGTGGAGCGCTTTGCAAAGGTGATGTATGCGAATGCCTAAAGGCGACGCCTTGTAAGACATCGACTGTCGTGGATCGGCCGAAGTGACAATAGCCAACTTACGAATTGATCCACATGCTCGGGTAATATTTCTTTAGATATTTCCCATTAAGGGCCCTTCCGAATATTTCTCCATCCAATCCTTTTAGCATGTAAGCTCCTTTAGAGACGCACTTGTGGATCTTGAAAGGCCCCTCCCAATTTGGTGACCATTTGCCGAATTTGTTGTCTCTAGACCCGATCGGCAGTATAAGTTTCCAAATGAGTTCGCCTTCCTCAAAAGATTTAGGTACAACCTTTTTATTGTAATGTCTGGCTACTCGTTCTTTGTCTTTTGTTACTTTTTCTAAAGCTCTCATCCTGGACAAAACGAGATCCTCCGACTCGTCTACCATGAGATGATAATAATCGTCGGCTGTGAGTTGGTCCTATAGCTGAATGCGCCTTGAGCCGATGACACTTTCCCATGGCAGCACTGCCTCGTGTCCATAGACCAGTTTGTACAGGGGGACTTGGATTGATCCATGGCATGCCATCCGATACGCCCACAATGATTCGGCCAATCGGGTGTGCCATTGCTTAGGATGCTCAGAGATCTTTCTTTTAATTAGCTTGATCAAGCTTTTGTTTGATGCTTCGGCCGCCCGTTGGCTTGCGCGTAATACGCGAAGAGTTAAGTAGCTTGATCCCCATGCGCTTCGGCAAACCGGACAAACTCGTCCGACACAAAGATAGACCCCGGTCGATCGTTATTGTTTGCGAACGCCAAATCGGTAGATGATGTGTTCTTTGACAAACTCGATTGCGTCCCTAGAATCCACTTCTCTGAGAGGGATTGCCTCCACCCATTTTGTGAAATAGTCTGTGGCCACCAGCATAAATTTGTGCCTTTTGCTTGAAGGCGGATTGATCTGGCCGATCATATCAATGCCCCATCCTCTGAAGGGCCAAGGCTTGATGATTGGGTTCATGGCCGATGCCGGTGCTCGTTGTATCGTGCCGAACTTTTGGCAGTCCTGACACCCTTTGTAGTATTTGAAACAATCCTCCAGCATTGTCGGCCAGAAGTACCCGGCTTGGCGGAGTAGCCATTTCATTTTGTGGGCCGATTGATGTGTGCCACAGATTCCCTCGTGTACTTCCCCGATGGCCACTGTAGCTTGATCGGCCCCCAAACACTTGAGTAGTACGCCGTCGATCGTCCGATAGTATAGGTTTTCATCAAGTAACACGTACTGTAGCGCCTTGTATCGTAGTTTCCTTGTGGCCGACTGAGAGGGGTTTTTTAGATAATTGTAGACGTCAAACCTCCAATCATCGGCTGTGATGGTGGCCACACCTACGTCTACGTCTCTCAGCATCGACCGATAGCCTGATGCCCCTTGAGCCAAGTCATTGGCCTCCGTATTCTGCTCTCTGGGGATATGCTTCAAAGTGACTAGCAGGAAACTATCCATTAACTCCCGGCATTGTCGGTAATAGACCATCAGCGCGTTGTTTTTGCACTCATATTCTCCTGATAATTGGCTGAGGACGAGCAACGAATCTCCCATTATCTCGACTACGTCAGCTTCCACCTCCTTGAGCAGAGTTAAACCTTTAAGAACGGCTTCATACTCGGCTTGTTTATTCATAGCGTGGGGGTCAATGGCAAAAGTAAACTCGAAGCTTGCCCCTCTGGGCGAGATAAGGACTAAGCCGATGTCGCAGCCGTTGGTGCATACTGAGCCATCGAAAGTCAAAGTCCAAGGCATAATTTCCACTGAGCCGATCGAATTGTTTCTGTGTTCCACAATGAAATCGGCTATGGCTTGTCCCTTTACTGCCCTTGGTGCCTGATGCCTTAGGTCGAACTCTGTTAGCGCGAAGATCCAGTTTTCAATCCTTCCTTTGAGCACTAGAGCCGACAGCATGTACTTGACTACATCGGCTTTGCAAGTTACCGTGCACTCGTTGGACAACAGATAGTACCTTAACTTCGTACATGAGAATAGAGGCATAGGTATAACTTCTAGACAGGTGAATACCTTGTCTCTGCGTCTAGCAATTGCCATCTGAGATAGAAAATGGCTTTCTCTTTGCCGTCGACCTCTTGGATTAGGACAGAGCCGATTGACTTGTCGTCAGCTGACAGGTATAACTTGAACGGTATTCCCTTTTGTGGAGACATCAGAACTGGAGGAGAGCTTAGATAATCCTTTATGTTGTCTAACGCTCTCTGTTGCTCTACGCCCCACGTGAAGGCCTGATCGGCTTTAAGCCAAAGCAAGGGTGTGATGGCTCCATTTTTTCTGAGAGATTAGCTATGAACCGCCTGATGAAGTTTATCTTTCCGATCAATGATTGGAGCTGCTTTTTATCTTTCGGGGGTTGAATTGTCTTAATAGCATTGATGCTCCTTGGTGTGACTTCAATCCCTCTTTCATGGATGAGGAACCCCAAGAACTGCCCGGCCGACACGCCGAATGCAAATTTAAATGGATTCATCTTCAAACCATACTTCCTCGTTCGTTCCAGCACTTGTCTTAGATTGGCAATGTGGCCTTCTATCTCTCTTAACTTTACAACGACGTCGTCGATGTATATCTCCACTAATGAGCCGATCATATCATGAAAGATGTAATTCATTGCCCTTTGATATGTTGCCCCAGCATTCTTTAAACCGAACGTCATTACCACCCACTCGTAGAGGCCGATTGCACCAGGGCATCGAAAAGCTGTCTTGTGGACATCCTCTTCGGCCATGAATATCTGATTATACCCGCGCGTTCTGTCCATGAAACCGATAATCCTATGGCCCGAGGCAGCGTCGACAAGCGAGATCGGCTATTGGCATTGGATATTCGTCCTTCGGGGTCGCCTTGTTCAGGTCTCTCGAAGTCGATGCACACCCGAAGCTTACCCTTTTTCTTCAATACTGGGATGATATTCGAGACCCATTCGGCGTATCGGCAAGGCCGAATGAATCCTGCGTCGTATAGCCGAGTGATTTCGGCTTTAATTGTGTCGTACATATCGGCCTTAAACCTTCTGGGAGGTTGTTTGAACGGCCGATATCATGCCTTGATCGGCAGCTGATGGACCACTATCGATCGATTGAGACCGGGCATCTCGAAGTACTCTTTATATTCTTTTAATAATTCAACAAGTTGGGATCTACAATGAGGAGATAAATTTTTGCTAATGTATGTCGGCCTCGGCTTATCACCAGGGCCAATGTCGATTTCTTCTAACTCATCGGCCGACATGAAGCCTTGTCCTAACTTGCCATCGTCTTCGTCCGCGGTGGCTATGCCGAGAACGCTTGAGCCCTCCACCATGTCTTGTTCAAAGCAGCAGCTGTGGCTCGTCGTTTTCGATGCCCTGTATTGTTGAATTGGACACATTTAGAAAATTGGCTTGCCAGATTTTCCCAGATAAACAATCGATGCCTTCGATTTCCCAGAGTGGCAAATTGGCACTAACAACGTTGATCGACTGTTGAACGATCTCGATCTTGTTGTCGTCCCATTGGATCGCTCGGTGCATTGTGGAAGGATGCAGCAGTTGGCGTGGAACCAGTCCCTTCCAAGCAGCAGGCTGTAAGACCCCTTCCCGTTGATGACAAAGAACGTTGTGGGCACAGTTTTGTTGCCGATAGTCAGTTCGACGTTGAGAACGCCTTTGGTCTCCGATGGGTTGCCACCGAAGTCTTTGAGCACCATGTTGGTTTTTATCAGGTCTTCGGCCCCTTTTTCGAGTTTTCGAAAGTTGCGTAGGGCATGAGGTTGACTGCAGCCTCCCATCGACTAGCATTTTGGAGATCGGCTTGCCGTTAACGAATCCTTTAACGTATAATGGTTTCAGGTGCCGATTTTCGGTTCCTTCAGGCTTGTCGAAGATGGCTTGGTCCGGCGAGATTGCCAGCTTTGCTGGGTCATCTTCGATAGTACCCGCATCGGATTCGAGGGCGCCGAACTCAGCCGGCAACACAAAGACCATGTTAATTGATGCGAAAACTTTGCCCTTTCCTTTGGCTGCCCTTCTGGATTGATCGGCTGGACTCTCTTCGGCTTGTTCCTCGTCGGTCACAGCGGCTTTCCGTTTGGGTACCCACCGCCTCTTGACTTTGCCCAGCCGATGGCGCTGTTCGTAGATCATTTGTTGCACCTCATCTTCTCTTCCTTCGCGCTTGAGCCGTTGAATTCTCCTCTTCTGGGTCTTCGTAAAGAGATCGGACGGGCACCATTGGGGGTTGGTTGATTCCTCATTGTTGGCCTCCTCGTCGTCGTGGTTGTCTTCGTCTCGGTTTTCGTTGACGAAGAAGTCCTGATGGATCGGACTGAGCCGATCATGGATAGGTCACCGTCTTTGGTTTAGCTGGATGGCTCTGGGAATGAGCCGAACTGGACTCGCAGACGACAAGCTTCCGCGTTCGTCATCTTCGCGATGATTGTTACATGCTGGGCAATCTTCCAATGTTGGTAGCCTCATGCCGGACTCCCAGCAGTACCTGAAAAATCGCAATGCCAATGTGGATCGGCATTATCATGGTTTACCCTGTATCGTCGGCTCTGGGTACTCGGTTCGTGCCGACGAGGTGCTTCATCGTAAATTTCATGCCGAGACCGGTGTTGATGACGGTGTCGGCTTCGTTCATGGATCGGCTGTTGGCCAGCCGATTTGACAATTGGGCGTACCATATTAATTTGCGTGGCGTGGGATCTAGTCTGGTCGCTTTCTGCTTCGGCCCCGATCGATGTATTGGCTAAGCCGTGCGCCATTCTGTTCGGTCGATCAGCTCGCCCGGGGTCGGCGTGGACTGTGTTGACCGGGAAGGGATTGGCGTCTACTTTCATGGACCGATTTGAGTCGGCGAACTTTAATTTCCCGGCTTCGATGGCCGACTGGATTTGCTGTCTGAAGACTTTGCAGTCATTTGTGGCGTGAGATGTGGAGTTGTGCCATTTGCAGTATTTCTTCTTTTTCAGTTCTTCGGCCGACGGGATCACATGATTTTCGGGTAACTGAATCTGTTTTTCTTTGAGCAGTAAATCGGAAATCTTGTCAGCCTTAGTGATATCAAAATCGTATTTTTCTTCCTTAGCCGTCTTTAGCAGCCATTGGCAGACGATGGTTTTTTTGTTCTTGGCCCATTCGGCCGCTTCTGTTTCATCGTCGTCGGACCCATAATCTGAATCGACGATGACCTGGGTTATGTTCTTGACGGCCTTCCCGGTGTCTTGGAAACGCTTTTGTGGGCCGTCACTTTCTGCGCCAAGTGAGCTAGGCTATCGAAGTCCTGCGCAGAGAATCGTTCCCTGATCGGCGCGATCAAACCATGGAAGGCTAAATCGGCCAGCTGAGCGTCTGATAGCACCAAGCTATAACATCGGTTTCTCATCTCTCTGAAGCGTTGAATGTAGTCTTGGACCGATTCATTATGTTTCTGCTTGACGCTGGTGAGGTCCGACAACTTCATTTCATGGTTGCCGGAATAAAAATAGTTGTGGAACTGTTTCTCAAGATCGGCCCAACTCTAGATTGAGTTGTAAGGCAACGAGGAGAACCAAGTGAAGGCCGATCCTAAAGAGAAAGGGGAATAACCGAACTCTCAAGGGGTCCGTAGCCGATGCTTCACCGCATTGCGCCAAGAACCGGCTGACGTGCTCATAGGTAGAAACGTTGTCTTGCCCTGAGAATTTTGAGAAGTCTGGGATCTTGTATCGGTTGGGTAGCGGGATCCTTTCGAAATGTTCTGGATAGGGGTACTGATACATGTTCCCTGAATCTTTTGGTTTGAAGCCGAACTGATCGCGCATGACGTCTGCAATTAGATCAGCCCAGGCTCGGTTGTCTTGTTGTATCGGCTCGTATGGGTCATATGGCATGGGTGCTTGCCGATACAGCTGTGGCGGCGTCTGAGGCCTGTAATGGTGGTCCTGACGGCCCCCTTGGTACTGGTAGCGATGATCAGCGGGAGGCGGCCGAGGCTCCTGTTGTGGCGTTGGTGGGTCTGGGAACAACTGTCGGCCACCGACATTATGCCGCCTGCCTAGATCAATCGGCTCTGGCTGCCGATTATTGAATATGTTGTCGAGTTGACCTTGAGGCAATGGTTGTTGTCTATTTAGTATAGTGACCGGTGGTCTTATAGCCGTTTCTCCTGGACTCAGGTGGCCGATTCCTCCTGGCGGGTTTGGTTGTGCTATCAGCAGAAGCGGCCGATCCTGGGTGACTAGTGTCCTGTAACCAGGAAATTGGCCATCTGCGAAATACGTGGGGCCCCGTTGCAGCTGCTCGGCTACCTTGGCGTCAACCACGTGAGAGATCATATTATTGAGGGTATTGACCAAGATGCTACTTTGGTTGACCAGTGCGTGATGAACAGCCGAGTCGATCCGATCTTGTAAAGAGTATACGGCCGAATCATCTTGCACTTGGGCCGGCTCTTCCACTTTCTATTTGCCCTTTGCATCACTTGATGAAGGTGCCTTGGTATCGTTCAGGATGAACTTGTACTTTTGGTGCACAGCTCCAGACCTTGTTTGGGTGAAAGATTGCAGGTAATTGTTCTGGAGTTCTTTCACCATCTTCTTATATTCGGCTTGCTGTTCAGCCGATAGCTGTTCCATCTTTACAGGGACAACATTGTCCTGCGTGATGCCAGGGACCTTGGAATCGACCATCTTGCCGGCAGAGTCTATTCGTCCGAGTCGGGCCGACAAAGATAGTCCCACCGGGCGTGCCAAGAAGCGTGTTGATGAGAAATCTCTCTCACGCGCTGGCCTGGGAGATCTGCTTGACTCCAGTGCAGGTCCTTCTCGGCTACCTATAACGTGCAGGGCGTGTCAGTTGATTTGTTCTGCTAACCAACAAGAAAAACAAGACAATGTACGTTAAGCGTTAGGTTAGATCCCTACGGGATCGGCTGAGGAAATCCATGGATGTATATATGCTATTCTGGGCCATATTTGGGCCAAGCGACTGGAACGGATCGGCTACACCGAGACAGCATCAGCCACTCGATCCAAATATAGGAAAGAATAATAAATATACAGATCAATAACCTAGCCGATACTGGAAAGCTAACAGAGAATCGGCTAGTACTCCGATGAATCTTATGTGAAGATAATATTCCTGAATCAAACGTACAATTCCGAAATCGATCATCGGCTATCCGAGAGGAACCGATTTCACTAACCAACATCCGACAGAACACGATCTTAACATAAGAGGCAACCCTAATATAAATCTAGTAACAATCATGTTAAAAGAAACACATTAGGGCAAATAAGGTCGGCTGAAACCCCGACGCTATCTCTAGATAATATAAATCTCAGACGAACAGATCACTGATGGTTCTAAAGACGACTCAAGAGTTCGAATTCGATGCAGCATTAAGTATCAAAAGAAACATCCGATCTGTTACATCCGACTTACACTCCTCGAGATGGTGGATACCACATATGAACCAGCCAACCTTTAGATCTAGCCCTACTGACCACATGTTCTTGATGAAACGAGCCAATAACGAGATAGATCTAAACATTCATCTAATTCATACGCGCTATATGATATATGACGCAGTAAAATCACCAGTTTTAATGTATCATTGCGATGGAAGCATTAGGAACAGATAATCATACCACTAACGACAAACATTTACCTGAACTTGGGGATCGAGACGATGTAGCCCAAAGCCAAACAGAGTGTTTGTCTAAAGAAAAAGGTTAGCGATGCACCGAAGATTGGATTGATTGAGTTATATCTTTTACGAGGGCCTCGGGTCCTATTTATACCCAAAATACAAATACTTGTAACAACCCCGGACTCTATCTAAACTATCTGTTGAAAACACCATATTATCCCTAGCGGAACCTATGCCGTGTTACAACTAACAATCTAACAAATCTTCAGATTACAAATACAATTGTCGTTACAGGACTCTATCCATAAGTGGCAATATCATTTAACACGCAATTAACAACTGAATCTTCTATTTACCCTCAAACTTCTGCATTAGAAACGGTTTCATCTCTTCTGAACCTGAAATCGGCTATCGGCTGCCTCTGTCCGATTCATCCTTAGCCGATTGGCCTCTGTTGACGATCCCTTTTTAGCCGATGCGATTCCTATCTTCAGCCGATCCGATTTCGCTTTACCCTTACGAACTTAGAAACTCAATTATCAAATTTTAGTGTTAACAGATCCAGAGGTGTTTCCAGACACAGATTGGGAAGAACGTGGAAGCTTATGTCGACGACGTCGTCATCAAGACCAAGCAGAAAGAAGACCTGATTACCGACCTAGAAGAAACCTTCGCCAACATTCGGGCCTTCAGAATGAAGTTGAACCCGGAGAAGTGCACTTTCGGCGTTCCGTCAGGCAAACTGCTCGGCTTCATGGTGTCACATCGCGGCATTGAAGCCAATCCAGAAAAGATCAATGCTATCATGAGCATGAAACCCCCAAGTAACCAGAAGGACGTCCAGAAGCTCACTGGCTGCATGGCAGCGCTAAGTCGCTTCATCTCTCGACTCGGTGAACGCGGCATGCCTTTCTTCAAGCTGCTGAAGAAAACCGACGATTTCCAATGGACTACGGAAGCCCACAAAGCCTTTGAAGATTTTAAAGAATTTCTCACAACACCGCCCGTCCTAGCCTCACCTCAGTCCCAAGAGCCCCTGCTAGTGTACGTTTCAGCCACTCACCAAGTGGTTAGTACGGTCCTCGTGGTCGAGCGTGAACAAGAAGGGCGGGTCCAGAAGATCTAGAGGCCGATCTACTTTGTTAGCAAAGTGCTGGCAGGAGCCAAAATTCGCTACCCTCAGGTACAAAAATTGCTATATAGTGTTCTGATAACCGCAAGGAAATTGGCGCACTATTTTCAGGGTCACTCGGTCATCGTCGTCACTTCCTTTCCACTCGGCGATGTCATCCACAACCGGGAGGCTACTGGGCGCATCGCAAAGTGGGCCCTGGAGCTGATGCCGCTGGACTTAACTTTTAAGGCGAGGACGTCCGTAAAGTCACAAGCCCTGGCGGATTTCTTGGCCGAGTGGACCGAATAGCAAGAAGATGTACCTCGGGAAGACCTTCAATATTGGACCATGCACTTCGACGGATCCAAGAGGATCACCGACTGGGGCAGGAGTTGTGCTGATCTCCCCGACTGGGGAAAGACTAAGATATGTCCTCCACCTTCACTTCTCCGCCTCACACAACGCCGCCGAGTATGAAGCCCTGCTACATGGACTGTGGCTCGCAGTTTCACTCGGGATACGTCGGCTCGTCGTGAAAGGGGATTCCCAACTGGTCGTGAACCAAGTGATGAAGGACTGGTCCTGTCTAAACAACACCATGGAGGCCTACCGACAGGAGGTTCGCAAACTTGCAGACAAGTTTGACGGACTCAAGCTATCACACGTCCTAAGACACAACAACGAAGCAGCTGACGAGTTGGCACAATTTGGATCCAAGCGAGAAGCCACCCCAATAGACGTTTTTGTCGAGCACCTCTATGAGCCAACTGTTGCGGCAAAACCAACTCCCAATGAACAAGCTGCGAATGAAGTCACCATGATTAACACCGACTGGAGGACACCGCTCATCAAATTTTTAACACAGCAAGAGCTGCTGGAAGACCGGGATGAGGCAAAGCGTGTCCAACGTCGTTGTCAAGCCTACGTCATGATTGACTCCGATTTATACAAGAGAAGTCCCTCCGGAGTCCTGATGAGATGCATCACACCTGAGGAAGGACGACAGCTACTCCAAGACATCCACTCGGGCATATGCGGAAGCCATGCGGCAGCACGCGCCTTAGTGGGCAAAGCCTACAGACAAGGTTTCTTCTTGCTCACGGCGCTCTCCGACGCTGACAAAGTGGTACGAACTTGTGAAGGTTGCCAATTCTTCGCCCGACAAAGCCATGTCCCAGTCCAAGAGCTACAAACAATTCCATTATCCTGGCCGTTCGCGGTATGGGGCTTAGACATGGTCGGCCCTTTCAAGAAGGCTCTAGGAGGATTCACGCACCTATTCGTCACAATCGACAAGTTCTCCAAGTGGATCGAAGCTGCTTTGCTACAATTACGCCGACAAGGCACGGGACTTCATCCTCAACATCGTGCATCGGTTCGGCGTCCCAAACAGAATTATAACTGACAATGGGACTCAATTCACTCGTGGCTTCTTCAAAGAATTCTGCGAAGACTTTGGGATCAAAATCTGCTACGCGTCGGTCGCACATCCCAAAAGCAACGGACAAGTTGAGCGTGCCAACAAAGAAGGTCCTTCAAGGCATTAAGGCTGCGTATTTGATCGCCCGAGTCCCTATGCCGGCAAGTGGGTTCAAGAACTCCCCTCAGTTCTATGGTCTCTGCGAACCACGACCAGTCGGGCTACTGGCCAAACTCCTTTCTTTTTGGTTTATGGTGCAGAAGCCATGTTGCCAAACGAGATGGAGTATGAATCTCTCTGAGTCCACAGCTTCAACGACGAACGCTACGACCCAGACCGAGTGGATGACCTCACCCGACTGGAAGAGGCCCGTGAGGCAGCCCTCATCCAGTCGACAAAATATCTTCAAGGGCTTAGACGATACCACAGTCGCAACGTTCAAGCACGAGCTTTTATCGTTGGCGATTTGGTTCTACGCAAAATTCAGACCACCAAGGACCATCACAAGTTATCCCCCTTATGGGAAGGACCATATATAATTGTTGAGGTGACTTGGCCAGGCGCATACCGATTAAAGCGTGAAGACGGATCTATGGTGGAGAACTCCTGGAACATCGAGCATCTTCGACGATACTATGCTTAAATTGTCTTAAGTCTCACGATCTTCTTGACTGCCAATCTCAACTAAGATGACTTCTTGAGTTAGCAGTCGGGGGCTGTACATATGTCAATAAAGCATGTTTTTTCGACAACCTGTGCATATTTGGTCTATCATTGTCTAATGTTCCTCGATTCGAGTTCAATGTTTAAGGACTGAGAATTTTTTGATGACCTAATCAAGCTTAGGATTGGTGACAGTCGGACAAAAATTACTTAAGAAATTTTACATAAAAACTCGGATCAAGGCATTAACATAAATAAGCTGAATATTTACAAGTTTACATCAGAAAGTCGCAAACATACAATGTTTACAAGACAATCAAAGCCGAAAGTTGTTTACTACGTCAATAGCAATTTTCTTGCCGACTCCTGCGCATCGCTGATCAAGTCCAGA